>CM053792.1:768895723-769548223 GCA_028749045.1 Cupressus sempervirens | reverse complement strand
TAGTTTCCATTTCGTGATCATTGACAGGTGTTTACCAAAGTGCTAGGAACCTTCCATGACCAACTCACACTCCATTGCAATATTGAAACTAAACATGAAAAGGGAGCCTGCCATTGCGAAAATAGTTACTGATCCAGAGAGTTTCCACCTAGAGGAGCACCATTTTCTCACCATGTCTATCATAGGTCAGAACATGATAAACCTTCCAATGAGACACACTGATAGTCTTGAGGAAATTGAATCAACCATAGAGTCTGAAAGTGAGATCTCTAGTCCTATAGCCCCTGAGGAAAACATGGGTTTCTCTTGAGAGTCCACATCGATCTTGGATCCAATGAAAAAATTTATCTAGTATGATTGTAGGATCTCAATCTTGTCCATAGTTGCATCATGAGACCCTCTAGAGAGTGGGATCCCAAATAGGCACAATCGTTAGGAACATCACACAATTATGTTAGGCCAGGATTCACCACAATTAAAACCCATTGTTCAATATTTTTATAACTTTGGATCTCTATAGACATGAAGAAAAAATAGAACATTTTAGATGAAAACAAGGACTTAGTATGTGTCTACATCAATTACATAGAACATAAATTTTTATATGATTATTTTTAAGCATAAACAAAAAGCTAATCTATATAACATATTCTAGCAAAACCATACAAAACTACAATGATAAAGAAAACTAATAGTGAAACCCTTTTTCTTTTAAATTGCATTTTGGTTGGAAGTCAAGTGCACTCAATAATATGTTAAGATAGTTAATACTCTATATTTTAAATTTTAGTTTAGTAAATAATGTTGAATGTTTAACATAGTAATTTAGTAGTATTTTTTATTTTTATAAATATGTTAAAATTATGATTTTATTTCAAAATATATTTTTAATATATATGGTTGTTATGTGATTATGACTATGTTGATCAGTTATTTATAGATTTTTTTGTTAGGTTAAATGTGTTAATCTCAATTAGTGTCTATGTTAGTTATAGCAATCACTAGCTATAACAATAATGTCATTCAAGTATATTAAAATTTGGAATTGAATCATCCAAGCTAAATATTATTTAAATTCATTAGAAATATTTAGATAAAACATCTTTATTTAATGGATAAGTGAATTTAATGTTAGACAATAAAATTAAATATTGTTGTTGTAGTGTTATTTTTTCTCTTTAAGTACATCTAAGTAGCTAAATAATTAAATTAATGTTATTTTCATATCTTAGGAATTAAATTTTAGCATGTTAGATAACTAAGAGAGGGAATGAATCAATTATTTCTCAAAGCAAAATAAACAATAACATTAACAACTTCAATGCATCCTATCGCTCAATAGATATATCCAACATAAAACTTAACTCATAAATCAATTTCTTCTCAAATTGTTATGAAATTATTCCTTGAATTACCATCTATTAGTAAATTTCTATTTATTTCTATTAGTAATAACTTAGTTATTACTGAGTTATAGTATATTGTAAAAATATGTAACTCAACTTGCAACACAACTAACATTCACACAATTTTGATAGCAATATTTAACTTACAAGCCTTGTTAAGGGAAAAAACCACCTAAGACTAGCAACCTAAAAAATTTCACCCTTCTAAAGTGATCTCTATTAGGAGACTACCTTGTTAAAGGTTGCATACACTTTACTAAAGTGACCTTGTTAGAGAATTTTACCAAAAGATCATCTAGACCTTATCACTCCCTCTCTAGGACCAAAAAGAGTGGCATGATTTAAAGGAATTACAGACACCACTAATTGATATTTTTTTTTTTTTTGGTAGATGACCGAAACCTAGATTATTTATTACTTATAATTATTTGTATGTGTTAATCTTGAGTAGATTTGAACCTAAGATCTCCCATATGAGAGGCTCATAATTTTCCATTATTTTGTAGGATCTTGCTTCACTAGTTGACACTACCATATAGCATTTCATAGAATTATTACATCCACTCGATGCTTCTAAAATTTTGTGGTACAATGTTTTAAAAACCATAAATAGTGTAAAGTGATTTGTAAGAATAAAAACTACCTTATCTTGATTACACATTAGTTCATGCTCTTCATCTATCTTTTACTCACTTGACAACTTCTTTCTCTTCTCTCTGCTTAACTCAATTCACTTGGTTCAACACTTAGCTCTTCTCCTTCAAAAACTTCACATTCTACAACAACCTTAAATTATATCTCTTTCAACTCATGAACTCTCAAACAACATTATAATGAGATCATCACCCACTTCAAACAAGCAACCTTAAACTGTCATTTTCTGCTCTTAAAAAGATTTCTCAACACTTCTAGATCCTTCCATATTTTTCTACTTAATTGAAATTATCAATCTTAGATTTATAATTTAATTCCTTCATACAATGAATTTAGATACATAAAATATATAACTTTTAACAGAACTTTCTGTCAATCCTTATCCTTCTTGATTTTTCTCCATCATTGATATTGCAAAAAACTTTGACTCTCACACTAGACCTTCTCAAACTTTCTAAATTTCCATCAAAATTTGGCCTCAAATTCCAATTTCTCAAACATGTTCATCTAGCTGTCACATGGTAAGCATTATGTTTAGTCAAGAAATACATAACTTTGTTAACACAAACTTGCTTGGAAAATAGTGTATTCTTCATTTCTCTTTGTAATCACTCAGACAATACTATAGTCATTTGGTGAATACACTCTCCCTTAATTAACCTTGTGACTTGATTAAGAAAGTGATCTCCAATACTTCTCAACAATAAATGATTTTAAAATAATGAAACCAATATTACATTATCATTCTCTAGCTCATCAAACTACCCATTGAATGCCTTACATATTAACTATATCTTCATTATAATTTCCTCAAATCCTCATCATCAATCAAATCCTCTTCATCACTCAAATGATATGGTACTTTCCTGACTTAGCATAGTCTCTAGCTAATTAAGACTTTGACATCAATGATAATATAACACCTAATATGACTCTTTTACAGACATTGATAGCATCATCAATTACAATATCAGTCAGGGGGACTAACAATCTCCTACTTTGGCATTGATAGAAACACATCATATAAGATTATATATTAGAAAATATGGCATAAGATAATTAAATGTATGTATTTTCAGCAACACAACTTTGTAATTCTGGTTCTTCAAACTGATACTCAATTTGTATCTTTAGTAGCAACAAAACTTCAAGTTCTGCAATATTACTCCCCCCTTGATTATGATCTCTTATTTAGGTTCACTATTGAATTGTCTTTTTCATTTCAATATTCTCTCTATTCAACATGTTCTCCCTTTTATAATATACTCTCTCATTTGCTACTCTTCATCATTCCTCTCCCTTGTTTGGGTACATCTTCTCCCCTTTGTACATCTTATCAATTATCTCCCCTTTCTAGATTATTCTCCCCCTTTGACAACAATGCCAAAGGTCATTATAAATTTCAATGTGCAACTTTTAAGAACTTATAATCACCTTTGTACCTTGTATGTATAGATTTAATTAGATTCATGTAGTTAACTTAACAACTTCAAAAATACTCCTAAAGTGTGAACACTTCTACATCAACTCCATAAGATATTTTAATTCATTCATGAATTGATGCAGAATGTAGCTTCACTTAGTAAAATTTATATAGGGGTAGGATCTCCATTTTACTTCTTAGACTCTCAAAAGAATTATTAGGCAATGGCTTGGTAAATATATTAGAAATTTTCTCCTTATACTTTACATGCTCAAGTCTCACTTTTTATTCTTGAACTTACTCCCTCAAGTAATGATACTTGATAGATATGTGGTGTATCTTTGCATGCATCACCATTATATTTTGATATATTTACAATAGTTGTGTGATCATAGTAAATAGTTACATATGCTATTACTTCTTTATTTCTTTCAAAAATTGTCTGATCCATGTAATATTTGAATAGTTGATTGCAGCAACAACATATTTAGCTTCAACAATAAATTATGAAACACAACTTTGTTTCATGCTTATCCATTTGTTCAACTTTTATCCTAAAAATAATGCTACTCCACTTGTGTTTTTTCTATCACCAACATTTCTATCCCAATTAGCATCAGTGTAGACTTTAATATTAATGTCATCTTATTATTTATACCATAGGCGATAATCTTTGGTTCCTTTGAGATATCTAAATATCCTTTTCATAGAAATCAAATGTGTTTCCCATGGATTAGATGAAAAGCTTGTAAAAATTCAAACAACTAGGGCAATATGTGGTCTACTATGTACAACATATTATAGTTTTCCAAACATGGAGCTATATCGTGTTTAATCAACCTTACCAGTAATTTATTCTTTTGATAATTTTAGTCTAGTCACCATAGGTGTACTAACTCATTTAGACTCATCCATCTCAAATGTTTTCAATATTTCCTTTACATACTTGTATTGAGTAACATAGATGCCTCTAGGTGTTTGAAAATCTTATAAGCCAATGAATTTTTTTTATCTCTACAAAAATGGACATTTCAAATTTAGTACATAATTGATCAGAAAATGACTTAATCAACATATCATTTCTTCCAAATATTATGTCATCAACAAATCTTTCAATAATTAACAACTTGTCTTGTGCTTCATTCTTCAAATATAGATTAATGTTTTCAATTTTTATATCAAATCCTATCTTAATCAAACAAGATTGTAACCTTTCATACTATACTCTTCAAGTTTATTTTAGTCCATATAGTGCTTTGTTCAACTTGCAGACCATGTTCTTCTTTCAAGGTTCAAAAAATCTATCTAGACATTCAATGTGTTGAAGATCTAATTGAAAAGATCATTATTGAAGAAGGGAGATTGTTTGCAAAGAGGGAGATTGTTGATAAAGAATGTTTTCAATCATTGTTTTGTCACTAATGTCAAACCTACTATTTTCTAGAATGAAAATTTCTTATAAGATCCAAGTACTATCAGTTAGTTGATTTATGAAGAGGATTTAATCAATAAGATGTAACAAAAGCACCTAAGGAAAAGGTTGAGTTACGATTTTGTAATGAAGTACAAGGATTAGTTAAGACAATGGTAAAATGATGTATTGATAATACATTTGGAAATATAGAGGTTGGCTACACTTAGAAACTCTAGAAGAATAACTTATAACAAAGCTATCTGCAAAGCTTGACTAAATTCATTAGTGGGTGTCGAGCAAGCTAGTTCATGCTGAGTAGAATATTAGTAAGTGTCAAGAAAATGCAAAATCTAGTGTGTGTCAAGAGAAACAAAAGGTTCCGAGAAAGTTCAAGTGCTGAGCTAGGAAAAATGTAATACATTTTGAGCATTAGTAAAACTTAGTTGATGCCGAGTGAATCCACCCTAGGTGTCAAGCATCAGTAAAACATAGTTGGTGCTGAGTAATACAATATGTGCTCAGCATCAAAAAGTCAATAGTGCCAAGCTATTATATTATTTGAAAAGTCAAATATTTGCTAGATCTGAGCCAACAAGTTTGTTACCTTGAATTTTGTGAACTAGATGGAAGATAGGGATGTTGAGCTAGTGGTACAGAATTTTTGGTAAACCATTTTTAGGTGAATACCGGTGGATTCTACGTGATGTTTCTAAAAGGAAAAAAATAAGGAGTAGATACATAATATCTTACCTAATTCATTCAAACCAAAAATAAGAAGTAGGAAAATTATTCCAGATTTTTATTTAAGGAGTTATAGGTCAAGAAGCAAGAGTGGTTGGTTGGAGAGTGTGTGGTATCAAGGAGAAGGCATCAAGAGGGAGAAATAGAGTACAAAGACTTTGCTTCAATAGGTGACCACAGAGGTGATTGCATTAGCACAACGAACATGGAGACTCAAGGAGACAAAGCTTGAAAGGAGGAAAAGCTATCAGAAATATAGAGATTGAAAGCTACGCAAATTTGTAAGCTAAATTGAGATCTGAAATTTGCAAGTTATGTTGTGAGTTGTATCAAATCAAAAGCCCTTATTGTTACTCTCTAGCAATTGTATCAATTAGAGAAAAATTCTATGGACTTAGGTTGGTTTAATAGCCATTTTGTAAATCCTTTAATAGGGTGACATTCCAAGTGAGTGTTCTAAAGTCCTTTGACTAGGCCCACTTCTAACAAGATGGTTGAAATCCTTTAACAAGGTCATATTTAACAGTTTGTATTATAGCCTTTAAGAGGGTAGGCCTTTCATAGGGCATTACTTTAGAAGAGTGAGAAAGGAATAGCATGTTACTAGTAGTTTTTCCCAAACTAGGTTTCTAGGTAAATCACTATGTTATGTGTTGATCTTTTATGTTTTATTCCTACATGTTGAGTTTCAATAACTTGCTAAGAAGAATGTTTAGCTTGGATGCATGGTTAATTTAAATGGGCATACTATACTTAGTAAAAAAGTTTTATTAGGATATTTGGACCTTGAATAACTGATCCACCCCTCCTCTCAATTATTCTAAAGCATTTCTAACAATTGGTATTAGAGTCATCTGTTGATTTGGTTTAAAGGTACTAGAAGTAGAAAGATCAAGATGTCCAAGAGAGAAGTTCCCAAGCTCAATAGAGATAACTTCACTACATGGAAAAGTTTAATGAAGCTACACCATGGATCAATAGGTGATCATGCATAAACCTCAATTGAAGTGGAACATGTTGATCCAATAGGTGTTCCTACTACAGAAGATATAAAGAAAAAGAAGGAGCACAATCAAGCAATGCTAGAGATTGCCCTCAACTATGCTGAATTTGATGACATCAAGGGTCGTACCTCTACATTCAAGATGTGGAAAGCCTTGTAAGATATTTATGGAGGAGATTAGAATTTCCAAGGAACAAAAAGAGAAAGCCTTAGAGGAAAGTTTGATGACATGAGAATGGAGGAAAGTGAGAATATTTCTCAATATGCCTCTAGAATAAAGGAAGTAGTAAGTGCAATAAGAAGTTTGGGTGGTCATTTAGATGAAGAAATTGTTAATAGAAAATTATTAATAACTTTTCTCCCCATCTTTGCTATTAGAGTGCCATCCATTCAAGAGTTAAGATGCGTACTAGGAAACAAGCTAACTCTTGAAGGTATAGTGGGAAGACTCGCAGTATTTGAGTTATCCAACTTTGATAACTAAAAACCTAAGAATCTTGAATTTTCTTTCAAGACCAAGTTGTTATTGAAAGACACTAAAGAGGTGAAACCATAGAAGAAGAAAAGAAAGATAAGATATGCATCTAGTGATAGCAGCACAGATGAAGAAGATGTGGAACAATTGGAAGCTTTACTAGCCAGAAGATTTCACAGAGGCATAGGTAAATTCAAAGGCAACATACCTATCATTTATTTTAATTGTAATGAAGTAGGACATATTGGTGTAGGATGCATACAAAAAAAGAACAATAGAGAAGCCAAAAAGTACAAGAAAAAAAGAGAAGATGATGGTAGAGAATACAAAGATAAAGGAAAAAAGTGCTACATTGTTGAAGAAGAGGATTCTAATGAAAATGATGATGAGGTAGTCTATGTAGCCATGAAGGATGAGTCAGATGAAGATGAGGCAAAAACATTGCTAACTTGTGTAAACAAGAATGATAGGTGGATCATAGAAATTGGGTGCTTACATCACATGACATGAGACAAAAGTATGTTTATTACCTTTACTCAGTATGATGGAAATAGTGTTAGATTTGGAAATGGTGCATATTATGTTGAAGGATTGAATTACATTCTGCTCAGTTTGTCACAGTTAAGCAATGTAGGATGTAAAGTAGAATTTGGAAATAAAACTACCAAAATCTATGACACTGATGGAAATTTGATAGGAAAAGGAGACCAAACTAGGAGTAATCTATTTTACCTAGATATAGAGGATGTTTCCTATCTCACTGTAAGATTTGATGATGTGTGGCTATGGCATAAAAGGTTATGTCATGTCAACTTTGATAATCTGATTAGCATCAGCAAAATGAAGATAGTCGGAGAATTGTCTAAACTAAAGAGGCCTAACAATACAATGTGCAAACAATGTCAACTAGGAAAGATGACCAAGTCAAGTTTCAAAAGAAAAACCTATACTTACAAAGAAGTACTATAGTTAGTTCATACTGATTTATGTGGCCCAATAGAAGTTAAAAGCTACAAAGGAAACATATATATATAATGTTGTTTGTAGATGACTATTCTAGGATGATGATTGTCATGTTGTCAAAGAAAAAATCTGATACATTTCAAATGTTTAACTGGCATTTGGCTAGGGTTGAGAAGAAAATAGGGAAGAGTCTATAGTGCCTGAGATCAGATAGAGGAGGAGAGTTCACATCAAAAAAATTTGAGACATTTTGCAATGATAAAGGAATCAAGAGACAAACATCAGCACCTAGAACTCCCCCATAGAATGGAATTGTAGAGAGAAGAAATAGATCAGTGATAGACTATGCCAAAACATTAATGATGGAGAAGAATGTCACTCTAAAGTACTGGAGAGAAGCTGTAAGTATAACTGTCTACACCCTGAATCCATTACAAATCAAGAAAGGTACAAATGCAACACATTTTGAACTATGGTATGGTCACTCACTGAATGTAAAATATTTCAAAGTGTTTGGTTGTAAGTGTTATATCCTTAAAGATACTAGAAATGGAAACTTTGATGTGAAGAGTGATGAAGGCATATTCTTTGGATACTCCACTAGAAGTAAAGAATATAAATGTTTAAATACTAACAATAACAAAAATTGTGGAGAGTGAAAATGTGAATTTTGATGAGCATACAGAAGTTCAAGTTGATGGATCCAAGAAATCAGAAGAGTATAGATCCTTTGTATACTTCTATAAAGGAATGTCTACTAAAGAAGAAGTTGCCAATCAAGTTGGGAATCAGCAACAAGTTTCAGTATTAGTTGAGTCACAGCTAGTCAATGTTGAGCTGCATTCAAAAGCTAAATTGCATAATGAAGATAATGCCCATTCTAATACTAAAATTAGTACACACGAAAGAGATGTTGAGCCACCTCAAAGAGATGTGCATAATGAACCTAAAGCTAAAAGATCAAACATGGAAACAACGATAGAACTAAGGCTATCCAAGTATGTGAGAAGACATCACCTTGTAGAACAAATCATTAGTAATAAGGAAGCCAAACCAATGACAATGAATAGACTAAGAAATGAATCATGTCTATTGAGCAAGATTGAATCCAAAATAGTGAAAGATGTATTATAGGATGACAATTGGTGCAAAGCTATGGAAGAGGATATTGATCAAAAAGAGAAGAAAAAAACTTAGACTTTAGTTTCAAGAACAACTAATAAGAATTTGATTGGTACCAAGTGGGTATTTAGAAACAAGCTAGATGAGAATGGTAAGATCACAAGAAATAAGGCCAGACTAATCTATAAAGGTTATCCAAAAGAAGGAGTAGACTATGAGGAAACATTTTTCCCTATTGCAAGGATGGAAGGATTAAGAACTCTACTTGCATATGCTACTTACAAAGGTTTTGAAGTCTATCAAATGGATGTAAAGTCTATTTTTCTGAATGGCATACTAGAAGAGGAAGTCTACATTGAACAACCAGAGGGATTTTTTGATGACAACAAGGATATGGTTTGCAAACTGCATAAATCTCTCTATGGTTTAAAACAAGTTCCTAGAGCATGGTATGAGAGACTTCACAAATATCTTGTGAAGATGGGATTTGAAAGAATAGATGACAACAACAACCTATATATCAAGGCAGAAAAAGGTAAAGATATTCTGATATTTGAAATTTTTGTTGATGATATAATAATTGGAGGAAAAGATGCACTATGCAAAGATTTTGCTGATTAGATGAAACATGAGTTTGAGATGTCAATGTTTGGGGAAATCAAATTCTTTGTTGGATTGCAAGTATATCAACTAAAACATCGCATATTTGTGACTCAATCAAAATATATCAAGGAGATACTCAAAACATTTGGCTTAGAGGATTCAAAACTAGTCTATACACCAATGGTAATAGGACATAAGTTATCCAAGAATGATTAGTCAGCTGAAGTAAATCAGACAATATATAGACCAATGATTGGAAAGTTATAGTATGTTGTACATAGTAGACTAGACATTGCATTATCTGTTGGAATAGTGGCAAGATTTTTTGCAAACCCAAGAGAAAATCATCTTATGGTAGTAAAGAGAATAATGAGGTACCTAAAAGGAATAGATGACTTTGGCTTATACTACAAGAGGACAAAAAATTTTGAGTTGAGTGCCTACACTGATGTAGGTTGGGGAGGTAATGTAGATGACAAGAAAAGCACTAGTGGAGGAGCACATTTTTTAGGTAAATGATTAGTCACTTGGACTAGCAAAAGGAAAAGTTGTACCTCACAGTCCATAACTGAAGCTAAGTATGTTTCTATTGCTATCAACTACACTAATATTGTATGGATCAAGCACTTGCTGAAAGGTATGAAGGAAGAAGTAACTAGGCTTGTGATACTCTATTGTGATAATACAAGTGCCATCAACACATCAAATAATCCTATGATGCATGCTAAAACAAAGCACATTGCAATTAAGTATCACTATGTAAGAGAATAGGTGGAAGAAAAACAAGTGAAGATGGAATATATCAACTCAAAGGAACAAATTGTTGACATCTTCACACAACCATTACCTAAGGATGCATTTGAGTATCTTAGAGGTAAGTTAGGGGTGATACCCCTATCCAAAGTTGTTTGAGTAACAACAAGATTGGCCTACATCAAATGAGTTGATTGCCAAAATGATATAAATTGATGCATAGGATACTTACTTTAGGTTTTGTCTAAAGTAATTAAAATACTAAAATTCCCAATCAGTCACAAGTAAGGTGATAGAGGGAGAAATTAGAGCTCCTAAAAATGCTACACTTGCA
Source organism: Cupressus sempervirens (assembly GCA_028749045.1). Taxonomy (NCBI): domain Eukaryota; kingdom Viridiplantae; phylum Streptophyta; class Pinopsida; order Cupressales; family Cupressaceae; genus Cupressus; species Cupressus sempervirens. Next base: position 769,537,332 of record CM053792.1, on the reverse strand, counting down.
TGATAAGATGCTGAAATAGTATGTCTTTGGCATTATTGTCAAAGAGGGAGAAATAACAAAACTAATCAAGTGGAAAATTATAGAAAAGAGGGAGAAATAGTAGGAATTGATCAAATCTATAGGATCAAATGTGTAAAGGAAAAATAGCAAAAAGAATGAAGAAAATAAATAGCAACTAAGAGGGAAAAAATAGTACAAACAAGAATCAATCAAGATGACAAGATCAGAAAGGGAGTAGAACAAAAAGGAAAAAGACAATGTATCAACAAAAGAGAAATCACTAATACTTTGAAAGAGGGAGCTACTTATAGAATTTAGAGGGACTCAACAGAAATTAATTCAAAGTTGTTGATAGAATGAATAATTTTGGATACAAAGTTTTCTTTTTGGAATTTGACTTACTGCTAGCATTTTCATAAGTTAGTTGATTAGTTTGGTTTGCCATCAATGCCAAGGAGGGAGATTGTTGAAGATATTATTGAAAAGATCATTATTGAAGAAGGGAGATTGTTTGCAAAGAGGGAGAATGTTGATAAAAAATGTTTTCAATCATTGTTTTGTCACTGATGTCAAACCTACTATTTTTTGGAATGACAATTGCTTATAAGATCCAAGTACTATCACTTAGTTGATTTATGAAGAGGATTTAATCAATAAGATGTAACAAAAGCACCTAAGGGAAAGGTTGAGTTATGGTTTTGTAATGAAGTACAAGGATCAATTAAGACAATGGTAAAATGATGTATTGATAATACATTTGGAGATATAAAGGTTGGCTACACTTAGAAACTCTAGAAGAATAAGTTGTAGCAAAGCTGTCTGCAAAGCTTGATTGAATTCATTAGTGGCTATCGAGCAAGCTAGTTCATGCTAAGTGGATTATCAATAAGTTTTGAGAAAATGCAAAATATAGTGTGTATCAAGTGAAATATAAGGTTTTGAGCAAGTTCAGGTGTTGAGCTAGACAAAATGTAATAGGTGTCAAGCATCAGTAAAACTTAGTTGATGCTGAGTGAATCCATTGTAGGTTTCAAGCATTAGTAAAACATAGTTGGTGCCAAGTAACATAGTATGTGTCAAGCATCAGAAAGTCAATAGTTCTAAGCTGCTGCATATTTTGAAAAGTCAAAGATTCACCAGATCTAAGCTGACAAGTTTGTTACCTTAAATTTTCTAAATCAGATGGAAGATAAGGATGTTGAGCTAGTGGCACAAAATTTTAGGTAAACCATTTTTAGGAAAATAGAAGTGGACTCTGCATGATGTTTCTAGACGGAACAAAATAAGGGGTAGATAGATCATATCTTATCTAATCCATTTGAACCAAAAATAAGAAGCGAGAATATTAGAGAGGGAAAAGTATTATAGACTTCTATTTAAGGAGTTACAAGTCAAGAAGCAAGAGTGGTTGGTTGGAGAGTGTGTGGTGTCAAGGAGAAGGCATCGAGAGGAAGGAATAGAGTTTAGAGACTCTACTTCAATAGGTGACCATAGAGGTGACTAGATTGGCACAATGAGCATGGAGACTCAAGGAGACAAAGCTTGAAAGGAGGACAAGCTATCAGAACTGTAGAGACTGAAAACTAAGCAAATTTGTGAGCTAAATTGAGATATGAAATTTGCAAGTTATGTTGTGAGTTGTATCAGATCAAAAGCCCTTATTGTTAGTCTCTAGCAATTATATCTGTTAGGGAAAAATCTTATGGACTTAGGTTGGTTTAATAGCCATTTTGTAAATCCTTTAACAGGGTGACATTCCAAGTGAGTGTTATAAAGTCCTTTGAGTAGGCCTACTTCTAATAGGGTGGGTGAAATCCTTTAACCAAGTCACACCTAATAGTGTGTTTTTTAGCCTTTAACAGGGTAGGCCTTTCACAAGGAATGACTTTAGAAGAGTGAGAAAGGAGTAGCATGTTACTAGTGGTTTTTCTCAAATTGGGTTTCCACATAAATCATTGTATTATGTGTTGATCTTTCATGTTTTATTGCTCCATGTTGATTATAAGTAACTTGCTAAGAATAATTTTTAGCTTGGATGCATGGTTAGTTTAAATGGATATACTAAGGGAAAAAGTTTTATTAGGACATTTGGACCTTGAATAATTGATTCACCCCCACTCTCAGTTATTCTAAAGCATTGCTAACACAATGTAGACTTCCTCTTCAAGTATTACATTAAAAATACATACTTAATATCCTTTTCATATACCATGAATTTTTTGTATGTAGCATAAGCCAATAGAGTTATTACTCCTTCCAATCTCCTAATAGGTGCAAAATTCTCACCATAAGCATTTCCTTCTTCTTGGGCATAACATTTGCAGACCAATCTAGCCTTGTTTCTTACCACTTTTTCATTCTCATTAAGCTTTTTTTATGAAAATCCACTTTGTTCTAATCACATTCTTATCAATAGGTCTCAACACAAGTGCCCATGTGTTGTTATTCTCAATTTGATGAATCTTCTCATTCATAGCATTAATCCAACAACCATGATTTAATTCAACTTTAACTGATCTAGGCTCAAAATCCACAAGTAAACATGCATTTTCTCTTATTTTTCTTCTTGATTTTACTCCAACACTTCTATCTCCAATTATTCGTTCAGTTAAATTTTTCTTTCTCACATATTTGGCTAATACAAGTGACCCAGTTCTGTAATTCTCAATATTTTCTTTTCTCGTTGGGAGTTTAGCTTCCTACTCAAGTCTAACTATTTAAGACTTGAGTACAATTTTATTAGACTCAGTAGCCATTTTTTTATGCTTAGGTGCAACTATTTGATGTTTGGGTACAACTATCTATGACTCGGATGTTACTATTTGATGCTCAATAGGCCTATGTTGTAACTTAACTAGAGTATCTAGTGTATCATCATAGATATATAAAAAATTATTGTAAACTTGAGGTTACTTCTTTATTTCTAGATCTTTTTTTCTACAAACTCAATAAATCTCACATTTTCACTTTTTATCATTTTGTTAGTAGCCTTGTCCAAACATTTATAAGCCTTTCTCTTAGATGGATATCCTACGAATATACCTTCATATCCATTAACACCAAGTTTATCATTCCTAGCATCCTTGTGAATATAAAATCTACTTTCAAATATCTTGAAATAACTTACATTCAGTATATGAACATATACTATAGCTCATAAGGTGTATTATTTGTCCATTTCTTCAACTAAACTCAGTAGAGTCTATAAATAGTAGTACTAATTACTTCTCTCTAAAATATCTAAGAGGCATCATTCTTAATCATCACTGTCCTTACACAATCCATGATAGATCTATTTCTCCTTTTAGAAACACCATTTTTTGTGGTGTTCTTAGTGCATATAAGTGTCTTTTGATACCATTCTTAGCACAAATATTGGTGATTTCAAAAGACATAAATTCACCATCTCTATTAGATCTTAAACATTTCAAATATTTTCTAGTTTCCTTTTCAACTCATGCTTTGTACTATCTAAACATATCAAAAGTATGTGATTTCACTTTCATGAACATTACAATCATCATCCTTGAATAGTCATCCATAAACAATACAAAGTATCTATACCATAATAACTGTCAACTCCTTTTAGACCAAATTAATTAGTATGCACTAATTCTATAATATCATCGAAAGTTCGTGACTTTCTAGAAAAACTAGACTTTATCATCTTATCAAAATGACATTCTTTAGACATATGTAACATTATCAGGTTTTTGTAGATTTGGTAAGCCTCTTACTTTTTTCTTTCTACTATTTTTCACCATATTTTCAAAGTTCACATGACACAACCATTTATGACATGACCACACATCCTCAATTCTAGCAAATAAACATGTGTTAACCATAGAGTCGAGGTATAATAAGTTATCTTTGGTTTTCACTCATGTTCTAATTAGATTACCTTCATCGTAAAAGATTTTAACCTTCACTTTTTCAAATTCAAGCTTATGGCCTAAGATATTCAAATCTATAACACTCAACAAATTATATTTGAGGCCCTAAACCAAATATTCATCATCACATTTGATCTTATCATTCAACATTAATGATCCTTTACCTTTCACTGAATATGGAATCATCACTACCAAACTTAATAGCTCCACCATTATCAATTTCTTTAAAAACTTTAAACTTAGTTAGATTGATGTAGGAGAATCTTAAATCTTTGAGAAATCTTGCATCAACAAAAACTATTTCCTATTTGGTGTATCAGTATATTTTTCAAAAAGTAGTTGTTGCTGATTTTTTTTTCATGTTATGCGTAGTTGAGATCATGTTGAGGACCTATCCTTTATCCTTGTCTTAAGTGTGTGATTCTTATGTTTCATCTATTTCCGAAATTTCATGTCATTTTTTTTTTATTCCTATATTTTCATCTAGCAAAATGTGCTATTCTAATTCCCATAGTTTCCTTTGATTTTGTGGCAACCTATGTAGTTGGGAATCGACTTCTAAAACACATGTGGAGCTACCTTTAAGTGTGTGTGATTTTATGTTGTCATTTGCTTGGATTTTGGTTTACTCTTCTAAGTCTAGACCTAAATTTTAATTAATTCTTTAGTATATGACTTCTAACTTAGCTAGCTATAAAAGAAGCTTGGTTATATATAGGAAAATAGAATCTAAGAGATAGAAAATAGAAGATGTGAGTTGGGATTTTTCTTTCATAATTTCATTTTTATTTGGCCACAACCTAGAAGACCTCACAACCAAACATGTTTTGGTTTCTTTATATGTGAAGTGAATAGTTACACTTATAAATGTGCTACATCTGGGCATATTTCTTTGTGGTTTCATTAATTTGTGTATAGGTTCATGTGCATCTCTAATCAAGGGAGTGTTGATAGGTTTAAGTTGAACTTATTTTCAATTATTCCCTCCATACACCAATCTTCCTTGTGTTAGGTGGTATCAGAGTGAGTTCTTTCTTGAGGCTTGGATCATGGGGAACCTTGTTGAATTTGGTTGTAGAGTGGCAGATATGAAATCTGACCTATAACTTGCAGAAGGTTATAATCTTGTAGGAACTATTGTCAAGATGGCTCATGGTAGAGGAATGTTCATAATTACATTATGTACATATTGAGCTTGATTATAGAAAGATTTGAAGCCATTGAAACAACATACAAAAGAGTTTCACATCTTGAGGATGTTAGCGATAATAAAAAGGAAAACCCTAATCCTAATCCTAAACCTAAGGTTGAAAAAGATGAGGGAAACATTTATAGAGTTTTTTCTAGGGAAAATGTTAGACTTATTGAATTTGCTTGCTATGATGGAAAAATTGAAACTAATTTAGTATTGGATTGGATCATTGTGATGGATAAATACTTTAAGTATGAAGGTGCTCCTGATAATAAGAAGGTTAATATAGTAGTCACAAATTTGAAGGGTCATGCTTCACTTTGGTGGGATCATTTGCAAAGATCAAGACATCTACAAAGATGATTGGAAAGATAAAGAAGAAATTTCTCGTTGTTGATTGCTAAGTTAATTTGTTGAGGAAAATGCAAAATTTTAGCCAAAAAGACATGAGTGTAAAGGAATATAGTTGAAGAATTATTAAAGTTGGATGTCAAATCTAGACATGTGGATGATGAAGTTGAGAAAGTGGCTAGAAACCTGAATGGTTTGAGGACATCCATTCAAGATGAGATCAATTATGTTAAGATGGACAATGTAGAGGAAGCATATCAATGTTTTTTGAAGGCTAAAGAAAGATTGAAAAAGACACATGATCAAAGCCAAAGAGGAAGAAGTTGCAAATTTCAAAGAAGTAGAGGAAAAATATATGGAGAAACTAGCAAAACTGATAGTGCAATACAAGATAAAGGAAAATTAGATGTCATTTTTCATGGTGTGTGATAATGGGTCATCTTTTGCATAAATTTTCCTTACTTAGTGGACATTGTAGAATCAAGTCATAATCAAATTATCATTTGACTATTATCCACAAGGGAATGGCGTAGCCAAGTCTACCAATAAGAATTTGATAACAATCATAAAATTCTTGCTCACATAAAATAAAACATCAGGATACCCAATTGAAATATGTGTTATGGATAGATATGGTTAGGATAAAGAATACTTTGGGAACATTCCCATATTTACTACTCTATGACCAAGAATCGATATTCCCACTCAACCTTAAGATTCCAACATTGAAATTTATGAGCGGATACATTGAGGATGCTAACAAGGTCCAAATTAGACTAATGAAGCTATTAGAATTGGATGAGAAAAGGACAATTGTGTTAGAACATATATCAAAACATGAAGCTATCATCAAACATTGGTTCAAGAAAAAAAATGATTAAATCCTTCAAAATTTTAGACCTTGTTCTTGTGTGGGACAAGGAAAAAGAAAAACTAGATAGTCATACCAAGTTTCAATGCTTGTGGATTGGTCCTTATTAGATTGTAGATATTTTGGGGGGAAATATGTTTAGGCTAAGTAATTTACAAGGGGAATTGGTTCCATTGCTAGTTAATGGCTAGTTTTAGAAACATTATTTCAAAGCCTAAATTTATTTTTATTTTTTAAAACATGTATTTTCTCTAAGTTGTGTGTGTTTTCTTTAGGTTTTTTTATAGTTTGGGATTAGTCTATGATTAGGAATTCTCCTTGGTAAGTAAGACCATCCCAATTGGTCTCAATTTTGGGAAGAGGTATTTCTTCATCAAAGCATTTAGATAACTTTTTTTCTTGTACCAACTAAATATAGGTGTTACTTGTAGGAAAGAAGGACTTATAGCCTAAAAATTAGAATCTAAGTTGATATCTCTCAACACTTTAAAAATTTAAAGAATTGATCATCTAGGTCATCTTCAAATCTAGGTCAATGGTAGCAAGGGACAATTCAAAACTTACTGGTTTGGATAAAGGGTCTCCTCAAAGACATGCAAAGATCACTGTTTGGCATGAGAGTTTTCCCAAAAGTTCATTAAAAGATGAAGACAAGAGTTATCAAATTGAAAATTATTCTAGAAGGGAATGGCCACATAATCTACATGTGGTCAAGGTAAGAAAGGGGAAATAAAATAAAATCATAATGTTTTCATGTCAAATGTTCCAGATGCTTGCAAGGGTAATCAAATACAAAGCTAGCATGTCATAGTTACTATCCTATTTTGCACATAAAAAAAGGCATCAAGGAAAAATTGACTAGAAACATGCGAGCTCTACCAAGAAAGTTACAATAATTACCAAAGATTCAAAGACAAGAAATAAATAATTTGTTAAGAGCCTTTTGAATGGATTCTATCATCTTGTTATGCAATGATTGTCAATGGGCTTATGGGGATTTCAAATGTCTATTCCAATCAGAAAAAAGATTGTTTCTACATTTCTAGGCACTCATGATGGTTGGTACTTGGAGATGTCGAGAGGAATTGAAACACTAAACACACACTAAGCATGAAAATTCTAGATACTAAATTTTTAGTTTCTAGGTACTCAAAGACCACTCGTGATATCTAAAATCAAGTTGTGACTTGACACAATTTAGATGAATGCTTGCTGATGAAGAAATGCCTTTGTCATTTATTTCCTTTTGTTGGGGCTATCTATTGTGGTTTCTTAATGCACACCCCATTTTGGACTCAAAATGTGGACCCCCCTTTTGCAAGTGTGAGGTCCCTATCAAGGCACCCAATTAGGCACCTCGATGGATCAAGATCTCCCTCTAATTCTAATCCATTTTAGAGCATCCAGTCAATCACATTTGAGTAGTGCCAAATGGTCTGAAAGGAAAATTTTTCCTTAGGTGCAAACCATGTGCACATTCATACTCACAGAGTGAGAAACATGCACACTCAATTCAAAGCCCAAAGGTGCACATGTGTATGTACACACCTTTAGAGGTAAACACCTAAATATTTCATCTCCTATAAATAGAGGCCCCACATTTTTCCATTCACTTAATCACCTTATAACTTTAGAAGCACACCATTGCACCCATGTATACTCCCCACCTCTATAGAATTGCATGCTCACACCTTATCATCTAAACCATTTTAAAGGTAAAGGAAAGGTGTGCACAATTGCACATTTACATGTGACCACTCTTGAAGTGTGGGCATTATGCACATAAATCATGAAAGGTCCCTTCACTCATCAATGTGTGCAACATACAAATAGCATTTCATGTTTTATAGTCAAAGCTCTATAAGATGTGTAGTGTTCATATTGCACATATTCATAGGTGTGTCATGTGTACAAGGTTCACACATGCACAAGTGCATGGCCAAATATAGTCTATCCCCAATTGGTAAAGAAGAAGCTACCTTTCAAAATCCACCAAATATAGGTTGGTCAATGATGGATTCATCTTTTCTATCATTTAATTTGTTGGGGGGAACTATGCCAAAAGAATATCAATAGAGGCAATACCTAGAATATTATAGATTGAAGCTTAATTCATCTAGTTTAACACATTTTCCTTTATCTAGCTAAATGGTACCCTTCTGCACCTGAAGAAGCTCCCTTGATATCTATTAGACATATTTTTTCTATTAGAGATAGCAAGACAATTGGCCTCTGCATATGATAGATTGCACAAACAGCATAAGAAGACATGGGTCTGGTGGATTACCATTGGGGCTTGTGAGGTCAAGAAAAAGAAAGATATAGCTACTTTTGACTCAGAATGGGATAAATACCCTTTGGAGGATTATCCATCACTACACCCATATTTTGACAATATTAGAATGATATGGCATCTTGTAGGAAAAAAGTTTGTACTTCAGATGGCAATTGAAGATCAATAGATGAACAACATAGATGACTATGATGTCTAGATTCAGGACTAGTGTAGAATGAGTCTACAACTCATACAAAATGTGCTTAACCTAAAAGTATTCCTTAAAGTATGGAATAAGGACACTCCTAATGTGATGGATCTATCTTACAACAAGAACACAATCTAAGAGTGGCCCATCATGAATGTATAAATCGGCCAAGAGGAGAATGATGATATTTAACATGTAATGAAACTTAGGTGGGGAAACAACTTCCTACACTAATCTCATAAGGAAAGTATGATGCAAATCCTATTAAAATCTTCTACACTTACAGATTCAATATCATGTAAACAACAATATTGCAGCCAACCATGCATACAGAAAATAGATAGAGAAAGGAACACATGACAAAAATATTTTTCGATGGGGAAAAACCTTTCGGTAAAACAACCCCACCCCTTTAGAACCTGCACAATGTATTATCTTCAACACGAGGTTACAATACACTTGCAATGCAACTTCAACATCAACAACAGAAGACTCCAGTAGCTACTCGTAGTACCAACAATACACCTTTTTTGCATCGCATCTCTTCACAACCCTAAAAATGCTTATAACATGTGCTTCACTTTAGGGCTACTCCTAAAAGGTAAACCGTATTAGGGTTTTACCATTCTCCAAGAAAATGGGAACCCCAAAAAATTTTTGAACCCGTAGAGTGTACAGTACTCAAATATCTTTGTTGCCACATGTCTTCACTTGTCATTGAATCTTCCTAACATAGCTCTTACGTGTCATAGGAATCCATCATAACCATTTTAGTCATGATCTCCTTACACACAATTCAAGATGTCGACACATCAACATTATTTGCAAGAAATACATTTTACAAAAAAAATAATAAGAATAGGAACTATATAAGGTTGAGACACCTTATTCCTAACATAACATAGGGCTGAATACATTATATAATTAATAAGGGAGTGGGTTGGAAAGCCTTTTCATTTGGATCCAATTCCCAAACTCTAACTTTGCAAGCTATCGCTTGACCAAAGATGGGTAAAGCAACAAAATATATAGTTCCTACATACCCTACAAAGTCATTCATAACACTAGTGACACTACATCAACATGAGAAGGAGGTAGAGTACTTCCAAACTAAGAGAGTGAAGAGAAAGAAGAGAAAGAGGATCACTCTAGAGAGAACTCAACAAGAATAGGTTCAACAAGAACAACCAAGTAGGAAGAGAGTGAACCTAAAAGAGAAGAAGCTCCAGCACAAGAAAACCTTGCAGCTATAGTAGAGGAGACCATGTCAGTACCCAAAAGACCTCACACCAAGATGATTGTAATAGGAAAGAAAATGATGTTAAAGAAGAAAAAACTTTGTCACCTTAGGTTCTGGAAACCATATCTAAGGTTTACGATGAGGAAGAGGGGGAGAAGATTGAATATTTGCCACTCAATAGGAGAATCCACTTAGGAAGGCTTGAAGAACAAGAAATGAGGAGGATTTTGACCCAAACAATACCTTATATCCCATAAGAGCCCATCTATGTAGAAGCCTTAGAAGAAGAATAAGAAACATGGATAATAGAGATGGGGAGTGAAGGAACCAATATCTTCAAAATTTCAAACTTCAAATTCATGCTAGTAGGTATGGATATGGTAGGGAAAGGATACTAGATGCCCCTCAGAATGATTCATTAGGAGAAGATTGGGAATAGTTGCCTCCTTTAATGAAAGGGTCCCTTGCTATACCTCCCCTATCATAATAAAACTTTTCATCTATACCTCCTTAATTAGAAAACAAAGCAGTTTCTCTACCTCGTCCAATAGTAGATCCCAAAAGCTTGATCACAGAGGAAGGAGGATATGTCTAGTTACATATAGATGAAGTATCAAAAGAAGGACAAATTATCAAGGAAAGAGAATTATTTCTTACCAAAATAGAGACTAGGTCATTAACCCACGCAAAAATGGAAGCTCAATCCATAGTCCTCCCTTGACAAGAGAAGACTCTAGAGTGAGGCGATATAAAGGGAAAGGGCCAGCTTTAGAACCTACATCTTCTTTGTAGTACATGTTTCCCATGGGAACTACTCTAGCATGCCTGAGAAAAGAGATCTTAACTAGATAAAGGAGACATGTGGAGCTCACTGAAGAGGAGGGTATGAAAAATTTCATTAAGTAGTTAAGATGCCAAACTTGCCCAAGGGTGATGCTAAGATGCTAGCTTTTATCATTAAGAATAAAAATGAAGATCTTTTGGAGAAAATTATCATTCTACCTCCCCATGCTAATATAAAAGAATTGTCTCCAAAAGTGATGAAGGGTGCTCCCCTTAAAACCATAAACTCATAATAGAAACAAAGAAACAACAACAAATGTGAGAACAAAATATGAACTTCTTATTTGTGCCACAAATGTAGAATTATAGAATTTACAAGCACAATATGCTAACTCACATGGGTGCCTTCATTATAGTAATTTGCAAGACTAAGCAATGACCTACCACCTAGAGGTGTCCTAGAAAATGTTTGGGCCTTTCTTAAATAGGTAAGTTTATGCCACCCAACAAGGTTTTAGACATTGAAACTTAATACCTAGGGCCGACAGACACTACCAATACATATAGAGTTGGTCAAATACATTTTTGACAATTATCTTAGATATTTCAAGTAGCCCAACTTCAGAAGGCCATAACTCTCAAACCATTGCTTTGATTGGCTATTATAACCACTTTTTGAAAATGCTAGCTCCTTATCTACATGCTTAAAATAATCCAAGCACCCTTTTATCAAGTCTTCAAACCTCATCCAAGCACCATAAGGTCTCCAATGGTGAGCATGAAGATTTTTCTACAAATTTTTCCACCACAAATATGCAATAACTTCTTTGATGCTTAAGCTAGAGAAATGAAATTTTTATGGTAGGCTTACAACTCTAAAATGAACCTTCATGTAAAAAATGAAAACAATCTAAGCTCGTATGACAAACTTATTAAAAATAGCAATTTCCCATAAATAGTAACCACCCTGTCTACTAGTCCTTATTAAAATAGAAAAGACTAAAAATAAAATATTTTTGGGTGATGCAAAATTTCTCTTACACTTAGGATGCTCTTGCATTAGACACCCGTGGTAATTTGAGAAGCGACTCTGTCACATATCAGGTGTTCAAAGGAAAATGAAGACAATTAACCTCCTCCATTTCTAGCCATGATGGATCCTCTACTGGCCTCCCTTTCCACTTGACTAGGTATTCCTCATAAGTTTTGTTCCTTGTAATTTTGCTAATATGACTATCTAGTATTTCCTCAATCTCCTTTGTAGCTAAACTAGTTGCTAGAATACTCCACTAGGCTTTTGTAACTTCATCTCCATCACTTCCTTCATAATACTTAGTCAAATCTGAAATGTTAAATACTGGTGAAATATTCAATTCAACAGAAAACTCTACTTCATAAGCATTTCTAGAATCATGCATTTTCACTATCTTGCATGGTCCAAACTTCTTCATCTTTAACTTATTATATGTACCCATTGGAAAATGCTCCTTCCTCAAATGAACCATGACTTCATCTCCAATCTAAAATTTCTTAGACCTCCTTTTCACATCTTCCTTAGCTTTAGATTGTATATTCATCATTATGATGTGCTTCCTCGTGTCCTCATGAATGTTCTTCAAATGTTCAACAAATTCTTCTACTTCAACACTACTTATCTTTATTTTATCCAACTACCTCAATTTAGAAGCATTTCTAGTACTAGTCCCATATACAATCTAGAATGGTGATTTACTAGTACTCCTACTAAAAGAGTTATTATATGCAAATTTTGCCTATATCAAAATCATATCTCATCCTTTTAGCTTGTCTACAACCAAGCATCTTAGTAAATTTCCAAACTCCTATTCACAACTTATGTCTATTCTTTAGTCTGGATGATGTGATGAACTGAACTTTAGCTTTGTCTTCAATTTTTTCCACAATGTATGCCAAAAATATCCAATAAATTTGGTATCTCAATCTGAAACTATATGCTTTAGCAGACCATGTAGTCTAACCACTTCTCTTAAAAACAACTTTTCCACATGAACAACATCACTAATCTTCTTGCAAGGAATAAAATGTGTCATCTTTGAAAACCTATCAACTACCACAAAATTAGAATCATGCCCACACTACGTCCTCATCAATCCAAGCACAAAATCTATGCTAACATCCTCCCATGACTTCTCTAGTATAGGTAATGGCTGATATAACCCTGTATTCTACTTCACTCCTTTCATCGTTTGACATACTCTACAACTCTGTAAAAACTCTTTCACATCTTGTTACAACTATGGCTAGTAATAACTCAGCAACCAAAGCAATGGTCTTATCTCTGCCAAAATGTCTAGCCAATCCTCCACTATGCTTCTCCTTGATGAGATTCTCTCTCATTGAACTTCTTAGAATGCACAACTAGCTTCCTTTGAATAACATACTATCCTCGATCATGAAATCCAATCACTTTGTCCTGTCAAGTGTAACAGGTTTTGTACAAGCCTTCCATGCTTCACCAAAACCTAGATCATCTAGATACAAAGTACTGAGTTCCTTGAATCCAACCACCTCTATCTACATTTTTTTCAGCAAAAGTTGTCTTCTACTAAGAGCATCTACAACTTTGTTAGACTTTCCACTCTTGTGTTTCAAAACAAATATATAACTCTAAAGAAACTCAACCCACTGTAAATGCCTTTGGTTCAATTTTTTTTGACTATTCAACTATTGAAAAGCTTCATGATCGGTATACAAAAAAATCCCTTAAGAGGAAGACAGTATCTCCACTTCAATTCTTGAACTATAGTATAAAATTCCTAATCATAAATAGAATATTTTCTTTTTACATCATTCAAATTCTCACTAAAATAAGCAACAAGTCTACCTTCTTGGCTCAAAAAAGCTCCTATTGTAGTACCACTAGCATCAAAGTCAACTTGAAAGACCTTGTTAAAATTTGGAAGTGCTAAAATAGGCTGCTTAGTAACTTTATATTTCAACAGATTAAAACTTTTATATGCTTCTATAATACACTTATGTTCTTTCCTATCCCCTCTCATTATTTTTGTTAGGGGTCCACAAATACTATAAAAACTAGCCAATCCATGAAAAGATCATACCTCTATCACACTTCTTAGATTAGGCCATTCAAGGATAGCCTTCACTTTCTCAGGATCCATTTTCAAACCTTCTATTGAGATAGAAAATCCCAACTACACCAACTCCTTCTTTACAAAACTGAACTTCTTCAGATTTATCAACAACCTTTCCTCCCTCAACTTATCAAACAACTTAGAAATATGGATCAAATGTTGCTCTAGTGTCTTACTAAATATAAAAATATCATATAGGTAAACAATGATAAATTTACTCAGAAATTCCTTCAATACCTCATTCATGAGCCTCATGAAATTGCTTGGTGCATTGGTTAGCCCAAAAGGCATGACTAACCACTCATACAATCTTTCCCTTGTCTTGAAAACAATCTTCCACTTATCATCTTCTCTGATATAAATTAGATGGTACTCACTCTTTAGATCTATCTTTGTGAAATACTGAGCTACACTCAAATAGTCCATAATATCATCCATCCTTGGCAATGGAAATCTATATTTTATTGTGATATTGTTGATAGTGCAATAATCTGTCAACATCCTCCATTCACCATTCTTCTTTGGTGCTAATACAACTAGTATAGCACATGGACTCAGACTCTCTTGAATCAACCCCTTCTACAACAAATCATCAACCTTGTTCAACACTTCACTTTCTACTAGTGTCATTCTATGTGCTACCTTGTTTGGAAAATTGGCTCCTGGAACCAAATTTATCTGATGACTAATTTTCCTCATTGGGGGCAATCCATCAAGTACATTATCTAATACAATATCAGAAAAATGTCCCAACATATATGTACGTACCTACTCGACTTCTTCTTTAAGTACTATATTTTGGAATTATAGCAAAACACATATGCTCGCACTTCATACCTTTGAGAAACCCCTTTCCATCAATAAAATATATTATGGCAGCACTACATACCTTTTCTTCTTTGTCCTTCAATAGCTTCAACTTATGTTTCACTCCATCTTTGGTCAAAGTGTAGGTATTTGCTTGCCCATCATGTACAACATGTTTGTGAAACTGCCATGGCCTACCTAGCAACATATTACATATGTCCATAGGTATGATACCACATAGTACCTCATCCTAGTAGCTTCCAATCTTGAACTTCACTAAGCATTGCTCATTGACCATGACCTTGTGATCATCTTGCACCCAAGAAATATGTTATGGATGTAAGTGTTTCTACCTCTTAAGCTTCAACTTGGTGACCATCATTTCTAACACTAGATTGTTAGTACTTCCACCATCAATGATCACATTACAACACTTATCTTCACATCTGCACCTTGTATGAAACAAGATCCTTCTTTGATCATGTTCATTCTCACCACTCAACATAACTCTTTTGTTAACTAGGACTTCTCCTCTTCTAGCATTTCAGAATGTGATGACCTAGCACCTTCATTAACATGTGCAACTCTGGCCTAGCATTTTGTTCTTTGATCTATCCTTCCTTGATGCTAGGTACATTCAAATGCTCTATTCCCTTCTTTTTTGCAATGAAAACATTTCCCACAGAAGCCTCCTCTACCAAATCTCTTTTCCTCTACCTCTTCCTCTTTGATCTCTATTATTCTGATCATGGAAGCTATTGGAATTTCTTCCCCTTTGGTTCTAACTACTACTCTGAGCCTCATCCTTGTTCTTATGATTATCATTACAACCTCCATAAGATTATCCATGAGATCTTCCATCATGACCTCTTCTATTATTCCTGTTGTCAAACTTCTTGCTTAGTTTCTCCTCAACCCTTAGGGAAAATTGGTATGCCTCCTCATTACTATTCATGTAGACTAGACTCGGCTCATCTTGAATACTTGGGCTTAACCTATTAAGATAATGGTCTAATTTCTCCTTATTAGCTTCCACATGGCTGATTCTAATAAGAACTCTATAGAACTCTTTGTTATACTCTTGAATAGATTTTCCTGCATGCTTCAACCCTTGCATTTTATTCAATAGATCAAGCTCATAATCCATGAGAATGAATTGTCACTTCAGTTAAGCTATCATTCATTCCCATCTAGTGATTTTGTCCTTTCCCTTTCTATTTTTATCCAACTAAACATCTTGCCACCAGATCTTCACATGTCCCTATAGTTTCACCTTTACAAACTTGACCCTATCTAGATCATCAATATCTTTACACTCAAAGTACTCCTTCAGTTCATTGATCCAATCAATCAACTCCTTTGGGTTAAGATTTTCCAAAAATGTGGGAACCTCAAACTTAGGTCTTTTTCCAATCTTGGAGATGGCCCTAAAAAGTCTCTCTTCCTCTAGGTTTAGAACTACCTCTGCTTCGATATTTTCTTCTACTTTGTCATCACTCTTTCTTTCATTTCTTACAAGAATATTTATTCCTTTACGCATTTTTTCTTCCAATACTTGCATTTTTATTTGGAGGGGTCTAAAACCCTTAGGTGTAACTCCTATAGCTCTTCCACCATGCTCTCTTTGTGGAGGAATTTTCATGCTTCCACTAAAACCCTAGTATAAACTACCTCACAATCGGTGATTTTTCTACATGCTAAGCCCAAACCATGGTCCTGGTGCTAACTACCTCATAGTTGGTGATCTTTCCATAGACTCAAAAACTCTAGCTCTAATACCACTTGATGAAGAGTGCTCCCCTTGAAACCATAAACTCATAACAAAAAAAAAAGAAACAACAACAAATGTGAGAACAAAATATAGACTTCATATTTGTACTACAAATGTGAATTTATAGAATTCACAAGTACAATATGTTAACCCACATGGGTCCCTTCATTATAGTAATCTGTAAGACTAAGTAGAAAACTACCACCCAAAGTTGTCCTAGACAATTTTTGGGCCTTTCTTAAATAGGTAATTTTATGCCACTTGGGAAGGTTCTAGACATTGAAACTTAATACCTAGGGCTAACACACCCTAAGAATACATATAGAGTCATCCAAATGCATCTTTGATAATTATTTTGGGTAGCCCAACTTCAGAAGGCCATAACTCTTGAATCGTTGCTCTGATTGGCTACTACAACCACTTTTCAAAAACACCAATTCGTAATCTACATGCTCAAAATAATGCAATCACCCTTTCGTTGAGTTTTCAAACCTTATCTAGGCACTCTAAGGCCTCCAATGGTGAGCCTAAATTTTTTTCTATAATTTTTCCACCAAAAATCTGCAATAACTTCTCTGATACTTAAGCTAGAGCAATGAGATTTTTATGTTAGGTTTATAGCTCTAAAATGAGCCTTCATGTAGAAAATGACAACATTCTAAGCTCGTATGACAAACTTACTAAAAATAACAAGTTCCCATAAATAGTAACCACCTTGTCTACTAGTCCTTATTTAAATAGAAAAGACTAAAAAGAAAATATTTTTGGGTGATGCAAGATTTCTCTTACACATAGGATGCTCCTATATTGAAAAGACTAGCAGATGAGAGAGATAATACTTCAAAAACCTACATTTGATGTAGCAAAGGTTTTGATCACCATGAGTCTTAAGTAGGTTTTTTCACACCTAGATAAAGGTGAATCAAAAAATTTGGTTTTTAACAAAGTAGAATGAATTTTTGAGGGTATACTTGACCGAAATAGTAGGTTCGATACACCCTCATCATCCCAAGATTTCTCTAGAGGTTGCTTTAGAGAAGAAAGATACAAGATGAGTTGTGAATGAAACTAATTCATTTTTGGATGGTTGCAAATGGTGGAATCATAATTCTAAAGATGCAGAGGCACAAATAATAGAGGGTAATTTGAACCTTCTACACAACATTCAGAATAACACTAACAAATTAGTTATATTAATAAACCAAGATTTTGGGTTGATGGATGAAGTGCATACTTGGGCCAATGGCTTGGAAGAATTAAAGACTATTAAAGGGAAAAGGTATCATATGTTAATGGAAGTATATAAGGTAGAAGAGTTAGATAAAATAGATTATTGGATAGGAAAAAAAGTCAACAAGCAATAAGAAAATGGAAAGGTTATATGAGGATATTCAAGAGATAAAGAATAAAGCTCAAACACAATTTCTGGAAGTAGATAAATATTATAATGTTACCATCCGAGAGACTTTTGGGGTTGACTCAAGGACTCAACTTTCTTCAGTAGAAATAATGGTGCAACAATTTAGAGAATTATTTGAGGTGACTTCATACAAATATTATATTACACAAAAATTCAAGATGGAAGAAGCATTATTGAATTTAGATTCCAGACTACAAGATTTTGTGGATACTAGGCTAGAGATTAGTAATTACCACTAGGTGATGCATAATAAATGAGTCTTTAAATCTACCAAAATCTTAGGAAATCAAAGCTATTATTCAAAATTTTGACTGAAGAGCACATCTTCACATAATTTTGGTCCAGAGGGAGGAAAACCCAGATGTTGGAAATTAAGTTCTAAACACTTAGAAAAATCTTGGAAATTTTGGAACTATCTAAAGGTGTTCTTTTTTAGAGGTTCACTTTTCACAAGGTGTGCCAAATAAAGAGATGCACTGACAATTTTGAAGATGAAGTAGTGCACCGACACTTAACTACCAAATGCCATTTTAGAGCATTATGTGCATTAGAAACACTTTTTAGTGAAAGTTTGACTCCTAGAAATACTTAGAGAAGGCCAAACTTACATATTTAGAAGTCTTAGTGACTCTAAGATCATCTCATGACTTCTCTCCTCTTACCTTCTTCTTATTTTAATGTTTTAAGTCATGTAAAGGCTTAGGAACCCATTAATTGATATAAACAAGGGTGGAGACCTACTTAGCACCATTTAGAGGGTCAGTTTGTATATAATTAGCTTTAATTTATTAGATTTTTGTTGATCTCATTGTTATTTGAAAATATGAGTGACAATCTATTTAAGTCATTACTTAACAGTACTTAGTGCATGTCAAGCAAGTAGTGTATGTCGAGCATAAGTTGTCAGATAATGCAAGCTAAGAAAAATTTATAGTATGTGTTGAGCACCAATATGTGCCCAAAAGAAAATTAGTGCCAAGTCACTCCATTTATGAGAAATTTAATGCATGTTGAGTGAACATTGGATGCTGAATCATTCAGAAGATGAGTTACAAAATTGAAGATTTAGTGGATGTCAAGCATCAGAGGCTTCAAGTGCTGAGTAAATATATTTGGACATAGTTGTTTGTAATGGTATAAACTCATATGTATACCATTTTTGGGATGACTCAAGGATTTTTTGGAGATTCCAAATGATAGGAATGAATCTATATTGAGAATCCCTATGCAATACATGCAACCAGTCAGATTAAGGGATGAATTAAGTGAAAAATTGTGTGACTCAAAGTCCTTGATTCCTACCTAACCTTAGGTCACCTAAGTCTTTTTAAAAAGGGAAAAACCTAAAGATTTTATGAGTGAAGAGAGAAGTTTACATCCGTAGACAAAGCATTCATGGTGACTAAGGAGTTGTGAGAAAGATATGAATTGCAAAATCAATTAGAGAGAATAAAGGAAAGCAAAGAGAGGAAAGAAGTGATACATTTGATTAGGAGGATCAAGTATACATCAAGAAAGAGGTTCTCTAATATCTAGTACAGAGGTTCCAACCAAAGGATTAAGGTTAAAACATTCTAACAAGCTAAGACCTAATAGTCTTTGTAAGCATTTAATAGGGTAGATGTCTCATAGGGTAGATCATAGTTTATGATCAAACATTGTAACCTTCATTGGATACACTTTACAATTGTATTAGTGAAGATTTGTGGGATTCATCCCCTCCCCAATTTTATCTTCTCATTAGAGGGTTTCTAGATCACCAAATAGCTTGTGCCATATGTGTTTATTTTCTTTCATGCTATGGATGAATATGTTTAGTTTGGTATTTTAGTTTACATGCAAACTATGAGATGGATGTGTGGTGAATAATTTAATGGATAAAGTTTTGAAGTATTGATTCATCCACCCCCCAACCCCCCCGCCCCCTCTTACAATTTACTTTCCCTATTGTATATCCAACAATTGGTATCAGCGCCTTGTTCTCTAAAAAGGAAAGCTTTGTAGCTTTGAGGAAAGATCTTGAAGATGGAGGTCTACAAGTTGGGAAAGATTATTGAGAACAAAAATATTGAAATCCATCTTTCCCTATGTCAACTTAATGAAGTAAGATTTTATTTGAAGTACTCATTAAAGAGAAGGAAAGAGATAGCTATTGAGAAAACTGACACACACTACCAAGAGGAAGACACTACTAAATTATTTATAGATGGAAACTCAAGTCAGTAGGATGCAGTGATTATATATCTAATGGAAAGGAATGGTGCTCTAATTGAAGAGGTTGGAAATCTTAATATAGAACAAGAATTCCAATTAATGTTGCTATGTGAGGTGACTGAGAAGAAAAAGGAAGCTAAGGAAATCAAAGGCACCTAACAATGAATTTAACTAAGGCAAAGAGAAGATTCCTATTGAGAAAGTCAAAGTGTAGATGAACAAGACATGGAAGAAAAGGAAGATTGTGGCACATCAAGTTCAAATGAGGTCACTTCATCCAATGGATCAGGTGATCACATCACCCCCAAATAGGTAATCAAAAGGTATGTGGGACTAATATCTATATGATATATTTTATATCAATTCTAAGAATCTAAGCTCTAAAAAATATTATATATGCATGAATAAAGATGCAATGTATTGGTCATAACCTAGAAGAAATCTATAAGTTTTGTTAGTTTTTATGTTTTTGTTGTGCATGAAAAGTTTCACAATTGTTATTGAGTGGAAATAAAATTTTAGTTTACGCCAAGCTATTAAGGGTAATAGTTTTCATCAAGCTCATTGTGGTTTCCAAGCATGAAAGAAATTATGTGTAAGTCGAGTGAGTTAAAATTGTTATGATAGATGAGCTTACAAGTGTTTAAGCACTAAGCATTTATTGTTGAGTTTTAAGGGTTATATGGTTGATTTTCAACTCATTTTCACTCATTCAAGATAAAAGAGAGCATGAAGTGCATAAGATGAACTAAGGTGAAGGATTCAAGCATTTTGTGAACTAGATTCAACTATTACTTATCACCAATCATTAGATTCATAAGGTATTTATCATATGTTGAGCTACGCTATCTGAATTATCACAAACCCTAGTTATTTGATATGGAATCTAGCTCTTCTATGGTTGTTAGGAAGGAAGGAAAATATTTTTTGAATGTTCAATTGATAAGAAATAAGATTAAATAATCATCCTTCCAAGATATTCCCAAGATAACATACAAGGGAGACCCTACTAGTGCGTTATTGATGATACCACCATAGGTTTTGATGATACAAGATGTAAGATGTTGCTACACTTGTAAGGTTGGAAGTATTGGAGACATGAAAATCAAATATTTGTATGGAAAACTATGTGTAGATGGAGTGTTGAAGGAGGAAAACAAAATTTTAGAGAGAAAAGGTTTAACCTATACCTAGATTTTCCAAATGTATTCAAAACAGAATGAATCAAGATAGTACTTAGTAGAATACATGATCACTCTATATGGTTTTAAAAAGGCCCTACCAAGATCACACAATAAATAATTCAATGAGTAATAGAGTACCCTACCCTATATTGACCTAAGAGCATGTGAAGTGATGCTAAGGAGGTAATTGAGAAGAACACAAGAGTTGTATGGAATAAAAGAGGAATGACTATTGACACAATTTCAAATCCACTAATTGTATTTGCAATGAGAATAATTGCTCACAAGTTCTTTCAATCTAGCATATTGAATAATGTGTCTTATATTATTGAGGATTTTGGCTACAAGATAGTAAAGAAGGACCACTCTATGACCCTTTCAAGTTATAACTTCAATAGTTATCAGAAAACTTTGGATCCATAGGAAAGACAAATAGTGAATAATGCAAATTTGGTTCACTACTAGTTTGTATATTCTTTTATGTGTAGAATACATTTCCTTCATTTGGAAAAGGTGCTTGGAAGACCAACAAACCTATTGGAGTTCAAATTGGAGAGTTTGTAGAGAAACATGGGGACAAATTTGAGTTAGTAATGACAAGCTATTTTGAGGGCTCTAAAAGTCTATGAAGTAGAGACTGAGGATACTAGTTTCACTAGTAGAGAAATATTATAATGATGTTTGTTTTCTACTTGATGTCAAGATCATACATATGTACATGTAGTTATTTCTAGGGTCAAATGGCTTAGGACATTTCCCTCCGTATGAGATTAATGTGGATGAGGTATCAACAACCATCACACCTTTACTTGTAGAAGAAGTAGACAAGAGTGCAACCTCATTTGGAAATTATGAGGAAGTCAAATCAAGAATCACAATAGATTTGAATAGAGCTTCCACAAAGAGAAAGAAAAACAACATTGTGAAGAAGCTTAAAGAAACATTTGGTGAAGGGGGAGAGGATGAAGAAAAAGAAGAAGATTATGAGGATGATGAAGAAGATCAACCAAACCAAGCCCCACTTGCACTAACACAAGGTCAAGGAGAGGACCAAGAAGAAGAAGTAGAAATGATAAATTTGTCAAGGAAGAAGAAGCCAATTAAGCACCTAAATCGGCATAAAAGAAGAAGAGGAAAGCCAAGGAGCCTGTAGTGAGGAAACCAAAGAAGGTTGTGAAGAAAATAGAATAGAAGCCAATAGTATCTGTTAAAAAGGCTACAACAAAGGTAACTACAAAGAAAACAAAAGAAACTGAAAAACTCAAGGCAAAAGGACTATTGCTACTATAGAGAAAGATTGGCAAGACAAACCAAAGAAGAGGAAGTATGTAGCTCCAAACGGATCAAATGAGGAGAGGACCAAATCAGATGACAACCCTCAATTCCAAGTGCTAAACTATAATCCCTCTTCTAATTTAGACAACTTGTGTGAAAATATTAAGAATAATACAAACTTGTCAGGGTTTACACATGTTGATTTTGACAAACTTGGAGTGGTAGAAATGAATAAGGTGGAGGAGTCTATATATAAGATTATGGCCACATTCAAGAACACACTTATTGATCTTTCCAACTCTTTACCCAAAAGTCTATATGATAGAGTTGAGCAAAGTTGACAATACAATTTAACTATTAAAGTGAATATCAAGTAGGCTAGTCTAGCTAGAGTAATGCCAGATTTGAATTAGTCATTAATGACTAAGGTCATAAACAAACACAAGGGTAGATCTTCTCCCAAATATAGAGCATTCAATATTTTATAGAATAGTATTGTGGAGGTTTTCAAACAGGGCACCCAAAAATGGAAAGTTACCTATGGGTTGCAAATAGAAAAGATAATTGAACAAGCACCTAAGGAGGTAGTTGAGGAAAAAGATCAACAAAAGGTAGTAGAGGTTACCAGGGATGGATCTGTCAAAGATGGACATGAGGGAGGCATAGAGAAGGAAGTGGATACACAGGCTACAACTGAAGAAGATCAACAACAAGATCAAAATGTATCTAAGGTATATATGTTGAGTGCCAGTCCCCTCATGTAGACTTAGCAAATCAACAAGATATAATTAAGATAAAGGATTCTTTTGATAACACAATGCAGAACATCAATCCTAAATGACAATGTATGATTTGAAAAGGATACTACACGATTCTAGTTTAGCTGTTAAATTATGCACTAATCCTATATTAATAAGTACAGATGAGGTTGACAAAGCATCAATAAGGGAGAAGAAAATTGACACATCTAGTGTGCCCCCTACATCTAAAGAGACAAGAGGTCCAAAATCACTATAGGGTGTCACCACTAACACACATGTTTCAATGCACATTGTGGTATATAATTGAAAAGACTCAATGACATCAAATGTCAACACATTAGTCCCAAATGCTTCAATGCAAGTAGTTTTGACCAAGGAGTAGGATGGGACACAAGTCCATATAGGTGAGGAAGGAAGTCCTACACCTATCTCACATATACAAGGTGAAGAAGAAAACATAGAGAAGGAGAAGGATAGGACTGAAGAGTTAGTTTTTACTACAAAACTAGAGGAACAAATAGCAATTCAAACATTGGTTACCCTACCAATCTTTACATCTCCTTCCTAGTCAAATTCTTCACAAGCCAAGTGTAGATGCTACACCATTGCAATCATCAAGGCCTAGTCCTGATACATCTAGGGTTAGAGAAGACACATCTTATGGACATGTCAACTTATATGAGGTGATTGAACTAAAAAGCTTGATCTAGCAACAATCACCATAGAAGAAATTAGTATATTGTAGGAAGCTCTAGCAAGGAAGAAGAACCAAGAGTTACTTAGAAGGGAGCACAAGAAAAGACAAGTTCTATATGACATCAACAAAATCTTTCTTGATGCATTTAGCCTCCTAGCACCTAATGAAGAAAAACCTATTATTGAGAAACTAGTGAATATTGTTGATAAAATCAGTGATGCAGACCTGGACAAAAATACTAAACTTCTCGAATGGTCTGAGAAAATATTCTAAGCAAAGGTTGATGAAAATATTTGTAGTAACATTGCACTAAGATAGGTTGACTTAGCAACCAAGATGAAAGATTTGAATAAGGTCTTAGAGAATATATTTTATCTATACACAAAGCTTTGTGATGTGAATTTATTCACAGAAGAAGCATAGAGGTCTATTGACTGGTAGTAAGGAGATTTAACAACTATAGGTAATATTCTTAAGTTATCTCCTAGTCAATGCTAGACTCATTTTCAAAGATTGTTATCTATTCAAGGTCAGCTAGTTGCATTACATGCACAAGATGCAAATATTAGGGCTACCTTGATCAATATTCAAGCCATGTTGACCCCACACATGGAGGTGATGCACAAGGAATAAACCTTTATAGAAACACTATTGAATAAATATTCCCATCTGTCTACTCGTGAGGGCCTAGTGGACCTTGTTGTCAAGCTAGATGTTCAAATTCAACTTCTAGAGGTAGTGTGCAACAATTGGGATGCAACACTCAAGATCATAATGGAGGTCCATTGTGATGCCCTACCTGGAGATCCTTGGAAGGTAAAAGCACAAACCTATGTCACCCTTTTGTAAAGGAAAAGGCTAACAAAAGTATAATTGTTCACCTCCAATGATATAAAACTAGTATTATTATTTAGAATTTGAAAATAAAGTAAACTAATGAAATGTGTAGAAATGGATGAAGTTTAGGATTACAAGTTTTAATAATTATTTGGAATAAGAATTGATATATATTTCTAATTTTTATAGATAAATTATAGTTGCTAAAAAATGTTGAAAATTAGAGGTCTAGTTCCCACCACAAAACTATATAGAAATAAACTTATTTCCCTTTGATCTCAGAATAAGTTATAGATAACATATATAGCTAGAAAAATCAAATAAAAAATTGGCTTTAGACCTATATTTTCTCTTTTATAATGATTCAAATCTCAACTCACCTGAAATCGATAGCTTTCATCTCACACCACATTTTAAAAAATAAACCTATTCTACCTAGAAGAAAAATTATGCATTCTTGAAGAAGACTCTCTCCTCTAGAACATCATATAATTTTTATATTTTTTTGATATGATAAATAATATTTTTTTCTTTCTCAAAATTGACATCTTTTGAGTGTTAAAATACTTTCTTGTCAATTTTTTTAATTAAAATATACTATATCTAATTAAAACACTATAATCTCTATATGAGAATTTTCTTAACTTTGAGCTCTACAAAATGGTGTTTATAAGTTATTATAAAAATATCATAAAAATAGTAAAAGTTATTGAAACGTCAATTTTTTGAAATAACTTTATTTCTTTAGTAATTGGATACATAGTATAAAACATGCATTTAATAGATATTTCCAATTGGAAAAGTGTGAGACCATATATAAGTTAGAATAAATTTATCTAGATTATATGTTTGAATAAAATTGATTTTTTGATAGAGATACTCAAATTTAGTTATTTTGATAAGTAAATCTAAAAGGTGACACAACTTTTCACTTTTACCCTAGAACAAGCATAGGTACAAGCCAAGATTTTTATTTTTTTTGAAACAAGTATGGATGAACATAGCATATAGCATATGAGGATCACAAAGATTGCAATGAAAGACTAACCATTTCATCCCGACACCAACAAATCTCCAAAACACCACTACTAACCAAAATTACTAACTACAAAAGATGCATAACTAAATTTTAATCAAAACATTCCAAATTCAAAATGCAATGCCAAAGGATTGAAGAGGACCTAAGAGGGTAACCAAAAAACTTCCTAAAAAGTTTAGGTCAAATTTAAAAGTGCCTATTGTCCACCCAAACAGGTTTTTATGAATACCAACAGATATTTTAAATCAACATTGTGTGATATTTTTTAGTATCATATGACCTTTCTCTAGAAGAAGGGCAACACTTTTGAGGATTGGGTGACACTTCTCAAAAGAATGTGCAATACTTTACTAGTATCATACAAAACTCCTTCAAAGATGGTGTGATACTTTCTAGTATCGCACAACATTTCTTCCTAAGAGGAACACAACTCCTTTGGGCATGTGACATTTTATAGTATCACCCCATGCTAACACATGGTCACCCACGAAACATATAAAATGCTCCAAGGATAAAATAAAGAGGAAAAAAATGTTTAGAACCTCCACATTGGGGAGTACCAAATTCAAAATTTGAGGCATAAACACTTGAATACAAAACTATAATCAAGTAGTGAAGGGAAAGTACAGAAGGAAACATTACAGTGTACTAAAAAAAATCACAATAAACTAAAGGAACATCTTAATGAACAGTGTAGCCAAACTAAGTATGTGGTTCCTCCCAACCATAATAGCATCATAAGACCATCATGGGCCCTAGCCATTCCCTATGTGTAACATCCCAAACTATCAACTAGATTGTCAGTTCTAACATATAAGGATGTCACTACTAAAATGTGCTACAATAAAAGCATAAGGAAATCTAACATATTAAAAGTAAATCATAAGATAGTCCTACAACACAGATAACATCATCTAGTAAATCATAAGATATTCCTGCAACACAGATAACATCATCTATCATATGCTAATCATCATAATAAGGAAATGCATCAATAATAATATCATATAAACATGATATAGAAGCATTCTAATGAAAGAATAAATAACAAGAAAACATACTCTGGAATCCAAAGTACCAAGTGAAAACATCCAACAACAGTCACACTGGGATAGTAGACCATCTCTGTATACTAGTCCCTAGTAGTGGTATAGGTAGCTACACCTCCCAACTAGGTGGAACCCATAGGCCCACTCTTATTGTGCTACTGGAGATAAAGATCCAACCATAAACACACAAAAAGAAAACATGCATGGCTAACACTCACAACAGACAATATGACTAAAACCAAGAACATAGACAATGCATAAACTAAAGTTCCTAGTTAAACACTCAATGGGCTACTAAGTAGGGGTTAACATCATGGAGAGTTTCTTGGCATCCAAAATCCTAAGCTTAGACCGTGCAAATTCAACTCCTCGACGAAAGGCTCTAGCACACCACATCTTTTTATTATCTTAAGTTTTATTACCACCTAGTATTTTATTTATTTATCACTTAATTAAAACTTCCTTTGCCAACCCTCTAGGCACAATGATCACCACGCTACAAAATAGAAGCCCCCTCCATATACTACCCTACCCTACCCATCCTCATCCAACAATGAGTGCCTATAGGCATGAAAATTCCCAACCCAACCCCAATGATCATAACATTTGAAAGTACCATGGAAGATCGAGCCTCACAAGTCACCTGATAAATGTACATGCACATACTCATGTGTGGTGCACCACCATCATGAAGATAATAACTCAAGGATTGAATGAGAACATAAAGCAAAAAGTCACGCAACTAAAAATAGACTCGGGAGGATGGTTGTGGCACACATCCCAATGCAACATAAAAGTATAATAGTGGTTTAAATGACATCCAAATGGATAGTCCAAGTCCACAACCAACATCATGCAAGAAAGCTTGGGAAAACATGGCAACACACAAAATGAGACAAAAACCCCAAAAATCGAAAAACTTCAAAATTAAAACCCATTTGGCCTTTGGGTACAAAAACCCTAATAATTAAATAATATTTGACTTCAAACACTACATGCAAAAATGGACAACATAACAATGTGAAACCCCAAATCACCATCCCAAAAATAGGGAAAATGTTAATACCCAAGCAACTAGATAGAACTAGTAAATAGAAACTGAGGGGAAGACTAGTTCTCAGCCTCCTAACAAACCCCTACTAGAAACAAAAGCTGAAATGAAGTAGAAATAATAAAATGGGAAAGCCCTACCTGAAAACAAAATGGGCAAAAATTGAAATCAGGCTGATAAAATAAATAACTTGCTCATACTACCAAAAGTGACAACAAAGCAACATCTCCCTGAGTTGGATCCAACAAGACTAACCTTGCGAAGATCCCACACTCATAGCTCTCAGAATGAGTAGAAAACCAATCCTTCAAAAAGAAGATTTTAGAAAAGCTCTCCAATTTTTAAATTGTAAAATTGAAAAGTGAGAAAATAAATCCATTTTTCAATACTTATTCACCTTTCGAGTGAATAGTTGATTAGGGCAAATAGCCAGTTAGACTAACTAGACTCTGAATCAACCCAAATGAAAATAGGGTATTCCTCATAATGGGAATTCAAAAAATGTGTTCCTTATGAAGATCATTCAAAGTGCTTATGTTCCAAGACATAATCTTCATTAAGAAATTTTATTACAACTCTCCTAGATGGTTAATTGTTGACCATCCACTATGTCAGCTTTACTTTTCATTTCTCTAGTTTCTTTAGTGTTCTTCCTTTCCACACTATACGTCTTCCCCCTAGATCAGGGTTTTAATTAGTCTTTGAAACCATGTCAAAGAATCGATTTGAAGTCACCAGTTTATTCTTCCTCCTATTGACTTCTACCCATTGACTTTGGGCTCCATCATTGGTCTCCAATATTTTTTTTGATTTAGAAAGAAATTGATTTTCTACAACAACTGAGACTAAAGGATCCTAGAAGTAGAGAGCTTAGTTCCAAAAACCTTTGATCTTACTAGTACTTTAGGCTTATCCATTCCCCTTGTCCTAGAAAATACCAAACTTGGTGGCACCACTTGGATAGAACTCTAGACTTCCGCTAATCCAATCTTCCTAACCTCACCCTATTCAAGATCTTTTATAAGAACTTCTTCAGTCCTTGAAACTTCAATTCCCCACTCTCTATGGGAGTTGTCATAATGAAAAAAATTGCAAAGATTGTCTCACTAGGAAAAAGATCCTTCAAATCCATACTACAAGTTACTTGAGGAGAAACCATGGGTTCCACCTCTTCCTTGGAATGACCCTTAAAGGATTCACCTATAGCTAGTTGAGAAGAAAAAGGTTGGGAGGAAACAATCTATTTCCTCCTATTTTTTGGAATCAACCCAAGCACTGATAACCTCTTTTTCTCTTGTCGTCACTTTTTCTATCTAAACTAGTTTGGAAATAGACATAAAGGAAGGAGGATCTAAGGAGCATGAATTCCCCTACTAAGCCACTTTCTTCTTCTTATGGATTTGTTTAGCCCAATGACCAATTTTGTTACAAATAAAACATGAGAAAGGGAGAGATTCAAACTGCACTTCCTACTTTAAAAGTTATTGCTTTGAGTTAGCTACTATAAATGAGGGAAGATTATCCAGTCTCCCAATCCTCACACAAACTTAGGTAAAGAGAATTCTTGATTTAGTAGAAGTACTATGATTTGTAGAAAGTAGGTGCCCAAAACATCTTGCCAAACCTTTTAGAACTTCTAGGATTTATAACTCCAAAGGAAGTCCTAGAAACCTAACCTACACTAGAACAATAGAGAAGGAATCATCATAGTTCCACTGGGGCAACCATTTCTATAAGGAAATGGGCATCTTACCAAACATCTAGGGACCACTACACATGACATGGTCATAGTCTTCTTTATTACCAAACTCAAAGGAAATAAAATCCCTTGGAAGGGTTGCAATATCCATATGGCATTTTAGATGCCACATCATTTTCACAAAGCTTTTAATAGATTCAATATTCATGCAAGGATCAAGGAATTTTTGTATCACAGTCAACCCCATGGAGGCTATCAAATTGTTCAGGATAGGGTCAGGGAAAATGATACAATATTCTTCATCCTTACAACCCACCCTAATAGGATCCTTTGGCTAAAGAGAAGGGTTCTTACCTTTGGGATCCCCAAAAAACCCTAGTGGCCACTTTTTAGAATTATTAGCCACCTCTTATTGATCCTTAGGTTCTTCACCTTTTTTGTTGTAAACTATTAGAGGACTAGAAGTCTCCTCCTTCGAATGTGAGCCCTCCAACTTAGGAAAAACCATTGGGGCATTCCTTAGCCATGGAGAAAAGACAAGATTAGACACGGGAGGAATAGATGCACTTGGTACCCCATTTGTTATACTACTTAGTTTAATTTGTTCACTCATGTTAAAAAAATAATATAGACATTATTTTTGTGTACTTCATAAAATTTATTATATTAATTTTAGGGTTTTATGTCATTTCATATGAATAAAGAAACTAAATTTTTTCTCATAACTAGAACTGTAAGTAAACAAATAGATTTATATTAGATTTTTAAGTTATATCTATGTAAATGTTGTATATTGTATACTAATGACATCAATATATTCAATATTATTAAAATTTATATAGTCTTTTATATAAAATAATTTTTTTATACAAAATAGATTACCATTGTATACAAGTATAATATTAAATTTGTATAATTCTGCCTTTTGATAACAAGCACTAATAATATTTTAATAATTTATTGAGAACTGATAAAATATAGTATATGAAAAGTCAAAAAAATTAATAATATTTCAAATGTTTTTCGCTATAAAAACATTAGTATAAAATATTTTGATAGTAAATTATTAAAATTTAATATCAAAAGATAAAACCAAATTTACCTTTATAAATTTTAAATTCAAATTATTTAAATTTAATTTATTTTTGTCACTATGGAGAGTAGGGGAGAGGACCCAGTACTTCCATGTGTTCCAATAGTTGTGGTAGGAGTTGTTCACTTGATACCTACACTTATGACTTAATGTCTAGTTTTTTTGACAACATTGTATCAATACTTGTGACTTTAAAGTTGTTAGTGCGATGCTAACTACCCAAAATTGAATAAAATGTACCCTTAGCTATACAAATTAACCAATGATGTGATGCCACATCAATTGTTCAACTATGGGTACCCTTTATGCACAACCATTGGTCTCACATTTTTTCTTGGGCTATTTTGGACAACTTGGCAAAAAGCATGCTGATGTGGCATCATAATGGGTGATGTGGACTTGAAACCTTAATTATAAGTAGGTGACTCATCAAGTAAGTTGCAGTAAAAAACTAGGAGTGATTTGAAATTTTTACATAGGATTTTGATAAGCGCAAAGTTAGGGTGTTCAAGTACTGGGTCCTCTCCCCTAGTTAAGTTTTGCAAACACAAAGTCCATGTATTGTTTCTCACTATTTGACTCATCTTCGTGTAAACTTTATCTAAGTTTTCTACTGCTGCCTCACCTCACCTCATTATGTATATATATTTCTCTCAAGATTCCAATCTGCAATGGGAAGACTAGTCTACATGCAAAACCCAATTGACAACTAAAAAAGATAAAGAAGATGAAGATTCCATAACAAAAATTACCCAAACTAGTAGCATGATTAAGAAATAGTATTATGAAATCAGTATAAGCTATGAAGAAAAGCACCTAAGAGAGGGTAAAAATATAAATCCAGAAACTTCAAGTTGACTAGTGACTTTGAAGCTCGAGTCATGTTGATTTTTGCCAATCAAGATCATGTCAAGCTTAATAATATTTATCAAAAACAATAATAATTTTTTTGATGTCCTATTTCTTCTTCTACATCCTTTTTTGTATCAGGCAACATTGACCAGAATGACCAAAGTTTTTCTTTTCTGGTTCTTTTCTCTAGGAGCTATTTTGAACCAATTATTATTAATATAAATATAATGTTTCACCAAATTATTTTTTTTCCTTTTAAATAATAATAATGAATATAATTTTTTGGTTCGCAACAACTAAAATAATCTTACTCTTACTTTCGTTGGTTCCCAACAACTAAAATAATCATACTCTTACTTCTTATGTGTGAACTTGGAAAAATCATGTCTTGTTATAGATAAAGACATCTAAACTTGACTACTAAACATTCCCTTTTATTAAGACTTAAATATGACAATATTACAATTAGACTTAGAGCTCAAATGTATCACTTGCAAAACATTCCTAATAATAAAATTATGTCTTTCAAAAAAACACTTCTAGACACTTCTAGACTATAGAGTGAGGTGTACATGTACCCATCTAAATTTTAATTGGTTCAAGATGACATTAGAGTGGATTTGAAGAATGTAGTAAATTAGGTTTGAAGAATATGGGAGAGAGTGAGGAATTGACTATATTAAAGTACAATAAATAATCTTATTATGTTAATGTTATTATGTGTGGTGATTAATATTATACTTCTTATAATATCTTAGAAATTTTATAAAATCAAGACAAGTATATTTATTAGTAAAAATATAGCTCATAATTTAAATTTTGGAATTTTCTAAAGATTAATAGATTTAAATGACTGATATAATATAATTGATATAATTGAATGTTCAAATGATATGATGTCTTTTGTAAAAAGTACTTCCATAATGCATATGACTTTTTTAATATCTTATAAAATTTTATTTATTATTTCATTACAATATTAAATGATTTACATATATAAATAAATATTTTTCTAAATTAAAAATATAATATTAATAATTTAAAAATATAAGCAATCTAAAAGATTTTTTAATGTTATTTTTAATACTGAAAATTTGCATCTATTAATTCATTATGAATTTATTCAGCTTAATGAATCGACTAAAAGTTTACTAAATATTAATCTTTTTATTGAATATAATAAAATTAAGATATTTCCACAAATTACAGAAAACAAAGTACATAGTGTGTCTTCCATTTGATAGACAACTGCCAATGTCCTCAAAGTTATTTATTGTTTACTTGCAAATAACGATTCAGCATCTTAAAGCAAGCACCGGCTACAGTTGTCATTCTCCTGCATGCAAATCATAGACATCAACATATATCGTATGAATTTAATTATATTTGTACTATGATATGCACTTAATGAGTTTTCCAATGAAAAATAAATATAATGTGCATGATATAAAAAATATATTTTTTAACTTCTAAGTGAATTTACTTACATAGTTTTTTCCCCCTTTGAGTATGTAATCTAAAATTTAGAAAATAAATTTTTATTATTATTTTAATAGATTATATCATTAGTTTTGTCAGGTTATATTTTGAGTTAATTATTAAATTGAATATAATTTATTTAAATCGATTTTTGTTCTTCTTTTTTTTTTTAAAGAATTTTTAAAATTATTTTAATAAAAACGTATCATTAGTTTTTTCATATTAATTTTTAAATTGAATAATTTGAGATGATTATTTTTAAGTTTGTTTTATTGTTATACTTATATTTATGTTCATGATTGAATTAAGTTGGATCTCTAAATAGGTAAAGTAAAATATGAATGCTCTTTCAAACCAATTATTTACTCGAAGAACAAGAATGTAAAACAAAAAGACACTAAAATCTATCATTTTTAGAGAAAAAATATTTAACAAAACTTTGACACTTTGTTAGTAATAAGTAATTAAAAAAAATGTGATATAATCTAAAAAAATATTTGTAACATATATATGTGTGTGTACACAAATCTATCATTTTAAAAGAAATTTTATTTAACAAAATTTTGACACTTTATTATTAATAAGTGATAAAAAGAGAAGTGATATAATCTAAAAAATATTTGTAACAATAAATTTAGAAAAGACATAAAAAGAGAGGTGATATAATCTTTAAAAACATTTGTATATAAAGACATTAAATGCATCTATAAATATATGTATCATAAAAGAAATATTTTAGAACAAAATCATAGATATAAAGTTTTAAAAGTATGTAAAAAATTTTAAAAATTAATAAAACAAGTATTATAGATTTATTTGAATTTAATTTATAAAATCAAAAGACTATTAAAATTTTCCATACAAAAGTATTATTTAAAAATATATATATATATATTGCTTTTTTTTAAAAATTATTTGATTTAGAAATAAACTTAAAGATATAATCAAATTTATTTCATTTACAATCTATTATGATATTTTAACTTAGAAATTACGTAAATATAAATGATACATCTATAATAATTAATATTCCTTACCAACTCATTAATTATTCTTTTAAAAACTAACTTAAATAAATTTAGTTAAAAAACTATTATGAAATTTTAACTTGGATATTACATAAATATAAAATGAAATATAAATGATTTTTTTTCAATATTTTATCTTCCTTAACAACTTACAATTTTTTTTTTTTAAAACTAACTTAAATAAGTTTACTTTAAACTTTAACACAATACGAGGGACCTCATCCCCATGAGATTTGAACCTTGATGGCAAAGATAACAATGCAACAACTTAACCATCACAACATGCCACTATTGGCAAACATAATATTGATAAAATAAAATAAAGAACATGTTAAACTATGCTAATTTGAAAAATAATATTTTACCTTTCACTTTGTACACATAATCATTTATTTTTTTCTAAACAATGGTTGTAGGGTACAAATGTGATTAAATAGATGGACGACATGGTGATGGCTTTATCGATGCATATATTTATAATAGATTTTTAAAATTAATGTTACCAATATTTGTTTAGATTATATCACTTCCCTTTTTATGATTTATTAATAAAAAAGTGTCAAAGTTTTGTTAAATAAATTTTATTTTAAAATGATAGAACTTAGTGCTATTTTTTACATTCTTATCCTTAGAGTAAATGACACACACAGATACATATGCATTTGTATGTCTTTATATAGATTTTTAAATTTACTATTACAATTTTTTTTTAGATTATATGACATATCTTTTATCACTTATTAGTAACAACGTGTCAAAGTTTTGTTAAATAATTTTTCTTTTAAAATGATAGATCTTAGTACCATTTTGTTTTACAATTCTTATTCTTAGAGTAAATGACAAATTATCCTTTCAGTAAATAATTGGTTTGAAAGAACACTCATATCTCATTTTTCCTATTTAGAAATCCAACTTAATTCAATCATGAACATATGTATAATAATAAAACAAACGGTTCATTGTTTGCTCTGTGACTTTTTCCTAGTTTCCCACTCCTATTGCAATTTGAATTTGGATAAGCTGGTTTGGCTCTCAAGGGCTAGGTCGGGTCCTGGATTCTTGCCTGGACTTGCAACTTGTACTGACCTTTTTTGGGCTAACCCAAGGAAGCATTGAAGCTAATCATTTTGATGGTGGGGTGCTTGTGGAGTCAACGGTGGCACCAATTGTGGGCCATGAGGATAATACAAGTCACACTATGGCTCTTGGATGGAAGGATGTGGTACTTGGAGAGAAGATGACTCATGTCCTACTAAAAGCCCCTAGGGTGGTTAGTGGTGATGAGGGAGTGGAAATAGTTGTTTTAGATAGCCTGGTTCACAGTGTATCTGCTAACTTGAAGCTTTGCTTGATTGGCATGTTTATTTCCTTTCATCCATCAATCGAGATGGTTAGAAAGTGTGTAAGCTAGAAATGGAATTTAAGGGGGAGTGTGACGGTTTTGGCCATGTCAAGGGGTCTGTTCTACT
Organism: Cupressus sempervirens; assembly: GCA_028749045.1. Taxonomy (NCBI): domain Eukaryota; kingdom Viridiplantae; phylum Streptophyta; class Pinopsida; order Cupressales; family Cupressaceae; genus Cupressus; species Cupressus sempervirens. Next base: position 769,501,663 of record CM053792.1, on the reverse strand, counting down.
TTAAATTCATGGTTGCTGAAGATATGACAATGGTGATGGTCGAGTCTTGGTCATATGGAAAACATGGTCTAGTAGTGGTTAAGTGGCACCAAGCATTGGACCTGACGAAAGAATTGAATAGGGTGGCACCGGTCTAGGTAAGGCTCCAGGGACTCCCACTCGAGTTTTGTGATGAGAGGATCCTATGATCTATAGGAATTTTTTTGGACATTTTGTTGCTCCAGATATGGTAACCATATAGAGTTCTAGGTTGGCATTTGTGAGATTCAATGTGAATGTGATTGTGGATACCTCCCTACCTAAATCTATTACTCTAAGCTTGAGGTGGGGTAAAAAAGTGCAACCCATCATTTATCAAAATGTAGGGTTGTATTGCTAGAAGTACTTGTCATTTGGGCATGTGATAGTTGATTGCAAAAAGATAAATAAGTCAGTTAAGGAGGAGGTAGTAGCAAAGGAGGAAGGGGTTTCTATACCTCTGGACATGAAGGAAGAGGGAGTCACATCTTTGGAGAATAGGGTAAGAGAGCTGGAAGGGAAGGGGAACTCTTCACCATGGAAGGAGATAGAAGATAAGAAATTTACCCATCAAGGAGAGATGGAGAGTGTTAGGATAGAAGAGAGGGTGCCCCATAAAGGTGTGGGGGTGTCTTGTAGGGATATGGCTTTTGAGAAGGCCTCTGCATTGGAAAGGCAGTAGAGAGGTTAGAGGAAGGGGAAATCTTCTATGAGGAAGAGGCTCTTCCCTTTCTTTAAGGTATTGAAGACCCACTCAGTACTCCTTTGAGGAACATAGTAATTGAGGAGGTACTTGGGAATGACATGGATAAGGTTTCAGAGAGAGGAAAAGAAAAAGAATTGGAGGGGAAGGTAGCAAGAGCACTTTGCTGGAGTGATGAGGTACCCCAAATCCCTAAGAAGGTGGAACTGATGCAGAGGGGTCAACATTGGAACTCTCCTTACGAAATTAAACACTCAAGGGACTCAACAGTGGATCTCCTTCTCTACATCACAAATTATAAACTTCAGAGTAAATTCAAATCTGCATATATATATATAGTCTGTCATAAATTCATCTTCCTATAGCAAGCCAAGCATTTTAATTTGAATAACCAAGAGTATTACACATTGAAAACTGAATTATGTTTAACCCAAAACTACCATAAATTGATACCAAATGAACCATATGAATTTGCAGCAAACTGAAACATCCATAACGAATTCTTATAATAATTAAAACTTGAACCTTTGCAAAATCTAAAACTTCCAATATAAACCAAATGATCATAAACTCAGGTTTAAATGCAGACCACCAAAATCATTAACTTATTAATCCCAACAACTTTATATTCTGAAAACTGACAAAACGTCTCCCACCATAATGATTTTTTTTTCTAGAATATCATTCCTTCAAAACCGATTCAAATGAGGTGATAAAATATCCCTTGGAAATCATATTTGTCAAACAAAAATCTATAGCAAGAAAATCTGTAACATTATGTCCAAATCTAATTTTTCTTTGTGCCAAATTAGAAAGAAATCAGAACTTTCCAAACAAAAATCTGCACTTTTGGTTTTCAAACCAATCAATATCTTTTCAAATCAAAACTGACTCTTGGAATCTCATTTCATTAACAAAGTTGATATCATGAAATCATGAATCAAATTCCACATTTTATAAACCATAAATTAGTTCTAGCAACACCCTTCAATGTCAATACCATGCTATGATAGAGCAATGCAAATATTTCATACATGAAAAAAAAAACTCAAAACATAATTTGAATGTGCAGAAATTGACTTAGGAAAATCCCAGTGAAATTATTTTTTTTTTTAAATGGCCATGACTGTCGATAGCTAGAGGGCTGAAATATTCTCACATTTTGTTCTCCCTCTGAACTATATCTTGTTTGAACTACTCATTGCCCTTTTATAATTATCTTGTTTGAACTCTAGATTGCCTTCTTGTCGCCATCAGACTTCCTGTTGCAGATGTGATGCTACACCAGGAACTACTAGCCTCGTTGGAAGATGAAGAAGGGAAGTGGCAAACACAAAGAAGACAAACAAGAGTTTTAAAGAAATCTGAGGTCATATTAGAATTAAAGATGGATGTAGGGAAGTCTAGGAAATAGAGTAGAAGAACAAAGTAGATGGCAAGGGAGGTGGCTAGTAGTAGGAAACCTACCTTGGAATCCCTACCAAAAGGGTAGAAAATGATTATTCTGTCATGGAATATGAGAGGTTTGAATAGCCCCTAAACAATTTTCTCTCAAGCAACAACTATCTAACCTAAATATTGATATCCTTCTGATCCAGGAAGTTAAAATGACCATGTCTAATTTGAAAAGTATTGCTAGTTATGTTTGGCTAGGGGCTGATTTTTGTTATAGTGAAGCGAAGATGGTGTTAGGAGTGGCTACCTTTTGGAACCCAAGTGTTGGTAATGGAAGTCTAATCCACTATTCTAGACAAGTAAAAGCATAGATCTGTGTCACTATTTGTGATACAAAAACTTCTTTTGGTCAAATCTCATTTCTCTATCAAAAATCCTTTTTTTTCAAAAACTAAAAATACCCTTTTATAGATCTCAGATTCAATATCACCATTATATATATTTTTGAGTGTTTTGATTAGTTATAATATGTTATAATCTCAAAATATTATAAGTCGATATTTCAACATTTCAAAAGATGCTCCCTCAAAAAAGGAAAAAAATAGTAAATCATATCAAAAAAATAAAAGATTTATATTTATCACTAGAGGAGAGAATCCTCTTCACAAATATGTAATTTTTTTTCAAGAAGGTATAGATTTGATAGGGAAATTTTGACCAGAGGAAAAAACTATTGGATTCTGACAAGTCAAACTTGAGTACTTATAACAAAGAAAATATAGATCAAAAATAATTATTTATTTTTTTGTTCACTAGCTATACATGTCATCTATAAAATATTTTCAAATCAGAACAAAAAACGATGATTTGCACATACTTCTTTGACGGGAACTACACCCTATATTTTTTACAGTTAAAAAAGGGACTTCAAAATAAAATAAAATGAATAAAATCTTACTCAACAAAATTATAAAAATTATAGGCATAAAATTCATTCAATTCTACACATTTCATCAGTTTATATCATCTTCATATTTTAAATACAAATACAATTTTTTTTGTCATTAATGTTGAACTGTCACATTCTGATATCACGTTTCTTTATAAAACATTACACAGGTTTGTGCTTTTACCCAGACACTATCTTATTATTCAACATAAGAAGGGTGATAAATATGGAATGTTGTCAATGTGTATGCTCTTAACACTACGAAAGGAAGAAATTGTCTTTGGGAGGAGATGTTTGTCTATCTCTCCTATAATAAAAATACCTTTTGTATGGGCAATTTTAACTCAGCTCTATACCCATCAAAGAAGGTTGGAGGAATGATGGATTTCAATGATAGTATGAAGGATTTGGCTGAATTCATTAATAAAAATGACTTAATGGATATGGAGATGCATGGAGTGTAGTTCACCTAGTTGAACAATAGGAATATAGTTGACCTTATCCAAGTCAAGCTAGATAGACTTTTGGTTCCAGCTAGCTAGGAGAGCCTAACTTCCTCTTCTCTCATAAGATTACCTAGGATGGTCTCAGATCATACTCCTATCTTTTTTAATTGGAAAGAAGAATCCCAGGGGGGCCCAAGACCTTTTAGATATGAAATTATGTGGCAATCCCACCCTAATTTTAGCTCTAGGGTGATGGAGTGGTGAGGGATTAGTGTGGATGGAACTACTATGTATAGGCTTGCTACTAAACTAGAGAATGTTAGAAGAAATGTGAGGCCTTGAAAGAAAAGTTATTTTGGTGATATCTTTAAGACTAAGGTGGAGGTGGAAGAAAAGTTAGAAGAGCTTTAGAAAGCAATGGGGGAGGGCCCCGCCTTAGAGAATATGATTCAAAATGAGGATAAATATAGAAAGGTTTGGAAGGATACAATGATCAGAGAGGAGACCTTTTGGAAGCAGAGATCTAGGGTGTTATGGCTCAAGGTAGGTGGTAGGAATACTACATTTTTCATAGATCAGCCTCAACTCATAAAAGGAGGAATGTGATTGATAATATCAAAAATAATAACAATGTGAAGCTCACTAATACTAAAGATATAGGAAACTAGGTGAAAAATTATTTCAAGAACACTTATTTGGAAGAGCAGAGAAATATAAGAAAAGAGGATAGACAATGGTTGATTAATTCCATGCCTACTATGATCTCGAATGAAGATAATGAGGAACTTGCACAATTGGTATAGACGAGGAAGTCCACAATGCTATCTTCTCTATGAAAACCTACAAATCTTCAGGACCCAATGGTTTCCCCCCAGCGGTCTTCCAGCACTTTTGGGATTTTATTAAATTGGATCTCCTCTAGGGGGCTTGTGACTTTTTTAGAACTGGGAAACTTCTCAAGCAACTAAATAAAATGTTTATTACCTTGATCTCGAAGGTTAAAGACCCAAGGGTCATCTCTAATTTTAAGCCGATTATTCTATGCAACACTACTTATAAGATTTTCTCTAAAATTTTAGGTTAGAATTAATGCTGCATAAATTCATTGTGAAAACCTAGAATGGGTTTGTCCCAGGTCACCAAATTCTTGATGTTACCATAACAACCCATTAAGTCTTCCACTTTATGGAGAAGAGTGGTAATCTGGGTATGGCTTTGAAACTTGACATCTCTAAAGGCTATGATAGGATTAATTGGATTTTCCTATATGAAGTTATGGGTAAAATTGGTTTTAGTCAAAATATTATAAAGATGCTCAAATCGATGATTGAAAATGTCAATTGCTTAGTGATGGTAAATGGTTCATTTTAGGAGAATTTTGGTGGAGAGAGGGAAGTAAAATAGGGTGACCCTATCTCCCCCTATTTTTTTATCATGGTTGTTGAAGTTCTAGGAAGGGTGTTCTTGAGAAAAATGGAAAGGGGTGGTGGTTAAAGGTGCTAAGCCAACATCCATACTTCCACCCAAGGTGATCCAATAGTTTTTGAATGACACATTCCTAAGTGAGGAATCCTCGATGGGCAAAGCCAAAGCTTGGAAGTCTATGTTGGAGATATATGCAGCCAATGTAGGACAAAAAATTAATTTGGACAAAAGTAAAGTGTTCTTCAACACCTCCCCAATATACAGAGAAGGATTGTAAATTTTTTGGAGTGTAATGTTGTTGTGTTGCCAAACACATACCTAGGCCTCCCCTTAATGGTAAAAGATGTAAGCAACAACTTTTGCAATAACACTTTGGAGAAGATGGCTTGATTGGGTGTAAAGGCAAAACCCTAAGTAGTGCAGGTAAGCTTCAACTTCTTGTTTCCTCCCTCTAAGGATTACTTGTGTATTTCCTTTCACTTTTCAAAAGTACTTAGCCTATGGTAGAGAAATTGGAAAAAATACAATGTAAGGTCAGGAGGAAGTGAGAAGAATAGGTTGAGCATAGTAAATTGCAATATGGTTTGTAAACCTAAAAGAAGAGGTAGCTTGTGGGTAAGGAAGATATCTGAGCTAAATAATGTGTTGTTCACCAAGGTGGGGTGGAAGCTGATGAAGGAGGAAGCCAACTGGTGCAATATTCTGAAAGCCAAAAACTTGGGGAACCTGAAATTCGCTCACTACACCTAGAGAAATGATCTCCCTATGGGATTTGAAATATGGGGAAATATTGTGAGAAACACAACCTTGTTGAAGGATGGTGTAAGGTGGTTGGTGGGTAATGGTAATGAAAATAACTTGTGGGAGAACCCATGGCTCACTGATAAACTACTAGCAAGAACAAAGTATGGGTCCCTTTAGAACCACATCTAGGAGTATGGAGGTATGGTTGTTGATTTTATTAGACTAGGAAGGAAGTCGAGAAAGGTGGAGTTGTAATAAAATGCTCTGGTTGGAGGGGACTTGATAGAAGAGCTAAATGCTTTGCTAGAAGTGTATAGAATCTTGGGGATGGATCAAAATGATGAGTTCATTTGGAAGGCCACTTCATCGAGGGATTTCTCTATTAAATTAGCTTACAAACTAATGTTTGATAAAACTTTGGAACCTAATGACTGGGGGGATGTATGGTTCAATCATTTAATCCCAAAGATCAATATATTTTGGTGGACCACCATCCATGGGAAAATTCTCACTATTGATAACCTAATGAAATGGGGTTTCCAACTATCCAATAGATACTACTTATGTAAGAAGGTGGAAGAGAATATTACTCACTTGTTCCTTCGTTGTTACTATGCTTCTATTGTTTGGGGGAAGCTTTTACAAAAGCTGGAGGTCAACTGGGTGTTTAACAAGGATCTAGTACAATTTGTGGAGAATTGGCAAGGCCCTTTTTCCCACCCCCTCCTTGTCAGATTGTAGATGGTTGACCCCCCCATGTTTGTTGGAATATTTGGAAGGAGAGAAATAACAAAGTGTTCAAGAATGAAGAAAGAAGTGAGGAGGTTGTCATGGACAATATCTACAAACTTATGGTTCAGAATATGAGTTGCAACAAGTGGAGAAAACTAGCATTCCCCCTATTGTATTGGATGTGAAAGTGGCCAAGGGATGGAACTTGGAGGAAGGGATTATGGAAACTGATAATTCCAATTTGTTAGCCAGGAAAAGGACACAATGGAAACCCCTTCCTGCAAATTGAGTTAAGCTCAAATTTGATGGTACTATAAGAAAGGAGGGTTTGACAGGAGGTGGTATGGTCAGTGATAGTAAGGTTAGGATGTTATTGATGTATTCTGGACAACTATGGAAAGTGTCTAATAATACTATGGAAGTGATGGCTCTTTATTAGGTTTAAAAGTTGGTGGTAAGTGTGGGATGGAGAAATGTGGAGATTGAAAGCAATTCAAAAATCATAACTGAAACTGTTAAAGGTAACATGAGGAAAGGATGGGCCATTAAATGTGTTATAGAAGAAATCAGACACTTATTATTTTTTTTAAATAGGATTTATTTGAATCATATCTTTTGGGAGAGTAATAGTGTGGTAGATAGGATGGTGGCGTTAGGCCTAAAGTTGATGGGGCTAAGATGTTGGAGTGAATTAAATGCCTTGCCAAATTGGCTAAGTGATTTAGTGACTCAAGAAATTAAGCATGATGAATCTTAGCTGGAGAATTATTTTAAATTTTTGTGACCTATTATTGAGTTGGTGGATAGGAGAAAGTTATAAAGGATAGATGGCAAGGAGTGATTGAAAGGGTATGAGTAATAATAAATTTGCATTCCTCAAAAAAGAAAGATTTTCTAAGTCTAAGATGAAAGGCTTTTTAATGATTTTTTTTATGCATGTTCTTCTATGTTGGGATGAGAAAAGATTCAAATTTTAAATGGCTAGTGTGTATTGGGAATGATGGAAAAGATTGGGAGAAAGATAGTGGCAGTTGACACATGACATTAATTTCTACAAGGGATGCTACTATAATTACTTACAATTATGGTCATTATGTTCACTTAAGGGATATTGTTTTTCATCCTAAGTGGGAATTTCTTAGCAAGTGTTTCTAGGTTTGGAAGGAGAAGAGAGGCTTAGGAAAATTTGCAGAGATGGGTGGCGACCTTATGTGAATTGAGCCATCCATGATAGAGGAGAATGCTAGGAATTCATTGGTGTGGTATATGTTGAAGGAAGGTGGCTTCATTCCATTTATGGAGATGCTAAATGGGCATGACAAAAATTGCTCTTTGCAATTTGTCAATTCCTAGGAGGATCGAAGAGTAATGATAAATGAAATCTCATTCCACATCTCTGAGGAAGTCATCTCCATGGCGACGGGTTTGGCAATGACAGGAAGGAAATGGCGAAAGGTGACTAGTGTGGCCAACAAAGTGAGTCTGCAGTACTTCCTTTTGTAGGGGGAGGAAGCAATTTGGCATAAAGGAGGTTTTATGTGGGAGAATCTCCCGGAGCCATGGAACAAGGTATGTTTGGTGCTAATGAAGTACTTTACTCTGGAAGGGAGGTATGGTGTCTGTTATTACTACCACTTTCCTCTCCTAAACTATTTTCACCATCGAGATATTATTTCCATTCCATTTTTTTTGTTGCATGATTTAATAGATTCAATGACTGATGTCAAGGAAAAAATGAGGAAGGGTGTTAATTTTACCAATTTATACCAAGGGTTAATGTTTCGACTATATCAATTTCATCTTGCTCTTGTCACCCCTAGGATTGTAGAAGTTGGTATAAGGGTGTTAATTTTACCAATTTACACCAAGGGTTAATGTTTCGACTATATCAATTTCATCTCGCTCTTGTCACCCCTAAGATTGTGGAAATTGGTATTCCTACCCATCCAAACCCTTGGCCCCAACTTGTTCCCCTTAGAATCACGGGCCCCAATGCCCCTACCCCATAGCCTTCACCGAGAAGGTCCCCTGTTGAATTGAACCCCACCCCTTTAGGAAAGAAAGGGAGACAAGATGTAGGGAAAGAGAGGGAACTAGAGAAGTCAAAGGAGAAAGGGAGAGGGGGTGGGAAGAGGTTGGGGAGATTAGCTAAGTCCAGTGCCAAGAGTAAGCTGAAAGCTAGGGCCTTGCAAGAGGAGGATTCAGATTCCAAGGACACAAGTCGTTCCAAATGAAGAATGAAGGAGAAGGCTTTGAATTTGGGCACAGGGGGGAGAGAGAATGGAGGAGGAGGAAGAGGAGGTGTCAGAATCCTCTCAATCTAGCTCATGGGGAGGGATGAAGGAGAAGAAAGAGGTGTCACATGTTTCGATCACAATTGGGTTGGGGTGTGTGGATTTCCCTAATATGGTGGATAGTGTGGCCTCCCCCATTATGATTTCCTCCCCTATTAAGGTTCCTCCTAAGGGTAATGCTAACCCCCCCACCCCGCCTCCCAAATGTGCGGGATGCCACTTTGGTGCAAGTGGATGGAGTTCCTAGTGACATGCAGGAGGTTAACGTGGACATCAAGAAGATGGGCAATGACGAGGTGTGGTAAAGAATTCATGCACTGGAAGAAAGGATGCGTCTTTTGACAAAATTCATTGGCAAAGTGACACATGCAGTTGCCACCACACTTCACCTACTCAAAGATATGGAGAGAGATTTACCAAAGGAGGACTCAAAATTACAGTTTGACATACTTGCAGAAGATTGGGAAAACATCCTTCTGGGGAGGAAAGAGGCTAAGAAGCCTTAATGGCTTTCTCTTTCTAGATTTTTATGTTGTTTATCATTTGGTTGTCGAACTTGGCTCGGTTTAAGGTTGTTATGCCTTTGTTTATATATTTATGTAGCTTTTATAGTTTTAATACATGCAATTTGTATGTTGAGCCTATTGATACTATTTTAGTTATGTTTTTGAACTATATGTTTTTGTTTTCTAAGTAGTAGGTGGTAGTTCTGGTTGTTGATATTCTGCTGGTAGTTGACCAATTTGATCGTTTAAGAGCCAACCCCCTAGTTTTCGCTACTTTTAATTCAAAAAAAATAAAACAAACTTAAAAATAATCATCTCAAATTATTCAATTTAAGAATTAATATGAAAATATAATATGAAAAAACTAATGATACATTTTTATTAAAATAATTTTAAAGATTCTTATTTTTTCTAAATTTAAATTCATGTAGTAAAAAAGAAAAAATGATTTACATAAATTATCAAAATATAACATGACAAAACTAATCTATTAAAATAATAATAAAATTTTATTTTCTAAATTTTAAATTACGTACAAAAAGGGCGAAAAAACTACAAGTAAATTGACTTAGAAGTTTAAAAAAATATAATATTTATTTTTATCTAAAAAACTCATTAAATACACATCACAATACAAATATAATTAAATTCATAGAGTATATATTGATGGCTATGATCTGCACGGGTAATGTCAACCGGCCGGTGCAAATATATTGCACCGTAGCCGGTGCCCTTAAAGCATGTAACATGTAATTGGTAGAGAGCGAAAATGGACACATCACGGGTTAATTAATTTAATTGTACAGACAAAATGCAGTGTTACGTCCGCTTCAGAGATAATATTGTCTGTCAATTTAGTATTTAATCTTCGAGGCCAACATGATGGTGATGGGAAAGCAATGTCGGAAATAAAGTTGATAAAATAATTTCCACCACAAATAAATGAGTCACTGGGAATCTTATTTTTGAGTTGTCTACCAGGGTTTACTCCAAGTCAATTTTACTGTGGAAAAAGTAGAAATCACAATTCCTTCTATTATTAAGATGATATTATTTTGCACTACGCGAGAGCTGATAGGACCTCACACTTATTGGCCTCTAATGTCATTACATGTTCATCTGATTTTGAAAAATACAAAATTGTATATCAACAATATAATGCAATTAAAAAATATTATATTAGAAGAAACTATAACATATTAGGTCTCTTTCTTCAAGCAACCTGTCTTTTTCATGAGGTAAATTTTGAATATCTTAATGTAGAAAACATACAAAATATAATTGATTGTTTACATGTTAGGATTAAACCTATACATGAGGATCTTCAACTCAAATCAAAATGCATCATACAATTAATAGCAATTAAAATTTGAGAGTATCATTTTTATAGAACTTAAAAGAAGAGGCTTGCCTACATTAACCTTTTCCTAACAAATTCATATATATAAAACCATGTGTATTTATTAATTCAAATTACTCTTAACTTTACATTGTGAATATCTCTAAAATTAGGGAAGAGCATTGGTATTCACATGTCCTAACTTCATGTATATGTAGAATTTAATTTATATTTAAAATTTAGATGTTTGATCATTGCTTGTCTTCTTATGTCAGATAACACATTAATATATATGTCTTGACTTTAGGTTTTAAAAAAAAAAAAAAAAATCCTTGTAAAGATTTCTAAGTGTCCAAGGGTAAAAAGCAAGAATTTCATAATGTTGGCCAAGACATACTTAAAATATTTCTAAAGCTGTCCAAGTAGATCAATAGTAAACCAAAAAGTCTAAGAATGCTCATCTATTTATAAACATGTAACTTCTTTAAAATTAGTAATTAAGTAAAGTCTACATGAAATGTGTAATTTTGAAAATGCATCAAACTACTAGTATTCTTTTGGCCTGAATGAGAGAAATCAAGATAATTATTCTATGTTTGACATAATGTGAAGTCTAATAATTTGCTTTGTTAGATCAATTTTAAGAAGACTGATAAGAACATTAATTGAAATAACAGTAGATTGCGTCAGTATATATTTCCATCGATGTTTAGAATAACAGTTTCTAATTCATGATCAGGATAAACAAAAACTATTTATGCAATCAAATTTAGAAACATTATTTCAGATAACACTCATGAATTGTCTATTCATTATTATTGATAAGAACTTTTTCGTTTTATAATATCACATAAAATAACATACACATACGAATGTAATGCAACATTTATAACCACAAGGCTTGCTTAATATATGGCAGAACAACAAGGATACATCATTCTGAACTATCGCTTCACTGTCAAACAGTTTTGACGGGCATGTGATCTTTACGCATGCAGAGCTACAGAAAACACCCACAAGTTTCACTATAATAATCTACGCCTAGATCTATCCTAAAACATAGAACAACTCAAAAGACTGATTAACGCTAGTTCTACTTCCTTATTCTCTTCCTAATGATGATCTACGCAAAATACATCCTCTTTCCTGTGCTACTTATTTTTCTCTTCTGTTTTTTCATGGTGATCAGAGACTTTATCCTTCCTTGGTTCTTTCGAAGGATTGACTGGTTGATTATCATGATGTCCAGGATCTCCTTTATGAATGTGTGGTTTCTCTGGACCCTTCACGCTCGCATTTGCAGCCTGCGCCCACAAATAAACAACCGAGATCCAAGATTTAAGTTTTAACGAAATGTTTCTTAATCTTCTGAGAATCCTTCCGTACAGAAAGAAGTAAAACTACTCTTAAAAGCTTAAGAGGGTCCGTGTGTTCTAATTTAGACTTTGGCTTAAAGAAATCCACCGGGCAATTGAAAAATAAATCCGACCACATCTATTACTAAAATACTTGAAGTCCCAACATGCAACTGTATATAGTAATCTCTAATAGTTGTCCAATGTGTTATACTTACACCAGAAAACAGTTGAATACGTCCTCCGGAGGCATACTTTGGTTCCCCGGTGAAGATGTTTGTAGTCTTCTTAGCCAAACTGGCATCTTTTCCTGAGAAAATAAACCCAAAACCAAATAACTGTAAGTATGAAAAACAATGAATGATAATATAGAAAGGGAAATATTTATCCAAGATTTGATTTTTGAAGAGAACTACTCTTAAAATTTCTCGGAGCTTGGTAGGTGTCCGAGAAAACTTACGAGTATATCCCTTTGGAAGAAAAGGGTGTCCGCGTTGAACAGTGGGAATGGAGAGTTTGAAGGCTGATCGCATGGAAATGTTAGCTGCCATGTTGAGAGCAGTGGTCAGAGTCATCGTTGCCTCTCTTCTTATAAATAATTCTCTCTTTCGCATGTTAGTTGGGCCTCGGAGAAATTGTGAGGATGTTTCGTAGAAATTGTGAGGATGTTTCGTAGAAGTCATCTGACTCTGGAATTGACCGGATGTATTAACTAAATATCAGAAAACTTTCTAATCTGATATTTAATTTAATTAATAAATACTGTAAAATGTGCAGTCTGATGACTGCGAAGGCAGTACGTTTCTCGGGAAATCCTTCATTTTGGTCGCATGTAAAATAGATTATTTACATTTATTATTATTATGATAATATGGATATCTATTGGCTCCTATCTAATTGACCCAGAAGCTATTTTATACTAGAGTTTCTCTTATGTTGTATGTGACATTTCTGAAGACAGATGTGAATTCATTCTTTGCAGGGTTATGTTATTGGTTTTTATAAAAGAATCAATGAGTGGGAAACTGACTATGCGTGTTTCACCCTTAGTAGCTTTATTGAATGTATTAGCAAATACTACAAAATAATAATTTTCCAATATTAAGCATTATTGTTTTTCTCATTGAATGATGCTCGGGATAAACAACAAATTAATATGGCAGTGATGCTCTTCTAAAGTATTTTTTAGTTTTTTATTTTTTTATGACGAAAGTTTTAGATGTAGAAGTGCCGATTTGACGTGCTTTGAGCTGCCCAGAAAACTCAAAGTAAGATTCCATAGCCGTCACAATCTCTTGATTAACCAGTCTGCTCCTTTGTTTAAAGTAATAATATGGAATACGCCTTCGTAAAACAAATATACAATTTTAGTTAATTAATAGAGCCACTCATTCAGAATGGTCGTTTAAAGACTGAAATATTAGGTGCTCTTCCACTGTTGAAAAACTTTTCTCGATCTTCCAAAATTCTAAGACACTAAAACAAGAAAAGTATTTACCAAGCGATATAATAACATACATGGGGAGGTTGTTATTAGTTTCATTTTTACACAATCAATTCCTCATTCTTAACTAATTCTTCAAATCCACTTTCTTGTCTTCTTAAATTCCTTTGTTCCCGTTTGAAATTTGCATTATGTATATCTCATTCTACATGTGTTATTTTTTTATATGCAATCACTTTATTTAAAAACTAAAAATCTAATTTTCCAGACACATTTTAGCTTTAAAGTTGGTTGAAATGTTGTCATCTTTTTTTTTATGTTTAATAGGAGGGAATGTTTGTTACTATCTATTTTGGATGTGCTATTGAGAAGACTAAACTCTTTTAAATTCTTATAACAATGTTGGGTTTCCTATAATTAACAAGGTTGAAACTTTTTTTTTTTTTGTGGGAATCTTGGTAAGGGTATTACTGAGATTGAGATTGGTCCTGATAGTTCTATGGATATTCATTTTATTTTATTTTTGTTAATAATGACTTTTAAACAAAAAAATCTTATGGACACTCTCCACATCCTAAAGAATCATTTGTGAACTTAGATAGATTTGTTAGTTTTGTGGCTAAATAATGTTATTTTTAGGCAAGAGTGGAATACTGTTGCTGATTGTTTAGCCAAATGGACTTCTGGTCAAGTTTATGTGTGAAATGTTGTAGATAAAAGACTACTTCCTCCCAAAATAGTTTCTTTGTTAGATTAAATAGTAGATAATGACAGGTCTCTTTAGGTCCCTGCCCCTCTTCTCTTATTTTTCTTGTTCTTGAATATATTTTTACCCCTCTTTTAGTTATCAAAGTTGAAATTTTCAAAATTCAGAATTTTAAAAGTATAATTGTTATTTATTATTTAATCAAGTACCGAAGACAAATATTTCGAAATTTATTATGTATACAAAAATGAAAAGGTGGCCATTTGGAAGTGTAACTCATTAATCATTTAAAAATATTAATTATTGTACGTTACAACCACCTCAAAAATTTATTCCTCTACAAACATGTATATATTTTCCTCTACAAATTATTTTTTACCATCAAAACAGTTCTCCAATTTGAACTGTTTTCATAGAGGCAGGGTGAACTTTCACCCTGGTTTCCAAACGTGAGAGAGTCACGAGTCTACTTGACTCGAGCTTTATAGTACACAGGTCAACTTCTGACGCTGTCGGGGACTAAAATGATGTGTAGTAGGTAGTGCATTTATTGCTTGGGACCTTTACACACTTGAATTTTGTGGCCATTCAGACTGAATCATACCCTCAGTTGGGTTAAGTTTTGTTGTTTAGTGGTTACACATCTTTCAATATGGAATCTCTGACTTGTTTAGCTTTTCCAATTCATTCTGTTTGGATTAAGGCAATTTTTTCAACTATCCAAGATATCAGCGTGAAGGTCCCCAGTCAACTTGAAGGAACTTAAATTATTTTTTATAATTTTTGAAATTCGAGAAACTGTTGATCCTTTCAGGGTTCTTGAGAGTATGGAAGGTCCCTAAAAACATGTAATTTAACTTTTATTAACTTCGTGATTATTTTGGAGATCACTTGATTTTGATGGGTATTGCAATTGTTCTTGGGTTTTTGGAAAATCTTAGTAAAAAGCTTTCTGGACATCCATTTCCTTCTATCTACATTCATCGCAATAACGTCAACAGAATCATTTCCAACATTAAGATAATCATGGCTATATGTTGTTTCAACTTTTAATTATCCCCTGTGCAACTAGAATATGTATCCACATGCAAAACAGTCTTCAACAAGAGATAAAACAGACAGTAAAGAAAATGTGAAAGGAATTTCTTTGTTTTCCACAGCTACTATCCTAATTTTCAAAATTTAATTTTCCCCTGCAGTGTATAAGCAATGCCAAGGTTGCAAGCCTATAACTGGCCTATGTAAGTCAAAAATCTTATAATCACTATCACTTTGCATATTCCAAGCTAAATCAGATGCTCTTCTATGCCCCTACACTAGGCAGGGACTGCTGAGCGCAACACTTGTTTCCCACAAGTTTGGTTTGATAAATTGCAATATTTTTTATTAAAACATAATATATTAACGTTTTCATTGTCAAATATGGGAGATCGTCTTAAAAGTGGGAAGGCCTCTGATTAGATTTTGACAAACTGTTTTGTTTTACTCTTCTTTGTATTTGTAATTACAATGATAAATTTCTAGAACACTAATTTGTTTTCTTTATATTTGCAGTAAATTCTTCATCTTATATTTTTATTTATTTTTCGATGCTTCATTATCATTTGTATATTCAAAATGTTTAAGTATGTTATCAAGCATTTAACTTATATAGTTTTTGAATATTGTAGGTGGCCTCTCTAAATTGTAGAAGATAAGTTTCTTGTGTATCCAACATCTACATATTTGGGGGAGCTAGGTATATTTTAACATTTATTGATGATTTTTCAAGGAAAATTTGGGTTTGCTTCTTCAAACAAAAAGATTTTTAAGTGTTGCTGGATTATTTCTCAGTCTTTTCTTCATTTTTGTTTAAGAACTGATATTATTGTTAATTCGGTTATGAACATTATGTGTTTTTTGAAGTTTAAAATTGTTATCCATTTGGGAGGTGACCTTAGGCTGACCTACAACCTATTTTGTACTCCAGGGTCAGCCCCTGTCTTTTTGACTGCTATCTAATGCTTCAAAAACAAAATGGCATTGTTCAATAATGACATGTTGTATGATACAACCCAAGAATCCTTTTTTGTTTCTATGGTTTGATCCTATTAATATTGCATCTTTGCTCCTGATGAAGGGAAACCAAATGTTAAGTATTTTAGAGTGTTTCGATGTGAAGCACTTGCTCATATACTAGATGAGATTAGATAAAGGAAATTTGATAAGAAAAGTGTTAAGTGCATCTTTGTGGGGTATGATGACCAAAGGAAATGATATAGGTTGTATGACTCCAGTGTGGAAGATGAGTTTGCAAGTAGGGATGTAAAGTTCATTGAGGGATTTGATGATATAGAAAATACTCGAGCATATTCAACAAATGGCTATAAATATTTATGAATCTTCTAATGATTAAGTCTCTGATATAGTTGAAGAAATTAGTCTTCCTCCAAATACTAAGAGTATTAAATAGATTCATCAAAGGACTCAACAAATTAACTATGCCTTAATGATTTTCGTGTAATGAAGGTGAATAATCCTCAAACATATGAAGAGGCTAAAATGAAACATGAATAGAAATAGGGTATTCAAAATGAGTAGGATTCCTTTGATAAAGAATAAAACTTGGGAATTAGTGGAGTTACTAAAGGTTAACATGCTTGATAATTAAATGGGTTTATAAGACTAAGTTTAAGTTAAATGGTAGTATTGAAAAACACAAGGCAAAACAACTAGCCAAAGGGTAGTCAAAAAAAGAAGAAATTGATTAGAATTTTTTTTTTGCCTCAGTAGCAAAGCTTAGTTTTCTTGAATTGATGAGAAATATATATGACTCAACCTCAATGCTTTGAAATTTCAAAACAAAAACACTTGGTTTGCAAATTAAGGAAGTCTTTATATGGTCTAAACCAAGCTCCAAGAGCTTGTTATGCTAAAATTGATTAAGTTTTTGAAATTCAAGGCTTCCATAACAATCCTTGTGATCTAAAATTGTATAAAGCAATTTCATGATGACAAAACTATAATTATTAAATACTTTATGTTGATGATATAATCATTATAGGGTATAGCATAAAATTACTAACATAAAGTTAAACTTACAAGATACATTTGGAATGACCAATCATGGTATCCTACATTACTTTCTTGGCCTAGAAGTATGGAAAAAGGATGATGGCATTTATCTTTCTCAAACCAAGTATACTATAGAATTGTTTTAAAAATAGATTGAAAGATTATAAGAGTGTGTCTACTTCAGTTTCTTTAGGATTGAACTTAAGCACGAACATGGAAAGTGAAGTTGTTAATCCTACCTTATACAGGTAATTGGTTAGTAGTCCACTTGACTAAATATTTACTTTGTAGTTAGTGTGATTTCTAATTTTTTGAGTTCCCCTAAGGTGACACATTGGATAGCAGCAAAAAGAATACTAAAATATGTGTAAGGGAATTTAATAATGGGCATCCAATTATTCATCTCATGGAGATCTTCAACTTGTTAATTTATATTCAAATTGGGCAAGATGATTGTAATTCAATGATAGACTATGGTGTTGACCACGATGACATTGGAAAGTTGGCAAAATGTGTGCACTTGAATGTTAAAAGGTGGTGAATACACTTGTATATGACATGAGGCAATATTTGAAATTTTTTGTAAATGTGGCATATTGAAATCAAAACAAATTAAAAACAAACTTAGAAATGTTGTTTTAATGGCAATGATATTTAAGAAAAAGGTTAAAAATGGATGTTGTCAATGCGTGATCTTAAATGAACATGCATGCTCATGCCAAGTGTGAGAATACTATGGTAGAGTTGAAATATTTATGGAATTCAATTTTTTCTGTGGGCGATTTGTGATTGAAGGAAAATGCATTTTGTGAGAAAATTTTTGTCTTTCTTTTCAAACTAGTAATCACTTGGTTCTGAAAGCAATTTGATCATAGTCTTCTCTACAAAGCTCACTTGATATGGAGTTTTTCCTTTGTCTTTGGCATGCAATCTTGAGATTCAGTTCTTTAGTGGAGGTAATGTGTTCAATCGATAGAATGGAATAGGTTGCTGGCATAGGTCTCATAATGTGACATTTCTTTACTGGTTTCATACGTACTCATTTTTTGTTTTATCTCATGTGCATGCTCGAGGTGAATGATGATATCTTTGTCTTCAAATAAATAAAGTTCACATAAGGGTTTTCAGGTAAAAAGGCAACGGCTATTTTAGGTATGTCTTTCTATACTGATGCAGTATATTCAATTTTTTAAAAGAAAATGATGAGGATTTAAAATTTCCACCTACAGTTTCAGGTGCTTGAAATTTAAAAGTTTATGTTCCTTCTTCAAATCTAGTAACCTTATTTTATAAAGAAGGATTTTTTCTTTTCTCAGTCTCAGTATGATGAACAAAGTTTGGGATAAAAGATTAATGAGAGCCCTAAATGTTTGTTTGAAAAGAAAACCCAATCAGAGATAATTTGTCATTTTCCTTTAAAAGAACAAATTTTCAAAGGGGTTTGAAGGAATGAAATTTTTGACTGAATCACTCAGGTATAAAGGAATTTTTTTTTATCTTCATAACAGTAAAATATTTTTTCAAAATATAGAAAGGGAAAAGCACAGTCAAGTTTTTTTTCTTCTTCAGTTTTCTCTTCTAAATGGAAATATTTTTTTTGGAAACTCTAAAAAAAATTTTGTTCTAGAAGTAAAAGCAAATAAAAATAGAGTTTTGAAAAGCACTAACAGAGGTTTCTTGTCTTCAAAACTGACTTCAAATAAAGACTGATTCAGAAGCATTGTATGATTCAAACCTGAAATACTGAATGAAGGTTCATTAAACAAAAGTAAAATGACATTTTTTGAAGTTTAAAATGGATTCTTTCAAAGATCTTTTTTGAGGGTTTTAAACCTGGCATACTACCTATACAGTTCTAAAAGAAAAGGAGTTATGGTTGACAATTTTATAAGAGAAGGCCAAATTTGAGTCTTAACTAATTATAGCTGGTTTTTCAAATAGCATTCTAAAAAGAGGGTTTCTTAACAACCCTAACTAGTTCAATTAGGTTCATGTAACTATTCAAATTCAAATTCTATCTCTATTTATAGAGATCATTTGTAAATCTAAGATGGATGTGAAAAAGGCATACGAGAAGACACATTTACAGTTTGAGAAAATTTGTAAAAGATGAAAGTTTTATTATAAACTTATGTACATGTATAGATTTCATATATACACATTTATATATGCATATAAGGTTTTAATCATAGCATAAAAAGGGGTCAAATACCCTGAGCAGCAGTTGTTGTTGATTGTAAAGAGTTGAAGCTCAATAAAGGTTACAGGTTCATGGAGTGGTTTTTCTCCCTATGACAAAACCGTGAGGATTTTCGAGGGTTTTCCACTCAGCACAAATTAGTGTCTCTTCATTTTGTGAGTTGGCATTATTCTATTTATGATGAATGTTTATATTTCTGTACAATTTGATTTCATTGCAGTTGTAAATTGTAAATTGAATTAACTGAAATCAGATTCTGGAATAATTTAATAGTGTTCTGACTCACTCCACCTCTCGGAACCCTGATACTTCCAACATATGTTGCATATATTCTTGGTTCAATACATTATTCCTCTTATGCTCAATAGAGGTTGTATATACTGCTGCAAATGAAGTAGCAAAATAAATAGCAAGCTAAGGTAAGACCTTCTATAGTTCAATGTGATGATCAAACTATAATTTAGGGTTTCATGCTCACAAAAAATATATAGAGTCTATCATCATTATATCAAGAAACCCATCCAACAACAAGTGACTCAACTACAATATTGCACCAAACAAAATTAGATTGTTGATATATTCACCAAGGCATTATGTGCAACTAAGTTTGTATCTCTAAGACATGTTTTGGGCTTATGAGAAGTCACATTACTGTCTCATGGTTGTCATTTTAGGACGACTTTAGTGAATTTCAACCACTATATTAAGTGAATAAAAAACTATAAATGAGTACTGAACAAGTCTTTAGGTTAGAACCCATCTATTCTTGATTATGAGGGGAATATTGAAGTAAATTGTATATAGTAGTGCAATCAATTTAAAGGGGAGAGCTGAAGTAAATTAATTACTCCATCCAACTATCACTATTGACACAAAAAAGATGTTTCTAGAAAGAATATTAATAGTTTATTTGTTTTCTCCACCTATCTCTTGTAAATGTCATATCTACTCATTGAGTGTACATTTCTTGCTAATTTTTCTATAAATATAATTTTTTGGTAATGGTATTGGATTGCTCATTTTTGCTAAAATCTCTTATGTGTTTAAGCCTTTTTTTTCTTTTGTTTGTCTCCTTAAGATAAGCCTTTTCATAATGGATCTTGATTTATCTTCTTGACTACAATTTATTTTAGTTGTATTTGAATCTCCAAAGTGGATGCATTCTCTCTCTCTCTCTCTCTCTCTCTCTCTCTCTCTCTCTCTCTCTCTCTCTCTCTCTCTCTCTCTCTCTCTCTCTCTCACACACACACACACACACACACACACACACACACACACACACACACACACACACACTTTTGAAATCTTTGCAAGAACTTAAAGGAATAAGGAAGTTAATTGCTAATCATGAAACTAAAAATCAAAAACTTCAAGAAGAGTTAAAGGAAGCAAATTTGATTATGGAAAATCAAAAACTCTTACTTGAGGAAAAGGATAAAAAACTGAATGTCTTGCAAAGTTCATCTGAAGAATCTACTAGTGAGAAAACAAAGTTCTTTTTCAATGGTTATTGTTTTAATTGCAATATTTTTGGGCACAAGGCTATCTTTTGTATGGTGTCAAGATTTCAATATGATCCAAAGCAATCTCATCTTAACGTAGTACATGGAATATTGAAATACATTCAAGGCACTCTTGATTATGGTTTATGGTATCGTCACAAAAATGATTTTACACTTACTGGTTATACTGATGTAGATTGGGGTGAATCTGATGATAAAAAGAGCACCAGTGGTGGGGCCTTCTTTCTTGGTGAGTGTTTGATTGCTTGACATAGTAAGAAAAGGAATTATGTAACTTTATCCACTTGTGAATCTGAATATGTTGCTGCTACAACATGTTGTACTCAGTTAATTTGGATGGGTTATCAATTATCTGATTCAGGCATTCAGGTTTCAAAACCTATTTCAATAATGTGTGATAACATAAGTGATATCCAATTGAGCAAAAATCCAGTTATGCACTTTCGTACAAAAAACGTAGCCATTAAACTTCATTTCTTGAGAGATAAAGTTCAAAATAATGAATTCAAATTGATTTATGTGCCTACTCAAGGATAGGTGGCAAACATTTTTACAAAAGCATTACCAAGAGAATTGTTTGAACAGTGAAGAACACAATTCGGAGTCTTCTTTTAATCCATGCTGGCATAAAAGCTCTTCCTAATAACCATTCTATGTTAGGTTTCTACTCCTTTCACAAAAAGAATTCATTAAAAGTAGATGATCAAAATTTTTTGATGCAAAAATTTTGGGGGAGTAATCAGCATTTCTCAGATTTTGGTTAATCAGATTGGTTTCTCAGATTCATTTCTCAGGTTGGTTTCTCAAATTTTGGTTAATCAGATTGGTTTCTCAGATTTTGGTTGTCTCAGAGTTTGGTTGGTTCAGACAGATTTTGATTCATATTCTTGGTTCTTTGTTGATCAACATTTCATGGAAAATCAACATTTTTTTGTTCATTATTTTGTATATATAAGTTAAATTTTGTTCAAAATCACCTTGTATACATGAGACGATATCTTGTATATATAAGTTGATTTTTTTCTCACCTTGTATATATGAGATGGTGAAAATTTTTGCATCAAAAAATGGGGGAGATTGTTGACCACGATGACATTGGAAAGTTTGCAAAATGTGTGCACTTGAATGTTAAAAGGTGGTGAATACACTTGTATATGACATGAGGCAATATTTAAAACATTTTGTAAATGTGGCATATTGAAGTCATAAAAAATTAAAAAGAAACTCAGAAGTGTTATTTGATAGCAATGATATTAAAGAAAAAGGTTAAAAACTAGCGTTGTCAGTACGTGGTCTTAAATGAACATGCATGCTCATGCCAAGTGTAAGAATACTATGGCGGACTTGAAATGTTTATGGAATTCAATTTTCGTTGTGGGCAATTTGTGATTGAAGGAAAATGCATTTTGTGAGAAAAGTTTTTTGTCTTTCTTTCCAAACTAGTAATCACTTGGTTTCTGAAAGCAATTTGATCATAGTCTTCTCTACAAAGCTCACTTGATATGGAAGTTTTCTTTTGTCTTTGGCATGTGACTTGAGATTTAGTTCTTCAATGGAGGTAATGTGTTCAATCGACAAAATGGAATAGGTTGCTGGCACAGGTCTTCATAATGTGACATTTCTTTACTGGTTTCATACATACTCATTTGTTGTTTTATCTCACGTGCATGCTCAAGGTGAATGATGATATCTTTGTCTTCAAATGAATAAAGTTCACATAAGGGTTTTCAGGTAAAAAGGCAACGACTATTTCAAGTATGTTGTTTCTATACTGGTGCAGTATATTCAATTTTTAAAAAGAAAATGATGAGGATTTGAAATTTCCACCTACAATTTCAGGTGCTTGAAATTTAAAAGTTTAAGTTCCTTCTTCAAATCTGGCAAACTTATTTTATAAAGAAGATATTTTTCTTTTCTTAGTCTCAGTATGATGAACAAAGTTTGGGATGAATGATTAATGAAAGCCTTAAATTTTTGTTTGAAAAGAAAACATAATCAGAGATAATTTTTTCTATTTCAGGTTTAAAATATAATGTCATTTTCCTTTAAAAGAACAAATTTTCAAAGGGGTTTGAAGGAATGGAATTTTTGACTGAATCGCTCAGGTATAAAGGAATATTTTTTTTGTCTTTATAATAGTAAAATGTTTTTTTGAAATATAAAAATGGAAAAGCACAGTCAAGTTTTTTTTCTTCTTCAGATTTTCTTAAAAAGGAAAGGCAACTTGTTCAAACTGAATGATGACATTTTTTTGAGCAAAAGATTCAGCTTGTTTTGCTCGTTGCTATCAAGTTTTCTCTTCTAAATGGAATTTTTTTTTGGAAACTCTAAACAAAATTTTGTTTTGGAAGTAAAAGAAAACAAAAATAGAGTTTTGGAAAGCACAAACAGAGGTTTCTTGTCTTCAAAACTGACTTCAAATAAAGACTAATTCAGAAGCACTGTATGATTCAAACCTAAAATACTGAATGAAGGTTCATTAAACAAAAGTAAAATGGCATTTTTTTGAAGTTTAAAATGGATTCTTTCGAAGATCTTTTTGAGGGTTTTAAACCTAGCATACTACCTATACAGTTCTAAAAGAAAAGGAGTTATGGCTGACAGTTTTATAAGAGAAGGCCAAATTCGAGTCTTAACTAATTATAGTTGGTTTTTCAAATAACATTCTAAAAAGAGGGTTTCTTAACAACCCTAACTGGTTCAGTTGGGTTCATGTAACTGATCAAATTCAAATTCTATCTCTATTTATAGAGATCATTTGTAAATCTCAGATGGATGTGAAAAAGGCATAAAAGAAGACACGTTTACAGTTTGAGAAATTTTGTAAAAGCTGCAAGTTTTATTATAAACTTGTGTTCATGTATAGATGTCAAATATTCACATTTATATATGTATATAAGGTTGTAATCACGGCATAAAAAGGGGTTGAATACCCTAAGCAACAATTGCTACTGATTGTAAAGAGTTGAAGCTCAATAAAGGTTACAGGTTCATGGAGTGGTTTTTCTCCCTATGATGAAACCGTGAGGATTTTCAAGGGATTTCCACTTGGCACAAATTGTTGTCTCTTCATTTTGTGAGTTGAAATTATTCTATTTATGACAAATGTTTATATTTTAGTATGATTTGATTTCACTGCAGCTGTAAATTGTAAATTGAATTAACTGAAATCAGATTCTGGAATAGTTTAATAGTGTTCTGATTCACCCCCCCCTCTCAGAACCTTGATACTTCCAACATATGTTGCATATATTCCATGTTTAATAAATTATTCCTCTTATACTCTATAGAGGTTGTATATGCTATTGCAAATGAAGTAGCAGAATAAATAGCAAGCTAAGGTAGGGCGTTCTATAGTTCAATGTGATGATCAAACTATAATTTAGCATTTAATGCTCACAAAAAATGTATTGAGTCTATCATCATTATATCAGGAAACCCATCCAACAACAAGTGACTCAACCACAATATTGTACCAAACAAAATTAGATTGTTGATATATTCACCAAGGCATTATGTGCAACTAAGTTTGTATCTCTAAGACATGTTTTGGGCTTATGAGAAGTCACATTACTATCTCATGGTTGTCATTTTAAGAGGACTCTAGTGAATTTCAACCACTATATTAAGTGAATAAAAAGTTATAAATGAGTACTAAACAAGTCTTCAAGTTAGAACCCATCTATTCTCGATTATGAGGGGAATATTGAAGTAAATGGTATATAGTAGTGCAATCAATTTAAGGGGGGTGCTGAAGTAAATTAATTACTCCATCCAACTATCACTATTGACACAAAAAGAATGTTTCTAGAAAGAATATTAATAGTTTATTTGTTTTCTCCACCTATCTCTCGTAAATGTCATATCTACTCATTGAATGTACATTGCTTGTTAATATTTCTATAAATATTTTTTTTTGGTAATGGTATTGGATTGCTCATTTTTGCTAAAATCTCTTATGTGTCTAAGCCTTTTTTTTCTTTTGTTTGTCTCCTTAAGATAAACCTTTTAATAATGAATCTTGATATATTTTCTTGACTACAATTTATTTTAGTTGTATTTGAATCTCCAAAGTGGATGCTAAGTATAGGCTTGCTACTAAACTGGAGAATGTTAGAAGAAATGTGAGGCCTTGGAAGTGAAGGTATTTTGGTGATATCTTTAAGACTAAGATGGAGGTGGAAGAAAAGTTAGAAGAGCTTTAGAAAGTAATGGCGGAAGGCCTCACCTTGGAGAATATGATTCAAGAGGAGGATAAATATAGAAAGGTCTAGAAGGATACAATGATTAGAGAGTAGACCTTCTAGAAGCAAAAGTCCAGGGTGTTATCACTCAAGGTGGCTGATAGGAATACTGTATTTTTTATATATATTGGCCTCGATTCATTAAAGGAGGAATAGGATTCATATTATCAAAAATGATAACAATGTGAAGCTCACTAATACTAAAGATATAGGAAACTGGGCAACAAATTATTTCAAGAACTCTTATTTGGAAGAGCAAAGAAATATAAGGGAAGAGGATAGATGATGGTTGAGTACTTCCATGCCTATTGTAATCTCGACTAAAGAGAATGAGGAACTTGCACAGTTGGAGGAGGAAGTTCGAATTGTTGTCTTCTCTATGAAAGCCTACAAATCTTCAGGACTCAATGGTTTCCCTTCGGCATTCTTCCAGCACTTTTGGGATGTTATTAAAGTGGATCTCCTCTGGGCGCCTTGTCACTTTTTAAGAATAGAGAAGCTTCTCAAGAAACTAAATAAAATATTTATTGCCTTGACCTTGATGGTTAAAGACCCAAGGGTCATCTCTAATTTTAGGCTGATTAGTCTATGCAACACTAATTATAAGATTTTTTATAAAATTTTGGTGAATAGGTTAAAGCCAATGCTACATAAATTCATTGGTAAAACCCAAAATGGGTTTGTCTTGGGTCGCCAAATTCTTGACGCTACCATAACAACCCATGAGATGAAAGATTTAGGTCTCATGAAGTACTTTCTTGGCATGGAGGTTTATCAAGGTAAAGATGAAATTTTTATTTGTCAAGAAAAATATGCAAAAGATATGTTGAAGAAATTTGATATGGCTGATTGTAAACCTCTTTCCACTCCAATTGCACATGGCGTTGCATTATGTAGAGATGATGGTGCTGAAATTGTTGATGAGACATCATACAGGAGCATTGTGGGGAGTTTGATGTTTTTAACTCACACAAGGCCTGATATTGCTTATTCAGTTTCATTGGTCTCAAGGGATATGACAGATCCATCAGAGGAACATATGAAGGCAGCCAAGAGAATTTTGAGGTATGTGAAAAGCATAGTAGATTTTGGCATTCACTATTCTTCTAATAAGTTTGAGCTTGTTGGCTTCAGTGATTCAGATTGGGGAGGTAGCTTGGATGACCGAAAATCTACATTTGGTAATTGTTTTTCTTTGGGTTCTGGTTTAATCACATGGAGTTCAAAGAAGCAAAGTATGGTTGCTCTTTCATCTACAGAAGCGGAGTATGTTGCCATTACTTCAGCTGGTACACAAGCTTTATGGCTTAGAAAGCTTCTTGAAGAAATTGGAGAGATACAAGTTCAACCTACTATGATATTTTGTGACAATATAAGTGCCATTAAATTGGCCAAGAATCCAGTTCATCATAGCAGGACTAAGCATTTTTATCTTAAACAACATTTTATTAGAGATTTGGTACAAAATAAAGTGGCTGAGTTGAAGTACATCAACACAAAAGAGCAAATCACAGACATCTTCACAAAGGCAGTTGCAAAAGATCAGTTTTTGGTACTCAGAGATCGAATTGTTAGTCCTCTCAGCATCAAGGGGGAGTATGAAGATTAATGTTGCTGTTCAGTGAAGAAAGAAAACTAAAATAAGCATGCAGCTTCAGCAGTGATTGACTCCACTTCAGACTCCATCTCCACTGCTTCATTTCCACCGTTTTACAAATAATTTCTAGATTACCTCAGTTCAAGAGTAGTTTAAACAAGAAGCGTGCTGTACATATGGCATGCATTAGATGATATTTTTGGATGCATTATAGTTTAGTCTTAGTTTCTTCTTCTCCCATCCGTAATCATTGGCATGAATAATGCAATTATCTTAGCTTTCATTTTTAATTTAAAGACTGGCGTTCCAAGCAGTATTTTGATTGTGATTCTGTCCCCAAAACAGAGTATCCTCTGTTCTTGAGTAGAGTAAGTTATTTTACTATTATATATTGTTTTTTGGGGTATTGGATATTATTCTTTCTGCTATTGTTTGGAACCTTCAGATTTCTACAAGAGCATCACTGCCACCATTGCCAATATTAATTTATTGTTTATCCCGAGCATCATTCAATAAAAAAATTTAATGCAACTTAATCTTAATCTATTACGATGGGGTCAAATATGTTATTTTTAAATGTTAACTTTATATGATTGGATGATTGAATTAATTCACCTAAAAATTACAAAATTATTATTATTATCATTATTACGTTGTGTTTCATAATACATTCAATAAAGCTACTAAGGATGAAACAGGCAATTCTTTGTGAAAAACCAATAACATAAGTCTCAAAAAATAATTCATATTTCTTTCTAAAAATTCAATAAATAGGTAGGAACCAATAGATATCCAAATTATCATAAAAATAATAAATTTAAATAATCTATTGCAGAACAACTCTATTTTAAATGTTAAAAAATCAAAGTTTCCCGAGAACTGCACATTTTACAGTGTTTATTAATTAAATTAAATATCAGATCAGAAAGTTCTAATATTTATTTAATAATAACACACTCGGTCAAAACCAGTCAGATGACTTCTACGAAACAAAAATGAAGGATTTCCGGAGAAACGTACTGTCTCTGCAGTCATCAGACTGTACATTTTACAGTATTTATTAATTAAATTAAATATCAGATCAGAAAGTTTTATGATATTTAGTTAATAATAATACATCCGGTCAAATCCACATGAGTCCGATGACTTCTACGAAACATCCTCACAATTTCTCTCAGGCTCTAACTCACATGCGAAAGAGAGAATTATTTATAAGAAGAGAGGTAACGATGACTCTTACCACTGCTCTCAACATGGCTAATATTCCCATGCGATCAGGCCTCAAACTCTCCATTCCCACTTCTCTCAGAAGTCTGAGTTTTGTTCAACGCGGCCTCCCTTTTCTTCCAAAGGGATATACTCGTAAGTTTGCTCAGACACCTACCAAGCTCCGGGAAATTTTAACAGTAGTTCTCTTCAAAAATCAAATCTTGGATAAATATTTCCCTTCACATATCATTCTTCCTCGTTCATTTATCTTACAGTTATTTGGTTTTGGGTTTATTTTCTCAGGAGGAGATGCCAATTTGGCTGTGAAAGCTACAAACATCTTCACGGGAAAACCAAAGCATGCCTCTGGAGGACTTATTCAACTGTTTTCTACTGTGAGTATAACACATTGGACAACTATTAGAGATTACAATATACAGTTGCATGTTGGGAGTTCTAGTATTTTAGTAACCGATGTGGGCGGATTTTTTTCCAATTGCTTGCTGGTTTTCTTTAAGCCAAAGTCTAAATTTAGAACACACGGACCCTTTTAAGCCTTTGAGAGTAATTTTACTTCTTCCTGTACGGAGTGTTTATTGGGCTTAATATGTTACTAGAAGGGTTCTTAAAATAGCAAAGAAACAATTCAACGATAAAACTTTAATCTTGGATTTCGGTGGTTTTTTTTTGTGGGTGCAGGCTGCTACTGCGGGCCTGAAGGATCCACCGAAACGGTCCATTAATAAAGGAGATCCTGCACATCATAATAGTGAACCGGTCAAGGCTCCAAAAGAACCAAGGAAGGATACAGTCTCTGATCACCATGAAAAAACAGAAGAGAAAAATAAGTAGCACAGGAAAGAAGATGTAATTTGCGTAGATCATCATTAGGAAGAGAATAAGGAAGTGGAACGAGTGTTAATCAGTTTTTTTTAGTTGTTTTATGTTTTAGGATAGATTTAGGCGTAGATTATTATAGAATATTATAGTGAAACTTGTGGGTGTTTTCTGTAGCTCTGCGTAAAGATCACATGCCTGTCAAAACTTTTTGAGTACAGTGCTTCGATATGATGAATCAATGTTCTGCGAATGTTATGGTCAGAATGATGTGCCTTGATTGTTCTAGCCATATATAAAGCAAACCTTGCGGTTATAAATGTTGCATTGTATTTGTACATGTACGTTATTTTATATGATATTATAAAAGACGGGTTTTTATCAATAATAATCAATAGATTTCTACAATTCATGAGTGTTATCTGAAATGATGTTTCTGAATTCTATTATCAGTAGTTTTCCGTTCGGATCATGCTTCTAAATAGCTGATAATTTCTTTAAAAAAATTATTTACGTGTGACACTTTTTGAGACATTTGTACATGACTACTGTAGGTCATTTGTCCAAAAGTATATAATTATTGGTGTATTTTAAGTATGTGGTGGCCAACACTATGAAATGTGAACTTTTTTATCCTTAAGACACTTAATAGTGATCTCTACAAGGACTTTTTTTTGTATATCGTAAAGTCAAGACATATATATTAAGGTGTAAATTGGCTAAAAAAACAACCAAAAATCAATCATCCAAATCCAACTTATAGATTAAACTCTACAGACTCACAAAGTTAAGAGTGTGAGTACTAGTACTCTTTTCTAATTGTAAAATTTTTCACCATGTAAAACTAAAAGTTATTTGGATTAACATATACAAGTGCTTATATATATGAGCTTATTAAGAAAAAGTTAATTGTAGACAAGCCTCTTATTTTAAGACATTCTATTAAAATGATACAGTCAAATATTAGTTGCTTTTGATTATATGATGCACTTTGATTGAACCCACAATTCTCATGTGTGGGTTTGATGTTGACATGTAAGCAATTAGTTATATTTTGTATAGGAGATTTTAGTTTTTGGATTTGATTGTGTATATTTTATTTTTTACATCAATGTTTCCTATCACACTCTGTGATCCATCATCAGGATGAGAGAATGTATGAATAGCATAATAAATATTTTCTATGTTTTCTGTACTAAACAGATCACTCAAACTTTGCCTTCAAACCTGTCATGAGAAAGAGAGGTTGCTTGGAAAAAGAGATCTAATATTATATTAACTATATCTTAAAAAATACAGTTTCTTCTAAAATAATAGTTTTTTAATTGTATTATATTCTAGTTATATAATTTTAAACTTTTCAAAATGAGATGAACATTAATGACATCAAAACTTAATAAGTGTGAGACCCTATCAACTCCACTAAGTTACTAACATCACATTTATCAGCTCCTCTACCCCAATGAAAAAACATTTGTTTGATAATATAAAAAATTATTCAATTTTGAATTTTGATCCGAGTAAATTTATCATTTTCTCTCTTTGAAAATGAGTGTGCATATCTGTTATGAATAACACTTGTATTTCTCTAAGGCCCCGTTTGGTTGCTGGAAGATGAGGGCCAAAACCAGGTTATCAGAGGCAAAACCAGGTTTTGCAAAAAAACTTTGGTGTTTGGTTGGTTAAAATTATAACCTGGTTTTCAATTTCATCTTCCAATTTTGGTCAAAAATTGGAAGAAGTTTCTTCCAACAAAAAGGTGGAATTCGAAATCAAAACCAGATTTTGAATTTTATGACAGTTTTTTTAATAATATTGTGGGGTCCACAGTATATTCATCTTCCCTGTCAACCAAACGGACCATTGGCTTTCCAAACCACAAAACCAGGTTTTCCAAAACCTGGTTATAAGATAACCTGGTTATGTCAAAAAAATCATCTTCCCCAACCAAACGGGGCCTAAGAAACAGCTGGATTTGTATTGAGGAACATGCGAATGCACATATTCTAGCTGATACTCATTTTGAGGATGATTTCTATTCTTTGCACAGTAAAATTGACTTCCTGTGCATAGTAAACCCTGTTGGACAGCTCAAAAGTAAGATTCCTGATGACTCATTTATTTGTCTTGGAAATAATTTAAACTTTATTCCTCCCATTGCTCTCCCATCCCCATCTTCTTGCTCTCAATCATTAAATACTTCAATCGATAAATAATGTCTATAAAGCTGATGCGGCACTACATTTTGTCTGTACAATTAATTAACCCGTGGTCTGTCTGTTTCAAATAGATTAAAGCAATTACCTGTTACATGCTTTAAGATGCTGAATCGTTATTTACAAGCAAAAAATAAATAACTTTGACGTCATTGTCATATCAAATGAAAGACAAACACTGTGTACATTGTTTTCTGTAATTTGTGGAAATATCTTAATTTTATTATTATATTAAATAAAAAGATTGATATTTAATAGACTTTTAATCAGTTAATAAAGTTGAAAAAATTCTTAATAGATTAATAGATGCAAAATTTCAATATTAAAGAGAACAAATCTTTTAGATTATTTTATAATTTTTATAATTGATAACATTTTAGCTTTAATTTAAAAGTATTAATTTATATCTGTACAATCTTTTAATATTATATTGAAATAATTATAAAAAACTATCAAAAGTATATATGCATCTCAGTGGTATTCAAAAGTTCTTTTTAACAAAAGAAATCTTGTACATTCATTTAATTTCTATCATAATGTATCACTCATTTAAAACTGAAGTTTCAAAGAGACACCTTAAACATTTAAATTATGAGCTATATTTTGACTAATAAATATACTTCTCTTTATTTATTCAAATTCTAAGAAGTGTAATATTTATGATCAGGTATAAGTACATAGCATAATAAGATTGTTAATTGTACTTTTACATAGTCAATTCTTCACTCTCTTTCACATTCTTCAAACCCACTTCACTACATTCTTCAAATCCGCTATATTGTCTTATTGAATCTACACGTTCCCAATTGAAATTTGCATGGGTGCATATACAACTCACTCTAAAATCTAGAAGTGTTCATTTTGAAAAGGCATAATCTGTTTGGAATATTGTCATATTTCAAGTCTTAATAAAAGGTAATGTTTAATCTGTCCTTTGAGATGGTGCAAGAATTTGATGATATTGTTGCTGAGGATCGAACTCCTTGTTGAGCTCTCCTTGTTGTATTCCTTTCTATCTTAATAAATTTTTACCCTTCTTTTCTCAAAAAAAAAGATAATGTTTAGTGTTAATTTTAGATGTCTTATCTTTAAGAAGATATAATTTTTTCCAAGTTCACACTTTGAAAGTAAGAGTATAATTATTTGAGTTGTTAGGAACCAAATGATTACATTTATATTATTATTTAAAAAAAGATATTATAGCTTGACTTGATCTTGATTGGGGAAAATCAACACGACTCGAGCTTCAGAATCACGAGTCAACTTGAAATGTGTTGATTTATATTATTATTTTTATCATCTCGTGGGTGCTTTTCTTAATAGCTTGGACTGATTTTATACTTGACTTGGTTTGATACCATGACTTAATCATTCTACCAGTTTGGCTAATTTTTGTTATGGAATCGTCAACTTGTTTATCTTTTTCGTTGGGGTTGGGGATTAGCATGCAGGGTATTCCGAATGAAGATTGAATTTTTTGAAAAAAATCAATGCATATAGTGAGGTGAAGAAGCGGCTGAAATATCACAAATAGAGTTGAGGTGGGTAAAGATGAGATGGATAGTGAGAAGCAACACGTGGACTCCGTGTTTGTATTGGAAAATGAAATATAAAACAACACACAGTTAGATCACAGAGAAAAACATAATTAAAAATTAAGCAGAAAATAAAGCTAATTATATTGATTCATAAATCTATATCCCATTGCCAATCAACAAAATATCCACCCTTTGCAATGTCATTGTCCATAAGAGCTTCCTATGGTTTCAATACGAGATCACAAGGTACTATGTTGAATAGACAATCAAGTTGAATCCATCTTCTTCAGATGAGTACGGAACTTTGGCATAACCTTCGATCAGTCATCTAACGTTAAAGTCTTTGGCAACCACATCCATTATGTGCATGTGCAATCATTGTGTTCTCTAAACAATATCAATTTTGTGATTTAACATGAGCACAGTGATCGGATTTTCACTGTCAACGTGCACATTGATGCTTTGGAATATAAACAACGGTGGGGACTCAATACAAACTTACAGTCCATTATGAAGCCCCACGAATGAGAAGGATACCGCTGCTATAGATTGTTGAGAATTGAATATAATCTACCACCCTATCATCCATAAGATTTTGTTGCTTGTCATTGTCATTGAATGTTAGCCACTGAACCCATATTTCTTGGTTTCCTCCTTCATAAGCATTTTGTTGAGCATTTTGTTATGATCTTGTGTCAGCACGAGCACTTCTAGCTTGTCAATCCTATGTGTACAGTATTGTAGCTGATTGTGAAACCTTCAATGCATCCTCCTCATACATCATGCTTTGTGTTGATCAGCTAAATGAACTTCTTGCGGATGTTGAGAAGCCAAGTTTTATAGAGTAATTATGGAAATTTTTTCAAACAACTTGCATGTGATGCCTCTAATTTTTGTTGGGTGTGTTACAGTATGTATGGTGCTCATGGTACAAATTGATTGACTATCGTATGGAGTGACTACCGTATGGAGTGACCACCGTACGATGTGTCCACCGTATACTGAGGCATCGTACGATGAGTCACCCGATGGTGAAGCAGGCCAACGGTGGAGCGTATGGTGTCCGGGTGACTAGAGGCATCCGAGTGACCGAAGACATCTTATACTTGAAGGAGTGACCGTCGGATGGATGATTGACTATTGGATGGATGAGTTCTAAGGCTGTCAGATAACTGATTTATTCTTGACAATTAATAAACCAAATTCCATATCAAATTGTAGAGTGTATAAATGTCTCCGAGATTCATTACGAATGGAATTGGTTGAAAGTATGAAAGTCAGGTTGATTGTAAAGGAAATTTGAACCTGCAATGTCGAAGGAAAGATATATAGGCATAAGGCATGATTAGTGGTCAAGGGGTATAAACAACAATATGGTAGAGATTACGATGATACATATGCCGTGGTTGCAAGAATGGAAACCATGTGTGATGTCAGAACAATTGTAGCCCACCACAAATAGAAATTATATCAAATGGATGTGAAGTCTACCTTCTTGAATGAAGTGTTGAAAGAAGAGGTGATTGCGGAGCAGCCACCTAGTTATGAAGTTCCAAGTGAGGAACACAAGGTGTATAGTTTTAAGAGATCTCTTTATGGGCTTAAGCAAACTGCACGAGCATGGTATAGAAGGATTGACTCATATTTGATGAGCAATGGCTTTAGAAAAAGCGATGGTGAGCCCATTCTCTACATCAAGGCAGAAAACGGTAAGGTTTTCATTGTTGTATTGTGTGTAGATGATCTAATTTTCACTGGAAATGATAACTTCATAATTGGTGAGTTCAAAGAGGTCATGAAGAGTGAATTTGAGATGATAGACTTGGGTCTCTTGAAATACTTTCTAGGCATAGAAGTAAAACAAATCCATGATAGAATTTTTGTCTCTCAAGATAAATATGCAAATCAAATCTTGGAGAGTTTTAAAATGCAATACAGTAAGACAACCCCAATACCAACAGCCATAGGTCTGAAGTTGAGCAAGGAAGATTGCAGTAGCAATGTGAATCCAACATTGTATAAAAGTATGGTTGTCCAAGCTTGATGTATTTGACAACAAATTGGCCTGATATAATGCACACAATTAGTTTGATTTCTAGATTCATGGAAGCTCTAAAGGATTCCCATTGGCAAGCAGGAATAAGGGTCCTAAGGTATGTGAATGGTACAAAAGGATTTGGCATTTTGTATACCATTGATAATGAATTTAGGCTAATTGGTTACATTAATAGTGATTGGGCTAGAAGTCTAGATGATAGGAAGAGCACTTCCAGTTATATGTTTCATATGGGCATGGATGCAATTTCATGGGCATCCAAGAAGCATCCAATTGTTGCTCATTCTACAAAAAAGGTTGAATATGTATAGCAGAAAATGCAACATAATGTCAAGCTATTTGGCTAAAAAGAATCTTGGTAGATTTGAATGAAAAGCAAGAGGATGGAACCACAATCTATTGTGACAAAATTCCCTCAATTGCATTGAAAAAAATCCAATCTTCCATTGAAGAAGCAAGAGCATTGATATCAGATATTATTTCATTAGACAACTAATGGAAAATTGAGAAATCAAAATGGAATATTGTAAGTTCAAGCAACAACTACTAGTAGACATTTTCACTAAGCCATTAGGCATAGCAAGTTATGTGTGCCTAAGAAGGAGTCTAGGTATAGTCAATTTGGATTAGCACCAATCCTTGTATTGTTGGCTTGGGACAAAGGGGGAGTGTTGGAATATTTATTATTTTTTGTTGTCCCATGAGCCTCCAGTACACTAACCTATCAAAAGACACTGCAAGATGCAATAGTTAGAAACATCAAATGTGGTAGGTAGTTTGAATTCAAAAATGAGAGAGAGATTTTGTGTGGACATCAAGAGACAAAAGGGGGGAATATTTTACACATTAAAAGATAGTTCCTAGACATTCTAAAAGTGAGACAAGTTTAGTAGACTAGCAACAATAGAAAGAGTTTCTTAGAGTGCAACAACAAATGGGTGGATGACTTTTTGACTTTTTGTGAATGTGAAGTTTTGTCTTGTATGAGCAGTGATTGCTCAAGGTTTATTGTATGCAGCCATATGTTGCGGTAAGTTTGTTTTAAGTATTTTGATATTTTTTGTTCTTCTAGGGTTAATAGTTCATTCTCCAGATTCATATTAGTTTGATTTAGTTAATAGAAAGCAAGAAAACATACTATCCAATCTCCAATCTATTGTGTTTTTTTTTCGATCTTGTCTCCATTGACACATTCTGCTATGCATGTTAGTAGTTTTGTCGAATTGAAGGAGAAACCAAACTCTATTTATGCATTTTTTGGAATGTTGTTAATTCCCTTCACAACACTTAGCTTGTGTTTGAGCTAAGTAACTCGACTGCCATTGTCCAGGAAACTCGGTCCCTATTGGTGCTGATCAACTTGACACTGCTTTGTCTTGGCACCTTACCTTGTCAAGCAGCTTGGTCACTTCTACAAGTTTGTGAGCTTAATTTTTTTCAGTTTTTGGCTCTATTCTTCCAATTTTGGTGGTCCTTAAGTTGAGGTTGTGTCTAGTGGTTGAATTTTTAGAGTATGAAAATGCTACTATTTTTTGTCAAAATTATTCTTTTGTTGGTCACTTGTTTTTAGAGTGCCCTAAAGCTCTCAAGCCTTCTTCTTCTAATCATGTTCACGTTGTAGATAAAGGAGTGTTGGGTTTAGGCTCTTGTTCTATCCTTCTTACTTCTATTTCTAAGGCTTCCCTCGAGGATGGTTTGGAGTTGGCCACCACCCTCCTCCTCTTGTCTCCTTCTAGGGATTCCTTCCTTGGCTTTGGAGCATGTTCTTTCTCTTATTACTTCCCCCTTTACCTATACTTGTCCCCTCTCCTTCCACTGCCTCTGTTCTCCTTCCACCCCTTTCCCTTCCTCTTCCCCTCTTGGTAGCCTTTCAATCTTTTCCTCCCCTATTTTCCCATGCCCCTCTTTCCATCCCATATCTTCTTCCCTCTCTTCCCTTATGGAGATTCATAAGTCTGCAGATGTTGGTATTCTTTCCAAGCCTGGAAGACTTTTGAGTCAAGTCCAGAGACAAAATATGGTAGATAAAGAGGCTTGATGCAATTGCAGGTATATTACTCATTGGCATTGTTATCATACGATTATGGCTTGGTGGGTTTTCACTTGAACTAGCGCAGTTGTGCATAAAACCTTCCCCAAATTATTTAAACAACACAAGATGCTCACAATTTTAGTCATTTCAGCTCAAATTTATATTTCTATTTTTACTCTCTTGAATTCGCTCATTTGAGATTATCCGCATTTAGTACCGCACCAAGAAAATATAGTCTAGATGCTAGCAGTGTAGCACTTGCATACGTGTCCTATCGAGATAGGGTGGAGTTTGAGAAGTTGTATAGATTTCTG
The DNA here is from genome assembly GCA_028749045.1 of Cupressus sempervirens. Classification (NCBI taxonomy): domain Eukaryota; kingdom Viridiplantae; phylum Streptophyta; class Pinopsida; order Cupressales; family Cupressaceae; genus Cupressus; species Cupressus sempervirens. The sequence goes on along the minus strand of CM053792.1, from coordinate 769,464,787 downwards.
ATTTTTGTGGTGTAAATTTTTTTAGTTTCACTTAATCTTGTCATTCCAACAATAGGGTGCGTGTCTGTGGGTTTGCAGAGACTATTGCCTATTATTCTAGGAATGGGTTTCCACCCATATTTGAACTCAAATTGAATAATGTTGTTGTTGAGTGATGTGGCCTAAGGAAAGCTAAATTAGGTTAATAGAAAGTTGTTACCTTATGTTTATTTTGATTTAGCTATTCCATTTTAAGTAAATATTATCTATATATTTCAAACAACTAATGTCTTGTATATAGATTTTCGTCGGTTCCTTCCAAAGTAACTTGGCTTTTATTTCATCAGATTAGTCATAAAGAATTTCAGGATTTTTGCAATAGAAAGATTATAATAATTAAAAATTTTAAGGACTATAAGGGTTAGTCAAATAGTAAGATAATAATAAATAAATAAATCTTCTATAACAATTAGGTAAAACAAGAAGTAATTAATACATGGGCATGTCAAAATACATATTAAGTACTTAAATATGTAATTATTTCATTAACATTCTATTATCTAGATGGCACAAAAATGCAATCTTTCAAATTAATGACTCTATAGGTAATCCTTAATTTATAATCCTAATTGATAGTGTTGCCTTATTTTCTTGGTATCCAGTTAGACTTTTTTTGTGATCTACATTCTCATGACTTATATCCATACATACTAAATGTGTAACAATAACCATTGAACTCATGTTTCCTAGGAAACTGATTGAACTTCAATCTACACTCATATGCTTGATGACCATACTTATTGCAATTACAACAACCATCAAATTTGGAAGTAATGTTAGTCTTACTGACGTTGTTCTTGCAAAAATTAGTCACATTTCTAGGTTTTCCATAGTGATAGCATGTTGGCTTCTTTGGTTTTGGATTTGTGTACACATTCCTGTGTTCATCTTGTTTTAACGACTCTCCTTTCTTGGTCGCAAAGTGCTTGATAAAACCTATTCCAGTGGTGTCTCTCAGTCTTCTCTGGCTTCTTAACCATTCATTCACTTTCCTCATGATTTCTTCTAATATTTGCATCCTTTCATTTGAGTCATCTTTAGAAGTAAATTCATTCTTTAGTTTTTTATTTTGAAATCTCAACTCGACAATTTCTACCATCTTCCTTCCAATATCATGGTTATCACTAAATAGATGATTTACCATGTACTAACCTTATAATTTTAGCATCCTTTGCATCCAGTCTTGCACTTATCTTCCTTTTTTTAAATCTCTAACCATTCTTTTGTCATCCCTTGCTTGTCTTTTTTGTTCCATGATGTAACACATTCTTGCTAATTGTGCTCCATTTTCTTTCTTCAATGACTTCATTTCCTCAGTTATGGTTTTTCTCCTTTGCATCAAATCAGATATAGCTACCTTGGATTCATCAAATATTTCCTCATTCACTTCCTCTTGATATTGTAAGTGATTCATTTGATGTGCTAATTTATTCCTCTTGATATTGTGTGGCTAAATAGAAATTCCTTCTCACACCTCAAACCTCCTTTTATGAGTAATTAAATTGCTTCATCCTTCAACCATGATAATAAATAAGAATGGAGAGAATGATTCCCCTTGTCTAATCCCTTACGAGGAAGAAAAATACCCACATGGGGTGACATTAATGAGGACTACAAAATTTTCCCTCGTTATATATGACATAATCCATTTGGCCCATTTCCTATGGAAGCCTATCTTATCCATGACTTGGGAAAGAAAAGACCAATTAACTCGGTTATAAGCCTTTATCTTATCTAATTTCAGAACCACGACTGGTAGCCCCTCTTCTTTGATTGAATGAAGAACCTTGTGTGCAATCAAGGCACTTTCATCTGAATATTTACCTAGAATGAACCCGACTTGATGTTTAGAGATGATTTTTGGAATAATTTTTTGCAATCTTGTGTCCATTTATTTTGTAAAGATTTGGTAAATGGTATTGCAAAGGGATATAGGTCTAAAGTCTAAAAAGGTGGTTGGTTGTTGACATTTTTAAATAAGAGTAATAAAAGTATTATTGAACAGTTTAATCATACATAAGTGTTTGCTAGACTCCTCATCTGCCTTCAGAATATCTTCACCCATGAAATCTCAACACTTTTTGAAAGAACTGCGAGGTAAGATCTAGGCCAAATGACTTATTTGCTTCCATAGAAAACAATCTAAAATCTTAGGAGGTTGAAGACCCTAGTTATCTGAATCTTTAAGAATATTATCAAAAAGATTAACTGCTTCTCATTGAATGTCACTTTCGGTTTCCAAAGTTTTTCCTATAGAGTCATTAATTGAAAGATTGCATTGTTGTTCCATCTAAATAATATAATGTTAATGAAAATAATTACAACATTAAGTGCCTAATGTGTATTTTGACCTACCCATGCACGAATTACTTACTGTTTACCTAATTATGACAGAGAATTTATTTGTGTATTATTATCTTTAGCCTAAAAGTCTATCTGATTAAATCTTAGTCATTTTAGGGTGACCAACATATCTGCCGATTGACAATAAATATGTTCATACTTATGTTCCTAGACCACATCCAATGTTGCCTAGACAAGATCAGAAAACTATTCGCATAACCCTTAACAGTCCTTAAATTTTTTAATTATTATAATATTTTATTTGGAAAACTCCTGATATTCTTTATGACTAATCTAACAAGATAAAGCCAAGTTACTTTTAAAGGAATTGATAGAAATCTATAGACAAGATATTAATTGTCTGAAAGCTCTAGATAATATTTACTTAAAATGTAATATCTAAATCAAAATAAACACAAGGTAACAACTTTACATTAACCTGATTTAGCTTTCTGTAGGTGACCTCACTCAACAAAACCATTATCCAATTTGAGTTTATATATGGGTGGAAGCCCATTTCTACAATAACAGAGGGAAATCTCTGCAAACACATAGAAACATATCCTGTTGTTGGAACCATAATTTTTCAGTGAGCCTGGATGATATTTCACCATGCAAGTCAAAAATTTGTAAAACTTCTCAAACTCCACCCTATCCCAATAGAACATGTCAGCAAGTGCCACACTGCTTGCATCTAAACTATATTTTCTTGTTGTTATATGAAACTTTCTGTCGCAATATACCTTATCATAACCAAATTAATCGGTATTTCATGGCCACTTGGATTTTTTTATTTTAAAGAATTATAATCTCTTATAAGTATTTTTGAATGGGGATAATATAACAATTGAATAGAAGAAGAATTGGATATATAATGGAGTAAACTATAATCTTACAACCACTCAAACGAATGGAGACGGGGGGAAGACTTCTCATGTGGGGGAAAAAGGTCTGAACTTTTCTCAATTGAAGGTTCTACACCTGGGGGGAAGACTTCTCATGTGGAGAAAAAGGTATAAAATTTTCTCAATTGAAGGTTCTACACCTGGTATGGGATACCACTCTTAAGTGTTGTGTCTAAGGACACAAAAGACACTATTGTTAATGGCTATTTGGAAGAAAAAATGGGACACACTAGAGAGTTGAAGGGGAACTCAAGGTATAGGAAGGAGTTAGAGGAGAAAATAACCTTCAAGAAATGAATAGTGTTATATACCAGGTTTTCCTCTATTCAGACTATTCACTAATTTGAAGTATTTAAGGGCGATTAAATGCAAAAGGTTAGAGTAGGTATACTAGAGATGATCTTTGATTATTGACATGAGCATTATTGTATTTGAAATGGATAGCTAGTCAAGCATTGTTTCATCTGGATAAATTGCTCTATAGATTATCTATTTTAACCCCCTATTAGGAACCCTTGGGAATAAGTTTGTGCTTTTTCATATCTGTGGTATGGTTACAATGGTTAGTAACATCACAGAGTAGTTTCATGGTTTGGATATGTATTAAAATTGAGAAAACCTCTCTGGTTACACCATCACATGCTTTTGGAGTGCCCAGATTCTTGTGAGGGAGGCTATACTTATGAATTCTTGAATCTTCCTTTTAGGAGAGCATCCAAATCATAATTATGTACTAGCTACATGACCATACCTGTAGATCCCAATTTCATTAATGTGTGATCCCTCGCTATTCTTTTTGGAAATTTACTGTTTGTTGCATGAGAATTGGATTGTAATGCCATATAATGTTGGTGTCTCTCCTTTACTGACATGCATTGTAATTCTAAACCCATACATTACCATCACAACTTGGTGAATTTCTTCTTCTATAATATTGTAAGGAGTGTGATATAAATGTTACCAATTGGAATGATAAAAGGGAAAGTCAATTTACAAGCAAACATTTGCTATTATGATTGTTGTGCACATAAGTTATCATCCTTTATCATAAATTGATCTAAAGAAGCTCTAGGGATATTGTGCATTGATTTATTTTATTTATTATGTTTTGTATATCAACTGGATGTTAATTTAGTAAGCTTGTGAATTATTACTTATTTATATTGATGGAACCTCAAGAATTATTGTCCACTTTTGATATTATTACTTGTTGTTATTGTGGCAATAGGATAAAATATCTTAAGGGAATGGATGCCTGATTAAAATAACTTATGAATGCCTACGTGTAGATAGTGCATATGACATGCTAATGCAGATGAATTTTTTTGGTTAAACTTTGAAATGCTTTCTATTTCCTTGTGAAGAACATTTACTTTCTCATGAAATATATGAATTGTCTTAATTGGGCTTGGAGTATGATCTTTGCAAAACTCCTTCCTACACATGCACTGCTACTTTAAATTGGGATTTTTTTTAGAAATTCTAGAATTCATTATGTCTCTTACAATGATGCTACTAACCTTGAAACATTATAGTGATCAAATGTGAATAACCACTATTAGGTGCTGATATAAAAGCTTGGCCTTGTGTTTGTGAACAATCCTTGTGAGCTAAAGATTTTTGTTTCATTGGCCTTGATAGAGGTTGTTACATGATTATATAATTAAATGTAGGTATGAGTGGTGTTCATAAATGTCTTATTATTTACTAGATTCTCTTCAAATCTATTACCTAGAATGTTGGCAATTGGGTGTGAATTGAGACGTGTCATCTTTTAGTTATAAATTGTAACTTTATAATCATAATCAAAATTGAACTCTCTAATGGTGGCAATAGAATGTTCTTATAAATTAGGAATTGCTCAATCCCAAGTTCTAATATTTTTTTAGTGACACACATCACAATTATTTTCTTGAGACTATTATTGAATCCTTACATATGAGATATATTAGATAGTACATACTTAGTAGAGCTATACTCCCTTGGTTTTATTAAGAAAAGTAAATTTAGATTACTTCTTGGCTATTATAAAATTAAATATGACAAATGAAATTACTTTGCTAAAACTTCTTCTAAAACTTCTTCTAACCTCAGTGGTGTTTGAAGTAATCAGATGTAGACTTTAGTTGATTTTTTCCTTTTATACATTCGATTATATAATCATTTTAATTTTTTTTTTTTTTTTTATCTTACTTAACATATTGATTGGATATATGATCTTAGGATCATATTTTTTAACACATAATTAATTATATGCCTTATACTAATTAAGTGATGGTTATACATGACCTGTTTGATGATGCCACATTATGTATTGCCTATGATTTATCTCATATTATTCACATGAAATTATGATGATTATTGTGTGAATTGGAAATTAAGGATGATAAATTTCCTTGATTATGATAAGATGGGTGTTGACCTAATTATGTGGTTTTGTGAGTGACTGAATAATTGTGAATGGTTTTAGAACATGACTCTTTTTAACCACATGATTTGATTGCCACTCTTGGTTTTACCTATTTAGACTTCCTCGATGTTGGGTTGACTATCTTTCATTTCAAGAAAGATTTTGGGGAAGCTTAACAACTTCATGGTAGGGTGGTAAAGCACTCCTACAATATTCTTTCCTTTGTGTTCTTAGACAAGTTTTGGAGCTTTTGTCAAAAGGTCAACATAATCGATACATCTTTACATATGGTACATATTAATCAGTACATGTCTTGACATTTTGGTATCTAAATTATGGATTTTTTAGATTGATCATATATGTATATGTGTTTTAGTTTTGTTAAACTTAATGATAATTAATCATATGTTGACTAGTCAATATTCAAATGACTTTGACTCTCCTTGACTTCTACTTATTATGGGCATTGCTGATGTGGCATTGGTTATGTAGGGGTAGTCTTTACATATGGTATCAGAGCTCTTGGTTCCTCACTTGGGCCTTGAGTTCACTATGCTAGACACACAATTGTAAGTCAATTATCTTAGTTTGTTTTTTATAAGTTGATGACATGGGTTGCATGGTGTGTCTTCCAGTCATGATACTTGGACACAGAAGGATAGGATGCTCGTTATGCATGTTATGACTTTGATTTGACACTACCTTCTTTCAAAGATTGTCAAAATGGAAATTTTATAGAATGATTGGTAATTTACATACCTCATATGCTTATGATTATATTTTGATTTAAATTATGTGATAGTATAATATGCATATTGGTGTATTAAACTTCAAGTATTTCTTTCTTTGCATATGTGATGCAAGAACGGTGTGAATTTCTACTAACTATTAAGATAATCAAGGGATGGTTGGCTTTTGCACTAGGCTATGAGATCCTATCAAATCAAGACATGGCTTGTGATAGAAAAGAAAAATGCATTTTACTCTTTAAATAGTATGTGATGCACATATGGTGCAAGAATTATTATTATTATTATTTTATATGATAGATTCATGTGGTTCATTGAGTAACCTAGTAGGATAAGTAGGTAGAACATGGATTTTGTTTGCAAAAGTATTCTATGTTCCATTATGTATTTAGAAATATGTGATTATCAAGATAAATTTCATGTGATACATGTGAAGTTTGGTTATGTTCTTAGTGGTCCTTGGATACATCTACTCCCTCTTGGTGATTAGTAAGAGTCCTTGTGCATTATGTGATTTGGTTTTCAATATTTAATGTCCTATTTTCATGAACTTTGATGTGATGAGGGGCTAGCTTGTAAACATAAACAATAAAAAAAATTCTCGTGACCATCTCGCCACCAATTTCTTATGTGACTTTTGTTCACTTGTATTTTATTAGTTTTGTGACTCATTCGAGGACTTTGATTTGAGAATTATGAATCTTTATTTCAAGATTTCTTTGATCTTGAGGTGGATAGGGTGTGTACTTTTATGATGATAGTCTTGTTTTTTTAAGTGATGTCATCTATAATGTTTAGTGTGGAGAAATGATAGGATGTATAAGGGAGTAGATTGTGAAGAACATGCCATTCTTCCTTTTGCATTTATTTTATTCTATTTTGGAAAGCTTACCTTCCAGTGTGGGTGCTAAATGTGGACAGACAAGGAGGGATAGAAGTGATGCTTGCCTTTTTCACTCTACCTACCAGTGTAATATTGGTGCTAAAAAAATGCTTTGGCCAAAGCTATGTGCATACATTTATTTGATATGCTTGCCTATGTTTCATCTCCCTACCACATCCATGATTATGGCTACTTGGACATATGTGGGAAGTAGTATGTTCCATGGGTGCACTAGATACCTCCTGCTTTTTGCACTGTTGGCATTGCCAGGTTGGGAATTCTATGTGTTAGCTAGGATCCCAAAGAAAGTACCTATTGTATTGTGAGGGCATTGCTAGATTGGGAATTCTATGTGTTAGGTAGGATCCCAAGGAAGTACATTTTGTATTATTTGGGCATTGCAAGGTTGGACATTCTATGTGTTAGGCAGAATCCCATGGAAGTGTAAGGCTTCATAGTTTGGTAGGAAAGCACCTCAACCATATTTTATGTGATGATTGAATGATGTAACTTAGGCCATACATCACAACTTGTGCTTATATGTTGGTTAAGCACATTGTGGTGACAAGATGAGCTTGAGGGCCTAAGGTCATTGAATTGATAAAAATTGGATTTACTGATCCTTGCAAGTGATTGGTGAGCATACCTAGATGATTTAATTAATGGTGCAGATCATATGCTAGATGGTATTACAATTGCATGATGTGCTTATTGTTCCATGCCTGATGTGTAGGTCGACATTTTCTATGATGCCCATTGAGGTATGATGCTTTAGATTATACTTCATGTATTTATTAAATCATGCATTTTGATGGATGGATGATGTGTAGGTCAACGTCCCTAGATAATCTCATGTGTTACTTTCATAAATGGATAATTATTTGATAACCTATGAACATGGTGAATGAAATAGTTGTTGACTATTCAACTAGTGTTTTGGTTTCTTATTTATGTATTCTTGCAATTGATGATGTGGTAGTTTCTTAGTAGGACATGGTTCTTACATATGATAGAATCAAGTTGGACATGTAGGTGAACTTCTTCTAATATTTTTATTATGGAATATTCACGTGATGATATGTTGTGTTCAACAATTTGGTCAATAATTGGTTTATGAAATGTAATTATTATTACACCTATCATTTAAATATATAAGATGGAAACTAGAATGAAGTTGCATAATTAATTGGAAAATAGTTTATCTACTTGTTGATTCAACTATGTGTAGTTGACTTTTGATTGACCTAACTTGACCTTTTGGCCTATGTTGCAAGTGTATGGAAATGCGGTCTTCTTGTGAGAAATATATGGCATTGGTGTTATGTATATGTGATGATCCACCATAAATGTGACTTCCACTTTATAGAAAGTTGTTGACTCATTTTACTTAGTCAACTTGGTTGATGAATGACTATTATCTATTTGGTCATCTTGAGTTGTCTATTTTGGACTCCTAGTCGATCTATTGTTTGACATAGACTTGGTCATTATGTATTTGACTTAGACTTTTGGTAATATTTCTGATTGGGATTTGGTCTTATTATCTATTGATGTAGATCTTTGGGTCAATTCTGCTTGATACATTTGACTATGTGGCCTTTATACTATCCATTTACTTATTACATTGATTAGATGTATATGTCATTTATTTTAAGCTAAATTATGCATTATGATGTAAATACATTTGGGTGTCAAATTTTGCAAGAATTTAGACGCATAATGATGATTAAATTTCAATGATTATATTGATGATGTTATAACATGTCATTATATTTCATGATGAATCAATGATGATTAATTAGATGTAATGGGATTGCACTACTTGATTATGTTTCATGCACATTGACCTATTGATGTGGATGATTACTCACTTAGCGAGCACCACATGTTAGATGGTACATATGGTATGTATGATTGATTATTTTTATGTTGCTCATGACCAAGATTTGATTAGAATATGAGTTAAGAAGTCATAAAGTTAAAGGAAAAAGGAAAATTTTGATTGCTGATATTTATATTGAATACTTACCTTTTTGAGCTATTGGTACAAAGAATGAGCTAAAAGTATTGTGAATGTATATGTATACGTATGAAAGGAAGTGGATATGAAGTACCTACTAGTAGGGTCAATGTCATGTGATGCCAAGGTATGATAAGTAAGAACACACGTGCGTGATATCATGTGATTTTAAGGTAATATGTTACTTAATTTTGAGAATCATTGAAATAAGGAACTGTTCAATTTACTATTTGATTGGATAATTGGATTTGTTTTATGATATACAATGGACTAATATTGAGGTCTTGTTCCTATAATGAAATAGAGGGAATGACACCATTGAAAACAGATTGATACAAGTATGATAAAAGTGTTTCAATCATTATTTTGTCACTGATGTCAAACCTACTAGTCACTAGTAAGACAATTGCTTATATGATTTAAGTAAGTTATCATTTATTTGATTGATGAAGAGGATTTATTTGAATGAGGTAACAATATCACCTAGAGGAAAGGTTGAGTTATGATATTAAAAGGAGTACATGAATCAGTTAAGACAATGATATTATAGTGCATTGATAATCTACTTAAGGTTGCAAAGTTTGGTTACACTGATTAAGTTCAGAAGAACATGTTAAATGAAGTTTGTTTGACAAGCTTAACACTCTACATAGTGGGTACCAAGAAAAGTTAGTGCAAGTCAAGTAGAAAATCAGTTGGAGTTGAGAAAAGTCAATTTTAGTGTAAGTTGAGTGAAATAGTGTAAGCCAAGTGAAGTTTAGTTGATGCCGAGCACCAGTAAACTTTAGTTCATGCTAAGTCTTTTGACAGTGGATTTCAAGAAATGTAGTGTGTGTTGAGCATCATAAGCTAGTTAATGTTGAGTCTCAGCATTATGAGAAAGATCAAGAATTCAATGAATCTGAGCTGACAAGTTTGATTTCTTGGATTGTGTGAACCATGTGGAAGATAAGGTTGATGAGCTAGTGGCCCAAAATTCATGGCGAACCATTTTGTGGCAAATTCAAAGAATATTGAAAGAAGAATTTTCTAGAAGGGAATGAAATGAAATGAGGTGTAGATTCATTGAATCCTACCTAATCTAACCTAACCCTAAAATGGACAATAGAGGATGAACAAAAAAAAAAATCCTAATTCTTTATTTATAGAGATGGCTGGTCAGAAGAAAGGGTTGTCATGTGCAAGAACTTAAGAAAGACAAGGAGTCTAGGGTATTGCTTCATTTAGTGACCTAAGTAAAGAAACTGCATTGGCAAGCAAAGCAAAAAGGCTTAAGGGGAATGGATACTTTAAGGGTGACAAGCTATCATAGCTAAAGAGTGTGAAAGCCAAGCAAAATGGAAGACTAAAACAAAGATCTCTAATTTGCAAATGGAGTTGTAAGTTGTTATCAGATCAAACCTTACTATTACTCTCTAATCATTGTATCAGTTTAGGGTTGATCCTTTGGATTAAGGTTGACCTAACAGTCATTTGTAAATCCTTTAACTGGGTGACATTCTAAGTGAATGATATAAAGTTCTCTAACAAGGCTCACTCCTAATAGGGTGATTGAAATCCTTTAACCAGGTCACATTTTATAGTGTGTATTGCAACCTTTAACAGGGTTGGCCTTTCATAGGGTATCATTTCAGAAGAGTGAGAATGAGTAGCATGTTATTGGTGGTTTTTACCAAATTGGGTTTCCACATTAAATCTTATGTCAAATGTGTTATTGAATCTTTATGTTTCATGTTTACATTTCTACAAATTGATTTGACAGTAACCTACAAGTTTAAGTGATTGCATAATCTGATGGATGCATGCATGAAGAAAATGTTTTACTGTAATGGGTTCACTAAGCTGTGAAAAGTTTTATTTGTACATCTAGACCTTGGATAATTGATTAACCCGTCCCCACCCTCTCAATTATTATAAAGAATTCCAAAAATTGGTATCAAAGTCATCTACTTAAAAGGACTAATTTGAAAGTACTAGAAGCAAAAAGATCAAGATGTCAAAAAGAGAAGTACCCAAGCTTAATAGAGATAACATTCCTACATGGAAAAGTCTGATGAAGTTACACCTAGGAGGTCTTTGAGATCATGCACAATCTACCATTGCTGTTGAGCATGCTGATCTTGTTGGAGCCCTAACCGTTGAAGATCTAAAAAAGAAGAAGGAACACAACCAGGTAATGTTGGAGATTGCCTCTGCCCTAAGCTATGTTGAATTTGATGACATCAAAGGTTGTGATAGTGCAAAGAAAATGTGGGATGCTTTAAACACTATCTATTGAGGTGACAAGAATGTTCTAAGAGCCAAAACTGAAAGTCTTAGAGGTAAGTTTGATGATATGAAAATGAAAGAAGGTGAGAATATTGCTCAATATTGATCTAGGATAAAAGATGTTGTTAATGCAATAAGAGGAGCTACTAGTAAAATAGATGATGATACTGTACTAAGTAAAGTTTTGAGAACATTGTTTCCTATTTATGCTATTAGAGTTTCTACAATACAAGAACTGAGATGTATGCCAGGGAATGATCTAACTCTTGAAGGTCTAGTAGGTAGGCTCACTACTTTTGAGCTATCTAACTTTGATAATTATAGACCTAAAAATATGGAATTTGCTTTCAAAGCTAAGTTGTCATTAAAGGAACCTGATGAGAAGAAGAAGAAAAAAAAGGAAAAATATGTGTCCAGTGATAGTGATATAGATGAGGATAATGTAGATCAACTCGAAGAACTATTAGCAAGGAGATTTTATAGAGGTAAAGGAAAGTTTAAAAGTAAGTTACCTATCACATGTTTCAATTGCAATGAGGTTGGTCATATTGTTGCTAGATGTCCAAAGAAGAAGAATTATAGAGGTGGTGACAAGTACAAAAGTAGAAGAAATAAAGACAACAAATACTACAAAGAAAAACGCAAGAAGTCTTTCTATATTGTTGAAGAGGAAACAAAAGATTTATTTGATGATTATGATGATGAAGTGGTGTATGTTACAATGAAGGATGAATTTGATGAAGATGAGGCAACTACACCAGTGTCTTGTGTGAACAAGAATGATAGATGGACCATTAATAATGGGTGTTCACATGACATGATTGGAGATAAAAGTAAGTTCATTACCTTGAATTATTATGATGGAAATAGTGTAAGGTTTGGGAATGATGCTAAATGTTTGATAAAAGGAAAAGGCTCTGTCAAGCTCACATAAAAGATTTTATGTGACAATGCTTACTATGTTGAAAGACAACTATAATTTTTTGAGTGTGTCACAACTTAATAATTTGGGATGTAAGGTTGACTTTGAGAAAAAAATTGCTAAGATATATAATACTAATGGAAAACTGATTCGAAAACGTGACCAAACTAGAGGTAATCTATTCTATCTTGATATAGAGGATGCTACTTGTTTAGTTGTAGAATTTGATGATGTGTGGCTATTGCACAAGAGGTTATGTCATGTTAATTTTGATAACTTGGTTAGTATTAGTAACATGAAAAGAGTAAGAGGTTTTCCTAAGTTGAAGAAACCTGACAATATAATTTGCAAACAATGAAACTTAGGCAAAATGACAAAGTCAAGTTTTAAGAGTAAGACTAATACCTCTAAAGGAATATTAGAGATTTTTTATACTAACTTGTGTGGACCAATTGAATTGTAAAGCTACAAAGGAGATAAGTGTTGGAATTACAAGTAGAAAGAGTAAACTTTTGAGAGGGGGGTGGGGTGGGGGGGGGGGGGTGAGCATGGTGAATCAGTAGTTAAAACATGAACCCATAAAATTTTCACCACACATCCATCTCATGCATTCAATAGATAAACTGAAATAACATGTAAAGAACATACATCTAAATCATGTAAATAATCACACATATAACAGTAGATATGATTACCCAGAGAACCTTCAAGTGAGAAGATAAAACTGGGGGGGGATGACACTCACAAATCTTCACTACTATAGTTGTAAAGTGTATCTAATTAAGGTTGCAAAGTTTTGATAACGAATCATGATCTACCCTGTGAAAGGCCTGCACTGTTAAAGGTTTACAAAGACAGTTAAGTCCCACCTTGTTAGAGGATTTCAACACCCTATTAGAAGTGTGCCTTGTTAGAGGAGTTCAACTCACAACTAAGTAAGCATCTTGTTAAAGCATTTCATATAGCTTGCTAGGACTACTCTATTAAGATATTTGACTAAAATCACCAGCCAAAATGTCTCAACATAGATCCTACAATTGGCACTTGCTTGCCTGATTACAGATCACCTCTAAACAATATCCAATTTGATCCTTTACAATTAGATGTTTCAATGCTATATTCTTATCTCTATCCTCTATCCTTCTCTAACTAATTCTACAATTCATTCCTTCTCTGTAACTTCTAAGTCTCCATGAATGCTTTGTTTGTGCATGCAAACTTCTCCTTCAATCTCTTACACACTCATATGAAGTTTATGGTTTCATCCTCCTTAAGAAGTCTAGAAGGCTTAGGGTTAGGTATGAATCTATGGTTGAGATTCATCCATATTGCCACTTAAACCTTCTCATTTTCTAATTGGCTACATGTAATTGCCTAGGGAATCCTCATATAGATTCATCCTTATCTCCAAAAGATCGTAATCTATCCTTAGGTCAGCTGAAAAATGGTTTACATAGTTGACTGTTCCATTAAAAAAAAATATGTCCAATCTGTATCCCTTGACATATGTAGTGACTGATGCTCGGCATACACCGTAATTTCATTCTGACTCAACACATGTATTTCTTGGCATCCACTATTTTACTTGGCACCTGAATCACTTGGCAGGCTCTATCTACTTGGAACTAGGGTGACTTGGCACGTGAGTGACTCAACACTCATTACAACTCAGCATGGTCTAACATTTGTATGTTGTAATGAACATGCACTACTAGTTTGGCATGAACTAAGTAAACGGCTTAAGTGTGTTGACACACATTTGTCCAAACCAATCTGAGATCAACAATAAGTACATTATGTTTCTTGTTGACGATTATTCTAGAATGATGACAGTTATGTTTCTAAAATAGAAATCTGATGCTTTCCAAATGTTTAAGTGGTACTTAGCAAGAGTTGAGAAGGAAACAGGTAAAAGTCTGAAATGTTTGAGATCTGACAAAGAAGAGGAATTTACACCAAATGAGTTTGAGATGTTTTGTAATGATAGAGGAATCAAAAGACAAACATCTGCTCTTAGAACCCCTCCACAAAATGGAATTGCTGAAAGGAGGAACAAATATGTAATGGACTATACTAGGACACTCATGATGGAGAAAAATGTTGCTTTGAAATACTGGAGAGAAGCTATAAGTACAATTATTTATACCTTGAACCATGTACAAGTCAAGAAAGGTACTCATTCAACACCTTTTGAACTATGGTATGGATACTCACCTTATGTAAAATATTTTAAGGTATTTGGGAGCAAATGCTATATTCTCAAAGATTTCAAGAATGGTAAACTAGATGAAAAAGGTGAAGGTGGTGTATTTCTTGGTTATTCTACAAGAAGTAAAGCTTATAAATGTTTAAATACTAACACTAACAAAGTTGTAGAATGTGCAAATGTAAAATTTGATGAATATATAGAAGTATATGAGGCTGAACCTATGAAGGAACCAAAAGAATACAAATCATTTGTATACTTTTATAAGGTATGCCTACTAAAGAAGATGTAGTAAGTCAAGTTGCAAACCAACAACAAGTTTTACTGACTCCCAAGTCACATATTATGAATGTTGAGTTGCATTCAGGAACCAAGCTACATTCAGGTGTCGAGTTACAGAATGAAGTTGAGAAACATTCAAATTTTGAAATTAGTGTACATGAAAGAGATGTTGAACTACCTAATAGAGAGGTACATAATGATTCAAAAGTTAAGAGACCAAATGTAGAAGCCAGAGCTGAACCAAGATTTTCTAAGTATGTAAAGAGACATCACCCTACTACACAAATCATTGGAGATAAAGATGATAGACCAATAAAAAGGAACAAGTTGAGAAATGATATATGTTTGTTGAGCATGCAAGAACCCAAAAAAATGAAAGATGTTTTAGAAGATGTGGACTGGAGTAAATCCATGGAAGAAGAGATTGAACAAATTGAGAAAAATAAGGCATGGACTCTAGTTCCCAAACCAGAAGAAAAAAATGTGATTGGTACCAGGTGGGTATATAGAAACAAGTTAGATGAAATGGTGGTCACAAGGAAAAAGGCAAGATTAGTCTGTAAATGATATGCACAAGAAGCAGGGATAGATTATGGAGAGACATTCACTCTAATAGCAAGGTTGGAAGGAGTAAGAACTTTGACTGCTTACTCTACATACAAAGGTTTTAAAGTTTATCAAATGGGTGTTAAGTCTACATTTCTGAATGGTATATTGGAGGAAGAGGTTTATATAGAACAACCAGAAGGATTTGTTGATGCTAAAAACAAAAGCATGGTATGTAGAGTATACAAATCTTTAAATATGGTTTAAAGAAAACACCAAGAGCATGGTATGTGAGGCTTCATAATTATCTTGTGCAGATTGGATTTGAGATGACTGATGATAACAACAATCTATACTTGAAGACAGAGAAAGGAAAAGGTATTTTTTTATCTGAAATTTTTGTTGATGATATCATATTTGGATGTCAAGATACTTTATGTAATGCTTTTGAAAATGAAATATAGAAAGAATTTGAGATGTCTATGTTTGGAGAGATCAAGTTCTTTGTGGGTTTGCATGTACATTAGATGAAATATGGTATATACATCACTCAGTCAAAGTATGTAAAGGAGATACTGAAAACTTTTGGATTGGAAGATTCCAAGCCAATATAAGTACACCTATGGTGATAGGACATAAATTGTCAAATAATGATGATTATGCTAATCCTAGGGAGAATCACTTGATGGCAGTAAAGAGAATAATGAGATATTTGAAAGGAATAGAGGAGTATGGTCTATACTACAAGAAAAATGTGAAATTTGAATTAAAGGCCTATACTGATGCTAACTCGGCTGGAAATATTGATGAAAAAAAGAGCACGAGTGGAGGAGCATTTTTCTTAGGGAAAAGGTTAGTTATATGGACTAGAAAGAAACAAAACTGCATTTCTCAATCTACTATTGAAGTTGAATATGTTGCTACTACCATAAATTGTACAAATATTGTATGGATCAAACAACAACTCAAATGTATGAAGGATGAAATCACTGAACCTATGATACTTTATTGTGATAATAAAAGTGTTATAAATATATCAAAGAATCCTATGATGCATACAAAGACTGAGCACATTGCAATCAAGTATCATTACCTGAGAGAATTAGTTCAAGATAAAGAGGTGAAGATGGAATATGTTAACACAAAAGAAAAAATTGCTAATATCTTCACAAAAGCATTACCTGAAGATGCTCATGAGTATCTAAGAGGTAAACTAGGCATGATACCCCTATCAAAGGCTATCTAAGAAGCATGAAGAGTTACCTACATCAAACAAGTTGATTGACATATGTTGCACATATATGCAGTGGATCTTACTTTAGGAGCCACCTAAAGTAATCAAAGAGCTAGAGCTATAAATTAGTCACAAGAAAGTTGACAAATTGAGAAACTAAAAATATTAATATTTGCATATGAAGATGACAAGTCTTTGGCATTTTGTCAAAGAGGGAGAATATATACTAAGAATTAAAGTGTACTGAGAGATCAAAGCCAAGGGAGTAAGTGTGTTGAGTGAGAAAGTGTACCTATTGATTACATCTATCTAGTAGGAGGGAGATAATGTTAAGGGAGATATAAGAATTAATCAAGAGAGAGTCATAAGGATGAATTTATTGATTGTCTATTGGTTAGAACAAAATTTTGTAACCAATTTAGAAGATGAAAGTTGTTGATAGAGGGAGAGATTTCAATACAAGGAATTATTTTCTTTTTGGTATTTTGTTGGTCTTACTAATTAAATTTGGTTAGTTTGGTTTGCCATCAATGCCAAAGAGGGAGATTGTTGAAAACAGATCAATACAACTATGATAAATGTGTTTCAATCATTGTTTTGTCACCGATGTCAAATTTGTTAGTTACTGGTAAGATAATTACTTATATGATTTAAGTACTATCATTTATTTGATTGCTAAAGAAGATTTGATCAAATGAGGTAACAATAGAACCTAGAGGAAAGATTGATTTATTATATGAAAAGGAGTACAAGAATTAGTTAAGATTGTGATATTATAGTGCATTGATAATCTACTTAAGGTTACAAAGGTTGGTTGCACTGATTAAGTTCAGAAGAACAAGTTAAACAAAGTTTTTCTACCAAGCTTAACATTCTGCATAGTGGGTGCCAAGAAAAGTTAGTGCAAGCCAAGCAAAAAATTAGTTAGAGCCAAGAAAAGTCAATTTTAGTGTAAGTTGAGTGAAACAATGTAAGCCGACTAAAGTTTAGTTGATGCCAAGCACCAGTAAACTTTAGTTCATGCCAAGTGTTTTGACAATGGATGTTGATCAATGCAGTATGTGCTGAGCATCAGAAGCCAGTTAATGTCGAGTGTCAGCATTATGAGAAAGATTGAAAATTTGATGAATCTGAGCCAAAAAGTTTGATTTCTTGGATTGTATGAACCACGTGGAAGATAAGGTTGTTGAGCTGGTGGCAGATAATGCATGGTGAACTATTTTGAGGCAAATTCAAAGAGGATTGAAAGTAGAAGTTTCTAGAAGGGAATGAAATAAAATGAGGGGTAGATTCATTGAATCCTACCTAATCCAACCTAACCCTAAAATACACGATGGAGGATTAATGGCAAAATATCTTTATTCTCTATTTATAGAGATGGCTAGTCAAAAGCAAGGATTGTCATGTGAAAGAACCTAAGGAAGACAAGGAGTCTAGGGTATTGCTTCATTCAGTGACCTAAGTAAAGAGATTTCATTGGCAAGCGAAGAAAGAAGGCTTAAGGGTATGGATGCTTGAAGGTTGAACAAGCTATCAAAGCTAAAGAGTGTGAAAGCAAGGAAAAATGGAGGACTAAAAAAAAAATCTATAATCTAAAAATGGAGTTGTAAGTCATTATTAGATCAAACCTTACTATTACTCTCTAATCATTATATCAGTCTAGGGTAAATCCTTTGGATTAAGGTTAACCTAATAGTCATTTGTAAATCCTTTAACCAGGTGGCATTCCAAGTGAATGATCTAATGTCCTCTAAGAAGGTTCACTCCAAATAAGGTGATTGAAATCCTTTAACTAGGTCACATTTAACACTGTGTATTGTAAGCTTTAACAGGGTTGGCCTTTTACAGGGACTCACTTCAAAAGAGTGATAATGAGTAGCATTTTCCCAAATTGGGTTTCCATAATAAATCATTATGTCAAATATATTATTGAATTTGTTATGTTTCATGTTTTCATTTCTGTAAATTGATTTGAGAGTAACCTACAAGTTTAAGTGATTGCATAATCTAATGGATACATGCATGATGAAAATGATTAATGGATATGGATTCATGAAGATGTGAAAATTTTTATCTGTACATCTGGACTTTGGATAACTGATTCACCCCCCCTGCTTCTCATTTATTATAAAGAATTCTAATAGACACATCATAAGAAAGGGGGAATGTTGTCAGAGAGAGGTAATTCTAACATTGTAAAAATTGAAGAATGACAATGGAATTCACACACACGTAGAAAATGTTCTCAAAAGGAATAATTATTACATGTTCTTATTTCAATGTATGTTTATCTATCTTTAAATATGTGTTAGTTCAATCTTTGAAGAGTGGTGTGCTAATTTTATCAAAATGCATTCAAATGAAAAGTAGTCTTCATTTGAGAATATGAAGTTTGACCTTGTTAATTTGATGAAAATCAATATTGTTGGTAGAATTGAGTGAAGCTACATATTTTCTTGTGAATAAGGAAAGATAGATTGATAATCTTGACATTGTGAAACTCTTGAATATGATTATCATTTATTACATATTCGCATCGAGGACGATGCACTTTCTAAGGGGAGAAGGATGTCACAACCTACTTTATCATGACTGAATTAATTGGTATTTCATTGCCACTTGGATTTTTGTTAAAAACAATTACAATATATTATAAATATTTTTAAATGGGGATAATATAATGGTTGAATAGAAGAAGAATTAGTTACATAATTGGGTAAACTATAATCTTACAACCACTCAGATTGATGGAGAGGGGGGGAAGACTTCTCAAGTGGTGGCAAAAGGTCTAAACTTTTCTTAATTAAAGGTCCTACAACTAGTATGTGATACCATTGTTAAGTGTTGGGTCTAAGGACAAAAAATACACTAATGTTAATGGATGTTTGTAAGAAAAAATAGGATGCACTAGAGAGTTGAAGGGGAACTCAGGGCATAGCAAGGAGCTAGAGGAGAAAATAATCTTCAAGAAAGGAATAGTGCTATATACTAGGTATTCCTTTATTCATACTATTGACTAATTTTAATTATTTTTTTGTGATTAAATACCAAAGGTTAGATTAGGTATACTAGAGATGGTCTTTGATTATTGGCATGAGTGTTATTGCATTTGAAATAGATGGCTTGTCAAGCAATATTTCATCCAAATAAATTGCTCTGTAGATTATGTATTTTAACTCCACATTAGGAACCCTTGGGCATAAGTTTATGTTTTTTCATATTTGTAGTATGGTAACAATGGTTAGTAATATCTCAAAATAGTTTCATGGTTTGGATATATATATTAAGATTGAGAAAACCTATCTGGTTATAGCACCATATGCTTTTGGAGTGCCTATAGCACCGTATGCTTTTGGAGTGCCTAGATTCTTGTGAGGGAGGCTATACTTGTGAATTATTGACTCTTCCTTTTAGGAGAGTATCCAAATTGGGATTATGTATCAACAAATGAACCATATGTGTAGATCCCAAGTTCATTAATGTGTTATCCCTTGTTATTCTTTTTGGAAATTTACTATGTGTTGCATTAGAATTGGGTTGTAATGCCATATAATGTTGGTGTCTCTCCTTTACTTACATACGGTCTAATTCTAAACCCATACATTACCATTGCAAATTGGTGAATATATTCTTCTATAATACTATAAGGATTATGATATAAATGTTGCCAATTGGAATGATAAAATGGAAAGTCCATTTACAAGCAAACATTTTTTATTATGATTGTTGTGCACATAAGTTGTCATCCTTTATCATGACTTGATCTGAAGAAGATCTAGGGATCTTGGGCATTGATTTATTTTATTTATTATGTTTTGTATATCAAGTGGTTGTAAATTTAGTAGGCTTGTGAATTATTAATTACTTATGTTGATGGAACCTTGATGATTGTTGTTCACTTTTGATATTATCACATTTTGTTATTATGGCAATAGGATATAATCTCTAAGGGGAATGGATGCCTGATTAGAATAAATTATGAATACCTGTGTGTAGATAGTGCATATGAAATGCTAATGTAGATGGAAAATTTTGGTTAAAATTTAAAATGATTTCTATTTCCTTGAGGAGAATGTTTGCTTTCTAATGAAATATATATGAATTTCCTTAAATGGGCCTAGAGTATGATCTTTACAAAATTCATTCCTACCCATGCACTACTACTTTAAATTTGGAAATATTTTAGAAATAATAGTATTCATTTCATCTCTTACAATGTTGTTACTAACCTTGAACCATTCTACTGATCAAATGTGAATAAGCACTACTAGTTGTTGATATAAAAGCTTGGCCTTGTGTTTGTGAAAAATCTTTGGGAGAAAAAGATTTTGTGCTTCATTGGCCTTGATAGAAGTTGTTATATAATTAAATGTATGTATGAGTGGTGTTAAAAAATGTCTTATTATTTACTAGATTCTCCTCAAATCCATTACTTGGAATGTTGGCAATTGGGAGTGAATTGAGATGGGTCATCTTTTAGTTATAAACTGTAACTTTATAATCATGATCAAAATTGAATTTGCCAATGGTGCAAATAGAATCTTCTTATAAATTGGAAATCCCTCAATCTTGAGTTGTAATATATTTTTAGTGACACACATTGCAATTATTTTGTTGAGACTATTATTGAATTATTGTGTATGAGATGGCTTAGGTAGTACATGCTTAGTAGAACCATACTCCTTTTGTTTTATTAAGGAAAGTAAATTTTGATTACTTCCTAGCTGTTATAAAATTAAATATGCTAGATGAAATTATTTTGCTAAAACTTCGTGTAACCTTAGTAGTGTTTGAAGTAATCAGATGTAGATTTTTTAGTCGATGTGTTTTTTCCTTTCATACATTGGATTATATAACCATTAAATTTTCATCTTACTTAACATATTGGTTAGATATATGATTTGTTGATGATATGTTTTAATACATTATTAATTATATGACTTATACTAATTGATTAATGGTTATGCATGACCTTTTTGATGGTTCCACAATATGAATTGCTTATGATGCTTATCTCATATAATTCACATGAAACTATGATGATTGTGGTGTGAATTGGAAAGTAAGGACGATAAATTTCTTTGATTATGATAAGATGGATGTGAACCAAATAATGTGGTTTTATAAGTGTCTTAGTAGTTTTGAATGGTTTTAGAACATTACTCCTTTTAACAACATGATTCCATTACCACTCTTGGTTTTACTTGTTTAGACTTCCTTGATGTTGGGCTAGGTATCTTTCATTTTAGGAAATTTTTTGGGGAAGCTTAACAACTTCATGGTAGGATGGTAAAACACTCCTACAATATTATCACCCTTGTGTTCTTAGACAGGTTATGGAGCTTCTATCAAAAGGTCAACATAATCAGTACATCTTTACATATGGTACATATTAATTCGTACATCTTGACATTCTGGTAATTGAATTATGGATCTTTTAGATTGAGTATATATGTATATGTTTTTTAGTTTTGTTAAAGTTAATTCTAATTAATAAAATATTAAATGGTCAATAGTCAAACGACTTTGAATCTCCTTGAATTCGTCTTATTATGGGGATTGCTAATGTGGAATTGGTTTTGTAGGAGCAATCTTTACACTTGCAAACGATGTCAAATGATCGATAGCCAAGGTCAATAATTCTACCATTTATTTTCATTACAAATTCCACTTCTCCTTCCAATAAGAAATATAATTTTTTATTTCAACTTATCTGGCTATTCTTAATGTCCAAATATTTGTTCCTTAGCTTGGTTCTTCTTTCTTTCTTGCTTATAATTCTTTGTCTATTTTATTTCTCTTTCCTTAAGTCATCTAGTTTCTGCTTAATTGACATCTTCTTGTTTAGGCAAGGTCAATTCAACTAATAAGGTCCACTCACGTTGTATGTGACAATGAAAATGCATTTTATTCCTATTCTAATGATTCTAGAGCTTTATTAAAATGTCCAATGCATTAGAAAAATTGAAAAGAAAAGTAAGCTTGGGACAAAATCTTAGCACTTAGATTTTGGGTATATTTGGGTTGATTTGATGATGGGGTACTCCCTTTGAAAAATTATCTTCACTACTCTACCATTTACACACACTGATAAGTGATTAAAAACTATCAAATTAGCATCCACCAAATAAAATCATTCAAAATTTTGACATAGATATTTTGATTACACACCCCTACCCCTTACTATTATAATGGGCTAGAGAGGGTTCAATGGGATATGAAGGGGTAGGAGGATGAAACACTAAACCCTACTATTTGATATGGGTTCAGAAAGATCTATTTGTCGAGAAGGTAATATAATTGCGGAGGTGGGGCTACTATTCTATAGCTAGTTACACCTCTTCATCACCCACCCTTTCTACAGTAGGGGCTCATATTGAATAAACTATTCAGTGGGAAACGAAATTAGAGATTACTATCCAGAAATAATTTCTACTCTTCTAAAGTACATTGTATTATGAGCTTAACCCTATTAGGAGTTATAAAGACATAGTTAGGTGAAACCCTATTAGTCAATTTACCTCTAGCCCTGTTAGGAGCTTTCCCCTACTAGGAGTAGCCTTGTTAAAATGCTTTGAACACTAGCTACAGTATTACCTTGTGAAAGAATTTATAATAAGGACATATTAGGATCCACCTAGTTAAAACATTTCAACTATTGTAACTTTTAGGGACAACTAAAAGATTGATCATTGAAAAACACTACCTATGCTTGATCAAATACACTAAATATCTTTTTGCATTCTTAAATAACTATTATTCTCTTTGGCTAAACTTCATATTCCACTTCTTCACTTACACAAATTGGACCACAATAAACAAAATCAAGCCTAGGCTTCCACTGGCTTAACCAAACTCTAAATGTGTTACTACTAGAAAATACAAATATCCTACTCATATGCAACTACAATATGATCATATATTATGTTCAAAGACACTTTACATGACCACTCTAACTATTTCATAGTATTTTGCGCTAGAGGTCAACACATTTTGACTTGTCATTAGCTTTCTCTGAAATCTTCTTTACAAACTGATCCCAATTATTTTGATGTTATTTTATCACCTACAACCACATCACTACATTATGAATGAATTATCTAGATTCATCACAACCCTAACATGTTTCATTGATGAGTAGACCACTAAATATCACTCAATATCCCATTCTTCATTAACCTATCTATCAAAGAGTCACCTATCTTTTATAGCATCACATGTCACCTTTTCATCCTAAAAATGTTTTAGCTATCATGATGATGATTTGTTATCATAACTTTATTGACATCACTATCTTTTGATCATCATATTGTTCATAATCTTATGAAAAATTCACTCTATTCACCACAAATTTGATAAACCAACTAAATCAACTATGATTTGTCACTAATAGTACCTTAGTGACAAACTTACCCATAAATCCCTTTAGTACCTCATTCATGAGCCACACGAATTTCTCAATGCATTGGTTTGTGCAAAAGACATGAATAACTACTCGTATAATCATTCCCTTGTCTTGAAGGAAGTGTTTCATTCATCTCCTTCTCTCATTGGAATCTGATTATATTTACTCTTTAGATCTATCTTTGTGAAATACACAACTATAATATTCCTACCTTATACAAAAATCTAAGTAATAATAACAATAGAAATAAATAAATAAATTAAAAATATATTCATAAGAATGTTACAAATAATATTAGATAATGAAGACATACAATCACTACAAATTGTTATATATATATGGTCGAATGCACCAAGTTGTGGCGCCAAAAGGATGACACATTTTTTCTCTTTCAAAATTTCCAATAGCATGTACTGACGATAGTGCATACACACTATAGCATGCATAATGGCCTCAACTTAGGCTTTGTCGAACCTAGGTTATAGCGCGAGCACACTATGGGATTCTAAATAGCACATGCGCCTACACGGTATTGGAAATCACAAAAAATACTCTCTTTCTCTCTTCCCCCACCTCTCTCTCACTCTCCCTCACTCCCCCTCTCTCTCCCCCCATTTCTCCCTCCCTCTCTACCTACCCCATCCCCTTGCCCTCTCTCTCTCTCTCTCTCCCTCTCCCTCCCTCACTTGTTCCCAATGCAATTCTCTCTCTCTTTCTTTGCATCGTCTCTCTCTCTCTCTCTCTCTCTCTCTCTCTCTCTCTCTCTCTCTCTCTCTCTCTCTCTCCCCCTCAACCCCCCTCCCCCCTCCCTCCCTCTCTCCCTACCCCATCCTCTCTCTCTTTATTTGCATCATGTACCATACTCTTTACCCCATCCCCTACTCTCTCTCTCTCTCTATATATATATATATATATATATGTATGTATGTATGTATGTATGTATGTATTTGTCACTCTCCTCCCTTTCTACATCTCCATTCCCTACCCTCTCTTACTCTCTCACTCTGCCTTAATTCCTCTCTCTCTCTCTGCATCCTATCCCATGCTCTTTCCCCATTCCCTTCTCTCTCTCTCTAGCCTTCACTCTCCATCCTATCTCTCACTCTACATCCTATCCCCTACTCTCTCCCCATCCTCTACTCTCTCTCCCACTCTCTCCCTCTCTCCTTCTCTCTTTCCCTATCCATCCTCTTTATTGAAATTCAAGGCTTGCAAAATGCATCTACACTATAGTGCATATACACTATTTAAGCCTTGAATTTAAAAATACTTTAAATAGCATGCATGCACTATAGTGCATACACACTATTGTGCACATGCACTATAGCGCATACATACTATATAAAGCATTGGTTACCACCAAGAATAAGGCTTAGATTTTCCTTGGGTATCCAACCCAAAGATTTGGAGGCTTTAGATTGGTCTGAGACGTGTTGTAGCAATCATACAAAAAATGCTTGATTTTTCTTATGTTCTCTCCATCAAGTTTCCTTGTAGTTGAGCATCAATAAAATCAAGTTACATGATATTGTAGATCTCTATTTTAGCTATATAACCATACAATTTATTTCTAATTCATACCATGTCAAGCCTTTCAACTATAATTTCTTTTGAATGTATGTCCATTTTCTCTCAAAAACCAACATGTACTAATTGGGGTGTAGATTTTAGCTCATTCATCAAATTTTGCAACAAGTTAGTTTTTTAGAAACTAGACTCCATTCTACACACTTTGAAAAAATAGAATTTTGGATTTTGGATTAGTTTTCAATAATTTCTAGGGGGAGCACACAGATATTTCATGTTTTTAGGATGTTCCCACTTACAAAGTTCATAAAAAAACATATACATTATAAACTACCCAAAAAATTTTGGGACAAACTACACAGTGTTAGGTAACTTTTAACAAGAGTAATTCAAGAATTAAAAATAAAAAAGTTAAAATTTTGCAGTGGCTAGCTACCTATGCATTTTAGTGAGATGGATCATCTACGATGTAGACATGCTCAGTTTGTGCCTTCTTCCATGGAGGTTCTTTAGATTAGAAGTTTCTTTCTAATGATAGAATTTACAACTTATTCATGCTTTAGTGATGCTCTTCATGATCTTCTTTGTTCCTATTTCTAGGACATTCCTCTAGTTGGAGGCTTCTTTAGTCCTTCACTAGATTTTCTTACCTCTTTTTGGGGGAGGGTTTTTCCCATGAGGTTTTCCCTCTTTCTCCATGTTTAAAGGTTGCATTTTTTTTGCATTGTACATGGGTACCTAACATGGCCTCATTATCGAGACCCATTTTGCATTTCATCTTAGTTTTTGTGAGCTTAAGGCATTCCCCTAAGTTGCACTTAAGGGGGGGTGATAGAGTAAATAATTATTTATTAATTATTTATTATTTTACTTAAGTTCACTTAGGTTAATACATTTAGTTAATAGGTGTAGTTCATGAGTTGTTGACAACACAAGAGTTTGTTCCTATCTAAGTCATACTTATCTTCTCACCTTGATCAAGGATATTCCACCTTTTGTGGAAGTATGCTTAGGTATCAACCTTATCTTCTAGCACTTTCTAGCTTGTTCTACAAGCTTCCTTGAGGCCTTTATATTTAGGCTCTCTCATTGTATTTCATAACTCATTTTCAAAGGCATATTATATAGTAGTGCATTTTTCTTTGTTTGTAATATCTTCTCTCTCAAATCTGTTTAGATTTTCCAAGCTCCACCTTTTCCCTCTTTGGTTTTCCTTTGACAGGTTATTTGCATGCAGGTGATCTTGGTGCACTGTGAAGTTTGCTTTCATCAAAGTTTACAAAAAACACTTTTCATGTTTTACTTTATGATTTTTGATCTTACGAATCACTTTGAATTTCAAACACTTTATATCCTCATAGGGAATAAATTTTTCCTTTATGATCTTATGATCGATAATGCTTCATATTAGTGAATAGTCCTTTCAAAATTCTTATGATCTCATGCTCAATAGCTTATCATAAGATCAGAATATCAAATGCAATGTCTTCTTCAAACCCATGATCTTATGCCAGGGATCTTGCTAACATTTTCATAGCATCTCCCATGTATTTCTTATGATTACAACTTCCTATAGTATCAAACCTTTCCTTTTCTCACTTTACAATCTCTTGATCACTATTATATGTCCTTTATCATAGCTTCAAAAGCTTTTCTTTACCCACTATCTTTGCATCTCAATCATACATGGACTATTATCTCCTCTTACTCACAACATTGGAAGCTATAATATTTTATTTGCCATTAGCTAGCCTTTATTTCGTAGCACTAAAAGCCTTCATAGTCTGATCTTAATATCTTAAAATTTTCTATCCTTCATATATTCAGAAGACTTTATTGACATGTGTTCAATTCCTCTTTGTTTATGCACTGGACCCCACCTCATAAGATGGTAACCCTTCATAACCTTAGCACTTAATGTCATATGATCTTATAATCTCCTTTCTTTCATATGGTTGAGAGTCCACTTGAAAGCCTTTGTTCTTATAATCCTTAAAAATTATCATAAGATCCTATTACATTTGATTCACCACAAAACACTTACAATGATATGTTGTCGGGACAATCACAAAACACTTACAATGATATGTTGTCGGGACAATCAAAAGATCAAAACATTCATAAGAAACTTTCACTATGCTACAATTACATTTTATATCATAACTCCTAGAGACCTAAAATTTACCTTTTCAATCCTTCGCTAGCCTTCACTTTGTAAACTTGGGAGAATGAAATAATAGACTTAGGACTCCACGCTAAAACCCTCATCATAAGATTGTAATGAAAGATGGAAAACATGAAAATCACATGTGATCTTTCACTTAAACATATAACCTATGGTAAAGGCCATATCTAATTGTAGATCAAGGAAATTTTATTGACAAGGTAAAGGGCATGATTCTTAGGACATTGTAATATTTCTATTCCAGTAAAAAAATATTGAACTGGGCTGGAGGAAAAACTTACTAGTGAGGTTTCTTATTGGAAATTTGATATTAATATATGAAAAACCCTAACTATACAACACACTTCAAAACATTTTCATGGTATATTTTCAAAAAATTGGCATAGTAATAATAAGGGCTATCAACAGACACATTCCTATGCTAAATTTACTATATAAAGATGAGCCTTAATCTAGTACTATTTTATTTAATGTTAGTGTGTCAGTAATTATGATGCCAAACAAAATAAAAATGTTGAAGTCACTATTAATATGTTGAAGGTCAATGATCATTATTATTTTTCCCTCCAATAAGTGTCTCTTGGTTTCATGAGATCTCTCATATGTAATGTAATTGGAGGTTATTTATATGATGCTTCTTCTACTCATTTGTAAACATATTTTATGCATTAATCCAATACTTTGTAGTTTGGACATAGGCAATATTGTGGTGAACTCAGATAACTATTATGGTGAACTAGGATAAATTGAGTGTTTTGTACTCTTTCTATTTTTTTTTTTGTGTCTATTATTATTCTTTCACTTTGAAATACTTTAAATTGGTATCAAAGCACAAGATCTGTAGACTAGAAACTGGTATTGAATTTCTAGAAAGATGGAGGACATGAAAGTGGATAAATTTTTAGGCAATAACTTTAACATGTGGAAAGTACATATGTGTTCTATATTGGTTAAGCAAGACTTATCAATCACAATCAAAGAAAAGTCTAAGAAACCAGCTACAGTGTTAGTGAAGATTTGGAAAAGACTAATGACAAGTCGATGGCATCAATTTTTCTCTTGTTGTTGTAAAATTTCATGCTCAATGTCTTGGAGGAAAAGACAACAAAAGAAGTTTGGGACAAAATTCAAAGCATGTCTCAAATAGTGTCAGTTGCAAAAAAACTCATCATCATGAAGAAGCTCTATAAACTAAAAAAGAAGGAAGGGACTGCAATGTCAAATCATATAAATTATTTGAACACTCTATTATGTCAAACAACCTTAGTTGGTATGAGTCAAGATGAGGAAGCTAAAGCCATCATCTTGTTGTTTTCCTTACCTAACAGTTGGGATCTCATAGTTACAATACTAAGCACTTCAAACACCACAAAGACAAATATTTTCTATGATGAAGTTGTTGCAACTTTACTAAGTGGAGACATGAGAAGGAGGAAAAAAGACTGCTCATCTTGTGATACTCTCAATATGGTCAGCACTAAGAAAAGGAAAAGAAGTCATCATAGAGGTAATAATCACTACAATTAAAGGAAATCTAGATCACCCAATCAATCAAGGTCAAGAGGTATGAATGGAAAGTGTTGGTCTTGTGGTGAGCTTGGCCACTCAAAGTGAAATTGTTAGGCTTACAAGAAAGAAAAATAAAATGTGAGAAATGATGAAGCAAATATAGCCTATGAGAAAGATTTAATTCTTTCTACAAGTGACTCAAAATAAAATTCTTGGGTGATAGTTTTCGAAGCCTTCTTCCATGCCACTTCATGTATAGATTGTTTCACAAACTACCATGAAGGATAATTCAAAGAGGTATTTCTTGGAGACAAAAAATCTTGAGAAATAGTTGACACAGCTAAGATTTTGATATAGCTAGAAGAGGGAGGATAATATTGTTAAAGGATGTTCTCCATCTTCCCAAGTTGAAGAAAAATTTATTTCTATTAGTCATCTTTTTGTACAAGGATATCATCCATCCTTTCATTCAAATACTTGTAAAGTCACCAAGGGTTCGAGGAACATTGCCAAGGGCAATAAAGTTGGTAGTCATTATCTCTTTGAAAAGTCTATCAAAGTAAGCACTATTATGACAATTGTGGATAGTGATGCAACACTTTGGCATAAAAGATTAGGCTGCATGACAAAGAAAGGCCTTGAGGTAATGCTCAAAAGAGATCAATTACTAGGTCTCCAATCAGAAAACTTGGAGTTTTGTGAACATTGTCTTTATTTAAAGAAAAAGTGGGTAAGCTTCTTGAAAGATGAACATGACATGATGTCAAAACTATTGGAACTTGTGCACTTGGATGTCTTTGGTTCTGTTGAGGTATGTTTCTTAGGAGATGCTAAATATTTCATTTCTTTCTTTGATGATTGTACATGGAAAGTTTGGATATACATGTTGGAAAATAAATTTGAGGTATTTTCTAAGATCAAAGTTCTCAAGCTCTTGTTGAAAATCAAACAGGCCACAATATTAAATTCTTAAAAATGGATAATGGAGGAGAGTTTTTTTCACTGGATTTTGATAATTATTGTGTAGATAATGACATTCAAAGGGTGAAAGTTGTTCCCCACACCCCTCAACAAAATGGGGTAGAGAAAAGACTCAATAGGACTATACTTGAGAAAGTTTGATGTATGCTTTCAAATGAAAGTTTTAGAAAAGAGTTTTGGATTGAAGTGCATAATACAATAGTGTATTTAAACAATTGAAGTCTTTCTTCAAGTTTGAAATTTGGAATTCAAAAAGAGGAATGGAAAGGAAGAATAGTCTTGTATTCTCATCTTTGAGTCTTTAGGTATCAAGCCTATATACATGTGCCTAAAGAAAAGAGAAGCAAGACGGATCCTAAATCACATACCTATATATTTTTTGGATATGGAGAAGATCAATTTCTCTTTAGTCTTTGGAGTTTAATTGATAAGAAAATCATTTGGAGCAGACATGTAGTCTTTAATGAGAAGGTACTTCCTCTTTCTAAAGATGAAAGTGCTATCAAAGAATACATTCCTTTATTTGATATGATAGACAATAGCTCAAACTCTCCAAATTGTAATACACAATTGTTATATCCCAAAAATAATTTCTCTCCTATTAGGATTAAACCACAAACAAAAAATAACAATTACATGCAAATATAACCAATAATAGAAAATAATAGATCACATAGAAAAGAAGAGAAGGCACCAAGATTTAATGTGGTTCACCCAATCCCTGGGCTACATCCACCAAACATCAAGTCTAATATTATTACAATCCAATGATTACATCCTGATTACAATCTGTAATCCCTTACAGCTCAATATCATTGCAAGAACCAATTTCGCATCACAACTTAATCAAAAATACCTAACCCTAAGCCCTTTTATAAAAGTAGTTTTATGCCACTTTAAGTTTACAACATGTCAGCCATATGTTGGCCATATGTCAAGCACAATGTCAACCACGACCCATAATCTTTCTTTCAGACTGATGTCCTAAACCTCGAAGAATTTATGTAGTATGTACAGTACTTTCCTTATTAGTCACCACAAACTAACAATCTCCCACATGGGGAATGATCAAGCTCGACACTAAACAACAATCTCCCACTTGGAGACTGTTCCTATAGCTATGCTGCTACTCCATGAGGATCCCATTGGATCAAACCACCCTAGACTCTGCTATTTTTTTATTCATGTTTAGTCGAGAAGACCAACCAAAGCTGAAGAAGAGGTTAGCTTCTCCCTTGTTACTACCTTTGTTAACATATCTGCTAGATTGCCATTTGTATGTATCTTCTCTAGCTTTAACTATCCATCCTCCAAAGCTGATTGAATGAAATGCTATCGCAATTAGATGTGTTTGGTCTTTGAGTGCAGAGTTGAATTCTTTGCAAGATGAATGACACTCTAACTATCTGTGAACAAATAATTATCCTTCTAAGGATGTCCCAATTCTTCCAAGAAGAACTGCCTCTTAAAGTAAACATAGTGATTTTAATGACACCTATTGTAACCATGCTCATGCATAAAACTGTTAAATTCCAAATACCATTGTCAAGCTGCTTGCTTCAAGCCATATAATTTTTTCTTCAATTTCTACACTAAGTTCTCCTTATCTTTGACCACAAATCCCTATAGCTAAACCATACATATCTCTTCATCCAAATTACCATGAAGAAAGGTTGTTTTAACATCAAGCTACTCTAAATGCAAATCTTTAGCAAACACAAGACTTGAAATAGTATAGATAGAAGTCATCTTAACAACATGAGAAAATATCTCATCAAAATCAATTCCATTTTTCAATGCAAATCCTTTTACAACTAACTTGGCTTTAAATTTTTTCTTACCTCCTTCCTCTTCTTTCAACCTGTAAACCAACTTATTTTGTAAATCCTTTTTACCTACAAGAAATTTGCATAAATCCCAAGTCTTATTTTTTAGCAAAGAGTCCATTTCTTCTTTCATTGTAGACTCCCACTAAATTTTAGTATCCACCTGTACAACTTCATCATAACATTCAGGCTCAACAACATCTGTTAGTAAAATAGAATATAAAGAGGGAGAAAATCATTTTGTAGGTCTAATTTACCTAGTTGACTGTCTAACATTCATCAGTGTGTGTGGTATTTGTTGTTGTGGTTGTTGCGCATCATCATCTTCTTTCTTCTCATGTTGTTGCAATAGATCTTTATACAACACTTTCTCATTGAATATGACATCCCTGCTTCTTACAAATTTATGATTTTCAAAATCTCAAAGCCTATAACCAAATTCATTAATGCAATATCCAACAAATACAAATCTCTTTGACTTAGCTTCTAGCTTGGTTCTATTTTTAGAATCTATGTGAGCAAATGCTTCACAACCGAAGGTTTTGAGAAAAGAATAACTTACCTTCTTACTAGTCCATGCTTCCTCTAGAATATCACAACCCAAAGGAGCAAAGGGACCTCTATTAATCAAATATATAGTAGTATTGATAGCCTCCTCCCACATGTGTAAGGGCAACCTAGCATGCAACCTCATGCTCCTTGTACATTCCATTATAGTCCTGTTCATGCGTTCAACCACTCTATTTTCGTATGGAGTCCTTGGAATAGTTTTATATCTACAAATACCATTAGTGGAGAAATAATCTTCAAATTTATGACTGCAACACTCACCACCATTATCAAATCTGAGACATTTTAATATCTTACCAGTCTCATTTTCAACAAGGCATTTCCATTTCTTAGGAGTTTGAAATACATCAAATTTATATCTAAGGAAATAAACTCATAATTTTCTAGTTGCATCATCAATAAATGTAACATAATAATGAGAGCCACCAAGGT
The DNA here is from genome assembly GCA_028749045.1 of Cupressus sempervirens. Taxonomy (NCBI): domain Eukaryota; kingdom Viridiplantae; phylum Streptophyta; class Pinopsida; order Cupressales; family Cupressaceae; genus Cupressus; species Cupressus sempervirens. The sequence goes on along the minus strand of CM053792.1, from coordinate 769,431,545 downwards.
AAGATACATGAGTTGGTCCCCATACATCGGTATGCACAAGCTCTAATTTCTCATTTTTGTATTCCTTCCTAATCTTCACAAAACTCACTCTCTTTTGTTTTCCATACACACAACTTTCACATAAATCCATATTAACACATTCTAGACCTAGTAAAACATTCTTTGAATGAAATATTTTCATGCCTTTCTCACTTATGTGCCCAAGTCTATTGTGCCACAAAACTATATCAGAATTTACAACAGCTATTTGTTCTCCCTCGTCAACTACAATAACTATTCCTGAACATTTATTTTTCTCTAAAACAATCAAAGTAGGAGGAACAATATGACTTGTAAAAAGATATAAGGTTCCTACTTTCACACCTTTTGAGACCTTCCAATTTGTATCGTTAAAAGTAACTACACAACCCTCATCACTAAGATGCCCTATTGAAATTAAATTCCTACTCAACCTTGGAACATGTCTTACCTCATGTAGTACCCAATGATTCCCATTCTATAACTTAATCTTAACTTTTCCCTTTCCAACAATTTGACAAGGTTCATTATTCCCTAAATAAACAAGTCCAAAATCCCCTTGGATGTAATCAATAAAATAATCTCTGTGAGGTGTAGCATGAAATGAAGCACCAGAATCTAAGAATCCTCAACACTTTCTAAAGATAGAAGCAAAGCATCCTCTTCAGATTTGTCACTTACCACATTTTCCTCCTTGTCTTCATCTAGTTTATCTTCTTCATTTTTCCTTTGATTCCAATAATCTTTCTTTTTGTACCCTACTTTCCCACAATACAAGTAGTCATTTGGACCTCTGGATTGAGACCTCCTCCCCTTTGATTTTCCTCTTGATTTACCACAATTTCCAAAGTTAATTTCTCTCTTAGTTGTTCTGTCCTTGCTTTGTGTATTCAAAGCACTTCCTGATGTAGATCCACCTGAGGTTTTCCTACGAGTTTCCTCACACAAAACAACACCAATCACATCTTCACATTTTAGGGTACTAGATCTAGGAATAGAATTACTCACAACCATTACCAAGCCATTCCAACTTTCATGCAAAGAACACAAAATAAAGAGAGCCCTAATTTCTTCATCGAAATTGATACCCATAGAAGATAATTGATTAGTAATAGTATTAAACTCATTTAAATGATCTGCAATAGATCCACCTTCTGCCATTTTCATATTAAATAAATGCTTCATGAGAAATACCTTATTTGAAGTCAAGAGCTTTTCTTATAGTTTCGCTAGGGTTTGCATCAATTCTTTTGTTATCTTTGCTTTTGTAATATTAAATGCCAGTCATGGTGCCAAGCATAATTGAATGCTTCCAAGTGCCTTTCTATCTAAAAGATCCTATTTATCATTTGACATAGATCCCTGATTCTTGGCTTTTCCTTCCAACAGCTTCCATAAATCCATTTGATAAAGATAGTCTTCCATTTGCATCTTCCATAACTAGAAGTTCTGCCCATTAAACCTATCAACCCTTACCTTACCCTCATTTTCCATTTCTCCCACTCAACCATGAGACTCCCACTCAACCATGATACTTTCCTATAGAGGATAACTAAAAAATAGCCTTGCTCTAATACCACTTGCTAGGATTAAACCATAGACAGAAAATAAAAATTACATGCAAATATAACCAATAGTAGAAAATAGTAGATCACATAGAAAAGAACACAAGGCACCAAGATTTAACATGGTTCGCCCAATCCCTAGGCTTTGTACACCAAACAACAAGTCTGATATTATTACAATCCAGTGATTACATCTTGATTATAATCTGTAATCCCTTACACCTCGGTACCACCGCAAGAACCAATTTTGCATAATAACTTAATGAAAAGTACTTAACCCTAAGCACTTTTATACAAGTAGTTTTATGCCACTTTAGGTTACAACATGTTGGTGATATTTTGGCCATATGTTGGCCACAACGTCGGCCATGACCCAAAGAATTTATGATGTATAGCACTTTCCTGATCAGTCACTACAAACTAACAATCTCCCACTTGGGGACTAATCAGGCTCCACACTAAACAACATCTCCTAAATCATTACTTTACCCTTTCCTTATCTCTTCCTTAGAGGATACATGACATATTGAGGCATAAGATTCCCTCTTCAACTTAGGAAATTATGACAACGAAAGATTAATCACACACAATTTTACCAACATAAACAAATCAAACATTACAAAGTTTGATGCTTGGCCCATCTCTTCAGTACCTCCAGCCTATTCTAGTGAAATAGAAAACATTAAATGCCAAGGTGATTACCTATGAATAATGCATGATGGTGCAAATAAAACAAATTGAAGTTGTACATTCCCTCTCCAAACTATAATAAGCATGGGACTAAACATAATCATGAGCTATTTATACCTATAGTACGCATGAACCATGATTCCACCTTGGAAAATGATGAACATAGAATTACAAGGAAATAAGAAGAAGACTTATCACACTACCCAAAATATACTCCCCAACAAGATAAAGTTTTAGATAATGTACGAGCTTTGTAGGCTAAACAAAAGGTTTCCCATGTACAAGCACAACAAGTTATCAGGTCTTATTATCATGATTCAATCAAATAGGAAATTCATAATTCCCCCCCATGGACACATTCACACAAGCCAAACAATAGTGATGAAATTTCCATCTCTCCCAATTGTCTGGATGCACAATCATATCCTTGTAAACAAAACATCCCATATGTAGAAAACTAGAAGATAAGAGAACATAGCCACCCACTTTGCAATAAACAAGTACTAGATAAATTAGAGTCAACATGGAAAGGAAAGAATCATTATAATTTGTGCCAAGCACCAAATTCAAAAGGAAGTTGCTTTGAGTTGTATCGGTTAGACAAAGACATTACCCATGTACACCAAATTATGCATTGGTCAGTCAGAAATAGGGCCACTTTAGAGGCAAATTTTCCTCATTCTTCTAATTGGAACAATAGTTTTGAAAATATAGATGGACAACAAAATTCTTAGGGAATAAGGAATTTCACTAGGCAAAGAAGACTTCTAGGAAAATTTCAGATTATGAGTTATTGTTTGCTAAAGAAGCAAATCCATCAATTCTACTTTCAACATTTTGAGAACCCATAACATAAAAAGCCACTCTTAAGGATTCAAATAGTGACAAATGGGAAGTTGTGATGCTTGAAAAGATGGATTCTTTATTCGATAATTAAAGTTGGGATTTGGTTACTCTTTTGCCAAACCGAAGGCAACTTAGGAACAAGTGGGTATACTATTTAAAAGAAGAAATACAAGGGAAAAAATGCTTCAAGGCTAGCTTAGCAGTAAAAAGGTTTGAGCAGGAAAAGGGCATAGACTTCAATGAGATGTTCTCACTAGTTGTTGAAATGACAACCATCCAAACTATTTGGAATTAGCAACAACATTGGATCTTGAGTTGGAACAACTTGATATCAAGACTACATTCATACATGGTAATGTAGATGAAGAGCTATATATGGAGTAGCCTCAAGGATTTTTTTAGAAGGGACAAGAGAACCTTTACTGTAGATTAAATCAAAGCTTATATGGCCTCAAGCAAGCTCCAAGACAATGGTATATAAAATTTGATCGCTTAGTGACTGAACACAATTTCACAAGATGCAAATCAAACCCATGTGTCTACTTCAAGAAACTTCCTAGTGGTGAGTTTATCATTCTTCATCTTTATGTTGATGCCATGTTAGTAGTTGGCACAAATAAAAGAATAGTTAATAAGTTAAAGGAGAAATTGACAACAAAATTTGTAATGAAAGACTTAGGAGAAGCCAAAAGATTATGGGCATGAGGATCACAAGGTAAATGAAAAAGAGTGTAATCACTTTGTCTCAAAAACCAATACATTGACAAAGTTGTTGAGAGATTTGACATGGCTGATGCAAAAGTTGCTCCTATGCCACTTGCTGGTCATTTCTAGTTAAGTTTTGAACTATGCCCCAGAATAAAAGAAGATAAAGAATTCATGGATAAAATTCCTTATAAATCAGCCATTGGTAGCATTATCTATGCTATGGTTTCTACTCACCCTGACATTTCTCATGCGGTGGGAGTTGTGAGAAAGTTCATGAGCAATCCCAAAAAATATCATTAGGAAGTCATCAAATGGATATTAGGGTATCTAAAAGACACTTCAGATTATGCCTTATGTTTTGAAGGAAATAAGGTTCAACTACAAGGTTACACTAATTCTGATCTAGCCAAAGACTTGGATAAATAAAGGTCTAGCACTAGTTATACCTTTATATTTTTTGGAGTTGCAATTAGTTCGGCTTCATGGTTTCAACATTGCATTTTTCTTTAAAAAGGTGCAAGAGAAATGATTTGGCTTTAGTGATTTCTTGGTGACTTGAAATTTCATCAAAATGAATATAATTTTTTTTTAATAAAAGTCTTTGCGTGATCCTCATAACACATAATCACTGTCATAATGTTGCACTAATCATGTTAATGCACATGCTCACTATGTTCATCATGTAGTCAAAGAGGACAAGATGAAAGTTGTAAAGGTTAACACCAAGATCAATCTAGCTGATATATTCAAAAAGGTTGACTCCAAAGAGATGTTTGAAACTACTAGAACTTCTCTTGGGCTTGTGAAGAAAAGATAAATCATCTTGTCAACAGGGTATTGGGTGATTAGTTGGAGCATTGGTTTTCCTTTAGGTGGGAGTTTGTTGATATGTTGAAGGCTAACAATCATTATTATTTTTCTCTCCAACAAAAGTGTCTTTTAGTTTCATGAGACATTTTAGCTTTGTATGATGTCCCAACAGCCAACCTTCCATGTTTCTCTCCCACAAAAGTGTTATTCCCTTCAATCAATTGTCCCTTGGGAATACCCTTGTGTCTCCTGACTACAATTAAAGGCTCACTATTCCTTTCAGAAGTTAAGAAATAGACCGTTGCATGCTCAACTTGGAGGATGCAGACCATACAATACTCTTGAATAGTGGCTATCATTTTCCCTTGCCTTAAAATAATTTCCATTTGGCCTTACATAGTGATGACTCTTTGGAATTGTAGAATGAGAATTACATCATTTGGTGCATGAGAAGTGCTTGCCCCAGTGGAACCAATTGCACTAGAGATTCATCTTTGGCTTTCTTGGCTTGGTGTGTAAAACTCTATAACATCCTACATACAACTTGAGCATTTACTAGTCCACCTATCTAAAATGATCTTGCTCTTACTATTGATAACAAAACTTTAGCATAACCTAATTAAATAAATGCCTTGTTTAACATGTAATATCCTTATGTTTTGTAGCTAATATCCATGTGACTATCTACCTCAATTTTGGCCTACTAAGTCCAAAGGAGAATTAATATTATCCATTCTAGAACTATCAACATGTTTTATTATAAAATGTTTAGGCTAACATATAGTAACATATAATAACAATGTGAGTTCAAATCTATGTTGTTTTATTTTTGCAATACAATTGGGTTTTGGGTCCCTTGTAAAAAACCTATTTTGATCTAATTCAAATACATATAGTAGCAATGGTTGTTCATAAAACATTTCAAACTATCAAAAAAATTCTTTCAGATCATCCAATAAATGTCTCCATGGATACTATTTGATTTCACCAATAGTACATTTATATTAGAGATGTTATGTATGAATCATTAGAGTTTTATTAGATAAATTCTATCTTATATGGTTGATTTTTATTTTGTAATAGTTAAATAATTTCATCACTACCTTATCTTATTTGTGCATTTTTTACATTAAATAAAATATATGGTTTAATGGATTGTTATTCTATTAAAATTGAATAATGAACACATAAGACACTTAGAACTTACAATTGAATTTTAAAAACTAACAAATCAGTATTAGAAACTTATACAAAATCATATCTTAATCTCTATTTTTTTACCAAGGTAAAATACAGATTTTGAAGGGACCTAAAATTGTTTAACAAGTGGGCACAATAAGAATTTTCAATGAGAACAACCAACTAAACCAAATGATCACAAGGACCAGTCCAACAAAAACCAACATTTTTTTTCCAAAAATTGAAAAAAAAGTAGCAACATAATGACAACATAAACAACCCAACCAACAGCCAAATTTTTTTTCCCAAAACTTAAACAAAAAAAAGTAGCAAGATAATGACAACAAAAACAACCCAGCCACCCAACAAAAGACTAAAAGATGACAAATAACTAGGCTTCTATAATCATATCAATTCAGGAAAATGCAATATGTTTCTCATCCTCTATCTATTTAATTCAAATCTTGCTAATCTCATGGAATACTTATTTGAAAATGCTAAATGAATATACACATTATTTCTACCATATATATACTATTAGCTAAATATTCTTGTTTTGCATGGCAAGAGTTAGGATACACTTTGGATCCATGTATATAATCTCCTTGTAAAGTACTATGAGATGAGAGAGAGCCACTAAAATTAGGGTAGGACTTAGGAATCTCTTCTCCATCACATGAGGAAGGTCTTCCTTAGTCATTTTTTCTTTCTCTTTCATAGTTGTGATCTTTCCATTTTGAACACCATGCCTTTCATGAAAAAGGCAAGGAGGGGACAAAAAAATTTCCCAAATACACTAGAATGATTTTCCCCAGCTATAATATTTCTATCCATAGCTTTTCTCATGTCATACTTAGAAATGGGGAAGACAATCATTCATCCATTCTTTTTGTTTCTCAAATGGAAAGTGATAGGGAGGTGTTTCAATGAGCTACTTTGAACTCTTCTCTAGGACACTATATTAACACTTATAACTTATTACTATCCAAAAATGCCACACCTTTAGGAGGATTCAAGTCATTTTCCCGCTACTCTCTTAGAGATGAACTATTAATTCAATGCACACATTGCTCTTCCTTGAGCTCACAAGGCTAAGCTCATCTACCACCTTCATAGACCTTTCACAATTACCTTGTAGAAGCCTAGGGCTTCTTAACCAACCATTACAATAAAAAAAAAAAAATCCAAGTTGCTTATTCTTGGAGTCATTTTTCCATCAATTCTAGGATTCCTTCTTTTTAGACATACAAACCCTAGTAGGTAATAATTAGGACTCCTAATTGGGAATTTGAGTTCTAGCTTGAAAAAGTTCTAAACAAACTTTCAAAGAATCTTCCATTATGGATACCCTTTTGGATTTTATTGAATATTTTAGTGGTACTAAGTCTTGCACTACCTATATAACACTGAAATAATAATTCAATTACTTTATGAGGAAAATAAGATTAAATAAAAAATTTCAAGTTGAATTCACAAAAAATGGACTCAACTAATCCTCCATTCTTTACCAAATCTAAGGATGTACTCCCTTCACATATCCATGTCATTGGATTTTCTAATACAATTTTTTTCCTACAAGCTCAACCCACTTAATAATCTTCGATCCTAGTTGGGCTATAGTAGATATCACAAGGGAAAAGAGAATAAAAATAGAAAAATAAAATATTATCTTTTGATATTCAAGAAAAGAGAGAATAATGCACAAATAATATACTTTAATACCTCTAAGAAAGACAGAATACTGCACAAATAATTTACTTTAATACCTCTAAGGGTCATAAAATTTCCACCATGGGGTTTCAAAGTAGAGTCTATTTATTGGACCCAACTCTGTCTAGTCCATTGAATAGGAACTAGAGCTTTTCATTTGATTTACACAAGAAAATTTGAACAAGATTGAATAATTTTTCATCTGTTATCCAAAAGTTCTTAATAAATGATCCTTCACTATTAGTGTCAACACTTTCCACCATCACCTTGATTTCTTCTATTCATAGCTATCCATCTAATCTAAACCTCACTAATCTCCTAGAATACCCATTTGAAAATATGAAACAAATATACACACTATTTTTAACATATGTATACGATTAGTTAAATATTCATGAATTAGTTTTGCATGGTGAGAGTTAGGCTACACTTAGGATCCATGTATATTATCTCCTTAGAAATTAGGGTTAGATGAGAGAGAGCCTCTTAGAGTAGGGGGGACTTTGGAACATTCTTCTCCAACCTATGAGGAACATCTATTGTTGCAAATTCATTCCTTTCTCTTTCTCATTTTTGTTCTTTCCACTTCTAGTAGAATGGATTTCATAAAAAGGGGAAGGAGGGGACATAATTGTTTTCCCAAATACACTTGAAGGATTTTCTTTAGTGACATGATTGCTATCTAGAACTTTAGCCCCCTGACCTTTCTCACCACTTTTTTCATTCTTAGAAATGGGGAAGATGAACATACATTTGATATTTTAGTTTCTCAACTATAGAGTGATATGGAGCCACTTCAATGGGATACTTTGAGCTCTTCTCTAGGGAACTTTTGTTAACTCTTAGGACTTCTTACTATCCACAACACCTACACCCTTAGGAAAAATTTTACTTTATTTTCCCCCTACTCACTTAGAAATCAATTATTAATTTCATTTACACATTGTTCTTCCTTGAGCTTAAAAGGATACCCTCATAGACAAACTTCCTTATTCTTGGAGTCATTTTTCTATTAATTGCAAGATTCCTTATTTTTAGGCCTAAAAACCATAGTAGGTCATAATTAGAACTCCTAATTAAGATAGTGGGTTCTAGTGTTAAATAATTATAAATAAAATTATAACAAACTTCCATTATAGATACCCTTTTGGATTCTCTTGTATTTTTTAGTGGTACCTAGTCTAAGACTATCTATTAAACACCCAAATGCTAATTTAGTTTTTCCATTCTAGTGACTTAAGTTGAGTAGGAAAAGCCAAATTAGTGATTACCTCAATAGCATAAGGGACTGGACTACATTATGTTCCTCTAATATGGATCCATTTTAGAGAACTACATTTGCTACGATGAAAATAGAAGACAATACAATGATATTTGGGTAAGAGCAAGAAAATACATCTCAATTCTATGGAAGTCCTTTTTGTAGATTGAGACTTCCTATAAATTAGGTGCCATGTTTTTGAGAAACAAGTACTTGATTAGCTTCATGAGCCTGATCCATTTTTAAAATCTGGCACCCAATTTTTGAGTACGTATTAGGCTACCAAATCTAATTTTTTGTCTAGTTTTAATTGAATTAGACATTTGATTTGCTCAAAATTAATCACCCAAATTTGCAAAATCTTATAAACAAAATTTTGAGCCTTTTTGGGTCTTTTTTAATACTTCTATTATGGGATAGCAATTTATAAGAGATGGGAACCTAGTTTTTGAGAGTCCTAATATAATAACCCCTCAGCTAATGTATTTATCTATTCAAGTATAATATTTGTTATCTATTATTTTATTTCTTTATTTATTTTTTCTAAAAAATAAGGTCCTTTTTATTGTTAATTTTCATAATTATTCATTTCATATCAATATTTAGGTTTTCTTTATATTTACTTTAAATTTTATTTTTTGAAAAAAAATTAGTTTATAAAATGTAGAATAGGTAAACTATAAGAAAAAACATAAATTATAGGCTCAATTGATAATAAAATTATAAACTATTGGCTCAATTCCAATTCAAAAATATAAAATTTAAGTAGAAACTATAAACATTACCACTAGGTAAAATAATGATAATAAAACACATTAATGTCAGATAAAATAATAAAAAAACTTCAATGTAGAAAAACCAATCTTATTTTGAAAATTCTTAGCTTAGAAAATTTAAAAATGTAAAAGTTCACATTCATATCCTATTATCATCGAGCTTTTCTCTTTCTTCTCTTTTCACCTTCATTCATCATTTTTTAAAATTAGAGGATGGAGAGAGAAAAAGAAAAGGAGAGATAAAGGAAAGAGAGAGGAAAAAGAGGGGGAGGAGATAGAAAAATGAGAGGGAATCCCCTCTCTTTTGTCTCTCTCCTCCCTCTCATTTTTCTCTCTCCCCACTATCTTTTGCCTCTCTCGTCCCTTTATCTCTCCATGCTCTCTTTTCCTCCTTCATCCCTTTCCCTTTCCTCCCTTTTTCTCTCCTCCCTTTGTCTTTCCTCCCTTTCTCTCTCTTTTTTCTATTTTACTTTCTCCTCCATATCTCTCTCCTCTCTCTCCATTTATGTCTCCTCTCTAGGATGTATATAAGACATGAAATTTTCATATCCAAATAAATATATTCACTCATCATACCCATTCATTAAGATAAATTTATCTTACAATATCTGAGCTTTTAAATTAAACAATATATTAATGTTTCTTTAAACCATATATCAATAAGCATATAAGATTGACATATAGAACTTTCTAAGTCAACTAAGTCAAAGTTGTATAATTACATAAACTATGTAGTATAGAACAATTTGATATGGTTCTTGAGTTAGGTGATAATGAAAAAAATTATATGCTTTAGATCCTTCTTTACTCTTTCTCTCTCTCCTACCATCATCTTTCTCTCTCCTACCATCATCTTTTTTTCTCCTACAATTGTCTTTCTCTCACCCCCTTCATCTTTCTCTCTCCTCTCTTCCTTCTCCTTTTTATGATATTTAGTCATGAGAAATTTTTTATTTTGTAGATGTTCATTTAGTTGTAGTTCATTATAGTTTAATCTCTCTTTTCCTATTTCTGATATATTTTTATTTAAATACATATTTGATGTTTGGATGGTTTTAAAGATGTAATTTTAGATCGAAAGATAAATTAAATATAATTTATGCTAGTTTGAACCCTAAGAAAAGAACATTATCCTAGTTTCAACCATAACATTAACATTATCCTAGTTTGAACCCGAACCATTTTCCAACTCTAACAAGAGTTAAATTACTATTTTGAACCAAAAATATTAACTTCATCTTAGTTTGAATCCTAACCATAATCCAATCCTAAGTAGAGCCACCTAATTAGTTTAAAACCCAACTAATACATAATCCTAAACTCTAATTAAATATAAATTTATCCTAGTTTGAACCCTAATTAAATACAACTTTATCCTAATATGAAGCCTAATTAAATATAACATTATTCTAGTTTGAACTCTAATTGGATAGAACTTTATCAAGTTTTAATCCTAACCATAATCCAATCCTAATTAGAGTCATATTACTATTTTGAACCCTAACTAATGCATAATCCCATACCCTAAATATATATAACTCTATCCTAGTTTGAACCCTAATTATAATCCAATCCTAAATAGAGTCACATTACTAGTTTGAAGCATACCTAATACATAGTACCAAACCCTTACAACAACTTTGAACTCTAACCAAAATATTTAATCACAAACACTTACTACATTGAACCCTAACTAGATAATAACTTAAATTTAAACCTTATATTCTTGACTCTATCATAGATGTTATTAAATTATAAATTTAAAGATAAAAAAAAATGATGAATATCTTTTATTAAATAGTAATTTTTTGAATATATATATATATATATATGGTGAGGACCTACCTACACCCTCTCCACCCTGATCCCTACATCCTCCTCTGCTACTGACTCCTAAGGAGTTGAGAGAGAACATGAGGTGCAACCTATGTGACCTCATGCAAGATATTGATACTATTAGACTTGAGACACAATCCACACATTTTCTAGATCACCTTGCAATACAATGAAAGGCATTATAGACTTTATTAGGTCCATATATATTGAGATGGATAGGTATCAATCAATCAATCATGGAGGGAATCCATTTGTGTGTTTTATTGTAATGGCTTTTCTTGTAAATGGGTACATGACTTGATATCTTCAGTCAATAGATTTTTTTATGTGTTTGAGTTTAACTAGAATCTAGTTTCATAGTAGAAACAAGATATTCAAGCCAATAGGCTTACATGTGGGAGCTTTGCTCCTAGATTTTATCCTTTCTCATTTGGAAGTTATCAACCCTTACTATAAAAAAATATTTTTGGCAATTTTTAATTGGTTTCCAAAAAGTTATTGTCAGTACTCTCTAGTTTTTAGTTTTTAATTTTTAATTTTTCAAGAGTACACTAAAAATTATTTTATAGGAATTTCTAATAATGAAATCTTATAGTTCCTTGATGAAAAAAGTTACATTTTTTAAAATCTATGATTTTAACCTTCTTAGTTTCCAATTTTGTGGCATGTTTCTAATTTTTGTAGGACTTTACAACTGTAAAAGAAATGAAATACATTTGGCCAACTATTTGCATATGCTACTTAAATTATCTATGTTCCATTAGAGTGCCAAGAAAGCATATTATTCCCTTAGATCGATGATTTAGGAAGATTTTGCAAAAATCTTGGTATTGATATTATTTATTTTAATATCTTTTATACATTTTATTTCTTAAGTGACCGGTGAATTATGTACAATATAATGCTTTAGAAAACATTTTGTTTGATAAAAGAAATTTTAATCTTTGAAATCTCAAGTACAAGTAACTTTATATTCTTTAATCTTTAGATGTTCTATTATTTTTTATTTTTGACATTATTTTATACATGGTAGTTGAACAAGAATATTTTTCTACCATGGTTCTTGTATATGATATTCTAGGAAGAGGTGTATCAAATAGCCTATTATTCTCGAGTTTTTTTCTATATATGTTCTATCTTTGGTTGTGTACCATTCCTCTAATTTAGCATCATGCTGTCTTGTGTTATGAGTATCTCCACCTTTAGTTATATTTGGTTCCAAGAGTGTAAAAAGCTTGCTAAATTTGAATTTACAATTGGTTCATAATAATGGTTTTGTATAAAGACTCATTGTTCTTGTGTTGGTGATTTAAATTTAATTACTTCTATTTTATTTAAAGTTTTGAATGTATAACTAAAGTATATTTTATTCTCTTTGTGCACATTAGATTCATAATGAACCTACTCTATTACCAGGGGTTTGGATATGCTTGAAAGTAATTTTTCATTAATTATGTCCTTTAGAATGTTGGGTTGTAACTTTAGTTGCAAAGATTAGTTGAAAATTTTGTCATCCATTAGAAAAGTAAAGGAAACTATTGTAGTTAGTTGTGCAAAACCTAAATACTTATAATTTAATTGCTTGAGAAAGATTACAATGGTTATTCTATTCTAATCACTTTTCTTGAATTTCTTGAAAAATTAATCATACTTAAGCCAAAATAGATCATTCTATCATCAAGCAATCTACAACTGGTTTGAGTCCAAGATAGATCAATAACCACAATCATTAGTGTGTATGGACATAACTATTCAAAATTATTGGAGATTATCCCTGTACATCGACAATGAACTTTTAAGAAAATTAAAGGTCCAAATGCCTTTATTTTATCCCAAAATTGTAAATTTCTCCTCATTTGAAATAATAATTTTATCTAATAGAATAATACTTTACATTTTTCTAAATTAAAATATTATCCATACAAACAAACAAGCATTCATAAATCTCAAATATTTTAATGTGTATGTTTCATTAATTTTTTTTGTTATTTATATTGGTAAAGATATTCTATATATACAAGTTTATGCTATTTTACATTTCCGATTCAAATCTCTATATACATTTCAATCTAGAATTAGTGTGTATATATCTATATCTATAGTAGTTGTTAAACACCATAGACCAATAGTGAAAAGTACAAAAAAATAATGGAGCATATAAAATTATAATTTTTTGAAATGTAATATATTTTAGTGTATATGTTTCATAGTAAATTTATTGTTATAATTGTAATTATATGCTATATATAAAAAAATTAAGCTCATTTACATCTATATAGACATTTCAATAAACAAATTGAGTGCATATTTCTATATCTATATTATTATATTATAATCATTATAATAATAAATATATTTTTATAATAATACTAAAATGTAAAATAGTAAGTTGTAATAATTTTACATATTGGTTGGCACTTGTAGGTGAGTTGGTTTGTGCCGCAAGGTCTACTTCCTTGAGGTCACAAGCTCGACTCCCCTTCGTAGTGAAGAATGGCTTTGGGCCAGTTTCCCTTACTGGACTTGTGTGCCACATACCTGCTCTACTAGCCTAGGGTATAGGTGTGGACTTGGCCTCAAAAGTTTAATTACAATTGGATGAAATTTATAGTAACATCATACATCATGGGATAGATAATGATACATATGTCAAGCAAAAAAACTTCAGCAAGAGTGGGAGGAATTGTGTTGTAGGGAGGAAGAGTATTGGAAAAAAAAGTCTAGAGAAGTATGGTTACAACAAGGAGATCAAAAAACAAAATTATTTCATGCTTCAGCTCAACAAAAGTGAGTAGTTAAATAAATCTTTCAAATAAAAGATTCAGATTTGGGTAATAATTTAACTAATGCACAACAAATCAAAGATCAATGCGTCAAGTTTGTTAAGAACCTTCTTTCACCAGTAAAGTATTGAATACCCCTACCTTCACAAGTTGAGGATTTCATTTAGAATATAACAACAATGTAAAAATAAACATATAAAAATAACATGTAAAGAAAATCCATCCACATAAAAATTTGACACCAGATATGATTACCCAGAAACCCTCCAATAAGAAGGTAAAAATGGGTTGGGGATGACACCCACAACTCTTCACTACTACAGCAATAAAGTTCACCTATTAAGGTTACATATTTTGAGCATTCTCATGATCTACTCAGTGAAAGGCCTACCCTGATAAAGGCTTGCAAGGATTGTTAGATTCTAACCTATTAAAAGATTTTAACACTCTATCAAAAGTGTGCCTGGCTAAATGACTTTAGAACACTCACTTGGAATGTCACCCTATCAAAGGCTTTATAAAATGGTTGTTAAACCAACCTAAGTACATGGGATTTCATTTTGTCGTAACAATTGTTAGACAGTACAATAGAATGTTTGATCTGATACACTTACAATCTAATATTGCTGATTTTAGATCCTTGTTCTATCCAATATGATCCTCACTGATCTGGTATGAAAATGTTGTAACCTTGATACTTTTTTCTACTAACTAATTCTGCAATTTTTTCCTTCTTCTAAGTCTCCTTCAACTTTATCAATTCACCCCTTTCACTTCCTTCAAATCTTTGCTTAGCATTAACTCTTCGCATGCATTCTCTCACACTTTGTAAAGTATGGGGATTTGTCTCCTTTAAAAAGATTTCATGACTTAGGGTTAGGTATGAATCTATGATTGAGGTTGATCCACTTTGTGCTCAAAACATTCCATTTTTCTCATTGATTGCATGTTAATTATATAGGGAATCCGAATAGATTCGATCTTATCTATAGGCTTGGAGATCTATCCATATGTTGGCTCAAAAATAGTTTGCATCTTAGTTTGTGAAGACACAAAATCTTATGTTGATTTTGTGTTTCTCAACACTTATTGATTTGTGATGCTCAACACATACTAAATTCTATCTTGCTTCACACTTGAACTTTCTCAGCATCTATTGTTCACCTGACACATATACTTGCTTGGCACTATCTATTTGCTTGGCATCTAAATGACTTGACACTTATTGTATTTCTGGCTCAACACATATTGCAACTCAGCATCTATATTATACTTGGCATAAACTTAGAAAATTTATTTTAAGTGTGTTGACACTCAATTTTCAAAACTAATCTAAGATCAACAATCTCCCCCTTTGAGATGAGTGGAAAAAAAACTTAAATATATATGATGAATCTAATCTCTTCAAGTATAATATACATTATATTCAACATATATACAAAACTTCAAAACTGTTCAAAATTATATGAATGACCATATACCTCAAAATTTTATATCTCCCCCTAAGTTGATGTGCCTATTTGTATCCAAAATCTCTCTGAATAGATTGATGTGCCTCTACTGATACTCCTTGTCTTTATTCTAAATTTTGACACTCTTTATCTGATGTGTCTTGTTATGCTTTGTTTCTTTCTGTTTGCACTATTAGCTCTCCCCCTTTCTTTTCTCTATTTCATAACTCCCTCTTTCATTTTGGCTCCCGCTTTCACATGTCTCCCCTTCCAAATTAAATATCCTTCTAGCCTTTTTATCTATTTATATCCTCCTTTTAACAATTTCTCCCCCTTTTTGAAACTTATGTCAAAGAGCCTATACACTAACTAGATATTTTTCCAAGAAAGTTTTATTTACTTCTATTAAAATTCTTGGAGTAGCATTGTAGTTTTGTATTGCAACTTCTAGGAACTTGATTTGTAGTGATGTCTCTGCTACAAGGTGAACTAAGCCATCTAATGTTGAAAGATTAGGATCTTTCTTCAATACATTTTATGCATAGGCCAGTTTCTTTTGTAGAATCTCTAGGTGAGGGGTTAGGGAGGCTTGTATTTGAACTAAATTGTCAATACAACTAATTCCTTTTGTGTGTGAAGTGTTGTATGAAAATGCTTCTCACTTTGAGCTAGATCTTTTGGCAGTTGCATGCATGATATTATTGAATTTCTTTCCAAGCTCATTATTCTCTAGCTAGTTTCCTGTGTGAAGATCGATGGATCACACAATTTTGTGTACAATGAGAATATGATATCAAGTATTTTATTCACTTTTTCAATTTTCTTAGCTAGCTCTACTTGTGATAGTGCTATTTTACTAGATATTTTTTCATTTACCTTTACTTGAAGTTTCCTTTCTAACCATTCCATAAGTTTTACATTTGTCTCCTAGTCTTCATTGGTCACTTGGTCAACAATTTCTGACAGTTGTTCCAATATGGGCTTGGTTTCATCAGGTGCCTGGAAGTTGAATGCATATAGAAAGATGTATTTTATATCAATTAGTGCTTGTCTTTGTTTATACTCATTTCTGAGTATCTTCTGCTTCTTCTTCCTCTCTAGTGCCTCTTGCACCTCACTGGTCTAGTCTATGTTCATGGTTGCATATTCATACTTTGGAATGACTATTTCTTCATCTAATGTAGGGTCTCCATTGTGAAGTACCCTTGCAACCTTTGTAGAGCTCAAGCCTTGTGCTGAAATTTGAATTGGTATTGCTTTAGTGCTTGCCTTTTGAGGTATTCTTGTAGGATTCCCAGTGGTTTGTAGATTTACCAAAGTTTGAATTGCTTCTTGCTCCTTTTCTTTTGGGGTCTCCGTCTCCTCCTCTTATTTGTCTTTAATAATAATAATTATTTGTGGAGGTGCACAATGTACTTGTGTAGTAGGAATAGAAGTATCCATCTGTATTGTTTGGTCCTTTGATGGCTCCTCAGTAGTTGTAGTGACTTTATCTGTGGAGTCAACCTTAGCTGATGTATCTTGTGAAGCTTTCTCTTTAGGTTGTCCACTTGTAGCTATAGGGATGATAGAAGACTTTTCTTGTGTTTCCATCTTGTCCCTCGTCATGTTAGCTACTACTTTCTACAACTCATCTACATTGACCAATACTGGATTACTACATAATTGAGCTTGTAGAGTTCGTTGGTCAAGGATCTTCTTAAGATCCTCTATAGTCAATGGATTGATATTCTGACCAAAGTTGTCAAGAAAATCCTTCACTTTTATCATTTTTGTAGGTGTATAGGTGTCAAGTGAAGGACTTGGAGGTGGCAATTGTTTGTCTTGCACACTCTATTCTATTTACTGCTCTTCAACAATTGCCATATTATCTTCCTTTTGTCTTCCCTCCACATTATCATTTGCCTTTTCTTTTTCACCTTTACCTTTCTTATCAATTCCAAAATGTCTAGCTAATCCATCACTATGCTTTTCCTTAATCAGATTTAACCTCATAGGACTTCTAGGAATACACAACAAAATACATTTGAACAACATACCTTCTTGAATGAAATATTCATCATACTTACTTGTGTGGTCTGTTAGATTTGGTGCTCTGCACTGTCTCCATGCCTTGGAAAAGTCAAGATCATCATCATATAACTCTTTCATCTCATCAAAACCAAGAACTTCAACCTTCATTTCAGTCAACAAAGAATTTCTTCTACTCAATGAATCAACATCTTTGTTAGTAACTCCACTTTTGTGCTTAGTGAGAAATGTGAAACTTTGCAAATAATCAACCCACTTCATATGTCTTTGATTCAATTTATGTTGACTTCCCAAGTATTGTAAAGCTTTATGATCAATATACAACACAAACTCCTTAGTCATCAAATAATGTCTCTATTTCTTCAATGCCTGAACAATAGCATAAAATTCTTGATCATACAAAAAATATTTCCTTTTAGCATCATTCAAATTTTCACTAAAGAAAGCAATAAGCTTACCTTCTTGACTTAGGACAACTCCTATTGCATTACCACTAGCATCACATTCAACTTGAAATACTTTGTTGAAATCAGGCAAAGCAAATACAGGTAATTCAACAACTTTTGTTTCAAAGTCTCAAAACTCTTATCAACTCCATATGTCCACTTGAATTCCTTTTTATCTCCCCTGATTGTCTCAATCATAGCATTGCAAACATTACTAAAATTCTTTATAAACTTTCTATAAAAACTAGCCAAGCCATGAAATGATCTTACCTCACTCACATTCTCAAGTGTAGGCCATTCCAAAATTTCTTTAACCTTCTCATGATCCATCTTCAAACCATCAGCTAAAATCACAAATCCTAAATACACAATCTCCTCTTGCATAAAAGAACACTTTTTCAAGTTAATCAAAAACTTTTCCTCTTTCAACCTCTATAATACTTGTCTAATATGCTCAAGATTTTCTTCCTTAGTCTTACTAAATATCATAATATCATCCAAATAAACAATCACAAACTTACCCAAGAATATTTTCAAAACTTCATTCATCAACGTCATGAAAGTACTAGGTGCATTAGTCAAACCAAAAGGCATAACCAACCATTCACATAAACCATCTTTTGTCTTGAAAGTAGTCTTCCATTCATCACCTTCTCTAATTCTGATCTGATGATAGCCACTCTTCAAATAAATCTTGGTAAAATAATTTGCTCCACTCAAAAAAATCCATTATGTCATCCATCCTCGGCATAGGAAACCTATATTTCATTGTAATCTTGTTAATGGCTTTGGAATCAATACACATTCTCCATTCTCCATTCACATGGACTCAATCTTTCTCTAATCAAAACTTTCTACAACATCTCATGCACTTGTCGATTAAGTTCTTCATTCTCTACAGGTGTCAATCTATATGGTGCTTTGTTTGAAAAACTAGCTTCCAGAATCAGATCCATACAATGACTTATGCTTTTTACTAGAGGTAAACCATTAGGAATATCATCAACAATAATGTCTTTATACTCATTTAGCAATTTTCTAATTTCTACTGGTACTCAATTATCACTATTTGTTGTCACTTGATCATTACAAGCTTCTGCTACGTGGCCATTACTACCTACACATGGTCCTCTAGGAACTATGACAGAACATAATTGATTCCTTTACATTTCCTTTTCAAATTGTTTCCCATTAACCATGAAAATTTTGATAGCAGTACAATTAACCTCATCTGGACTTTCAACCAAAGGTAGCAATGTTTGTTTCTTCCCATTTACCGAAAGAGTATATTGATTTAGTCTTCCATCATGTACACCATATCTATAATATTGCCAAGGTCTACCCAACAAAATATGACAACAATCCATGGGCATAATATCACAAAAAACTTTGTCAAAGTAATGTCAAATTTTGAATTTCACAAGGCATTGCTCACTTAACAATGTCTTATGCTCATCTTTGATCCATGAAACATGATAAGGTTTGGGGTGTTTCAGCCTCTACAACTGCAACTTTGTAACCAGCTCTTCTGATGCCAGATTTGTAGAACTTCCACTATCAATGATCACTTTGCAACATTTTCCAAATATCTTACATCTTGTCTTGAAAATACTTCTCCTTAAAATAGGTTCCTCATCACTTCCCTTATTACATAAGGTTCTTCTCACCATCAGACTTTCTCCAACCTTAGTTCCACTTGGTGAATCCTCATCATCTTCTTTAATCATAGCCTTTTTGTTACCTTGCCCAGTTTTAGAGGATCTACATTCAAAACATCTATGCCCCTCTTTACCACATCTGAAACAATTAACATGAAATCCACCTCTAGACTAGGAATTACATCGTCTTTGGTAAGAACTAGTGCCTCCTTGGTAAGAATTACCACTTTTCCATTTGGTCTTGCCTTTTTCATCATTCTTCCATTTGGATTTGCCTTTATCTTGTATAGAACCTTCAAATCTACCACCTTCACCATAAGATCTACCTTTGCCTCTCTGAAATCTGCCACCTCTACCTCTTTTTCTTTTTTCATGCTTCTTTGTCAAGATCTCCTCAACCTTCAAGGCATATTGGTATGCTTCTTCCACACTCTCCAACTTAACAAAACTTATTTGATTTTGTATTCCAGATCTCAATCCATAAATATGTACCTTGCAATTTTCTCAACATCATCATCCACATGTCCAGATCTAATATCCAATCTATAGAATTCCTCATTATACTATTTCATAGTCATGTCTTTTTGCTTCAAATTTTGTATCTTTCTCAACAAGCTAACTTGGTAATCAGTGGGAAGGAATTTTTTCTTTACCTTGTTCACCATCTTTGGCCAAGTTTTGATCTTCTCCTTTCCTCTCCTTTGTCTATTAGTTTGCAAGTGCTCCCACCATAGTGATGCATGACCTTTTAGCCTAGTGACTGTAATCTTCATCTTTCTATTATTAGGAGTTTTTTCATACTCAAACAAATTCTCCATATTAGAGATCCAATCCAACACAGCATTGGTGTCCAATTTTCCACCATAAGGAACAACTTCTATAGTAGGCTTTGAATTTTCCCTAGACAACACTTACAACAATCTTTCCTCATCTTGATCTTCTTCAAGTTCTAGATTATGGTTCGGTGATGTTGCTTCATCATCACTTACATCATCAAGGTGTGCTCCTCTCCTCTGGGCTATCTCTACAGCATCTAATCTAGCTGCAATTTGTCTTGACTAAACCAATATAGCATCATCAACATTTCTTCTACAATGAACCATCTTTACAAATCAGGTTCCTACAAGATCGTAACTCTCTGCAAGTTATAAGTCAAATCCACAGATCTACCACCCTATAACCAAATCCAAGTTAGGGTTCTACACGATCCAATCTCCAAAAGGATGAAACTTAAGCTTTGAAACTAACTAATGTAGGCCAATGATGAATAACTAGGGCCAAAGGCTCACCCAGCTATCTAAATCACTCTGTAAGAGTTAACACAATGGAAGAAAACACAAGGAACAACAACCAAAGGAGGAAGAAGAGAGAAATACTTTTATTGATTCTTCAAATATTCTACATACATGCCCAACTATAAGGCCTTCTAGGTTATGGCCAATTACAATACATTCACTTACAAAGATCCAATAGCAAATTCACACCTTTAGTTCTACTTTCAAATATTCTTCTCAAAAACTTGCCTAACTCTAAGCCTAAACACTCTATTTATACTTGCCAAAATGGCTTATAGATTATTCTAGAATGTTACATAAGAGGAAGGTCAACCAAACAATAGTCTAGACTGATCACAAGAAAAGATCCTAACATAAATGTCACAAACAAAATAAATCCCGTAAGTCAGCCCACAAAAATCACGTCCAATTACTATCACTCGCCATACACTGGGTAACTCGACACATGAAGAAACACTCGGCATACACTGAGTAACTCGGCACATGAAGAAACACTTGGCACACATTGAGTAACTTGGCACATGAAGAATCACTCAGCATACACTAGTAACTCGATAGATGAAGGAATTGTTTTAGTAACTCATCACATGAAGAAAAATGGATTGCTAGGCACATGAAGAAAACTGGATTGCCAGGCACATGAGGTAAACTTGATTGCTAGGCACATAAAGGAACTACTAGGCACATGAAGGACCACTAGGCACATGAATGAACTACTAGGCACATGAAGGAATTGCTAGGCATATGAAGGATTGCTGGGCACATGAAGGAATTGCTAGGCACATGAAGGATTATTAGGCACATGAAGGAACTACTAGGCACATGGAAGATTGTTAGGAACATGAAGGAACTACTAGGCACATGAAGTACTTCTAGGCACATGAAGGAACTACTAGGCACATGAAGGAACTACAAAATGAACAAAATGAGCAAGATAACAAGGCAACCCAGGATGCTCCTGCATCACATTTAGCGACATATAAATCATGATACATCTCACAAAGCATATAGTAAATCCAAACATGTAAAATAAAAAAATGCATACATCTCATATGTTGCCATAGGACCTACATCATCAACACATTAGTCATCATATATCCATCATAGGTAAACATAACATCACACACATCCTACATCACAATGTCAGTAACAACATCATAAATATCACATGCATCACTGACCATCATCCATATACATATAGACTCATCAAATCATGTCATATATATGAAAAATAATTTTCCATGTATAGTCTATAAATAAAAGAATCATGTAGTACATTATGCATATTACATCATCAAAAATTCATTGCATCTGCATCACTATGTCAAAAATGAAGGCTCCAAGTCTCATGTGGCTAGTAAAGGCCTTGCCCCTCATGTACCCCCTCCTCATAGAGGCCTTCTCTATCCAACTAACATCTATGATCCCTGACACCCCTCGTAGCCTATGAGCCAAACACCTCCTAAAAATTTGGTTGATGCTGATCCATCGACATGAAATCATGATACAAAGACCTATAGTAGGCCACCTCTCACGTAACTCATGCCTCATGTTAGCATTTAGTTAGGGCCTCCTGAATTATTGTCACCATCCCCTAGCTTGTACCATCTACTGGGTGATATCTCACTAGCCACAGTACTCATCCACCTTCCTTTGCTAAGTCTCCCTCTCTGCCTTTAGGGGGGACACCTGCCACAAAGTATCTATCTCAACCAGATCATACATCTTGACCTACATGGTGAAGTCACTACACTCTACTACATCTATCCTAGCCTATAGTGCTACCAAGGCCTCTCGGGCACTATCTTCTCTCACTCGCTCCGCTACTATATCCCCTTGTAGATGGGAAACCTCTATCTAGAGGCTATCTTGCTCAACCCTGACTATCTTTGTATCATCTATTTGAGGTGGCTGCTATGGTAACTATACGTATAGTCCTTGTACCTATCGACCTTGCACTAATGAAGGCCCTACTAGTATTAGTCCTCTCATTTGACAGACTCTATGTCCTCAAGGACCCTATTGTGCTCCCTACCCTAGTCATGGCACAACCACTACCTATCCCCCCTCTCTTGCCCCATCTCACTCACCTTGTACCTACTCTACTGCTATTGGTGCTCTTAGTACTATGAGTCACACTAGCTAATGGGCCATCCACCACTATGTGTACGTAGCTGTCATCCATGCATCTCTCTAATCCTATCCATGAACCCATGGCATTAGCTGCATACCATGCCATGACATCTTCACTAGTCTTAGAGAGGTCCCATGTCCCCATTATCTCCCATACTCTTAGGATACCAATGGGTATAGGAATCTATTTGGCACATCCTAAAATTGTATGAACTATTGTTGCACCCTAGAGGATGTATATCTCATAAAAATGTTAATAATACAACCAATCAACCAACATTCTATCCATGTATAAGGAAGGTAGAGTTGATCCTAGCTATCATCATCTCCCTTGTTGGTAGTGTAGCCCCCCACCACTCACTGCCATCATATAGCATCCAGTTGAACATGATAACCTCATCCAAACATCTCCTCCAAATGCTGACTAAATTGGTCAAGTTGTATTGGATTGGTGGCCTATATCAACATGCATAGGGCTCACTAGGCTATCAATTCTTGTGCCTTGTAATAGGGCGTGTCATACCTATGTGTTCCCATGACCACACCATCAACAATGCCAATCCTAGACCTATTGTCTATTGTGTCCTATAGATGCACATGTGTAGATCATGATATAAATGGGCCAAGATAGTTTGACCCTAGCAGAAGACCACGTTGTCATCCTATAAAAAGAGTGCTCAACACTCGTATCCAGCCAATCGAAACCCATGTTCAACATGTTCTAAAACCATCCTCCATATCAGTGAGGCCATATAGAGAGTGAGCCATGGTAATTTATGCTCTAATTCCTCCCTTCATGTCAACCATGAACTCTAAAAAGGCAGTCAATGTCATCATTTCTTGAAGCACTCTTGTAGATAGGGATTTGTACCCTCTAGTATGTACTCTAGATATCTCCCATGGATCAGCACTTGGAGAATCCACCACACATCAAGAAGAGTTGCTGTCACCTCTCTAATGGGTAGATGAAAGCTCAAGGTAGGTGTATACCACCGCTCTATCTGTGCCAAAAGTTGCATTAGTGCACCCTTAGATGAGGCCACTCGTGGACGTGCTCCAAACCACATAGTCTCACAAGTTCCTACTTGGCCTCCATGAGTAGACCTATCCTAGCACCATTGTAGCTTGGTAGCACTCCTATGATCAAAATGTCACTGTCACCATCTATAGCATAGGCATACAATGGTTAGTATATCTTTTATTCCTTGCTCTTTTTTCCTACCTAAACATGGGGCATCATACCTTGTTAACCCCTTAGTCATCTCCATCATCTAATTTTGTCAATTCATCCAAATAGGCGAAGACATTAATCTATGTAGACATGGATCGGTGGTGATGGCAAACTATGGAGACACTAATCTAGCATCTTTGACACTTATGTAGGTAGTGGTTTTTCCCACTAGTAGCTACTCAAATGTCATCTTTAGAGACAATGACACAAATATCACACTCTCTGACCCTATCTCTGCACATTATTTTCCACACTTTGGTTTCTGTGTAGATGATAAGATGAACCCTATCATCTTCAAAGATGACCAAATGGATCATATCATCTCCATAGCACCCGTAACCTTGTTTTGTCATCTACAAACATGACAGAGTGGAGAACTATCATCCCCTCCCCAACCTTATTTTCTCCCCATTTAATGTACAATAAATACCAATGGTAAATGTGTAATAAAAAAATTGACAAGTAGGAATGGTCAACTTAATGTGCGATCCATGTAAGCTGACCACTGATGCTTCTGGACATGCTCTCCAAGTTGCAATCTCACAATCAGATCTATCCTTTGCTCTAGTTTTGTTCTCTCTAGGTGTCCAAATCACTCTTCCTTGTGCTCCTTGGAGGCCTATATCTATGGCCCTCCAAGGTCCCCCTTTGAGTCTATACCCTTTCTTTGGGCATGTTGAAACCTTTTTATCCTCAAGTCATGCAAAATGTTCATCTGTTCCTTCCATTTACTTTCTTCTAGAGTCCTTTTCATGAAAATTGTGCAAATTTCTTTTTTTTTCTTTATTTTTGCGAGGGGGTACCCTCTTCCCCTATCATCACCATGACACAACTCCCATGACTCCTATCCTCTCTAGGGAAACCTATATTTTCTTTTCTTTTATAAAATGTCATCTCAACATCACATCAAAGAGGGGCAAAATGTAGACACTTAAAATCATCTTAAACACTATATTAAATGATTTAATATCTCCTTTGACATTATAATTAATTTTTTATTAATTAATGATATTTTTAATATTATTCTATTTATTTAGTTTTAAAAATTATTTAAATAAGTTCATTTCCCTAATATATTTAAACTTAATTTGAACACTTCCCCTCTGATGTATAAAATTCATTTAATGCATAGTGCTCCATAAATCTATTTTTAAATAAATTATAATTTATTTAATTCCCTCCACTTTATTAAATTTTTTCATCCTATGATTAAGTTAAATCCTATTTAATTTAATCTTAATCTCATCCTAGAACCTACTTTATACCCATCACTCTCATTATTCTAAGCCTATCCATTAATTAATCCCACTCAATTATCCTAAACATATTTTTAAAAACATTTTAGTTCCTAAGTGTTTGTTCACACCTGTGTGAGAAACTCAAGATCCAATAAAGCTTCCATTTTATTATTTTATTCACACCTCTTACAAATTTTTCCCCCTTTCCTTTCTCCAAGGTTTCTCACACACGTGTGAGCAAACCTTGAGCCATCACTTTCATCCAAAAGGCTTATCTTTACCTTTGCATGTCTTATCACCTTAATCCATGTGTCTCCCTTGTGGAACCTAAATGGATGCCACATAGATGCCACCTCCCCAAGGCCTCTGTCAAACCTATAAATAGAGCCCTTGTCCCAAGAATGTTTCATTTCCCTTATTTGAATTGTTTTCATGTTAGTTTAGTTTTTGATATTTCTCAGATTTTTATGTGTAGAACTAACCTTTGCTAGTTGTTTAAATTCTAGTCTTAATAGTGCATTATCATTCTAGATTAACATTACTAGTTTGGTTCATTTCATTTCCATTTCAAACCCTAGAATCCTTTGAGATTGGTTCACTCATAGCCATTTCTTGAAGGTATTATACACCTAGTTAGTCCATATTCATAAACTCCATATTGCATTTTCATTACATTGGGATTAAATAGTTGTGTTTGGGAGAGCACATCCATATCCCTCACAATTGAGCACACCAACAAGGCTTCATAGAGGAACCCTTGTTGAGCTTCTTTGAGGTTTCATGAGGATTTAATTTGTTGTTGCACAAATTCCTAAACTAAAGTTTATCTTAGTTGTATTTAAATTTGTTTCTAATCTTTCATATGCATATGTACAACTAACATTTCCTTGTTTATGTGTGCTCCCAACAAGTTATATTTTCTTGCATACAAATAGTTCTCAAAGTAGGGTAGAAACTAGGAATTTTCATCTCCAACCCATGAGGAAGGTCTTTTGCTTCCAATTTCTTTCCTTTCTCTTTCTTAGTTGTTTCTTTCCACTTCTAGTACCATGCCTTTTATAGAAAAGAGAAGGAGGGGACATAAGTTATTTTCCCAAATACACTAGAAGTATTTTCCCTAGCCACAATATTTGTATCAAAAAAATTTATCCCCCTTACCTTTCTCACCACTTGTGTCATCCTTAGAAGCATGGAAGACAAGCATATATTTATGATTTTAGTTTCTGAACAAGAAAGTGATAGGGAGGCACTTTAATGAGCTACTTTGAAAGTTTATTTAGGTCAATTATATTAACACTTTGGACTACTTAGTATCAAAAAACCCTACACCCTTAAGAGGATTCAAGTCATTTACCCCCTACTCCCTTATAGCTAAACTATCAATTGAATATGCACATTGTTCTTCCTTGAGCTCACAAGGTTAAGATCATCTACTAGCTTCCTAGACCTTTTACAATCACCTTGTAGGAGCCTAGGGCTTCTAAAAGAAAAATTATAGTTACAAAACTCTTTAATTTGTTTATTCTTGGAGTTATTTCCAATCAATTTCAAGATTCCTTATTTTTAGGCTTAGAAAACCTAGTAGGTCACAATCATGACTCCTAAGTGGGTTTTGGGTTCTAGTTTGAAACTATTCTAAATAAAATTGCAAATAAACTTCCATTATGGATAGCCATTTTTTATTTTCTTGGCCATTTTAGTGGTACCAAGTCTCATAATGTCTATCCAACACCAAAAAGAAAATTTAGTTACTTTACAATGAAAATAAGATTGTATTCAACCTTTCAAGTTGAAATCCAATAAAATGGGCTAAACTAATCCTCCATTCTTTACGAAAGCTCAGTATGTACCCTATTGACATCTTGATGTCATTGGATTTGCTAATCCAATTTTCTTCTACAAGTTTAAGCCACTGATAACTCTTTGCTCCTAGGTGGGCTATCGTTGACCTCACCTAAGAAAAGAGTGTAAAAATAGAAAAAAAAGGAATCTTTTGACATCCAAAAAAAGAGAGAAGAATGTACATATAATCTACTTTCTTAACTCCAAGCGTCATGAAATTCTTTCTATGGGGTTTCAAAGTAGAATCTATTTATTGCATAAGAACTAGAGCTCAAAATATTTTCTATAGTTTAAAATGTACTTATTGCTATAAATCTAATCAAAATAAGGTTGCAAAGTTCTTGCCTAAAATTTGGAAGAGTTTTTTGGACTTTGCAAATGAATTAGGAAGTTTAAATGATATTTTCTAAATGTCATTTGTTAGTGTAGTTTACAATCTACAAATTGTAGCACTTTTCAATAAGAATGTTGTATTTAAGTAGAGTAGGATACTAAATCATTGTACCATTGTGTAGAATATTGACATATCTTAAAATAATTAATGAAACATGGATCTCTTTTATATAGGAAATACTTTGATACCATTTTTATGGATCAACCAATTTTCCTTTTAGCCCTCCTTTCTAGAGGAGAAGAAATGACCTTGATCAATGTTGAGGAACTTCAAATATGATCAAAACATAGATAGAAATAAGAGAGGTGTATCTGTTGTAGCCATTTGCAATTTTTCTAACACAATATGCAAGAACATGACACAATGAAAAATACTTAAAAGTTAAAAATACAATTTTTATTTGCAAAATAATAGTTTCTTTATTTTATTTGAAATTGAAGACACACCTGTTCTTAACTTTTGTAGTGGGATAGCTAGGAACATGGTTGCATCATTCATATGCCTATAATAGATGAAATGTAATTACAACAAAAAAAGACACATATATCTCGAAGACCCAAAAGCCATGCAAATTCAAAGAAATGAGAAACTTCTGAGAGAAGATAACGAATAAAGAGTGAATGAAATTGAAGCCTACATCAAAGATAGTTACATGGTGTGGGTCTATTTGTAGCAAGGAGGGATTTTATAGTTCATGGAGTGTATTGAAGGGTATGGTGAGCATGTCTCTCTACAATTTGTAAATTCATGGACATATAAAAAGATGACCATGAATGCGGTAGAATTTGAAATGAAGGAGGAGTTCATTGCTATTTTGGGTGGCCTATCTCTTGAGGGAAAGAGCTAGTGTAAAAAACCTAGAGTCTTGAATGAAATGAGTCTACAAAAATGTACTCTAACGAGGACATTGTATGCTTTGACATCATATGCTACACCATCATTCGCTATATTACACCTGAGGACTAGTTCCATGTGTTGTATTATTATTAAATCAGTTTAGGAAGATGGACTTAATCTCATATCCACACCTTAGTTTTCTTTCTGTGGAGGATAGTGTCTTTAATCTATGGAAAAAGAGGGAAGAAGGGAAAACATTTAATATCTTGAACCAAGCCTTCATTTTCAAAATCAACAATTTTGAACTTTCCCTTAACCAAACTATTTTAGTTAATCCCCTTACCACAATGACCCTACAAGCCTCCATTGGCATGAGTCTTAGGATTTCTTCAAAAATTTCTGCCAAAAGCTCCCCTATCACTAGAAAGGACATTAGCCTAATTGATTTGGATATAGATACTGTGTGGAACAATGATACTTCTATGAGATCCAACAAGAGGGTCAAAATGGAGAAATTTAGGCACCCCCACCTAGAAAGAGGTCAACCTGGAATCTACGGAGAGGGAGATAAAACCTTCTAGGAAGAGGAAGATAAAAGTTATCCACCCTTGCTCCAAGAGTAAAGATATTCCTATTCATTCACATGTTTCAGATACCATAGAAGGTACTTCATCCCCCAAAAAGAGCTTTTGTGAGCACATTACCTCCCCAATGAAGGAGGCTTCTAAGGGTGGGGTGGAGATGGGGAGACACCATGAGGGAGAGGATAAACACAAAATTAGGATGGATAGGCTAGAGAAGTATATGCATGATCTTACTAACAATCACGAGCCCATGTACCAAAAATTTGGGACTCTTGCTAAGTTTAATACAGAGGTTATGCATTCGGTGGGCACCACATTGTATTTCCTACATGCGAAAAAAGAGGAGAAGGAAGCGTGAAAAGAAAGTGAAACCAGTCACTCCCTCTACACCTATCTAGTGGATGACTGGATCAAAAACCCATTGAACAAACATGTTAAGAAAGAAGAGAATGAATTGGCTAAGGAGGATCTGAATGATAAAAATAAAGGCTAGCCTTGTGCTCCTTTTATTTTATTTTATTTGGTATGTTTTGGAATATGGTGAAAATTGGGCCCTGTGAGGCAATTTTTTTTAAGTGTTCTTGCTATTGGTTATATAGATGCACCCATATCTTATACATCCTTTTATGGTTTAGACTTCTGAGTTGTATGGGTGTTTATGTTAATTGTAAGAATTTTCCTTAGTGAAAAATTCACCTATGAACTAGGAACTCAAACACAAGCATGACTGTAGAACAAAAATAGAGAGTATGATTAGTATGATGATATATTCATTCAATATGCCATGCTAAGAGTACACTAGGATTACCTGTATATAATACCCTCTAAGATACATCTAGAATGCCTCGAAATTAGCATCATGATAAGTCATACAACTAGGCACATGTCCACTAGATATGGGTTATCCTCCATTCAACACAAAAGTAAGTGTGATGATGAGAGGATAAGCCTACAAAGGTGTAACATGAAAATTAGTGTTGTAGACAACATGTGCTAAAAAGGGAGTGTGAATAACTATGTTGTCAACATGACAACTTAGTGAGTGATGCAAACTCTAATGTTGTAGACACCATGTGCTGAAATAGAGTTACATAATTCTGTGTTGTCAATATGACAACTCAAAAAGGTGCTTAAACTCCTAAGTGCCTCACAAAACAAAATAATAAAATAATACATTAACGTAAGTAAACTTAAGTGTAAATAATAAATACGAATTTACACCAACACCCCCACTTAAGTGAAACTTAGGGGAATGCCCTTAAGCTTATGAAAAAAAGGATGAAGTGCATGATGGGTCCTAGCTACTAGGCCATGTTAGGTAATCATGTACATAATGAAGATGAAAATCTCTCATAAAGTAGAAAAAGTGGGAAAACCTCATGGAAACCCACCCACCGACACCCCCCCCAACACCCCATTACAACATACATCCAGTATATAAAAAAGTGAAGAAGGAGAAGAACTAAACCTCATAAGAGAAAAATGTGTACCCCCCAATAAGAAAGAAGAGGAAGACAGAAAAGGTAGTCCCCACCACCCAAATGAAGAATGCCTGTTAGTGAAAGCTGCTCCAAGGAAGAAGCTAATCCAAGAATGTTGGATGACATTCCTCCCCTTTGGAAAAAATAAAGGAAAAAGTATAATCATAAAGATGTATGGTGACCTTGAAACTTGCTCAAGTATCCCTGTGCTCATGCTGGTGATCACCCCTTCCAACTGTGTTGAAAAGAATGAGTGCAGATTTGGAAAGGATGTTTTTTGAACCTATTCCAATGAACCAACTATCTCCTCATTTGATAAAGAGACCTTCAACAACTACTGTTCATAAGGATCCACAATCATGCCAACCTATGAAGATTGATCATGTAGAGAATGGACATGAGGGTCAGAGTGAGCCCTCTCAACCACTGTACAAGGATCACCTTCATCAAAGAGAAGATGAAAATCATCAAGGTTGTCTCCCAAGTCTATTGTTTGTGACTCCATGAAAAAACTAGCAATGTCTACCATGTAGTCATCACCTGAAGTTGAAGCTAGAAGACAACATGTACCCTACTATGCTGGACCTTTCACTATGGCAATATAAGCATGTGGACTAGACTGATGATGTGATCTCTCACTATAATTGTTGATAGAACCCCACGTGTCTAAATCTATTGAAGCACTATCACTGGTGTCACTATCAGTTTCCACTATGTATGAAGTGTGAAGAGGATTAGAGGATAAGGTGGGTGAACTTTCCTCAAAGTGAACATCCTTCTCCACAAATATCTAATGAGTCTTTGGATCCATAAGTTTGTAAGCTTTAGCATTGTCTTCATACTTGATGAAAGTACAAGGCCTAGGTGTTGGTGCCTTGCATCTCCTAGAAGATAGGTTTGCCCATGCTAGACTATCGAAGACTCTGAAGTGAATCACAATTAGTTTTATGCCACACCATGCCTAAAAAGGAGTCTTCCCTTCTAAGGCATTATGAGGAACCCTATTAAATATGTGAGTAGCACTGGTAATAGCTTCAACTTAAAGTGCAGGATCAAGAGACTTGGCTTTTATCATGAAACTTGCCATGGATTTGAGAATCCTAATCCTCATAGCTACAACATCTATCTTGTGCAGACTATATGCTAGTGAATTCTAGAGATCAATTCCCTCAAGTTTGTAAAAGTCCTTAAGTCTTCTATCTACGTATCTATTCTCATTGTCCACTTGTAGAACCTTGATGGCTTTCTTGGATTTTTGTTCAACATAAGTCTTGAAGGCTTGAAGCTTATGAACGACTTCATTCTTGTGATGAAAGAAGTAACCCAAGTGAATCATGAAAAGTCATCAACAAATGTGAGGATGTAGTGGCCTTAGCTTAACTAAAGTAACTGCAAAGGGTCCTGCTAAAACCATGTGAACCAATTGGAGAACAACTAGAGCTTGTGAAGACTTCCCTTTATCATACTTCTCTTTGAGATGCATATCCACTGAGCGTGATGAACACTCTCCCTTGGAAAAGTTGATTTTAGGTAGAACTTTGACCATGTGTTTGAAGGAAAGTTGTTGAAGATGGTAGAAGGAAAGATGACCAAATCACTCATGACATAAGTTGATGTGTGAATTAGAGTGAGTCAACAAGGCTTGAGAAGGAATAAAGACTCTTGTCATCATTGACTTTTCCCACTATAACCATGGAATCATCTTTGATACTGTGCACCATTACTCAATCTGGAAGGAACTCAACTTTATGACCATCTCCAAGGTGAGTGATTTGGTAAATTGATAGGAGATTGGAGCTAAGATTTGGAACGTAGAGAACATCTTTGAATTCCCAATTTTCCATTTTCACATGTCCTTTTCCTTCAACTTCCATTTTAGTATCATCACCCATGAATATGTGTAGTACCTTTGACATCTTCAATGAAAAAAAGTCTTCCTTTGAAGAACCCATGTGGTAGGAGGCATCTGAGTCAAGTATCCATTCCAAAGAAGAACATGTGTTTGCCATAAGTGCTTGCTCTTTACCCTTTGAAGAGGTTGGAGTAGAATCCTTGGAAGTACCTAGCACTTGAAACTTTTTCTTTCTAAGTAGTTTTCTAACTCAACAATTCTTTTAGTCTTGCACTGATGCTCATCATGATTCGACATCTTGAGATATGCACAAAAAAGTTTTTCCTTCTTTTCATTACTTCCCTTCTTGTTGGAAGAAGAACTGCCTTGTTGTGAAGAGAACTATTGTGTCTCAGATTGTGATTTCTTATTCCACTGCTTCTTCTTTTTGTTGCTTTTCCCTCCTTGACTTGATTGTGCTCATCACTAGCCACCAAGGCTTTAGTCTTTGATGACTTGAGAAGTGGTAAATCCATCAAGTGAGATTGTTCAACAATAAACATCTTTGGAAATGCATCAAATAAAGACTTCGAGTAAGTAGTTCCCATGGTCAACTTGTGAGTATTGAAAATCGAAACAAAGGAAGTATACTTTAAAGGTAGCTTCTTCAAGATGTGATGAATCAACTTTTCATCCTTCATGGGATTTCCACAATCTTTAAGCAATGCACTATACTCACTAGCTTTGTTGATGTAATCCTAAATTGTGTCAAATTTCTTTGGATCCAAGAGAAGTATATCATCCTCAATCTAAAATCCATTTTCTTCATCCACCTTACCATACAAGGATTCAAGTCTATCCCAAGCTAGTTTGGGTTTTGTGAAACTAGCAATGTCAAAGAAGAGATCTCTATGTACACAACTCTTGATAATTCCTAAAGCCTATTGGTCTTGTTTTTTTCCATTCAATGAGTTCTTTAGCATCGGTAGGTTTGGTAATTGTACCATCAACATAAAGACTATATCCTTTTTCCATTAATCTACTCCATGCAATATCTTTCCAAGTAGAATACTTTCTTGAAGTTAGAGGCAGACATTTAAATGACCCCATGATGCATAATTAAAAAGAGCACAAAAGAAAGACACAAGAACATAATACACCCCCTCCCCTTTTCACTCAATCAAAATATCCCCCAAAAAGGATGCTTTTGGTACTTTATAAGTAGTGCGTGTACAATAGGCCACTTGTCAAAATGAACAATGTGGACTTTCTAATTCTACTTTTACAACTACCTTTTGAAGTCTGTAGTGCCTGCCCCTAGTTCGCATTTCTGTTATCATTGTCAATTTGCTTTAGGTTGATTTTGTGCATTGATTAGTTTAGAGATATTGGATTTACAATATTATGATATTTTATCATGTCTTTGATTAAAAATGTATCAGTTATTATTGCTTAGTTGATTTCATTCATGACGTTAATGATGTTTTGATGATTCCTAGTTAGTAATTGTGGTTTCTTTCATAAAAAATGTTAACATGATGTCTTTAATGATGATTATGTTGTATTGATAGAGATGCATTATTATATGTATGCATTTGATCTTAGATTTGTGATTATTATACTTACCCCATACTTGCATGTGTATGGTGTGCGTGTTTATTTTATCTTTCTGTCTGACGTGTTTGATGTGGTTAGGGGAGGGAGTCATAGTCACCTGCTAGTCGGGATCTACACGATGAACCACTCCCTGCCATTGTCTGTTTAGTTTAGATATATTATATACATGTACATGCTCGTCTTTTATGCAGGATGCAGGTACCGAGCATCGACTTCCCTGAATTGCCAAGATGAGCGTGCCCTATTACAAATACTCAAATGGTGAGAATGGAAAGATAATGATCAGGTCCAATCCTAGCCATAGCCTAAAATACTTGTCCTACAAGGAGGACTCGTAACAGACTGTCTACCCTTTTTAAAACTCGTGAGTATTTTTGTGCGTATGTTGTTTTGTGAGTCTTTGATGAATTTTCTGTTAATTAAGTCTAATTAAAAGATTAAATTAATAACTTAATTTAATGGAAATTATTATGACATTTTGAATATTCAATTATATTTAATTAATTGAGAAATTAATTAAATATAAAGAATTGAATTTGAAGATAAAAGTTTTAAGAATAAATTTAGAACATGATAATATTTATTTAATTTAATAATAATATATTTAGAGTTCATTTTTAAATAAATGCTAAATATTATTGTTATTTAAGTTAATAAATATTTTATCAATTAAGTTTCTAAAAATGAAATTAAAAGTGAAAAGATATTTAATTATCATAAAGATTATAGTTCACATGATTTATGCATGAGTTGAAAATATAAGAGATTAATTTAAAAGATAAAATATGTGAACTTGATTAAGATATTTTACTGCGCATGAGATTAAAGTTAATAAATTAATTTAGAGTGAAGTAAAGTGGAAAGTTAAATAAAGTAATTTAACAATTCACTTAAAGTGCATGAAGGTATAATAAAAAGAATATTTTAATTTAAAAAGGAAATTAATTGTGCATGAAAGAATTAATTAAATAAAGTAATTATTATTTTAGAGTTGTGGAGATAGAAACCCTAAAGGTAATTGGATTCTATATTAGAGGGATTTGAGGGTTCATTTTGGGGGGAGAGTTTTTCAGACACAGGTTTTTCAGGGGACACACAGGTTTATGGAGAGCAGTTCGAAGGGTTCGGAAAGAAAAGAATTTTACGTGGCTTGAAAGATTTTGCTCGCTGTAGGATTTTGCATCTAGTTGTCAAAGGTTAGCATCAGATCCAGGTAGGATCTCGTGGCTTGACTGTATAGTGGTTTTCACCCTTCAAGTTTCTGTCTGCTCCATGTCTTTTGCATGTGTTGTTTTCCTGGTATGCAATATTGTTCTTGTTTGAGAAATATCTATACATGGCTTAGATGGATACAACGTTGAATTTATTTTAGAGGATTGCATAAGATTGAATAAGAAATCAAACAATACGAGAATCTATTAGATAATTGAAATATGGTTTGAAGTTTAAAAGTAAATTTTAAGTGAGAAATTTGAATGTTAGACAAACCCTTTTTATCGGATGGTCTAGGAAGAAATTGAAAATTGAAATTGATCTTTGTAAATTATATTACATATATGTCTAATAGAAATTTTTCTATTAGACCCTATTTGCAAGATATGTTAATATATATATATATATATATATATATATATATATATATATATATATATATATATATATATATATATATATATATATATATATATATATATATATATTCATATTTTAAAATTTAATGATAATGTGGGGGAATGGTTTTTGTTTTATTTAAAAAAATTAAATTAAATTAAAAAAATATATATTTATATCTATCATATTGGAAAGTGGGGGCCACGACCTCCCCCACTCCCCCCTAGCGTACGACCGCTGGCAGTCCCTGCTGACGCAGGTACTACGCAGGCGAGCTGCCGCAGGCCCTGCGTCAGTAGGCCTGCTACACGACGGCAAAGCCTTTTAAAGGCTTGCGCTTGCTTTGATAAGCAATGCGCTTTTTACATTAGATAATTATAATGTATTTAAAATCATTTTTTCTTTAGTTTATTTTATTTTATTTTATTAAGTTTTAAATTAAATTAAATTTACATTATTAATTAATAATTATTTAGTTTTATTAATAAATTTATATTGTTAATTATTAAAATTTTATTATAATTAAATTTAGAAAATTTTTAATTAATGAATGTGATAAATAAACATTATTAAAATTTATAATTTTTATAATTAATCGATAAGTATTGTTATTAATATTATTTAGTAAATAATAATTAAATGGTATTAGAATGGATTGTGTTTAAATATATGCATATTAATTAACTTAGTTAAAGTCTTATTTAACTAAGGTTAATTAATAAAAGAAAGTTATTTGAATCAAGTATTGCATTTTTTTTAAATTATCGATAATGACGATCTTAATAAACTGAGAATCTTATACACTTAAAACGTTCATTGAAATGCGAATTGGAAACGTTATTTTTGACTCTATTATGTCTTTTCAAATCAAACCCAACTATAAAACTGTATTGTTTTGCTTGTATGGTCTATGCTTTTGGATTTTGGTGTTGATTAGATGTCGACTAGTCTAGGATGTACACCAGAGGTTTTGTGAGATTTCTTGGATACTATTATGTGGCTAGATGTTATGATGATTCTTGTGATTCAAATTGGAGTTTATACTTATGAGATTTTTTTTGTGAGCATTTATGTGTATTTGGATTTAGTTTGATCCATCTTGTTATTAGGTTGCCTGTTAAGGAACCAAGTTTGATATTTATGGGTGTTGTGGTATGGGACACAACTGTGTTTTTATGTTCTTAGGAGAGGTTGTCTAGGTACGTGACTTGGGAGTGGCTTGCATAGGGGTCCGGGACCCAAAGTGGTCAATGCCAGGGTAACCTAATGCAAGTTATGTAATAAGTGATAATCTAGTAATTAAAATTTATGGGGGAAAAACACACTAAAAAGATAAGTTAGAGATTTTTGATCTACCCATGCCTTTAGTGCTAGTATAGACTAAGGATGGGAATGAGATGAGTGCCTCGTCTTCTTGAGAGGACTTTCTAGTTTTCCATATGTGTGATGTTGAGGGTCCGAGGTTCAGAGTAACCAGTCCTGGGTAACTCAATGCTTGAGGGTCCGGGGTCTATTAAGAGATCAGTCCAGGGTAACTCAAGCAACCATGTGATGACACTCCCTAGTATGTAGTTTGAGTCTCCTCTGCAGATTTGTGTATCTTTGGTGGTGTACTTATTGTTGGATGTGGTGTATCTATTGTCGAATGTGTTTATTATGGCTATTTACTTTCATTGATGATGATTGGTGATTCATGGATGATGTACTTTTGACATGTGGCTTTTGACTTGAGGTGATTTTCTTTTGTTGACTTTATCCTATGATCTTGGTATTTGGTTTATACTTGGTTTGTGTATGATGTTTGGTTATGTGGTGTCAGTATTGGATTGAGTGTTCTTACTTTTGGATTATTTTATCTTCTTGAGTAGCATGTGTTACCTTTGAGGTAGTTTTGGCTATTAGGGGTACCTTGCCTAGGAATGTTTTATGTTTGATTAGCCGTATGTGGATTGTTCATTATCTTCCCTGCACGATGGGAGTGGAAGCCTGACTAGGTAAACACGCGATCAGGAGGTAGTGCCTTCTTACCATTTGGGTTCCCCTTCACATTGCTAGCTGTTGGATGTTTGTTGCAGAAGATGTACCTTTATAATTCTTATTTCTTATCTCAGAGACTTCTTTTCAGATGATGTATATATGTTATCATGTATTCTGATGTATTGTATCTATTTTCACATACCCTGCGACATGTGCAGTGGATGTTATTAATTGGATGTACTTTCATTGTATTAGCTATACTTATGCTTTGCTTATGCGATTATGTATCTGTCATTTCCTTTATGATCTTGAGACATTGTACTTGGAACTTAAACTAATTAATTTAAAATTATTAAATGTGACTCAATGTAAAGGAACCCTTGAGGAATTGAAACTTTATCTGTAATTGCAAATGTGTATTTGATGTGTATGTTCATGTTGCTTCCGCATTAATGTTATCTGGATGTTGTTTAAACTTTAAAAAAAAAAATAGTTCAGTAAACATTGTAACATGTTAGGTTTATTTCTCTTGGGTTCACGAGCGAGGCGTTACAAAGTCCAAATCTATCACTAAGCACTGTAGCTTAGATGTACAACAATTCTGAAAAGTAATCAAAGCTTTACAATGCAGAAACATGCCCAGATCTTAAAGTGATAATTTTGTCCACACAACCCTAGAATCTAACATCAGATCTAGAAATTAGAGGAAAAAATACACACTTCAAAAAAATAGAACTTGAAAAACTGACTAGATGTGCCCGTATAGAGTGTTTGAAGTTGCAAAATGCAAGATTATGTAGGTATAGTCACCAAAAAAACAATTTCTAAAATATCCTTGCACCAAAACAAAAACATAACACCACCACTAGAAAATCCAAGAAATTCTACCTAATTTCAAAAAAAAATTGCACATAAATCAGAGTCTAGATGACCAAGTTATGGGCTCGCAAAGTCAGATTGCCAAATTGAAAAGCAATCTGGAGAGGGGTTTGGAAGGAAAACATCATGCTTAAATTTGACGATCAAATAGACATTGTAATAGTTATAAAATGCCCAATTTTGATTGTTAGATGACCGTTAATTTTAAACTTGTGACTTTCTAACATCAACAAAAAAGACCACCTAGGCTGACGTGGCACAATGATGTGGTGTCCATACAGTATGGACTATACACATGGTAGTACAAAAAGTGAAATGGCACCTAATTGGTAGTACGGTAGGGTCTTAGGTGGGAAACAATACACGTGCCTAAGGTAGTATATGTGGCCAAGAATGGTCTTGCCACATGGCACAAATGGCAACAAGTTGGAGTTTGCGTGTCAAAATGCGAGAAATAATATTATGCTAGAATAAGTACAGTTAGCTACCAAAACTTTGTTTTCTATCACCGAGTATTTTAAATGCTACCAGAGCTTTGGAATGTGCAACGACCAAAGGTCCAAACAACATTGCCAATTTTGAAAGCTAAGGCCAAAAAAATGCAGACCGCTAGATATTTTAAACAAACTTCACGAAATATTCACGGTACTAGAATCTTCTTCACCACCAGGAGGACTTCCAATAGTGTAGGTCAGATCTTCTAA
Organism: Cupressus sempervirens; assembly: GCA_028749045.1. Lineage (NCBI taxonomy): Eukaryota > Viridiplantae > Streptophyta > Pinopsida > Cupressales > Cupressaceae > Cupressus > Cupressus sempervirens. The sequence continues at coordinate 769,392,123 of CM053792.1, read as the reverse complement.
TGGTGGGGGTTGGAAATGTGTGCCACCGAGTAGTTTGACCATAGGAAAAAAAATGGATGTGGGCACTAGATGGAAATACTACATTCACCGAAAAAATTGGATACGTGCTAGGAATTTAGGCCCCGTTTCGTTGCTGGAATATGAGTGGAATAGGAAAACGAAATTAGAATATGTTTGATATTCACTGTTTGGTAAGTTCAATCGGAATTGGGAATAGGAAGACATATTCCAATTTTGCCCCTAAAATGAGAATATGTCTATGCCAAAAAATCTCTGTTATTGGAATAGGCCATTTCCATTCCCATTCCGATTTTCCATTAAAAAATATTTTTTAAAATTTTTAATTTTTAATTTTTTTTTTTGAATTTTTTTTTTTTTTTTTTGAATTTTTTTCTTTTTACTTACTTTTTGATTTTTTTTGGTTAATTTTTTTTAAATTTTTTTTAAATAACATTTTTTAAAACTATATCTATTTGTTTAAAAAAATGAAAATGAAAATGAATTAACTAAAAAAATAATAAATTAAATTTTTTTTAGGAAAAATGTTTTTAAAAATAGAAAACTTAACCTTATTCCTATTATAGTTTTATACAAGCAAACAATAGATTAACATATTCTCAGTTGAATTCCAAGTGCACCAAACATGATTGGAATTGCTTATTTCTATTCCCATTCCTCATTTCCATTGCCATTCCATTTTTCTATTCTAATTTTATATTCCTATGCCAGCAACCAAACAGAGCCTTAGAAAATATTGCTGGTAGTTTAAACTCTATGGGTAGTAAAGTTTTCAGGCACTAGAATTTAGTGGGAATAATCCCACATCACCTATGGCGAGGGTCTCTGTGCCATTTATATGAAAAATGTAGCAGACATTTAAACAAAGAGAAGCTCACAGGATTTGGAAATGGGTTTGGCTAGTGCGATTGGATTGTATGCTATAGGGGGAATATTCCTATGTGTCATGTGGCTAGAAATATAGTGTCGTGCCCACTGGTTATGCCAAAAATTTGTGTTGAAGCCCATAGATTAAATAGGAATTTCTTCTATGCAAGGATGAGATCTAACAACCTGGCACCTATTAAAAAAAGTTTCTCTACTACTTGCCCGAAGGGCAAATTTTTTTTTGAACCAATACAAATGAAAAAGTTATAGAGAATTAAAAATGTAGATCCTAATTAATTAACAAATAGAACTACAAATGACCATACCTGAACTACAAATCGAGGCCTTCGAGTGCCGATTTGCAAAAAAAAAAAGTCTCACAATCGACTTTGGCTAGTGTAGTCAAGTTTATAGTCAATCTTAACTAAATCAATGTTTTAGACGCAATAGCATGGTCAAATCTGGCTCTAGGCGCTCTCAATTTCTGTAGTACTCCAGATTCAGGCTGAGGTGCTGAAGCAACAATGGTCTAGAATGGCTATGTGATGAGAAAATCTCTAGGCTCTTATACCATGTAAGAATTTGTCTTAGTGCAAAAATCACCCAAGAACTAAGAATTCAAAAACAAGCACAACTATAGACTAGAAAGAGAGAGTATGATTAATATGACAATATATTCATTCAATATGCCATACTAAGAGTGCACTAGGAGTGCTTGTATATAAAATCCTTTGAGATACATCTAGAATGTCTCGAAATCAACATCATGATAAGTCATACAACTAGGCACATGTCCACTAGATATGGATTATCCTTCATTAAGCATGAAAGTAAGTGTGATGATGAGAGGATAAGCCTACAAAGGTGTAACACACAAATCAATGTTGTAGACAACATGTGCTAAAAAGAGAGCGCGAATAATTGTGTTGTCAACATGGGAACTCAATGAATGATGTAAACTCTTGTGTTGTAGACACCATGTGCTAAAATGGAGTTGCATACTTCTGTGTTGTCAACATGACAACTCAAAAAGGTGCACAAACTCCTAAGTGTCTTACAAAATAAAATAATAAAATAATATAAAATAATAAAATAATGCATTAACCTTAGTAAACTTAAGTAAGTGGAAATAGTAAATACATATTTACACCAACATTAATATTCTTTGCAAGATGAACTTGGATATTTTCTTAGTTGTTAGAATGTTCTTGATGTTTAGAAAAGGCAGAGGTTGATCATGGGGTTGTGACTACTGGTTGTCTTCTAGCCTAATGTACTTAGTAGTCAGCCCCCCTTTCAGATGCTTTTTAATACATCAAAAATAGAGAAAGAGTGAATTAGTCATTTTCAAGTTCTTAGTTGGAAATGAATAACTCCATGGACTAATTATTTACATCTTTCGATACACCAATGATATCAAAACTTCAAAACCCTTATACTTTAGGGAAAACATATGCTTCACAGATTTTGTGATTCCAATTTCAAAAGAAAGAGTAAACTATAGGCATGATAATTTAAGATTATAAAAATAAATAAATAAAATTAAAAAAAAAAAAGAAAATTAAATTTAAAATAATAAATTTAAAAATTATAATATAATTTAGATAACATATTAATAAAATGAATATATTAAAACTATGTTAAATAAAAATAATTAAAAATTTTAGTTAAAATATACAATGCAATATAGACTTATAATAAATATATAAATCACAAATATTTTACTGTGAGATATTAAAAGGCATAAGTTAATATATATTACTACAATTTGTTAAGTTGTGGTTAAATTGCATAAGTTTATTATATTTTTCTTTCAAATATATTTTCTTCAACATTTAATGACTAAAAAATATTACTCACTTGAGTTCAAAACATATTAAGATCATTTAATTTGGAAAATATATTTAGTTCTCTAAAATAATGGTTATTATCGCTAAAAATCTTTTAGCCAATTATGTTTGGGAAAAAATAATTTTCAAAATAATTTTGTTAAAAACATTGTAAGTTCACTTGATCAAATATCAAAATATTACATTATTAAAAACTCTTAATAAATTTGATTTGATGAAAAGGTATACTTTAATCACTTGTTAAAGAATGGTGGGTGCCTGAAATGTACTGTGCAAATCTGATTTTTTCATGAATAATCCCTTTCTATTAATAAATTAATATATTAGTTACAAATTCACAAGAAAAAGGGGCCGGGGGATACAAGATCACAATCGAAACCTATTCATCAAAAGAACATATAAGGAGCTCCCTAAGGCTGCCAAAGCAGTGCCAGCAGAGGGAGGACCATCATGATCATTAAACCCCAGTCATCCTTGAGATTGGCAGGTGGACTAGGAATTGTCCAGCCACCAACAACATCATAAATGTCTATTTATTTGTCTTTCTAATCCACCCGTGGAGGAGAAATAGCCAGATTCAGACAGGGTAAGGACCACTTGGAATCACCAGCACCAGGAGGAGCAATAAGAGGGGGAGCCACAGGAATTGGGGACTAGCCAGAGCTGCGACCCCAACGACAGCCCTAAGAGAGAGTATGGTCCAAGGAGTCAAGAGGCACTCTAATAACCGTGCAAGGTGCGTTACCGCAATGATTGAGGAATTCCTAAAGGTGGGCCACCTCTAAAGCCACCTTGTCGGCTTGCACCTGAATCTATAACATGACATTATTACAAATGTATGCTTTAGTGTACATAACAATATTAATATCAGGAAAGCTATAGATGAAAAGAACAACATTAATATCTTAGACTCTTAGTGTGATAAGCTTCAAGATAGACCTTATGTAGGTCTTGACCAATAGACTCTCAAGAGGTACTTGTAAAATTCAAAAGAAACCCATCACACCCAAGACATTTGTCATCAGCCATGGAAAAGACAACCTCCTTGAGGTCCCCAGATTAAAGCTTACCTCCATTGATTGAAGGTTGGTAATAAGCAAATCTAATTTTATAAAAATGTCCTTGTAAATTTAATTGTATAAATGTACTTGTTTTAACGTGGAATATACTTGGAGGTTTCCAAATAGTTTGTGACATGAACGTTCCACTGCTACATTTACTCTATATCGCTTAGTGCTACTTTATTTAATGTTAGTGTGTCATAATTATGATGCAAAATAAATTAAAAATGTTGAAATCGCCGCCCATATGGAAGTGCAGATAGATTTCAGTTATATAAAAAATAGAAAGACGCCACTTCCACAAGTTGTTGCCGCGAATTAGAGAGCAAAGGCGACTTGGAGAATGAGGTTTTATACATGTGGAAATTTAAACAAAAGCTAACGGAATGTAAATCTGATTTTATAAAAAATTATTTGCAAATCTGATTCTATAAATGTACTTGTTTTAACGTGGAATATACCTGGACGTTTTCCAAATAGTTCGGGACAGGAACGTTCCACTACTACATTTAGAATATAAAGACGCTTAGTGCTGCGCTTAAAACAATATTTAATGTTAGTGTGTTAGTAATTATGACGCCAAACGAATTAAAATTGCTGAAGTAACGGCCAATATGGAAGTGGAGGTAGATTTCAGTTATACAAAAAATAGAGAGATGCCACTTCCACAGAGCCAAGGCGAATGAGGTTTTGTACATGTGGAAAGTTAAACAAAATGCTAGCATCGTCAGTACGCATTATTCTGCATGTGAATTGGTGAGCTCCAGTAAAGGATAATATTTTCTGAATTGCTCATCATTAACTTGGGTTAACGAAGGAAATGTCTATAATGGTGGACTCAGGCTGGTTGGAGATAATGATGCTTCGCCTTTAGCCTCATATGATAACAGCGATATGTGCGATGCATCTAATTCAAGCTCTCCACCACCGTATCAGCTACTCATATGAAGGCAATATTTTGCGTGGTGCTCCGTAAATCAACACTATATGTAATGTTAATTTTCCTATCCAATGATGCAAAACTAATTAAAATTACTGACGTCCGCTCCTATGCGTAGGCACATGTATTGAAATAGCGGGAAGGCATTTCCACTTCTTATGTGAGGAATCAGAGCGAAATTTGAACAGAATGCAAGCATAGTCAGTACGCATTAACACTCATTGAATTAATATTAAAAGTTGGAAGTTGTGTAGTAAAAAATGTTAAGTGGGTGCTCGTGACTCTACATCCACGGTGGTTACAAAGAGGCAATAAATCGATTTCGATAGTACGAAGACACACTTGCCTCCGGCCCTCTCCCTATAAATAGAGGATAGACAATAGATGGTAGCACATACAACTTCAAGTAAGAAATGGCTTGTTGTGGGACTGCCTTGGCATGTACCTTGGTTCTCATCAGTGCTTCGGTCTGTACATGTGTGAGTATCACACATTCGAAAAGAACTGGTGTTCTGACTGACATGGAAAGAGACATTGTTTACAATGCTCTGAAAGCCATGGTGAGTAGAGATATTCGTAAGGATATCGAATACAAGGCTGGTTTCTTGTTCACAAAGAACATTACCTTGCCGGAGAAGAACGTGGTGATAAGGTTGACTCGTTGGAGCAGCGAGTGCAGCGTCTCTTTGGACGAGGCGAGCGTAGGGCGCGAGCTGCAGGCGGCATGGAAGGGTATGATCCCAACCATCCAACTTTATATTGACAACGGCCACGCGTGGGTTTCTGTCTCCGATAACACAGACTGGATTGACTACTACGTCATGAAAGGCGTCGATCCTTTGTTCATTTCCCATCTCGAGGAAGGTGATTGCACCATCAAACCTACCATGTTGCTCTCCCACCAGAGTGCTCTTCCGTTCAATCAATTGAACGCTGGGAAAACCCTTGAGTCTGCCGACAATAATTACAGGCTCGCTATTCCTTCCGGAGGTCACAACAAGGACTCACCTATCACCTGCGAGCTCAACTTGGTGGATGCACTAGGCAGAATACTCTGGAGTAGCGCGCAGTATCACTATCGCCCGCCTCAAGATAATTGCTATCTGACCTTAGGCAGTGACGGCTCTTTGGCACTGTGGAACAAGAATTGCCGCATTTGGTACACGGGGAGTGCTTGCTCCAGTGGGACCGATTGCGCCGGAGTTGCATCTTTGGCTTTCTTGGATGGGCGTGTAAAACTCTATAGTAGCCTGGATAACGACCTGATCTTTTACTGGACCACCTAGCTACAGCAATCGAGCTCTCGCTCCTGATAACAAGGCTTTACCTTAACCTAATTAAATAAATGCCTTGTTTCACATGTAATATCCTTATGTTTCGTAACTAATATCCATGTTACTATCTACCTTAATTTTTGCCTACTATGTCCAAAGGAGAATTAATATTATCCATTCTAGAACTAGAACTACCAACATGTTTCATTATAAAAAGTTTAGGCTAACATATAATAACAATGTGAGCTCAAATTTAAATTGTTTTTTATTTCTATAATACTGTTGGGTTTGGGGTCTCCTGCGAAAACATATTTTAATCTTAATCAAAAACATCGGTTCAAATATATATTTAAATATGTCAAAAAAATCTTTAGACCATCCAAGAAATGTCTTCATAGAAACTATTTGATTTCACCAATAGTACATTTATATTAGATATGTTATGTATTAATCATTAGAGTTTTATTAGATAAATTCTATCTTATATGGCAGGATTTTTTTCTTTTATAACAGTTAAGTAATTTCATCACGACCTTCTCTTATTTGTGCATTTTTTACATTAAATAGAATATATAGTTTAATAGGATGTTATTCTATTAAAATTCAGTGAATAACACATAAGACACTTAGAACTTACTATTGAGATCTAGAAACTAACACATCAATAGTAGAAACTTATACAAAATCATCTCTTAATCTATATGTGTTTTTTTATTAAGGTAAAACATAGGTTTTAAAGGGGCCTAAAGCTGTTTAACAAGTGGTCACAACAAGAATTTTCAATGAGAACAACCAACTAAACCAAATGATCACAAGGACCAATCCAACTACAAGAATTTTTTTTCCAAAACATAAAACAATAGAAGTGACAACATAATGACAACAAAAACCAACCCAGCCACCTACTAAAAGACTAAAACTCAATAAAGAACTAGGCTTCTATAACCATATCGATTCAGGAAAACACAATATTTTTCTCATTCGCTATCCAAAAGTTCTTTATGGCAGATTCTTGACTATTAGTAATACCACACTCTAGCATCACCTCAAATTTTTTATTCATAGCTCTCCATTTGATCTAAATTCGCTAATATCATGGAAGACCCATTTGAAAATACTATACAAATATACACACTATTTCTACTATATGTATACTATTAGTTAAATATTCATGATCTAGTTTTCCATGGTGAGAGTTAGGCTACACTTGGGATCCACATATATAATCTCCTTGGAAATCACGATGAGATGAGGGAGAGCCCCTCAAAGTAGGGTGGGACTTAGGAATTTTCTTCTCCAACACATGAGGAAGGTCTTCTTTAGCCATTTTTTTCCTTTCTCTTTCAAAGTTGCGTTCCTTCCATTTCTAACACCATGCCTTTCATAAAAAAGGGAAGGAGGGGACATAAAAAATTTCCCCAAATACTCTAGAAGGATTTTCTCTAGCGATAATATTTCTATCCAAAAATTTACCCTCCTTACCTTTCTCACCACTTGTGTCATCCTCATAAGTGGGCAAGACAAACAATCATTTTTTACTTTTAGTTTCTCAATCAAAAAGTTATAGGGAAATGCTTCAATGAGATACTTTGAACTCTTCTCTAGAAAACTTATATTAACACTTAGAACTCCTTACTATCCAAAATTGCTACACCCTTAGGAGGATCCAAGTAGTTTTCCACCAACTCTCTCAGAGATGAACAATTAATTAAATGTACACATTTTTCTTTGTTGAGCTCACAAGGCTAAGCTCATCTACCAACTTTGTACCCCTTTAACAATCACCTTGGAGAAGTCTAGGGATTCTAAAAAACCATTACAATCAAAAAATTCTCTAAGTTGTTTATTCTTGGGATTTTGTCTTCTAGTTCAAAAATGTTCTAAAAAAACTTACAAACAATCCTTTATTACAACTACCCTTTTCGATTCTCTTGAATATTTTAGTGGTACCAAGTCTCAGACTCTCTATACAACACCAAAATGCTAATTTACTTAATTTACAAGGAAAATAAGATTAAATTCAACCTTTCAAGTTGAAATAAAATAAAATGGACTCAAGTAGCCCTCCACTCTTTACCAAATCTGAGTATGTACACCCTTCACATATCCATGTCATTGGATTTGCTAATCCAATTTTCTCCTACAATCTTAGCCCACTAAAAACTCTTTTCTCATAGTTGGGCTATGGCCAAGATCACCAGGGAAAAGAGAATAAAAATAGAAAAATAAAAAAGCATTTTTTAATATCCAACAAAAGAGATAAGAATGCACACATAATCTACTTTAATGCATACTATAGTCATGACATTACCACTATGGGGTTTCAACATAGAATCTATTTATTGAACCCAACTCTATTGAGTCCATTGAGTAGGAACCGGAGCTTGTAATTTGATTTAGACAAGAAAATCTTAACAAGATTAAATATTTTTTTAATATGCTATCCAAAAGTTCTTAATGGAACATTCTTGACTATTTGTGTCAACACTTTCAACCATTGCGTTGATTTCTCTACTCATAAGTCTCCATTTGATCTAAATGTCACTAATCTCATGGAACACACATTTGAAAATGTGACACAAATATACACAAATTTTTACTATCTTTAAGCTATTAGTTAAATATTCATGAATTAGTATTTCATTGTGAGATTTAGGGAACACCTTGGATCCACGTTTATGCTCTCCTTGGAAATCATGGTAAAATAAGAGAGAACATCGTAGAGTAGGGTATGACTTAGGAACTTTCTTCTCCAAACCATGAGGAAGGTCTATTGTTTCCAAATCCTTTCCTATCTCTTTCTCATTTGTGTTCTTTCCACGTCTAGGACCATGGATTTCATAAAAAGGGAAAAGAGGGGACATCAATTTTTCCCCAAAAACACTAGAATGATTTTCTCTAGCCACAAGATCTCTATTTGGAGCTTTAGTCCCCTTACATTTCTCACCACTTGTGTTATTCTTAGAAATGGGGAGGACAAACATACATTTGATATTTTAGTTACTCAACTAGAAAATGATATAGAGGCACTTCAATAAGCTACTTTGAGCTCTTCTCTAAGACACTTTTATTGACTCTTAGGACTTGTTACTATCCACAAATGATACAGCCTTAGGAGGATTGAAGTCATTTTCCCCTACTTGCTTATAGATCAACTATTAATTCAATTTGCACAATGTTCTTCCTTGAGCTTGTAAGGCTAAGCTCATATACAAAATTCCTAGTGCTTTTAGAATCACCTTGCAGATCCTAGGGCTTCTAAATCAACAATTACAATCACCAAACTCTATAATTTTTTATTCTTGGACACATTTTTATTTTAATTGCAAGATTTCATCTTTTAAGGCCTACAAACTCCAATAGGTCATAATTAGAACTCCTAATCAAGATTTTTGGTTCTAGTTTTAAAAAGTTCTGAACACAGCTATAAGAAATCTTCCATTATAGATACATGATTCTATTCTCTTGGGTATTTTAGTGTACCAAGTCTAAGACTATCTATTTGACACCCAAATGGTAATTCTATTTTTCACTTCTAATGGCTTAAGTGAGTAGGAAAGGTCAAATTGGTGATTACCTCAGTAACATAAGGGACTAGACTACTTTGTGTTCCTCTAATATGGATTCTTTTTAGAGAATTACATCTACCACAGTGAAAATAGAAGATAACACAATGATGTTTGGGTAAGAGCAAGAAGATAGGTCTCAATTCTATGGGAGTCTATTTTGTAGATTGAGATTTCTTAAGAATCAAGTGCCTAATTTTTGAGAACCAAGTACTCGATTAGCTTCATTAGCCTGATCCATTTTTTAGAATTTGGTACCTAATTTTTGAGTACGTATCAGGCTACCAAATCTAATTAGGTACCTAATTTTAATCAAATTAGGAATCTAATTTTTTCAAAATTAACCACCCAAATTTCTAAAATATTATATATAAAAAATTAATCCTTTTTCGGTTATTTTCACTACTATTCTAGGATATCAATTTATAAGAGATGGGAGCCCAGTTTTTGAGAGCCCCACCCACCCGTCAACAAATATTTTTCTCTATCCAAGTATAATATTTGTTATCTATTATTTTACTTCATTAATTTTTTTCTTAAAAATAAGGTTTATTTTATTGTTTTTGAATTAAAAGCAGTAAAAAATAGGGGGTTGGCCCTTTAATAGTCAAATTGGACGACTACCAATAGATAACAATCATACAAATCTACCCCTACCACTTACTAAAAAAAAAACAAGGATTAGAACCATAATTAAAAAAGTATCAGTAGGCTTAACACACATATTGCCTATTTTAAAACTAGAAAACCTATAGAAATATATTTAAAAAGGCTTAATAGCCTTACAACCTGTCAAGTCCAGCAACCAATAGATTAATAGCATAAAAAAGAAGAAGAAGGACAGAACCCCTAAGTCTTATTGGCCTCCATCCTCCCCAGGAGAATATTAGCCCAATCTTCTACTAGGAAGTCAAACAACATCTTTGAATCCTCCTTTGGTAGGTCTCCCTCTATGTCCTTTAGTAGGTTCAGTGTGGTGGTAGCTGCATAAGTCACTTTAACTGTGAACTTTGTCAATAGGCGCATTCTCTCCTCTAGTGCATGAATTCTCTCCCACACCTCACTGCCAGCCTTCTTCATGATTTCCATGTTGACCTCTTGCATGTCGTCAGTGAAACCATAATTATTCATTTAATATCAATATTTAGTTTTTATTATATTTACTTTAATTTTTTTTGTTACAAATTTAGTGCATAAAATGTAGAATAGGTAAACTATAAGAATAAACATAAATCATATTCTCAACTAATACTAAAATTATAATCTATAGGCCCAATTCCAATTCAAAATAATTAAATTTAAGTAGAAACCATAAACATTATCACTAGGTAAAATAATAAAAATAGAACACATTAAAGTTAGATAAAACAATCAAAAAACTTCAATGGTAACAAATAATCTAAATTTTGATAATTTTGAACTTAGAAAATTAAAAAATGTAAAAATTTGTATTCATATCCTATTATCATTGAGCTTCTCTCTTTCTTCTCTTTCCATCCTCATTCATCATTTTTGAGAATTAGGGGAGGAAAGAGAAAAAGAAAGGGAGGAGAGAGAAAGGGAAGAGAGAGGACAAAGAGGGGAAGGAGATAGAAAAATTAGAGTGCTTTCCCTCTCTTTTTTCTCTCTCCCCACTATCTTTTTCCTTTCTCATCCCTTTCTCTCTCTGCTCTCTCTTTTTCTCCTTTCTACCTTTTTCTTTTCTCCCTTTCTCTCGCCTCCCTTACTATTTCCTCTCTTTCTCTCTCCTCCCTCTCTTTTTCCTCTCTCCTCCCTTTCTCCCTCCTTCCATTCTTTTTCTTTCTCCTCTATCTAAATTTCTTTCTCCTCTCTTGGATGTATATAAGATGTGGACTTCTCATATAAGGATATACAAATAAATATATTCACTTGTCATAATCATTCATTAAGATAAATTTATCTTACAATATTGAAGCTTTTAAATTATATAATATATTAATATTTCCTTTAACAATATATCAATAAGCATATAAGATTGATATATAGAACTTTGTAAGTCAACTAAGTCAAAGCTGTATAATTACATAAACTATGGAGTACAAAAAAATCTGATATGGTTCTTGAGTTATGTGATGATATAAAAAATTATGTGTTTTAGATCATTATTTCCTCTATCTCTCTCCTCCCATCATCTTTCTCTCTCCTCTCTTTCTTTTCCCTTTTATAATATTTAGTCATGTGCATTTAAATTTTTATGTTGAAAATGATCATTTAATTATAGTTAATTATAGTTCAATCTTTCTTCTCTCCTTTCTGATATATTTCTATTTAAAGTTGTATTAGATGTTTTGATGATTTTAAAGATGTAATTTTAGATTTAAAGATAAATTAAATATAACTTTATGCTAGTTTGAACCCTATAAAAATATAAATTTATCCTAGTTTGAACCCTAAATATGTTCCAACTCTAACTAGAGTCACATTACTAGTTTGAACAATAAATATTAACTTTATCCTAGTTTGAAACCTAATAATAACTTCATCCTAACATTAACTTTATCATAGTCTGAACCCTAGCCATAATAGAATCCTAACTAGATCCACATAATTAGTTTAAACCCAAACTGATGCATAATCCCAACCACTAATTAAATATAACTTTATCCGAGTATGAAGCCTAATCAAATATAAAATTATTCTAGTTTGTACCCTAATTAAAGAGAACTTGAAAGTTTAAATGATATATTCTAAATTTCATTTGTTAGTGTAGCTTAAACACTATATATTGTAGCTATTTTCAATAATATTGTAATTTTTAGATAGTATAGGATGCTAAATCATTGTAGCATTGTGTACAACATTGACATAGATGAGAGAACTTTTAAAATAGTTTATTACAAAAGTGGCATATGCTTGTATCACTAGTTTAATCAAATTAATGTTAGACCCCACTTGTACTATCTTATTTTGGAATTTGAATATGTATTTGACCTTGAGAGAAAAAGAAAGGTTCTATGTTTACATTGCACTAGCCTAGCTTCAAATCTTCATAAATTTACAGCTTTATTAATTTTAAAAAGTTATTCATTTTTTTTAACTAGCTCTATTTTAATTTTTAATCATTGAAAATAGTGAACTATAAAACTTGTTTTGAAAAATCGATACACTTATGTGTGGATTTTACAATTTCTCATAAGAAAGGGTTTTTTTTTCAATCTATGATTTTAACATTCTCTATTTCTAATTTTCTATGACTTTAACATTTTTAATTTCTAATTCTTGTGAGAAGTTTAAAATATATTTTTAACAATACTTATGGCAAACCCCTCCCACAAAATTCTTAACAAAAGATTCCAGACATTTTTTTAGGCAAACATAAAGTTTTTCTCATCCACTATCCAAAAGTTCTAAATGGAAGATTCTTGACTATTAGTGTGCCCAGTTTCCACCATCATGTTGATTTATCTATGTATAGTTGTCTATTTGATCTAAATCTCACTAACATCATCGAACACCCATTTGAAAATATGAAAAAAATATACACATTATTTTTACTATATGTATACTATTATTTAAATATTTATGATCTAGTTTTGAATGGTGAGAGTTAGCTGACACTTAGGGTCCACATATATAATCTCCCCGGAAATCACAATGAGATTAGAAAGAGCCTCTTACAGTATGGTAAGAATTAGGAATTTTCTTCTCCAACCCATGAGGAAGGTATTTTGTTGGCAATTTCTTTCCTTTCTATATCTTGGTTGTATTATTTCCACTTCTACGTAGCATGCCTTTTATAGAAAAGAGAAGGAGAGGACATAATTTGTTTTCCCAAATAGACTAGAAGTATTTTCTCTAGCCACAATATTTCTATAAGGAAATTTAGCCCCTTATCTTTCTCATGACTTTTGTCATCCTAAGAAGTAGGGAAGACAAGGTTATATTTATGATTTTTGTTTCTCAGCAAGAAAGTGATAGGGAGGTGCTTTAATGAGCTTCTTTAAACTTTTCTTTAAGTCACTTCTATTACACTTTGGAAAAATTAGTATCCACAAACCCTACACCCTTAAATGGATTCAAATCATTTTCCCCCACTCTCTTATAGATAAATTATTAATTGAATGCAAACATTTTTCTTCCTTGAGCTCACAAGGTTAAGATTATCTACCATCTGCCAAGACCTTTCACAATCACCTTGTAGAAGCCTAAGTGGGGCCCATTTGCCATTGCACCAAAAGCCATGACTGTTAGTGAACATGGAACACCACATATTTAACCACCTGTGGGTAGGGGAGCGCGTCGCATCACCCAACAATCTCCCCCTCGACGCGCATACCAGGTGCTTACGCGGGTCAGGAAGGCACCGGGGAGATTTGAACCCATGACCGGGCCAAAACCAAGCTCTGATACCAATTGTGGGGCCCATTTGCCGTTGCACCAAAAGCCATGACTGTTAGTGAACATAGAACACCACATAATTAACCACCTATGGGCAGGGGAGTGCGTTGCATCACCCAACAGCCTAGAGCTTCTAAACCAAACATTACATTCACAAAATTCTCTAATTTGTTTATTCTTGTAGTTGCTTTGCAATCAATTTCAAGATTCCTTATTTTTAGACCTAGAATACCTAGCAGGTAACAATAATGACTCCTAAGTGGATTTTGGGTTCTAGTCTGAGACTATTCTAAATAAAATTACAAATAAACTTCTATTATGGATAATTATTTTCAATTTTCTTGGACATTTTAGTCCTACCAAGTCTCATACTATTTATCCAACACCAAAGTGCTAATTCAGTTACTTTACAAAGAAAACAAGATTGTATTCAACCTTTCAAGTGGAAATCCAATAAAATGGACTGAACTAATCCTTCATTCTTTACCAAAACTCCATATGTATCTCTTTCAAATCTCCATGTCATTGGATTTTCTAATCCAATTTTCTTCTACAAGTTTAAGCCACTGATAACTCTTTTCTCCTAATTGGGCTATGGTTGAGGTCACCTACGAAAAGAGTATAAAAATATTTTTAAAAACAAAAAAAAACATATTTTGACATCCAACAAAAGAAAGAAGAATGTACACATAATATACTTTCTTACATTGAAATGTTATAAAATTCCTATAATGGGGTTTCAAAGTAGAGTTTATGTATTGGATAAGATCTAGAGCTCAAATTTTTTTATCAATACTTATGACGAACCCTTCCCATGATATTCATCTTGTATTGGAATTAATTTCAATCAATATTGGTTGTTAGCTTCATTGAATAGAGGTCACCTATTTTGAAACACTATGATCTAGATGAGAGTTCATGTAAGAGCTCTTGGTCATTTATTTTTGTTATCTTTGGATGAAATAATGAAATCACTTTCACGATCAATCATCAAAGCTATATAGAATTATGAAGTATCATTTATACATTTTAATTAATATTAAGAATATGTTTAAAAAAAATTATTATTAAAAAATTTATAAGTTTTATTTTACAATTTTTTCTATAGTTTACAATGTACTTATTGCTATAAATCTAATTAAAATAAGGTTGCAAAGTAGCGAAGTTATTGCCTAAAATTTAGAAAGTTTTTTGGACGTTTTAGATGAATTATTAAGTTTAAATGATATATTCTAAATGTCATTTGCTAGTGTAGATTAAAGGCCACAAATTGTAACAATTTTCAATAGAATGTTATTTTAAAATAGTATAGGATACTAAATCATTGTATCATTGTGTACAACATGGACATAGATGAGAGAAATTTGAAAATAGTTTATTACAAAAGTTTCATATGAATGTATCACTAGTTTAATCAAATTAAGGTTAGATCCCTCTTATGCTATCGTATTCTACAATTTGAATACATATTTGACCTTGAGGGATAAAGAAAGGTTCTATATTTACATCACATTAGTCTAGCTTCAAATCTTCATAAATTTATAGCTTAATTAATTTTAAGAAATTATTCAATTTTTTAAACTAGGTCTAATATATTAAAACTATGGTATATCAAAATATTTTAAAATCTAATTAAAATATACAATCTAATATATACTTATAACAAATATATAAATTACAATTCTTTATTGTGAGATATTGAAATGTATAAATTAACATGTATTACTACAATTTATTAAGTTGTTGTTAAATTGTATAGTTTTATTATATTTTTCTTTCAAATATGTTATCTTCAACTTTTACTAAATAATTTCAAGGAAATCCTATAGTCTAGGGGGATCATATCAGGCTCGTTGAGAAAAGGATGCATAGTGTGGAGACTTACAACCACAACATGGCTAACCAAATGATCTATATTCTAAACTCTCTCAATGGAAACATTATTACTCTTCCTAGTAAGTTAAAACCTGGGGTTTTATTGTGAAGAATGAGGAAAAGGAAAAAGAAAAAGACATGATGGAAGAGGACACCGTAACAGACATAATCCAAAGGCACTTGGATTAGACCTATGTGAAGAACTAGGAGAAAATGGCAGAAGAGTTTCAGAGAAACTATGAAGTGGTGGAAACCATTCAGGACCTTGAAAGTAAGATGGACAAGTAACTAAAGGTTTATCAAGTTTCGTCTTTGGCTTTCCTGGTCTTTGTTGTTTTTTTCTTTGGTTTTTTACCTTTCTTTCATTCTAGCCTTCTTGTTGGCCACAATACTATTTCTAAGCTTGTTTTGATTATTATATAGCCCTTTGTTATGTGAGAAATTTTGGGTTTCAGGATTCCTGTAAAACTTATTTTTCTTATCAAGAACTTTCAATGAAATAATAAATATTACTCACTTGAGTTCAAAACATATTAAGTTCATTTAATTTGGAAAAAAA
This sequence comes from Cupressus sempervirens, assembly GCA_028749045.1. Classification (NCBI taxonomy): domain Eukaryota; kingdom Viridiplantae; phylum Streptophyta; class Pinopsida; order Cupressales; family Cupressaceae; genus Cupressus; species Cupressus sempervirens. Next base: position 769,375,754 of record CM053792.1, on the reverse strand, counting down.
TATTTAGTTCCATAAAAAAATGGTGTTTATCACTAAAAATCTTTTAGCCAATTATGTTTGAGAAAAATAATTTTATTTAAAAAATTACAAGTTCACTTTATCAAATATCAAAATATTACATTATTAAAAACTCTTAATAAATTTGATTGGATGAAAATGTATACTTTAATCACTTGTTAAATAATGGTGGATGCCTACAGTTCCAAAAGCCTAGGGCATGGACTAATAAAGTTAATGGAATGTACAATGCAAATCTGATTTTTTGATGAACAGTTCATTTATATTAATAAATTAATATACTAGTTACAAATTCATCAAAAAATAGGTCAAGGGATACAATATTATCTCGTGAGAGTTCACATGTACAATACCAAAATCAACAACTATTCATCAAACAAAAATATAAGAAGCTCCCTTAGGCTGCCATAGTAGTGCTAGCTAAGAGAGGATCACGACGATCATTAAAACCTTAGTCATCCTTGGGATTGGCAGCTGATTTAGGAAGAGTCTAGCCACCAGTAGCATCATCTGCATCTTTTTCTTTATCTTTCTTCTCCACCTATGGAGAAGAAATAGCTATATTCAGGCAGGGTAAAGACCACTTTGAACCACAAGAACTACGAACAGCAATAAGAGGGGCAACCACATAAATCGAGGACTAGCTAGAGCTATGTCAAGGAGGAGAAGTTGAGCGGCACCAACAACCATCATCACCACCACTAAGAGAGAAATTGCATAGAGTCTGTGAGCACAACATATGCAAGCAGTGAGTAGGAGAGCTGTGACCCCATCAGTGACCTTGGGGTGGAGTATGGTTAGCTGAGGAGTCAGGAAGCACCCTAGAAACCATACAAGGTGTGTTACCCCATGATTGAGCAATTCATGAAGGTGGGCCACCTCCAGAGACACCTTCTTGACTTTGACCTAAATTTGCAACATAACATTATTACAAATGCATGATTTAGTCTACCTAGCAACATTAATATCAAGAAAGCTATGGATGAAAAGAAGAACATTCCTATCCTTCCACAATGTAAATGAAATCTCCATCCTAAGGGTATGCTCGATCTGGATAAATTACCTAGTGATTCTGGGGAATCACCCAACACAATCATGTGCCAAGAAAAGGGGTTTGGACTAAAAGGCTTTAAAAAATCATGTATCCAATGCAAAAAATTTAGAGCATGCCTATAGAACTAGAAAATATGTAGAAATGATTCAAAATGAACACAAGAGGGACATTAAGGATCAAGAACACCAATATTCTTGAACCATGGACCAAGGGAAAGCCCTTGAAATAGAAGGCACTAGGAAAAATGGGAAATCTTAGTCTTAGAGATCACACTACAAATAGTATCAAATTACATCCTGTAGTGATAAGGAGAAGATAAAAAATGCTAGCACTAGTTAAGAGTATCCACCATAGGGAGATGGGGAGAAATCCATCTATATTGTAACTAGGCTTGTAAATAGTTAAGAGCATGGAAGGATACCATTTCCACTCCTTCCAAGTTGGTCGAAGAGATTAGATTCCCACCTTGTGAATCAAATGATTTGGAATGGCAAAGAGAAGAAGATCAAAAGTTTGTCGATTTGGATGAGCAAGATGAAACTAGACATGCATATCCTCCCAAGATCTGAGATTCATAAAGACCTTGGAAAATAGGTCCTTAGGGTTCTTGATGCCACATTTAAAAAATGCAAAGCACTAGCACCTCGAGTCATTACTAGAAGAACACCCTAAATGGAAAAAATCAGGGACCAGAAAAGGTTCTGCCATTTCAAAGAAATCCCATCATGAAACCCATCACCAACCCAATTAAGCCAAGGCTTCATAGCATCCAAAGAATTTAAAATACTTCTGATAACAAAAGAGCCTTGAATATGTACAAGTTCCCGCATGATGATAAGAGTCTAAATATAGTGCAGAACTAAAACTTTCCAAGGTTTATCACTAGTGATAGCACAAATAATCCACTTAGCACAAAGAGTGAGCCCTTATTTCTGTGTGGAAAGAAGGCCAAGACCTTCGGATTCTGTAGGGAGACAAAAAAATTCTAGGCATCATTGTGAAATCCATGATGATCAAAACCAAAAGCCCAAATAAAATCATGGAGCAAGCGATCTAGCTTGAGGTAAGAGGCCTTGGAAGGAGGCCAACAAGAGGAGTAATAAACATGAATTTCCACTAGCACCTTTGAGCAAATCTAGATTTTCCCTTGCAAGAGAAATGGGTTTGGTAAGCTAGTAGTTAAGCTTTTTCTCAATTTTCATCAGCGCAACATTCCATAAATCCAACAAAGAATCTTGAAAGTGAAAGGGGATACCCAAAAAGAAGAAAAACTTCTCGCAAGTGACCCATTTCAACTCAAATTAAGTAAGTTGGGGTGGAATGTGAAGAAAAGATTTCTCGTAACAAACTGTCTTATACCATGGAATAGTCGAACCAAAAGCTTGACAAAAGGTGTCCAAGGATTGCAAGGAACTAGTGATATTCTCCTCATCCTCTAGGATAGTGAAACAAGAATCGTTAGCAAAGTGTCCATTGACAAGCTAAGAAGAAGACTTAGGCAAGGAGATGCCACGAACCAAACTAAAAGAAATAGAGTGGGCAGTTAAGTAACCAAACCCTTCAAAAATAGCAAGAACATACAAAGCTGGAGGTAGAGGGAAACTCTATTAGATAGATGCCTAATATTAAGATATAAAGAATTAGCAATGATCTTGTATGACACATTAAGCAAGGTGATGGGCTGCTAGTTCCAAATATCCTTAGGGTCAACAAATTTAGGTATGAATTTGATGTTCCTTTGTTAATGATGGCTCCTAGACTCTTAGTGTGATAAGCTTCAAGATAAAATTTGTGCAGGTCTTGACCAATAGACTCCCAAGGTGCTTGTAAAATTTGTAGGGAACCCATCACATCTAGGGGATTTCTCACCAGCCATTGAAAAGATAGCCTCCTTGATGTCCTTGTTAACTATGTTGCTCGGGGGGCCGAAATCAAAGCTCACCTCCATTGATTGAAGGTTGGAGATAAACAAATATAATTTTATAAAAATTTATCTAGAAGTTGAATTCTATATATCTACAAGTTTATGCTCTTTTACTTTTGTGATTCAAATCTCTATATACATTTCAATTTAGAATTATTGTGTATATATCTATATCTATATTATTTGTCAAACACCACAAAGCAATAGTGAAAATTTAAAAAATAATAATGGAGCATATAAAATTATACATTTTTGAAATGTAATATATTTTAATGTCTATATTTCATAATAAAATTATTGTTATTATAAGTGTAATTATACGCTATATATATGTATCTATTGTAATGCCCTGCCAAGGGATCCAAAAGAATTAACCTAAAGTTTTACTAAGTTTGCTAAAAATTTTTTTTTAAGAAGTAAGAATGTATAACATACACATCAAACACATAGTAATAGAAGCAATAATAGGTAAACATTATCAAACATACATAACAGGTTGCATTCCTTAAGGATCCCAAGACGTTGAGTCACATTTAATTTTAATTAATTCTAAGTCTATCAACTACCATATCCACATGAAAGAATAATTAGAAAAGTCCAATGTCCATTTAATATACATTTGTTCCGAATGTCTCTTGAAAAATTAATTCAGAATGCTCAATCATCCTTTGTACATGTCACAAGGTATGAAAGGCTTAAAAGAATATACATAAGTAATACTAGAAACACAACACCCTCTTCAGATTCCTAATACATGTACAATAAAATAAATAAATCATCTAAAATAAAAGGTACATCCATACATCAAAAAGATATAACATCCATCATAAAATATAACCATCCATCATAATGATCCATGAACAGAATGAAGGTAAATTCCAACAAAGAATGCTCTAGCCATGGTGACTATAGACGGATCTCAATAGCAAGAGTGAAAAATTACTACCACCCGACCGTGTGGAACCTTAATGGCCCACTCCCACCGCGCTGAGAAGATAGTCTCAAGTCCCAAATAGGATATCAAAACACAAAACAAAAGTACTCTCTAAGTCTAGGAAATCCTAAAAGTACACTAACTCAAAGGTTCCAACATAGATAGACATCTAGACCCAGAGGCACACAAAGACACATAGGAAACCTACTATGCAAGGGGGAAAGTGTTATCACACGAATCACATTGGAAGTTACTTGAGCGATCCCCTAGGAATCTCGGGTCCCCAGTGATCCTGCAGCCACTAGTATCCTCTTGTAATGATGAGGCATACTATGGAATGCGAGGTCGTAACCAAGCATTCTCTCAACTCCCATCCTAGTCTGTACTAGCACTTGAGGCATGGGTGAGAACATATAATTAATCTTACTAGGTTCATTTAAGTTAGTATTTAGTGTAATGTTATCACTTATTAATAAAACAACTTACAATGAGTCATCCCCAGAGCCACTTAGGATCTCCCATCCCCCATTGCAAGCTACTTCCCGACACTACACATAGATAACCTACCCTAGGCTCATGAAATCACAAATCACAAAATCACCTCAGCACTATACAAGCAACTGGAAAGCATTAAAAGATAAGCCACAATAATCACATCAGTTCCCCACGGGAATCTGGAAAGCATCAAATGATAATCATAATGATCACAACAGTTCTCTATCAACAACTGAAGGCATCAATAATAAATTGCAATATCCATTGGTTCTTAACAATTAATCGGAAAAATATCCCAAAATAAATCACAATACTCATCGAAGACTCCAAAAAGGTCAAATCAAAACATGTCACAACATGACATCATCAAGAGAAAATTACTTAAAACACCTCAACTTCACACTAGAAAGCAAAAACAACTAGTAAATACATCCATCATAGAGCATATCAACACATCACCATGGTTGGGTTTTAAAATATCGAGACCAAAACATCAAAATATCACATTCACATAACTCCTAAGCCTCTGGTAAATGTCTAAAACTGGTCAACACTAGGACAAAGCCAAAAAACCCAAATCATAGACAACAGAAAAGTCACATAGAACAAAATCATCACATAGTTGGGCATGAATGATAGTATATATTTGAGTTAATGTAAGGTTTTAAGTTCCAGTTTCATGTATGTCTCAAGTAATAAGTTTACACAATTACCCCTTGCAATCAACCCATTTTTATATTTAAATGATTGTACAATTACCCTATAAATATTACAAGGTAATCTTTTATTTTGTTAAGTTATAAAAATGATCCTTAATGATTTTAAATAAAACAATTATGACTTTATTAAAATCATTAATTATAAATTTTTAACATCACTAATTAAACCCTCAATAATAACTTCCATTAAATCAATAATCTAATTCTACAATTTTATCAAATAATATCCATTATTAATTAACTTTAATTAAACTAATTTTAATTAAGTTAATTATTAAATATTAAACTATATCAATAATATTTAATTAATTATTAATATATATTAATAGAATTTATTAACAATATTAATAATTAATAATTTAAATTTATTATAAATCAACTTAAATAACATTAATAATAAATTTTTAAAATTAATTACAATTTAAATAATATAACATTTAACAAATTGTATAAACTATAATCTATTTTTAGTAAATTATTAATTAAAAAACATATTAAAATATTAATTAAATTTTATAAAATTATAAACAATTTTTTTTTTTTAAATGCATTGTATTAATGCGTTTAAGGCTCGCACGACAGACCCCAAGGGTTGCTGCCATAGCAGCATAGCTACTGCACTAGCATCACTGTACTATCGTAAGGGCAGTACCTGCTGCTATGGCAGCAGACGTGGCTGCCATGCAACACAGATATAGCGCCGCAGGAGGTAAGTGGGCGGGGGGGGGGGGGGGGGGGGGGGTGGGGGTTGGTGTCCCCACCCACCCAAATCTATTATTATTTTTTAAAATTAAAATTTATACTTTTTAAATATTTGTTTATACAATTTTATTTATATATAATTTTTTAAAATTTAATTATTATGTAATTTTTTAAAAATTAAATAAAATTTAATCCAATTAAATACCTTCCCACATAAAATTTTAAATAATTAAAAAAAAAATTGATTTCCACATTACTCTGATAGAGGAAATATTATCAACCATCCAAATTTTATTTATTTGTTTATTTTAAATTTAGAATTTCATCTTTAAATTCAACTCCTTTTCGATTAAAGCCTATTTTCTTTAATCTAGAAATTGAGGGTTTCTGATGACAAGCATTTAATAATTTGCAATATTGAAATGTTTAAGCTTTCATCGTAGAGAATTTAGATTTACAATCCATAGACATGAAGAAGACAGGAAAGGATAATTGCGTAATAAATCAGTTATCAAAACACAAGACCCTACCTGATCCTAATGCTAATACGCAATCCATGAAAACCTGTGAGAGAATTCACTCATCTTCAAGAACCTTTCTCTAAAATTTTTCCTAGAATTCTCCTTCTGAAATTTGCTTACAAATCTCGCATCCAAAATTTGTCTACCAGAATTCGTGTCCAAAAATCGTCTCCAAAATTTGCCGTCCCTCAAAAATAAACCCCAGAGTTGTGATAAGGAGTTTTCTCCTCAAATCGGGGCACTAATTGTGTGTTCACCCCAGAGGACTCCTTGCTCACAAGACTCAAACTCAAAATTAACTTTTATTAATCTTTCTTTTATCTTTTCATGCACGTGAAATGAATTATTAAATAACTTAATTTAATTTTCCACTTGACTTCTATTTTAAATTAATTTATTACTTTTAATCCCATGTGCACTTTATGAAATTAAAATAACATTATTATTTTCATTTATTTTATCTTTTAGTTAATTTCTTTTATTTTCAACTCATGCTCACATCATGCGATCTAGAATCTTTTAATAAATTAATATCTTTTTACTTTTAATTTATTTTAGAAACTTAATTGATAAAATATTTAATTAACTTAAATAACATTAATATTTAGCATTTATTTAAAAATGAACTCTAAATATATTATTATTAAATTAAATTAATATTATCATGTTCTAAGTTTATCCTTAAACTTTTATCTCCAAATTTAATTCTTTTATTTAATTAATTTCTCAATTAATTAAATACAATTAAATATTAAAGATATCATATTAATTTTTCATTAAATTAAATCATTAATTAAATCTTTTTAATTAAACTTAATTAATAGAAAATTACCAAAGACTCATAAAACAACATACGAAAACCCATCATAGCAAAACACATACTAAATCAAACAAAGGGTTATAATCACAAATTAACATCATCCGATGCATTCAGAGGGTACTTAACTTAGATACTTGTCCTAATTTTTTAATTAGGACAATGGCTTAAAGGTTTAGGATTTGGACTTGAGAATTTATCTCCCCTCTCTTACCATTGAGATAATGCGATAGGGTACACTCATCCTGGCAATTCAGGGAAGTCAAGACTTGGTACGTGCAACCTGCATAAAATCCACGCATGTACAGACACAATATTCTAAGCTAAACAAGCAATGGCATGAAGTGGTGCATCGTGTAGATCCCGACTAGCAGGTGAGTATGACTCCCTTCCTTAACCACATCAAAAACACCATACATAAAGAAAACAAACACGCACACCATACACATGCAGTATGGGGTAAGTATCCATAAGAAAATGCATGTGATAATATACCATCTAACTAATCATCATCGATAACTAAAAACACTGAATAATCATCATACATACATGAAATATAGAGTACCAAGTAATCTCATCATATAATAAACCGTGTGTAAAATATTATCTGATAATCTTAAAACAATACTACTAATTATTAAACCTAAAACTGGCCTAAAAGAGTTTGGCAATGATAACAAAAATGTAACTTAGGGGTAGATAGAAGCCTAATATTAAGATACACAGAATTAGCAATGATCTTGTATGACACATTAAGCAAGGTGATGCGCTGCTAGTTCCAGATATCCTTAGGGTCAACAAATTTAGGTATGAATTTGATGTTCCTTTGTTAATGATGGCTCCTAGACTCTTAGTGTGATAAGCTTCAAGATAGACATTGTGCAGGTCTTGACCAATAGACTCCCAAGGTGCTTGTAAAATTTGTAGGGAACCCATCACACCTAGGGGATTTGTCATCAACCATCGAAAAGATAGCGTCCTTGAGGTCCCTATTAACTATGCTGCATGGGGGCCCAAAATCAAAGCTCACCTCCATTGATTGAAGGTTGGAGATAAACAAATCTAATTTTATAAAAATGTACCTGGAAGTTGAATTCTATATATCTACAAGTTTATGCTCTTTTACTTTTGTGATTCAAATCTTTATATACATTTCAATTTAGAATTAGTGTGTATATATTTATATCTATATTATTTGTCAAACACTACAAAGCAATAGTGAAAACTTAAAAAATAATAATGGAGCATATAAAATTATACATTTTTGAAATGTAATATATTTTAATGTCTATATTTCATAATAAAATTATTGTTATTATAAGTGTAATTATACGGTATACACACACACACAGATATATATATATATATACATAAATTAAGTTCATTCACATCTATATAGACATTTCAATAAAAACATTTGTGTGCATATTTCTATATCTATATTATTATATTATAATGATTATAATAAGGAATATATTTTTACAAAAATACTAAGATATGAAATATTAAGTTGTAATAATTTAAAATACCAAAAAAAGTTGTAATCATAAAAATAAAATGAAGTCTAAACTAAAATATAAAACTCTTTTAAATAAAAAAAATATCAAAAAAAATTTCTTTGTTCTCGAATATGTTGAGTTCTTGTGGTGTATTATGAGCATTGTAAAGGTATTTTTTATAATTTTAGAGTTTAAAATATTTTAAAATATAACAAGATAAATAGAATTATTTATTTGAAACTACCATATAAATATTAAGACATAGCAAAGATTAGAAATAAATAATTTCTTTCCATTAATTTAATTTATTCTTGCATTTTTTTAGGGGAGTTTGAAAAAATCAAAATAAAATATGAAAGTAAAATTGTGTCTTAAGATATTTAGTATAGTTATAGTGTTAAATTTTGTGGAATAATATTTTCTCAATATTTTTCTATTTTCTCATATCCCTTTTGTCTACTTCTAACTTTTTATTCTCTTTCAAGCCCCAATAAGATGGGTATGTTAATTATCTTTGATATTTATATAGAAATTCTTTTCATATAATAACTTGAAAAAGATATGAAAAATAGATTTTTAGAATAAGATTAATATTTTTTTCTCAATCCATTATTTCAAAATTGAATCATAAATAAAATTTAATTTTTTTATTCAAATTTATATATTGGAAAGATTTTTAATTTTCAAAAGTCATTCAATTTTTTTAACTATATCTATTTTAATTTTTAATCTTAGAAAATAGTGAACTATTAAACTTCTTTTAAGAAATCGATACGCTAATGTGTGAATTTTACATTTTATAATAAGAAAATTTTATTTTTTAATGTATGATTTTAATCTTCTCAGTTTCTAATTTTCTTTGATTTTAACATTTTTAGTTTCTAATTTTTGTGGCAAAATTTAAACATTTTTTTAATAATATTGTTAGGATTAACCTCTAATAGAAATAACAGTTATATGCAAATATAACCAATATCAAAAAATAATAGATCACACATAAGAGTACATAAGACACTAAGATTTAACGTGGTTCACCCAATCCCTAGGCTATGTCCACCAACAACAAGTCCAATATTATTATGATCCAGTGATTACAACCTAATTACTATCTGTAATCCCCTACAACTCAATACTAATGCAAGAACCAATTTTCGCATCACACATTATGAAAATCCCTAACACTAAGCCCTTTTATACAAGCTTTTTGCCACTTAAAAAATTAGGGCTAGAACAATAGAAAAATAGTAGCCAACGCCTTTTATAATATAAAGTTATTTTTGGCTTCAACCTCTACGTAGAAATAATCTAGAGGGAAATCATGCCGAATAAACCTCTGAGTCTGATTAGGCTCCACATCGCAATAATCTCCCACTTGGAGACTAATTAGACTCCATAATAATAACCTCCTAGTTGGAGACTGATCATAACACTTCTAAACATGTTCCCACTAGAATATCAAACCACCCTAGACTTTGTTGTTCTTTTATTATGTTCAATTGAGAAGACCAACTGAAGTTGAAGAGGAGTTCAATTTCTCCCTTCTTACTATCTTGACAAACATATCTATTGGACTATCATTTGTATATATCTTCTCTATCTTTAACTAGCCATCATCCAAAACTAATTGAATGAAATGGTATTGTAACTTTATGTGTTTTTTCTATGGATGCATAGCCGAATTCTTTGCAACATGAATGCCACTCTGGCTATTTGTGAATAAATAATTATCCTTCTAAGGGTGTCCCAATTCTTCCATGAAGAATTGAAGCCAAGTAATCTCCTAGGCTTCCTCTCTACCAACAACATACTCTGCCTATGTAGTGGATAAAGCATTAACCTTTTGTAACCTAGAAACCTAGCACATTGTTGCCACACCAAAAATAAATACATAACCTATAGTACTCTACCTAGTATCAATATTCCCTACCAAATCTGAGTCAACACAGCCCTATAAATCAGCCCCCAAAATGTAGACACTTACCGATTATTCCTCTCAAATATCTGAGAACCTATTCAACTACATTTCAATGCTCAATTCCTAGAGGACTCGTATTGCTGCTAACGACTCTCACTACATGTGCAATATCTGGCCTAGTACATACCATAGCATACACCAAGCTTCATATAGCTAAAGCATAAGGTACCTTGGATATCTTATCCTCCTCTTCTTGTGTCTTGGGACACATCTCCTTAGTCAACTTCAAATGACTAGGTAAAGGTGTGCTAATAGCTTTAGCATTCTCCATAGAGAAATGTTGCAACACCTTCTCAATATAATCATCTTGAGATAAAGTCAATTTCATGTTCTTCATATCTCTACAAATCTTCATACCAAGAATTTGTTTTTCTGTCCCCAAATCCTTCATAGCAAACATGTGTTAACTTGCATTTTTTCCCCTTAATGTAATATATGTTAGACCCAACTACAAGTATATCATCAATACATAAAAATAAAATAATGTAGCTATCATCATTCAACCTCTTAAAATAAACACAATGATCTGAATGACACCTATTGGATCCATGCTCATGCATAAAACTATCAACTTTTAGATACAATTGTTGAGATCCTTGCTTCAAGCCATATAAACTTTTCTTCAATCTACACACCAATTTCTCCTTACCTTTGACCTCAAAACCATGTGGCTATGCCATATATATCTCTTCATCCAAATCACCATGAAGGAAGGTTTTCTTAACATCAAGCTACTCTAAATGCAAATCTTTAGTAGCCAAAATACTTAAAACAGTGTGAATAGAAGTCATTTTAATCAATGCCCTCTTTTTGTGCAAATCTTTTTACCACTAAATTAGCTTTAAATCATTTCTTACCTCCATTTTCTTCTTTTAACCTATAAAAACATTTACTCTATAAACCTTGTTACTTGCAGGCAACTTGCATAAATCCCATGTCTTATTTTTCAGCAAAGAGTCCACTTTTTCTTTCACTGTAGACTCCCACTAAATCTTTGTATCCATCTACACAACTTCATCATAACATTTAGGTTCACTAGCATTAGTAAGCAATATAGAATACAAGGAAGGAGAAAATCTTTCTAGAGGTCTACTTAGCCCTATCGACTATCTAACATTCATTTGGGTGTGTGGTATTTTTTTATTGTAGTTGTTGCACATCATGAGGAATTCCTAGAATAGCATATTTTGTAGCATCCTCCAACACTACATAATCATCTTCTTTTTTTTGGGTATGTGCAAGATCATGGTGTGCCAAAAAGTGGCAATCTAAACAATTTGTACTTCTAAAATATCTCAAACCATTTCAAAATTTATTCCAACTTTTTTCCCACCCACCTTGATATTAAATGAAAAAAATTAATATCTTTATAAGGTCTACTATATCTTTTGATACCAAACCTAGATGGTCAACTTTAGAAACATCCTAAAACTATGCTTTTGACCTATTTTTATGTGATTTTTACTTCAAACATGTAGCTGATGACCTTTTTTTCACCAAAATTTGATGAAATGAATAGGATTTGTTAAGAATGTTCTTATCTTTTCATAAATGTGAGGTTTTTCAAATTATGATTATAGTAAGCAATTATTACTTATTTTCTAATGGAGTTATGTATAAAGTGTTGATTGACACACTACTTGAAAAACAACTACAACTTTCAAATGGTACAACATTTTTTAAATCCAAAAGATGCATCACATTCTATGTTTCTTCTACTATAAGGCAAAAAAATGAAAAATTGAATTTTGCAGAGTTTTGAATTAGTTAAAGTGGTCAGACACAAGAGTTTTTTATTCCAAAAATACTAAAGTCAAAAATTAATTAATTATTATTTATTTAGAATAAAAATACCCAAAAATATATGTCACATTTAGGCATGAGTCTACTACTTATATCTAGAATATTATTAAAATTATTATCATTTGATTTTTATTAAGGTGGTCAAACATAAATCTACTTCTTCGTTTTGTTCTGAAATTTTTGTATTATTGCATTAAAATTCAAAATTTTGACCAATCTCATTTTTTTTTTTGAGATAAGTCCTAGTAGTTTAGAAATTAAACTCAATTTTTTAGAGATTCTTTTCTCTCAACATTTTGATATAAAGTTAATAACAAGTAGAAAATTGCATGTCAAGTTGACATAACTCTGATTTTCTAATTGTTTATTGCCACTTAAGAGCATAGTTTGGTTGACCATGATCATGCACAAACCTGTCTCATGTTGCTGCAATAGATTTTTGTACAACACTTTCTCATTGAATATGACATCCCTGCTTCTTACAATTTTATGATTTTCAAAATCCCAATGTCTATACCCAAATTCATTAATGACATATCTAACAAATACACATTTTGTTGACTTAACTTCCAGCTTGGTTCTATTTTCTTAATCTATATGAGAAAATGCTTCACAAGTGAAGGTTTTGAGAAAAGAATAACTCACCTTCTTACTAGTCCATACTTCCTCTAGAATACCAAAACCCAATGGAGTAGAGAGACCTCTATTGATTAAATATACAATAGTATTAATAGCCTCCACCTACATATTTAAGGGCAACCCTGTATGCAACCTCATTCTTCTTACATGCTCCATTATAGTCCTATTCACATGTTCTGCTACTCCATTTTCCTATGGAGTCCTTGAAACAATTTTCTATCTATGAATACCATTAGTCGAGCAATAATCTTCAATTTCATGATTGAAATACTCACCACCATTACCAAATCTGAGACATTATAATTTCTTTCCAATCCCATTTTCAACCAGGAATTTCCACTTCTTAAAAGTTTGAAATACATTAGATTTATGTCTACGGAAATAAACCCATACTTTTCTAGTTGCATCATCAATAAATGTGACTTAATGATGAGAGCCACCAAGGAAAGATACCTCAACTGGTCCCCACACATCTATATGCACAAGCTCTAATTTCTCACTTTTATTTTCCTTCCTAGTCTTCAAAAAAATAATTCTCTTTTGTTTTCCATATACACAACTTTCATAGAAATCCATATTGACACATTTCAGACATGGTAAAAATTTATTTAAATGAAGTACTTTCATACATTTTTGACTCATGTGCTCAAGTATTTTGTGTTAGAGTGTTGTATTAGAATATACAATAGCTATTTGTTCTCCCTGCTCAACTGCAACAATTATTCCTGAACATTCATTTTTCTCTGAAATAATCAAAGTAGAAGGAATAATATGACCTATACAAAGATATAAGGTGTCTACTTTTACACATTTTTCTATTACAAGGGAACCTTTTGAAACCTTCCAATTTTTGTCTTTAAAAGTAACTACACAACCCTCATTATCAAGTTTCCTTGCTGAGATTATATTCCTACTCAGCCCTAGATCATGTCTTACCTCATGTAGTAGCTAATGATTCCCATTCTACAACTTAATCTTAAATTTTTCCATTCCAAAAATTTGATAGGGTTCATTATCCCCCACATAAACATGCCCAAAATCCCCTTGGACATAATCAATTAAATAATCTCTATGAGGTGTAGCATGAAATGAAGCACCAGAATCTAAAACCCATGAATCATCAACACTTTATAAAGAAAGAAGCTAAGCATCCTCTTTAGATTTTTTACTTACCACATTTACCTCCTTGTTTCCTTCTAGTTTATCCCCTTCATTATTATTTCCAGTCCAACAATCTTTCTTCTGATGCCCTATTTTACTACAATACCGACAATCTCTTAGTCCTCTAGATTAAGACCTCTTCCCCTTTAATTTTGTTCCTAATTTCCCATGATTTCCAGAATTATTTCCTCTCTTAGTCATTTTGTCTCTACTTTGTGCATTCAAAGCACTTCCTGATGTAGATCCACCTAAGGTTTTTCTATGAGTTTCTTCACTCAAAATAACACTGATCACATCATCATATTTTATGGTATTAGATCCAGAAATAGAATTACTAACAACCATTCCAACTTTTAGGAAAAGAAAGAAAAATCAAGAGTGCCCTAATTTCTTCATCAAAATTAATACCCATAGAATATAACTGACTATTAATAGTATTAAACTCATTTAAATGATGTGCAATAGATCCATGTTCTTTCATCTTCATATTAAGTAACCACTTCATGAGAAATACCTTGTTTTAAGCAGGGGGCCTTTTGTACAATTTTTCTAGGGTTTCCATCAACTCTTCTATCATTTTCAATTTTGTAATATTAAATGGCACTAATGGTGCCAAGAATAACTGAATGCTTCCAAGTGCCTTTCTTTCTAAAATATACTAGTTGTCATTTTTCATAGATCCCTGATTCTTGGTTTTTTCCTTCCAACGACTTCCATAAATCCTTCTAATAGAGATAGTCTTGCAATTGAATCTTCCATAACTAAAAGTTCTACCCATTAAACTTGTCAATCCTCATCTTTCATCGCTCCCACTCAACCATGAGACTCCCACTCAACTATGAGACCTTCTTACAAAATATTGCTAATAAATGATGACATTCTAGTGAAAAAAATACAACATGGCTCTGATACCACTTGTTAGGATTAACATCAGACATAAATACTAGTTATATGCAAATATAACCAATATCAAAAAATAATAGATCGCACATAAGAGTACACAAGAAACCAACATTTAATGTGGTTCCCCCAATCCCTGGGCTACGTCCACCAATAGAAAGCCCAATATTATTATGATCCATTAATTACAACCTAATTACTATCCATGATTGCTCATAGCTCAATACTGCCGCAAGAACCAATTTTTGCATCATACATTATGAAAATCCATAACCCTAAGCTTTCTTATAAAATATTTTTCTTTCTTAAAAAATTAAGCCTAGAATAATAGAAAAATAATAGCTAACATCTTTCATAATATAAGGTCATTTTTGGCTTCGAGGGCACAACCCCCAAACTCTAATGTAGAAAAATCAGGAGGGAAACCATGCTAAATAAACCTCTAAGTCTGATTAGGCTCCAAATCACAAAAAATACTTATGGAAAACCCTTGCCAAAAAAGTTCTCAATTGAAGATTTTAGATAATTGTTTATGCAAACACAATATTTTTCTCATTCTCTATCAAAAAATTCTTAATGAAAGATTCCTGACTATTAGTGTCACCACTTACCACCATCACCTTTATTTTTATATGCATAGTTCTCCATTTGATCTAAATCTCACTAACAACATGTAACATCCATTTCAAAATATGAAAAAAATATACACACTATTTTTGTATTATGTATACTATTAGTTAGATATTCATGATCTAGTTTTGCATGGTGAGAGTTAGGATAAACTTAGGATGCACAAATACACATAAATAATCTCCTTCAAAACCACAGTGAGATTAGAGAGAGCCTCTTAGAGTAGGGTATGAATTAGGAAGTTTCTTCTCCAACCCATGAGGAAGGTCTTTTGTTGCCAATTTCTTTCCTTTCTCTTTCTCAGTTGTGTTCTTTCCACTTGTAGTACCATGCTTTTATAGGAAAAAAAAGGAGTGGACATAATTTATTTTCCCAAGTAGAATAGAAGAATTTTCTCTAGACTTAATATTTTTTTCATTAAATTTAGCCCCCTTACCTTTCTCAGCACTTGTGTCATCCTTATAGGTAGGGAAGACAAGGATATATTTATTGTTTTAGTTTATCAACAAGAAAGTCATAGCTAGGTGCTTTACTGAGCTACTTTGAGCTTTTCTTTAGGTCGCTTCTATTAAAACTTTGAACTACTTAGTATGCACAAATCTTACACCCTTAAGAGGATACAAGTCATTTCCACTCTACTACTTTACAACTAAACTATTAATTGAATGTCCATTTTGTTCTTCCTTGAGCTCACAAGGTCAAGATCATCTACTAGCTTCCTAGACCTTTCACAATAACCTTGTAGGAGCCTAGGACTTTTAAACCAACAATCATAGTCACAAAATTCTCTAATTTGTTTATTCTTGGAATTTTTTTGTAATCAATTTCAAGATTCCTTATTTTTAGGCCTAGAAAATCTAGTAGCTCCCAATTAGGACACCTAATTTGGTTTCAAGTTCTAGTTTGAAACTTTCCTAGATAATAATACAAATAAACTTCCATTATAGATATCCATTTATGATTTTCTTGGACACTTTACTGGTACCATGTCTCATACTACATATCCAACACCAAAATGCTAATTCAACTACTTTACAAGGAAACCAATATTTTATTCAACCTTTCGAGTTGAAATCCAATAAAATGGATTAAACTAATCCTCCATTCTTTACTAAAGCTCAATACATACCCTATTCACATCTCCCTATCATTGGATTTGCTAATCCAATTTTCTTCTACAAGTTTAAGCCACTGATAACTCTTTTCTCCTAGTTGGACTATGGTTTAGCTCATCTAGGAAAAGAGTGTAAAAATAGGGGGAGGGAAAACATCTTTTGACAGCTAACAAAAAATAGAATAATGTACACATAATCTACGTTCTTACCTCCAAGCATCATGAAATTCTTGCTATGGGGTTTCAATGTAGAGTCTATTAATAGGATAAGAACTAGAGTTTAGAATTTTATACCAATACTTATGGTGAACCCTTCCCATGATATTCAACTTTTATTGGAATGAATTTTAAACAATATTGGTTGAAGGCTTTGTTGAATAGAGATCACCTATTTTGAACACCATGATTTGAATGAGAGTTCATGTAAGAACTCTTGGACCTTTATTTTTGTCATCTTTGGAGGAAATAATGAACTCACTGTCAAAATCAATCTTCATAATTATATAGGATTTTAAAGTATCATTAATAGATTGTAATTAATATAAAGAATATGTTTTTAAAGAAATATTACAAAAAAAATTATAAGTTTTATTGTACAATTTTTTCTATACTTTAGAATTTACTTATTGCTATAAATCTAATTAAAATAAGGTTGGAAAGCAACAAATTTTTTGTCTAAAATTATGAAGATTTTTTTGAACTTTGCAAATGAATTTGGAAGTTTAAATGATATATTCTAAATTTCATTCATTAGTGGACATTAAAGGCTACAAATTGTTGTAATTTTCAATAAGATTGTTATTTTTAAATAGTATACGATACTAAAACATTGTAGCATTGTGTACAACATTGACATAGAAGAGAGAAATTTTAAAATAGTTTATTAAAAAAGTTGCATATGCATGTATCACTAATTTAATCTAAATACATTTAGACCCCTCTTGTACTATCTTATTCTTCAATTTGAATATGTTTTTGACCTTGACAGAAAAAAAATGTTCCATATTTACATTGTGTCACTCTAGCTTCAAACCTTCATAAATTTATAGCTTTATTAATTTTAAAAAGTTATTCAATTTTTTTAACTAGCCCTATTTTAATTTATAATCCTAGAAAATTGTGAACTATTAAACTTGTTTTAAGAAATTGATACACTTATGTGTGAATATCACAAAAGCTCATAAGATTTTTCTTCTTAAAATCTATGGTTTTAATATTCTCAATTTTTAAGTTTCCATGATTTTAAATTTTTTAGTTTCTAATTCTTGTGACAAGTTTTAAACATTATTTTAATAGTACTTATGGAAACCCTTCCCAAAAAAGTTCTTAACGAAAGATCTGAGACAACTTTTTAGGCAAACACAATATTTTTCTCATCTGCTATCCTAAAGTTCTTAATGGATGATTCCTGACTATTAGTGTCACCACTTTCCACAATCACCATGATTTTTCTATTTATAGCTCTCTATTTGATGTAAATCTCACTAACATTATGGAAACCCATTTGAAAATATGAAAAAATATCCACATTATTTTTACTATATGTATACTATTAGTTAAATATTCATGGTAAAGTTTTGCATGGTGAGAGTTAGGCTACACTTAGGATCCACATATATAATCTCCTTGGAAATAATGGTGAGATTAGAGAGAGTCTCTCAGAGTAGGGTAGGAATTAGGAAGTTTCCTCTCCAATCCATGAGGAAGGTTATTTGTTTCCAATTTCTTTCCTTTCTCTTTCTCAGTTGTGTTCCTTCATTTTCTAGTACCATGCCTTTTATAGAAAAGAGAAGGATGGAACATAATTTATTTTCCCAAAATACTCTCTAGCCATAATATTTCTATAAAAAACTTTAACCTCCTTACCTATCTCACCACTTGTGTCATCCTTAGAAGTAGGCAGGATAGTTTAATGAGTGACTTTGAACTTTTCTTTAAGTCACTTCTATTAACACTTTGAACTACTTAGTATCCAGAAACCATAAACCCCTAAAATTATTCAATTCATTTTCCCCCTACTCTCTTATAGATAAACTATTAATTGAATGTGCACATTGTTCATCTTTGAGCTCACAAGGTTAAGATCATCTACCATCTTCCTAGACCTTTCAAAAGCATCTTGTAGGAGCCTAGGGCTTCTAAACCAACCATTACAGTCACACAACTCTCTAATTCATTTAATATTGGAGTTGTTTTGCAATAAATTTCAAGATTCCTTATTTTTAGGCCTAGAATACCTAGTAGTTTACAATTAGGACTCCTTAGTGGGTTTGGTTCTAGTTTGAAACTATTCTAAATAAAATTACAAATAAATTTCCATTATTGATACCCATTTTTTATTTTCTTAGGCATTTTAGTTATAGAAAGTCTCATACTGTCTATCTGACACCAAAATACTAATTCAATTACTTTACAAGAAACATAAGATTATATTCAACCTTTTAGGTTGAAATCTAATAAAATGGACTAAACTAATAACCCATTCTTTACCAAAGTTTAGTATGTACCTTGTTCAAATCTCCATTTTATTAAATTTGCTAATGCATTTTTATTCTACAAGTATAAGCCATTGATAACTCTTTGCTCCTAGATGGGCTATGGTTGAGATCATCTAGGAAAATAGTGTAAAAATAGAAAAAAAAAAAAAAAAACTTCTTTTGACATCCAACAAAAGAAAGAAGAATGTATGCATAATCTAATTTCCTACGTCGAAGTGCCATAATATATAAATAGGCCATTGATAACTCTTTGCTCCTAGATGAGCTATGGTTTAGATCATCTAAGAAAATAATGTAAAAATAGGAAAGAAAAAAGAGAGCTTCTTTTGACATCCAATAAAAGAGAGAAGAATGTACGCATAATCTACTTTCTTATGTCCAAGTGCCATAATATATAAATAGGTTTTTTACAAATACACTGATTCTAACATAAGAATCTTGCAAAGAAAAGAACTAGGAAGAAAAACTTTGTTCGTAACCTGATCAAGAGAAAATAACCAAGAAATGAAGGATTGCTAATTAGGGTAATAAAATCCCAAGATAATTTCCTCCAACATAAAATTAATAGAAGAAAGAAAAGAGGAAGTCTACAACTACCGCCAGAGTCCTATATGCTAAATTCCCAAAGCCATCTTTCCCCATATTTTTCCTTACAATACATATTACAACCAGGTATGACATCATAATTTTGAATAAGAATAGAAGACCATTGCAAAAGAAATGCTTGTCCTTCATCAATGACTAGATCCAAATACCAGAATAAACCCACTTGGAAACCTACACAAAATACAAAAGGTTAAAACATGAAGGAAAAATTCACAACATAATAAAAACACCTTATTCCTCCATAACTTTTGTTATAAGATTATAATGTCCAAGCTTAAGAGTAAGATCAGGAGTGGGAAGGGGAGGGGCTCAAGTCTGTGAGGATATGGGTGTCTGAGAAATGTCATATTCCAAAAGATCCAAAATGAAAAATACAACATGATGTACACTATTCAAACACTATCTTGATAAGTGAGTGCCATATTGCTGCAATGCAACCTTAACTAGTTGAAATGACTACCTCTTGAGAGCCATTTTAATGCTTTGAAAAATTACATAAACCATGATTACTAAGAAGAGAATGGTGATAAAATAAACCTCCTATGAGAGTGGTGTCACACAAAAAGATCGTATTCTAACAAGCTTTTACAAGCTTACCACCTTGCAGAAAGCTAGGCTTTACAAACCTACTAACTATCAACTCCAGATAAAATGGAGATTGCAATAGGTATAGAGCATTAGACAAGAAAAATAATAAAATATGAGAAGGGTAAATAATTCTTTTTCCTAAAGAGAAGATAATTTCAAGCCCAATGGTTCTCTTTATCCCTATTTGGATATATGGACAATCACAGAAAATGATGGTTGCCAACATATCATCTTTAATATATAACCTAGAAATGGTAGTTCCCTTTCTTCAATTTTCGTAAAATTTTTGTAGCTTCTAAGATAATAATCCATGTGCAATGCTGAGAAGAAAAAGCGAAGCTCTACTAGACAACTAATCCCTACCAAAGAACTAGGATAGTCTGACATAATGCTGGCCACAAAGAAGACCAGAGCATAGAACTAGAGACTAGCACCCTCAAAAAAGAAAAAAACTAAACTAAGACATCAAACCCACACAACCAAAATGACTCCTATTCACGACTTTATAAATCTTGATTATGCAATGATAAAGAGATATGAGATCCAACACATAAGATGAAAAATGTAGAATGCATGAATGAGGTACAAAATCATAAAAGAAGAATGATGCTAACATAATTTTGAACAAGTGACTACAAATAAAAATACCCAATGACACTCTACAAAAAAAAATTGTAGGTAAAGAAAATCATAATATAATCATCAAATGAATTTTTTTAATTACCTTCGTATAGGTATACCACATAAAATGAAAGCCTTTTGCTTACTCTCAATAAAGATACATGAGCTTGAATTATGGAAAAAAAAAGATCCAAACATTAGATAAAATGAAGCCACATAGGTAGACCAAGTATAGGTGATGGGACCACTCTGATTTAATGATGAATCCACTAGCCACTAAACCCATCATAAACTTAACTCAAGCTACCTACTAACTACCAAATGTTAATCTTATATTACCATGTCTAATGCACTCAAAATAACATCATCGAGGGCATACTTATAACCATATCTTCTTACACATATAACCTATATAGTTAGATATACATAAATATACCCACATGATGACATTAAACATAATATCATATCATTAGAAACTTACATTTAGCAAGAAAAATATGCCTCATACTTGATGATCAAAATAAAGGAAGGGAAATTTTCTAGCATAGTAGAAGAAGAAAGAGAATCCAAAACAACTATATCACATGTAAAATTTGCTAAGCAATCTACCAAAGCATTACCTTCCCTATAGACATGACACAAAATATATCTATCCAATGACTCAATGTGTCCCCAAATTTATTGGAGGACATAGCTAAGATGTTAGTTATTGCTCTTCCTTTGAATGCAAGCATTAATGACAACTAAAGAATCACCATAAATATGCAAGCAAGAAAGACATTTTCTCTTAGCTAGAATTAAACCTTCTAACAAAGTAGAAGCTTCTACCATAATATTAGTAAAATGACTAATGGGAGCTGCATAAAACACTAACACTTCACCAAGATGGTTTCTCAAAACAATCATATTCCCTAACTCATTAGGATTCCCTTTGGATGAACCATCAAAATTGAGTTTGACAAGAGAGGAATCAAAAGGCTCCCATTTTATTGAATATCTACTAATTGGAATATTTCTAATATGTGGAAAGACAAGAGGAGAGGAAAGTTACATAAAATTCCAAGATTGGATAGTTGAACTATCCGAAAGTGAGAAAATGCCATTCCCATTAAAATGCCCATAAGCATAATTATTCACGAATTTAGAAATAAGATGCTCAATTGTGGTAATCACTATATTCACATCTGCCACCTCTTTTCTAAAAATTCTCTTATTATGCTCCCACTAAATAGACCAGATAACTGATGAAGGAATAATAAGATCCATAAAGATACAAATATTAAATTAGTAAAAAAGATGAGCTAGGTTTAAACCAAACCCCATAAGGATTTGGGGAGAGAAAAGGAGATAGATAATTTTCCCATGAAATAATACTGACATTGTAGAGAGAATTGACATTACACAAAAAGATGATCAACTAATTCCACACATAGTCCACACAGAATACATGTAAAGGAATTTGCTATATGAAGTTTTTCTATTCTATCACTAGTTAGGACTCTATTTTGAATAGCCAACCAAGAGAAAACTCCTATCTTTTGAAGAACACATTTATCCTAGAAAATATAAAGGCTTAATGGGAGACATGTTTGTCAACCATACATTGAAGGGCTTCATAGCCGAACTTAACAGAGTACAATCCATTTTTAGTAGGCCACCACATTAGTTTATCACATCCTTTGGAAAAAAAAGATCAACCTATTTGCCAATATATCCACTATTTTTTTAGCCCAAATTCTTCCTATACGAAGAGAGAAGAGGTCTTTCCAATATACCTTATGCAATATAATGTCAACATAATCCACTAAATGATACCCCAACATGTCAAAGATACCCCCATAACTTCCTTTAAAGTAGAATTGAGGCATAATGGAGGGCACCCATTCCATGAATCTTTCCAAAAGGATATGTTAAAATTATAATGAATGTATAAAGAGAGGAACTTGGTAACAAATGCTCTAGAAGACATCATAAAGTTCTAGGTAGACAACCCACAAGGGGGATTACAAATAGTAAAAATTCTATGAGCACAAGGAGAATATAAATATTTGGCTTGCATAATTTGGCACCAAAGTGACTGAGGTTTGAAATACATGTTCTAGACCAATTCCCCACCAAAAGCTTTGTTCCAAAGAGATAAGTTTTGTACACCAAACACTCCATCATGTTTACTAATGGAGAGCTTTTATAAGGACATAAGGGGAATCTTTCTAATATTCATCATATTAGAAGAGCATAGGAAAGCACATATGATTTTTTCAATCTAACTAATTACGTATGAAGGTTCTTGAAGAACTGAAATATGATTGTTTGGGATAGCTATAAGAATCATTTTAATCAATAAAATTCTACTAGAGAGATAAATCCACCTTCCCTTCTAGGCTGAGACTCTACTTTCTAACCTAGTGATAATATTTCTCAAAAATGAAGCTTTCAGTAGTCCCATGAAGAATGAGATACCAAGATATGTGGATGAAAAATTGTTAAATAAAAAGCCTAGAATTATAGTTATTCTTTGCTTAATACAATCAAGCACAAAGAGAATTAAAACTTTTGACTTATTTAGATTAATGACCTAACCAGACCTAGAAGTATTGTTGGAATTAACTCAAGTTTATTATTAGTGACAACACTTATTTAGATTCTATATGCTTATCAAGCTCTTTGATTAGTTTCCAGTGTTTTCCATGTAATTCAGTAGTTACCAAGCTTCATAGTTTCTACCAAGCATTCCGTTGGTTACCAAGTGAATCTAGGTAGTGTGAAGTCCACCAGTTCTTACCGAGTAGTTCAATGGTTACCAAGCTTTGTAGTGTTTACCAAGTCATCAGTTCTTGTGAAGCAAAGTTAATGTTAGCTAAGTGATGAGATGATTAGTGTTTATCGAGTGCAAGCATGGTAAACATGGAATTCAGTTTCTACTGAGTAATACTATATCTATCGAGTGCATGATGATGCCAAGTAATGGTAGTGGATGTCATGTATCAAAAATTCACCAAGTCAACTTTCAGAACCTGAGTTTCTACATTTGGGCCAGCTCGACAATATTGGTATTAACTTGTGTATTGGTTGACCTTGTAATTATGTCAATTGGGTTAGTATATATGTAATATATTATATTATACCCAAGTACGTAACAATTTTTTGATGTAAGATACTATGAATGTGATGATAAACATGTAAATGTGAATAAGCAATAGAGTAAAGTGTATTAATAGCTCATATTAGGAGTAGTCAAGTTACATCTATCACATAGAGGTGATCAGTATTTCAAGGATCTTAATCAGCAATTCAATTGTAGGTTAGATCCACTATTTTATCCTAATAGGTGAATTAGCTTCAAATCCTTTAACAGGGTAGACTTAATAGTCTTTTCTTTAAATCTCTTTACCGAGTCCATACTTCATTATATGTTTGTAAAACCTCTAACAAGGTGGACCTAGTAGTCCTAATTGCTCCTAATAGGGAAAATCATTAGAAGTGATCATTGTAAGCCTTAATAGGCCAACTTTATACTGAAGTATTAAAGTTTTTTGGGTATCATCCCCACCCCAGTTTTGCTTTCTATTTGGAAGGTTTTTGGGTCACCAAGTATTGTGTTCAAAGTGTTTTATGCTTTTAGATTCTCATGCATACAATAGATTAGATCTATTAATGATAATTGGATTATGTTATTAAGTGTTGAAATTGTTAAAAGTTTTGAGGTTATTGATTCACCCCTCCTCTCTCAGTAAGCTAGCTAATCTTGATTATTTCTAACAATTGGTATTAGAGCATTGTGGTTCTTAGGATAAAGTTTGACAGCTTGAGCAAAGATCAAGGTCAATGGAGATATTCAAACTTGACAAAGCTATTGATAATGAAAAGCTAGATCTAGAGATGGCCATAGATCAACTCAAGAAAGCAAAAGAGCATCTTTCTCAATCCATAAAAAGAAGGAAGGAACTTGCAAAATAGATGAATGAGCACCATTATGTTGAAGAGAAGATTGAAAATTTTCTCCCCTCAAGTAGTTCAGATGAAGCAAATGATGCAATCAAAGAACTCCTAGAAAAGAATGGCTCCCTGCAAGAAGAAGTGAGAAAATTGAAAAGAGAACATGAAATTCAATTAATAAGATAGTGTAAAATCTCATAATAGAGAAATAAAGAAAAATAAGACTTGGAGGTAAGGAACAATGATATTCAAAATCAATCCCTTTAGCAAGAAGGTCTTATCAATCAACTCTCCAATGAAAATGAAGAAATCATGAGTCTGAGATCTAAAAATGAAAGGCTAAGGAATGATTTAAACACTGAAAAGAAAATCAATGAAAGGATGAAAGTTGATCTAAATTTTGAAAAGAAACTCAATGAAAGAATAATGAAATGCCAAGAAAATATGGATCAATGGAATCAGCAAAATGAGCAGAATATTTATAGACAAAAGGGCAAAGTAGGACTTGGATAAAAAGAAGAATGTGAATCATCCAAACAATTTGCTCTTCAAACCTACAAAATTTTACAAGAAAACTAGGATAGGACCTTAAATTTTATTCTTAAGATACATTATGAATTTCTCTCACATTTTGGTGTCTCTATATAAGTATGTTGTGTATAAATCTTTGGCATTATTGTTGAAAGGGGGGAGAGACATGTATATATATATACAGAGGAAAGATATTTGTATATATCATGAGAAAAAGATTCCATACTAGGAGATACACCTATTATGACATAATATGCATATTGTATGGGGGAGATATATGCAAATATATATATACAACAGAGTAACAAAGAATTTTTTTGAAAAATCAAAAAATCTGCATGCCATACCAAGCCAGTATCACACTATGTTGTACATAAGTTTTGGCTAATAAGTGTTTTTTTCACTAATGCCAAAGGGGGAAATTTTTGGCATTAAGTCAAGTTTTTTTTTAGTGACAACACTTATTCAGATTATTTATGGTTACCAATCTCTTCAATCAATCTCTGGTGTTTGTCTTGTAATTCAGTGGTTACCAAGCTTCACAATTTCTACCAAGCATTCTAGTGGTTACCAAGTGAATTTAGGTAGTGCGAAGTCCAATAGTTCATGCTGAGTAGTTCAGTTCTTACCAAGCTTCATAGTGTCTACCAAGTCATTAGTTTTTGTAAAGTGAAGTTAATGTTAACTAAGTGATGAGATGATTAGTGTTTATTGAGTACAGGCATGGTAAACATGGAATTCAGTTTCTACTAAGTGACACTATATCTACTGAGTCACTAGTATGTACCAAGTTCAAAACTATGTTCAAGTCATTAGTATGGACTGAACCCCTACTTCTACTGAGTGCATGATGATGCTAGTAATGACAGTGGACACCATGTATTAGAAACTCACCAAATTAGCTTTCAAACCCCAAGTTTCTACATTTGGGCTGACTCAACAATATTGGTATTAACTTGTGTATTGGCCGACCTTGTAATTATGTGAATTAGGTTGGTATATATGTAATGTATTGTATCATACCCAAGTGTAATAGTTTATTGATGTAAGAGAATGCGAATGTGATGTTAAGCAAGTGAATGTGAATCAGCAGCAGAGCAATGTGTATTGCAAGGTCATATGAGGAGTAGTCAAGTTACATCTATCACATAGAGGTGATAAGTACTTTAAGGATCTTAATCAAAAATTTAGTTGTAAGTCAGATCTACTATTTCATCCTAACTGGTGAATCATCTTCAAATCCTTTAATAGGGTAGACTTAATAGTCTTTTCTTTAAATTTCTTTACTAAGTGCATACTTCATTGTATGTTTGTAAAACCTCTAATAAGGTGGACCTAGCAATCCTAATTACTCCTAATGGGGTGGATCATCAGAAGTGATCATTGTAAGCCTTAACATGCGAACTTTATACTACAGTATTGAAGTTTTGTGGGTATCATCCCCACCCTAGTTTTACTTTCTATTTGGAAGGTTTTCAAGTCACCAAATATTGTTTTCAAAGTATTTTATGCCTTCAGTTTCTCATGCATATAGTAGATTAGATCTATTGGTGATAATTGGATTATGTTATTAAGTGCTGAAATTGTTAAAAGTTTTGAGGTTACTAATTCACCCCTCCCCTCTCAATAACCTAGCTAGTCCTAATTATTTCCAACAAACTATATGCATCTAAGATTTTCTTAATACACACAGCCTCATTTAAGAAGATCTTTCAAATGGAAGCATATCATTAGCAAAAAAATTATTGGTCACAGAGAGCTCTGAATTCGATATACGTATACCCTTCATGTTGGCCAATAGATTTTACCTATGTATGGATGTACTAATGGTTTTAGCCACGATATAAAAAAAAGGGGATATAAAAGATCCCCTTTTCAAAGCCCTTGGGTTACTTGGAAAACGAGAGAAGGTTTTCCATTGATAATGAATACAAAAGTGGCTTTAGAAAGACACTTAATCCATTTTCACCAAGTGGCTGAGAAACCAAAATTAGAAAGGACTTCAAAGAGAATTTCAAAATCCACTTTATCATATGCTTTCATCATATCTAGCTTAGCCACAAAAGAAGATGTCTGATAAATTTCAATTGTATGTAGGACTTCCAAAGCAACTAGAGCCCCATAAAAATTATTCCTACGAGGAACAAAACCACCTTGCTAAGGAGAGACTAATCTTGGGATTGGGGGTTTGAGCCTAAGATAGATATATTTAGTAATGATCATACATACAGAATTACATAAAAAATAGGGCCTAAAATCAAAAAAATGTTTGAGGTGAATTCGAATTCAAAATAAAAATGAGGTTCTTTTTCTTAAAAAACTTGAAAATATATCCTTTCTTACAAGATTCCTCAACCATCATTAAGAGATCAAAATTAAAAACATCCCAACTCTTTTGATAGAGTACCATGGCGAAACCATCTTGGCTAGGAGCTTTCTCTAGAGCCATAAAAAAACAATATCTAATGGAATTCCTCAATACTAAAAGGTTTGATAAGGTCATCATTATCTTTATTTATAGCTAAAGATGGGATAGACTGTAGAAACACATTCTTATCACACTTATTACCTCTCAATGGCACACCAGGAGCAAGTAAGTTTTAGTAGAAACCTACTTCCTCATTGCTGAAATCCTATTGTGATACCAACATATCCCTCAATGATAGACTATTAATAGAAAAATAGACAACGAAGCTTTTTTAATTTTAGTAGAAGCATGAAAAAAATATGTTCATATCACCCACTTTTAACCACAACTCCCAAGATTTTTGTCTCCAATAAATCTCCTCCCTAGCACATAGAATTTCCCAATAACATTGAAGAGATTTTTTTTTCTTAGCTACCTCAGTATCTAGACCACAATTAGCAACATGACCTAAAATAAGACTAAGATCATTTTCAACACTAGCCATTTCATGGAACATGTTATTGAAGACTTCCTTATTCCAGATACTAATTTTTGGTTTAATAAATTTAAGCTTATTAGAAAATTGAAACATTCAGGTACCTTTACAGAAAGGCACACTAATCCACCATTACCAAAGCAATAGAAAAAATGGGTAGAAATAACTGGAAGATTTTCAAGCTTACTAATTTGATTAGTTAGAGATTCACAAAGGATGAGTTTATCCTAGGCTGAAAAAAGACCATGGACATTAAATAAAAAGAACTTAACATCAAACCAAATAAATTCAATGAGCTACCAATTGAATTTTAACTCCAGAATATGGCCTTTAATACACTTACTCTTCAAAAGAACAGTAATACCTCTAGAAGCTGTAGAGGAAGGAACACATCCCAATTCCCAAGAAGACCAATTCCTATAAAATGTATCAAATGACTCTTGAGAAACTCTGGAATCTTGAAGAAGTACTATATTTGCATGAGAAGATGAGTTAAACTTCTTAATCCTACAACTCTTGTCAGGGGCATTTAGACCCATGACATTCTAGGATATAATCCTCATTTTGGAGTAGGAGAATGAGCCACTCTCTTTGTTATAATCATGGGAAAAAATAAATGTAGAAGATTTTATTGAATACCAACTTCAATCTCTTCTTTAACCATGGAAGTTAGAGGCTTTTGGCCCCTCTTTTCAGGGGTTTTAGTAGCCAACATAGGAGGCATATGAACAAGAGAACTCTCAAATTGGGCAAGGGATATTTCTTTAGAATAGTCAAAGTAGTTAGCAATAGGTGAAGAATTATGTTCAATATATTCATTCAAGACCTTGCCCTTCTCCAATGAAATATCATCAAACACCTTTGTCACCACCAAAATAGTTGAAGACAAAGCAGGGAGAAAATGTTCACTACAGAAAATCAAGTTCTAAATAATACCATGCTCATTGATTGGAGAAAATAACTAACCCATTGGAGGATGGTCAATTCACTTAGAGCATGAAATGAGAAAATGGGATATAGTGTCTAACAAAAGTTCACTAGAAATCATAATAGAACAACTAGAAAATAAGAAATAACAAGATAAATTAGAACTACCATCAAAATAATAGAACAATAGAAAAGACAATGAAGGATATATAGAGAGATAGTTAAAAGATAAAGATGAAGGTACATAAAAAAACCTCCTAAGCTACTAGAGCTACTTGCAACCTAGAGATCTTGACCAAATCAAGCCAGGGTAAGGCAACATCAAGCTCTTCCACTAGACAAGCAACATGAGAAGAAATCTAGTAAATAGGAACCAACTACAAGGGATGTAATATTAAAGTCAAACATGAGAAATATAATGAACACACCATATGACTAGAGACAAAACTCTGGTAGATATCATGTGACATGAAAGAGAGTGTTGACGATGTGTAAAATGACCCATAGAATTGGCATTTCTATTAATAGTAGCTACCTCTAAGTACTGAATATGTTGCACCCAGATCCAAAATTTTAAACAAATTAAAATTTTGAAGGTAAGTCTCTATCTTTTGAATGAGAATACAAATGCTTACTACCAGATGCAATTGAGAGAACAAAACCAAGTCATGGTTAACAAAAATCCCTAGCTTATTTGTAATGATCTCAACTAGAGAAGGATCTCTATATTCTAACCATAGATTTGGGAGTCAGGGAAAATGTGTAGCAAGGCTTTAGGCACCTCAAATGTGGCATCCACGCAATAGTAGTAATGCTAACCCCCTTATAGAACAAACCCTTAAACTTGTTCAATTTCGCTTTATGTTTCTGGGAGTCAAAAATCACAACAAAAGCTAAATAATCATTCTCATACAAAAATAACTCTAAGAGACCAACTCAAAAGTAGCTATCCTAAGAGAATAGAGAATCAAACTCCACCAATATCTGTAGCATACCAATAAGAGCTAACAAGTGCAAGTGATCCACTCTAGAGTTGATCATGTCAAAAGGAAAAACAACCCTTGGTTTAGACAAATGATGATTCAAAAATCCCAAAGTCTGTACCTATTGATCTTCATTCTATAGAGACATCAATGAAGATTTAGGAAAAGGGCACCCTAAATTTGGAGTGAAGAGGGCTTGACATGGCTAAACCAGCGGTGTCTTGCTAAGATCCAAGGAAAAAGATGCAGCAACGGTTAAGAATCTTGATAAATGTTAAAGGGTGGTTGATGCACAAAGGGTTTCTTATGCTTTTAATCATGAAAGGTAGGACAAGAAAGAAAAGAAATGGTGCTTAAACTATTGGGGAGGGTATTTACAAGAATGAGCACCAGAAAAAGGATGGAGGCAAAGAATACCTTTAAAAATAGAATCCCTTGGGAGAAATGTTAACTTAACCATAGGGGGAAGTGTAGGTTGAACCCTTGGATTGTTCATTTGAGCTTACAAAGCACAAAACTTGACTAGTGTCACACTGTCCCTTCAAATTCCATGCTAGAGAACCCATTGTGGAACATGACCAAAAAAATTTAGACACGCCAAATCTTTCTCATTAAAAGAGAAATCACCCCATCCTAGATTGGTAGAAGGAGTATCCACCTTACCCTCTGATGAGGCCACTTGTAACACATCATACTACCAATTTTCCACACTAAAACTCTACTACTAAGCTTCCAAACTATCACTTTTCTATTGTGTAGCCAACCCATCCAAACCTTGATAGGAATCTCATGCATACTCATCAAGATCTTCTCTTGAAATCATCATCACTCCAAAATTTTTTTCATAATTTCTTCTTTTGAAAATAGTCATGGTGAACTCTTCCCATGATATTCAACTTGTATTAGAATCTATTCTAATCAATATTGGTTAAAGGTTTCATTGAATATAGGTAACCTATTTTGAAAAGCCATGATCTGGACGATAGTTCATCTAAGAGCTCTTGGTCCTTTAGTTTTGTCATCTATGGAAGAAATATTTCAATCACTTCCATCATCAATCTTAACAATTATATAGGATTGTAGAGTATCATTTATAGATTGTAATTAATATTAAGAATATGGTTTTTTAAAAATATTACTAAAAAATTTTGATTTTACAATTTTTTCTATAGTTTAGAATTTACTTATTTCTATAAATCTAATTAAAACAAGGTTGCAAAGGAGAAAACTTCATGCCTAAATTTGGAAGAGCTGTTTGGACTTTGAAAATGAATTTGTGAGTTCAAATGATATATTCTAAATGTCATTTGTTAGTGTAGAATAAAGGATACAAATTGTACCAACTTTCAATAAGATTGTTATTTTTAAGTAGTATAGGATACTAAATCATTGTAGCATTGTGTACAACATTGACATAGATAAGAGAAAATTTTGAATAGTGTATTGTGCAAAAGTTGTATATGCATGTATTGTTGATTTAATCTAATTAAGGTTAAACCCTTCTTGTACTATCTTATTCTGCAATATGGATTTTTATTTGATGTTGAGAGAATAAGAAAGATTATATATTTACCTTGCATTAGTCTAGCTTCAAATCTTCAAAAATAAACAGCTTTATTAATTTTATAGAGTTATTTAATATTTTTAGCTAGCTCTATTTTACCTTTTAATCTTAGAAAATTTGAACTATTAAACTTGATTTAAGAAATTGATATGCTTAAGAGTGAATTTTAAGATAGCTCATAAGATTTTTTTTTTTAAAAATCCATGATTTTAATCTTCTCAGTTTCTGTTATTTTATGATTTTAACATTTAAAATTTCTAATTCTTGTGACAAGTTTTAAACATTTTTTAACAATACTAATGGAAAACCCTTCCCAAAAAAATTGTTAACAGAAGATTCCAAACATTTTTTTAGGCAACCACAATGTTTTTCTCATCCCCTATCCAAAAGTTCTTAATGGAAGATTCCTGGTGATTAGTGTCACCACTTTTCACAATCACCTTGATTTTTCTATGTATAGTTCTTCATTTGATCTAAATCTCACTAACATCATGGAACACCAATTTGAAAATATGAAAAAAGTGTACACATTATTTTTTCTATATGTATACTATTAGTTAAATGGTGAGAGTTAGGCTACACTTTGGATCCACACATATAATCTCCTTGAAAATCATAGTGAGATTAGAGAGAGCCTCTTAGATTAGGCTAGGAATTTGGAATTTTCTTCTCCAACCCATGAGGAAGGTATTTTGTGGCCAATTTCTTTCCTTTCTCTTTGTTAGTTATGTTCTTTCCACTTCTAGTGACATGCCATTTATAGAAAAGAGGAGGGGACATAATTTATTTCTTGAAATACACTAGAAGTATTTTCTCTAGCAACAATATTTCTATATTGAACTTTAGCCCCCTTACCTTTCTCACCACTTGTGTCATCCTCATAAGTAGAGAACACACACATATATTTATTGTTATAGTTTCTCAACAAGAAAGTGATAGGGAGCTACTTTGAACATTTCTTTAGGTCACTTCTATTAATGCGTTGGACTACTTAGTATCCACAAACCCTACACCCTTAATAATATTTAAGTCATTTTCCCATTACTCTCTTACAGATAAAATATTAATTGAATGTGTACATTGATCTTCCTCGAGCTCATAAGGTTAAGATCATCTACCAACTTCCTAGAACTTCTAGAATCACCTTGTAGGAGCGTAGGGCTTCTAAACCAACCATTATAATCACAAAATTCTCTAATTTATTTATTCTTGGAGTTGTTTTACAATCAATTTCAAGATTCCTTATTTTGTGGCCTAGAAAACCTAGTAGATCACAATCTTGAGACTCGTAAGTGGGTTTTAGGTTCTAGTTTGAAACTATTATAAATAAACTTATAAATAAAATTTCATTATGGATAACCATTTTCAATTTTCTTGGACATTTTAGGGGTACCAAGTCTCATACTATCTATCCGACACCAAAATGCTAATTTAGTTACTCTACAAGGAAAATAAGATTGCATTCAACATTTCAAGTTGAAATCTAGTGAAATGGACTAAACTAATCCTCTATTCTTTACCAAAGCTTTGTTGGACCTCGTTCACATCTCCATGTCATTGGATTTGAAAAACAAATTTTCTTCTACAAAGTTTAAGCCATTGATAACTCTTTTCTCCTAGCTGGTCTATGGTTGAGCTCACCTAGGAAAAGAGTGTAAAAATAGAAACAAAACATGTTTTATATCCAAAAAAAGAGAGAAGAATGTACACATAATCTCCTTTCTTAAGTCCAAGCATCATGAAATTCCCACTATGGGGTTTTAACATAGAGTCTATTTACTGGATAAGAACTAGAGCTCATTTTTTTTAATAATACATATGGTGAAACCTTCTAATGATATTCAACTTGTACTAGAATAAATTTCAATCAATATTGGTTGAAGGCTTCATTGAATAGAGGTCAGCTATTTTGAAACACCATGATCTAGACAAGAGTTCATGTAAGAGCTTTTGGTCCTTTATTTTTGTCATCTTTGGAAGAAATAATGAAATCACTTTCATAATCAATCTTAAGAATTATTTAGAATTGTGAAGTATTGTTTATAGATTGTAATTAATATCAAGAATATATATTTTTTAAATTATAAATAAAAAAATTATAAGTTTTCTTATACAATAATTTCTATAGTTTACAATGTACTCATTGCTATAAATCTAATTAAACTAAGGTTCCAAAGTGGTGAAGTTCTTGCCTGAAATTTTGAAGAGTTGTTTGGAATTTGCAAATGAATTTGGAAGTTTAAATGATATATTCTAAAACTTCTTCGTTAGTGTAGATTAAAGGCTACAAATTGTAGCAATTTTCAATAAGATTGTTATTTTTAAATAGTATAGGATACTAAATCATTGTAGCATTGAGTACAACATTGACATAGATGAGAGAAATTTTAAAAGAGTTTATTACAAAAGTTGCATATGCATGTATCACTAATTTAATCTAATTAAGATTAGACCCCTTTTATACTATCTTGCTCTACAATATGACTATGTATTTGATCTTGAGAGAAAAAGAAAGATTCTATATTTACATTGCATCAGTCTAGCTTCAAATCTTCTTCAATTTAGAACTTTATTCATTTAAATAGTTAGTCAAATTTTTTAGCTAACTCTATTTTAATTTTTAATCTTAGAAAATAGTGAACACTTAAATTTTTTTTAAGAAATCAATATGCTTATGTGTGAATTTTACAACAGCTTGCAAGAAAGTTTTGTTTTTTTTTTTTTTTTTAAATCCATGATTTTAGTCTTCTCAATTTCTAATATTCTATTATGTTAACATTTTAAGTTTCTAATTCTTGTGACAAGATTTAAACTTTTTTTAACAATACTTATGCAATACCCTTCCCAAAAAAGTGCTTAATAGAAGACTCTAGAAAAAATTTAAGCAAACACAATATTTTTCTCATCCACAATCGAAAAGTTCTTAATGGAAGTTTCCTAGCTACTAGTGTCACCACTTTCCACTAGCACCTTGATTTTTCTATGTCTAGTTCTTTGTTTTATCTAAATCTCACTAACATCATGGAACACCCATTTGAAAATATGAAAAAAATGTGCACATTATTTTTGTTGTATGTTTATTGGTAGTTAAATATTCATGATCTAATCTTGCTTGGTGAGAGTTAGGCTACACTGAGGATCCACATATATAATCTCTTTAGAAATCACAGTGAGATTAGAGAGAGCCTCTTAGAGGAAGAATTAAGAATTTTCTTCTCCAACCCATGAGGATGGTCATTTGTTACCAATTTCTTTCCTTTCACTTTCTCAGTTGTGTTCTTTCCACTAAGAACACATAATTTATTTTCCTAAATACATTAGAAGTATTTTCTCTACCCACAATATTTCTATAATGAACGTTAGCCTCCTTACCTTTCTCAACACTTGTGTCATCCTCATAAGAAGGGAAGACACACATATTTATTATTTTAATTTCTCAACAAGAAAGAATAGGGAGGTGGTTTAATGAGCTACTTTCAACTTTTCTTTAGGACACTTCCATTAACACTTTGGACTACTTAATATCCATAAACCATAGAACCTTAAGAGGATTCAAATCATTTTCCTCCTACCCTCTTACAAATAAATAGTTCATTGAATGTGCACATTATTGTTACTTGAGCTCATAGGTTAAGATCATCTATCAACTTCCCAAACCTTTCACAATCACCTTGCAGGATCCTACGGCTTCTAAACCAACCATTATAGTTACAAAATGCTCTAATTCATTTATTCTTGGGGTTGTTTTGCAATAAATTTCAAGATTCCTTAGTTTTAGGACTAGAAAACCTAGTAGGTCACAATCAAGAATCCTACAGGGGTTTTGGGTTCTAGTTTGAAACTATTCTAAAGAAGCTTACAAATAAATTTCCATTATGGATGCCCATTTTCTATTTTCTTAGACCTTTTAGTTGTACAAAGTCTCATAATATTTATCCAACACCAAAATGCTAATTCAGTTAGTTTACAAGGAAAGTAAGACTGCATTCAACCTTTCAAGTTGAATTCAATAAAATGGATTAAACTAATCTTCCATTATTTACCAAAGCTTGATATGTACCCTACTCACATCTCCATGTCATTTGATTTGCTAATCTAATTTATTCTACAAGTTTAAGCCACTGATAACTCTTTGCTACTAGCTGGGCTAAGGTAGAGCATACCTAGGAAAAGAGTGTAAAAATAGAAAATCAAAACAAAAACAAAAAAAAAAAAAACATCTTTTGACATCCAAAAAAAGAGAGAAGAATGTACAAATAATTTTCTTTCTTACGTCCAAGCATCATGAAAGTCCAAATTTGGGGTTTCAATGTACAATCTATTTATTAGATAAGAACTAGAGCTCAAATTTTTTGAAAATACTTATAGTGAACCCTTCCCATGATGTTCAACTTGTACTAGAATTAATTTCAAACAATATTGGTTGAAGGCATCATTAAATAGAGGTTTGAAACACCATGATCTGGATGAGAGTTCATGTAAGAGCTCTTTGTCGTTTATTTTTTTCACCTTTGGAAGAAATAATGAAATCACCTTCATGATCAATCTTTATAATTATATAGGATTGCAAAGTATCAATTCTAGATTTTAATTAATATTAAGAAAATATTTTTTAAAAAATATTACTAAAATTTTTATAAGTTTTAGTATTTTTTTCTATAGTTTAGAATCTACTTATTGCGATAAATCTAATTAAAATAAGGTTTCAAACTAGCAAAGATCTTGCCTAAAATTTGGAAGAGTTTTTTGGAATTTGCAAATGAATTTGGATGTTTAAATGATATATTGTGAATGTCATTTGTTAGTGTATATTAAAGGCTACAAATTGTAGCAATTTTCAATAAGATATTTATTTTTGAATAGTATAGACTACTAAGTCATTGTAGCATTGTGTAGAACATTGACATAGATGAGGGGAATTTTAAAATAGTTTATTACAAAAGTTACATATCACTAGTTAATTTCATCAAATTAAGGTTAGACCCCTCTTGTACTATCTTATTTTGCAAATTGAATATGTATTTGACCTTGAGAGAAAAATAAATGTTATGTATTTACATTACATTGTAGTCCAACTTCAAATATTCAAAAATTTATAGCTTTACTAATTTTAGAAAGTTATTCATTTTTTTTAAGTAGCTCTATTTTAATTTTTAATCTTCGAAAATAGTGAGCTACTAAACTTTTTTAAAGAAATCGATACATTTATGTGTGAATTTTATGATAGCTCATGAGAAAAGTTTTTTTTTAATCTATGATTTTAATTTTCTAGGTTAATAATTTTCTATGATTTTAACGTTTTTAGTTTCTAATTCTTGAGACATTTTTTGAAAAATACTTATGGAAAATTCTTCCCAAAAAATTTATTAGCGGAAGATTCTAGACAATTTTTTAGGGAAAAACAATATTTTTCTCATCCACTATCCACAAGTTCTTAATGGAAGATTCTTGACTATTAGGGTCACCACTTTACACCATCACCTTGATTTTTATATGTATATTTCTTCATTTTATCTAAATCTCACTATCATCATGGAACATCCACTTGAAAATATGAAAATAATATACAAATTATTTTTACTATATGTTGACTATTAGTTAAATATTCATGATCTAGTTTTGCATGGTGTGAGTTAGGCAACACTTAGGATCCACATATATAATCTCTTTGGAAATCATGGTAACATTAGAGAGAGCCTCATGGAGTAGGGTAGGAATTAGGTATTTTCTTCTCCAACCCATGAGGAAGGTATTTTGTGGGACATTTTTTCCCTTTCCCTTTCTCAGTTGTATTCTTTAAACTTCTAGTACCATGCCTTTTATAGAAAAGAGAAGGAGGGACATAATTTATTTTCCCAAATACACTAGAAGTATTTTCTCTAGCCACAATATTTCTATTAGGAACTTTAGCCCTCTTACCTTTTTGACCACTTGTTTCATCCTCAAAAATAGGGAGGACAAGCATATGTTTATTATTTTAGTTTTTCAACAAGAAAGTGATAGGGAGATGCTTTAATGAGCTACTTTTAAGTTTTCTTTAGGTCACTTCTATTAACATTTTGGACTACTTAGTATCTACAAGCCCTACACCCTTAAGAGAATTCAAGTCATTTCCCCCCACTCTCTTACAAATAAACTATTAATTGAATGTGTACATTGTTCTTCCTTGAGCTCACAAGGTTAAGATCATCTACTAGCTTACTAGACCTTTCACAATCATCTTGTAGGAGCCTAGGGCTTATAAACGAACCATTATAGTCAAAAATCCTTGGAGTTGTTTTGCCATCAATTTCAAGATTCCTTATTTTTAGGCGTAAAAAACGTAGTAGTCACAATCTAGACTCTTAAGTGGGTTTTGAGTTCAAGTTTGAAATTGTTCTAAATAAACTTACAAATAAAATTCCATTATGAATACTCAATTTTTATTTTCTTTGAAATTTTAGTGGTACCAAGTCTCATGCTGTCTATCCAACACAAAAATTCTAATTCAACTCCTTTACAAGGAAAATAAGAATGCATTCAACCTTTCAATTTGAAATCGAATAAAATGGACTAAACTAATCCTCTATTCTTTACCAAATCTTAGTATGTACCACATTCACATCTCCATGTCATAGGATTGACTAATCAAATTATATTCTACAAGTTTAAGCAACTAATATCTATTTCTTCCTATTCGGTGTATGGTTGAGCTCACCTAGAAAAGTGTATAAAAATAGAAAAATAAAACATCTTTTTTGTATCCAACCAAAGAGAGAGTATTGTACAAATAATCTACATTCTTACCTCCAAGCATCATAAAATTCCCACTATGGGGTTTCAAAGTCGAGTCTACTTATTGGATAAGAACTAGAGCTCAACTTTTATTGGAATAAATTTGGGGTTTCAAAGTAGGGGTTTCAAGTTATGTGAAATTTTTTTTTAATAAATATTTGTTAAAAACTTCATTTAATAGAGGTCACCTATTTTGAAAAACCATGATTTGGACGAGAGTTCATGTAATAGCTCTTGGTCCTTTCTTTTTCTCATCTTTGGAAGAAATGATGAAATCACTTTCATGATCAATCTTCAGAACTATTAAGGATTGTAAAGTATCATTTATAGATTGTAATTAATATTAAGAATATTTTCAAAAAATAATAATACTAAAAAATTTATCAATTTTATTGTACAATTTTTTCTATAGGTTGCAATGTACTTATTGCTATAAATCTAATTAAAATAAGGTTACTTAGTAGAGAAGTTATTGTCTAAAATTTTGAGGAGTTGTTTAAAATTTGAAACTAAATATGGAGGTTTGAACGATATATTATAAATTTTATTTGTTTGTGTAGATTAAAGGCTGCAAATTGTAACAATTTTCAATAATATTGTTATTTCTAAATAGTAGAGGATACTAAATCATTGTAGCATTGTGTATAAAATTGACACAGATGAGAGAAATTTTTAAATAGTTTATTACAAAAGTTGCATTTGCATGTATCAGAAATTTAATCAAATTAAGGTTAGACCCCTCTTCTATTATCTTATTCTACAATAGGAATATGCATTTGACCTTGAAAGAAAAAGAAAGGTTCTATATTTACATTGCATCTATCTAGGTTGAAATCTTCATAACTTTGTAGCTTTATTATATTAAAAAGTTATTCATTTTTTTAACTAGATCTATTTTAATTTTTAATCATAAAAAATAGTGAACTATTAAAGTTGTTTTAAGAAATCGATACACTTAAATCTGAATTTTATGATAGCTCGTAAGAATTTTTTTTTTTTTTTTGTTTTTTAAATTATGATTATAATCTTCTCATTTTCTAATTTTTTATGATTTTAACATTTTTAGTTTATAATTCTTGTGACAAATTTTACACATTTTTTTAACAATACTTATGGCAAGCCCTTCCCAAAAAAGTTGTTAGCTAAAGATTCTAAACAATTTTTTAGGAAAACACAATATTTTTCTCATCCGCTATCCAAAATTTCTTAATGGACGATTCTTGACTATTAGTGTCACCACTTTCCACCATTACCTTGATTTTTCTATGTATAGTTCTCTATTTGATGTAAATCTCAATAACATAATAAAATAACCATTTGAAAATATGAAAAAAATATACAAATTATTTTTACTATATATATAATATTAGTTAAATATTTATGATCTAGTTTTGCATGGTGATAGTTAGGCTAGACATAGGATCTACATATATAATCTTCTTGGAAATCACGATGAGATTAGAGAGAGCCTCTTAGAGTAGGGCGGGAATTAGGAATCTTCTTCTCCAACCCATGAGGAAGGTCTTTTGTTGCCAATTTGTTTCCTTTCTCTTTCTCAATTATGTTCTTTCCACTTCTAGCACCCTACCTTTTACAGAAAAGAGAAGGAGGGGAGAAAAAATTCTTTTCTCAAATACACTAGAAGTATTCTCTCTAGAAACAATACTTCTATGAGGAACTTTATTCCCATTACCTTTTCAACAACTTGTGTCATCCTCAGAAGTAGGGAAGACAAGCATATATTTATTGTTTTAGTTTCTCAATAACAAAGTGATAGGGAGGTGCTTTAATGAGCTACTTTGAACTTTTCTTTAGGTCACTTCTATTAATAATTTGAGCTACTTAGTATCCATAAACCCTACACCCTTAAGAGGACTCACGTAATTTCATGACTACTCTCTTATAGATAAACTATTAACTCAATGTGCACATTGTTCTTCCTTGAGCTCACAAGGTTAAGATCATCTACTAGCTTCTTTGACCTTTCACAATCACCTTGTAGGAGCCTAGGACTACTAAACCAAGCATAACAGTCACAAAATTTTCTAATTTTTTAATTCTTGTACTTGTTTTGCAATTAATTTCAAGATTCGTTAGTTTTAGGCCTAGAAAACCTAGTAGGTTACAATTAGGATGCCTACGTGGATCTTGGGTTCTAGTTTGAAAAAATTCTAAATACAATTAAAAATAAACTTCCATTATGGATACCCATTTTTTTATTTTCTTGGACATTTTAGTGGTACCAAGTCTCATAATGTCTATCCAACACCAAAATGCCAATTCATTTACTTTACAAGGAAAATAAGATTGCATTTAAGTTTTCAAGTTATAAATCCAATAAAATGGACAAAACTAATCCTTTGTTCTTTACCAAAACTCAGCGTATACACCATTCACATCTCCATATCATTGGATTTGTTAATAAATTTTTCTTATACAAGTTTAAGCCACTAATAACTCTTTAATACTAGTTGGGCTATAGTTGAGCTCACCTAGGAAAAGAGTGTAAAAATAGGAAAAAAAAGAAAACATCTTTTGACATCCAACAAAAGAGATAAGAATGTACACATAATCTACTTTCTTACCTCCAAGCATCATAAAATTCCTACTATGGTGTTTCAATGTAGAGTCTATTTATTGGATAAGAACTAGAGTTCAAATTATTTTTGTCAATACTTATGGTGAACCGTTCCGATGAAATTCAACATGTATTGGAATTAATTTCAGTCAATATTGGTTATAAGCTTCATTGAATAGAGGTCACCTATTTTGAAACATCATGATTTGGATGGGAGTTCATGTAAGAGCTCTTGGTCCATTATTTTTTTTCATCTTTGGAAGAAATAATGAAATCACTTTCACAATCAATCTTTAGAACAATATTAGATTTTAAAGTATCATTTATAGATTGTAATTAATATTAAGAATAAGTTTTTAAAAATAATATTAGTTAAAAAATTTATAGGTTTTATTGTACTTATTGCTATAAATCTAATTATAATAAAGTTGGAAAGTAGTGAAGTTCTTGCCTAAACTTTGGAAGAGTTGTTTCAACTTTGCAAATGAATTTGAAAGTTTAAATCATATATTCTAAATGTCATTTGTTAGTGTAGATTAAAGGCTACAATTTGTTGCAATTTTCAAAAAGATTGTTATTTTTAAATAGTATAGGATACTAAATCATTGTAACATTGTGTACACCATTGACATAGATGATACAAATTTCAAAATAGTTTATTACAAAAGTTGCATATGCATGTATCACTATTTTAATCAAATTAAGGTTAGACCCCTTTGTACTATCTTATTCTATAATTTGAATATGTATTTGACCTTGAGAGTTTAAATAAAAGGTTCTATATTTACAGTGGACCAATCCATCTTCAAATCTTGATAAATTAATAGCTTTATTATTTTTTAAAAAGTTATTCAATTTTTTTAACTAGCTCCATTTTAATTTTTAATCGTAGAAAATAGTGAACTATTAAACTTGTTTTAAGAAATTGATATTCTTATGTGTGAATTTTACAATAGCTCATAAGAAAAGTTTTTTTTAATCTATTATTTTGATCTTCTCAATTTCTCATTTTCTATTATTTTAACATTTTTAGTTTCTAATTCTTGTGACAAGATTTAAACATTTTTTTAAGAATACTTATGGAACATCCTTCCAAAAAAGTTCTTAACGAAAGGTTCCAAGCAATTTTTTAGGCAAACAAAATACTTTTCTCATCTGCTCTCCAAAAATTCATAATGGAAGATTCTTGACTATTAGTGTCACCACCTCCACCATCACGTTGATTTTTCTATGTATAGTTCTTCGATTCATCTAAATCTCATTAATGTCATGTAAAAGCCATTTCAAAATATCAAAAAAACATACACACTATTTTTACTATATGTATACAATTAGTAAATATTCATGATCTAGTTTTGCATGGTGAGAATTAGGTTGCACTTAGGATCCACAAATATAATCTTCTTGTAAATCACAATGAGATAAGAGAGAGCCTCTCAAAGTAGGGTAGGAATTAGGAATTTTCTTCTCCAACCCATGAGGAAGATATTTTGTTGCCAATTTATTTCCATTCTCTTTCTTAGTTCTATTCTTTCCACTTCTAGTACCATACCTTTTATAGAAAAGAGAAGGATGGGACATAATTTATTTTCCCAAATACACTAGAAGTATTTTCTCTAGCCACAATATTTCTATCCAGAACTTTATCCCCCTTACCTTTCTCACACCTTGTGTCATCCTTAGAAGTAGGGAAGACAAACATATCTTAATTGTTTTACTTTCTCAACAAGATAGTGATGGGGAGGTGCTTTAATGGGCTACTTTAAACTTTTCTTTAGGTCACTTCTATTAACACGTTGGACTACTTATTATCAACAAACCCTACACCCTTAAGAAAATTCAAGTCATTTCCTCCCTACTCTTATAGATAAACAATTAATTGAATGTGTAGACTATTTTTCCTTGAGCTCATAATGTCAAGATCATCTACCAGCTTCTTAGACCTTTCAAAATCACCTTGTAAGAGCCTAGGGATTCTAAACTAACCATTACAGTGACAAACTTATCTAATATGATTATTCTTGGAGTTGTTTTGCAATCAATTTCAAGGTTCCTTATTTTTAGTCCTAGAAAACCAAGTAGATCATAATTAGGAGTCCTAAGGAAGTTTTGGGTTCTAGTTTGAAATTTATTTAAATAAAATTACAAATTAACTTCCATTATGGATACCCTTCTTCAATTTTCTTGGACATTTTAATGGTACCAAGTCTCATATTGTCTATCCAACAACAAAATGCTAATTTAGTTACTTTACAAGAAAAATAAGATTGCATTCAACCTTTCGAGTTGAATACCAATAAAATTGACCAAACTAATACTCTATTATTTACCAAAGCTTAGTATGTAACCTATTCACATCTTCATATCATTGGATTTGCTAATTGAATTTTTTTCTATAAGTTCAAGCTAATGATAACTCTTTGTTCCTAGTTGAGCTATGGTTGAGCTCACCTAGGAAAAGAGTTTTTTTTTTTTTTTAAAAAGAAGAAATCTTTTGACATCCAACAAAAGAGAGAAGAATGTACACATAATCTAATTTCTTACCTCCAAGCATCATGAAATTCCTACTATGGTGTTTCAATGTAAAGTCTATTTATTGGAGAAGAACTATAGCTCAATTTTTCTTAACAATACTGATGATGAACCATTTCCATGATATTCAACTTGTATTGGAATTAATTTCATTTAATATTTGTTATACGATTCATTAACTAGAGGTCACCAATTTTGAAACACCATGATTTGGACGGAAGTTCGTGTAAGAGCTCTTGGTCCTTTATTTTTCTCATCTTTCGAAGAAATAATGAAATCACTTTCACAATGAATCTTCAAAACTATATAGGATTGTAAAGTATCATTTATAGATTGTAATCAATATTAAGAATTTTTTTTAAAAAAAAATATTACTAAAATTTTTATAAGTTCTATTGTACTTTTTTCCCCTATAGTTTACAATGTAGTTATTGCTATAAATCTAATTATAATAAGGTTGCAAAGTAGCGAAGTTTTTACCTAAAGTTTGGAAGAATTGTTTTGACTTTGCAAATGAATTTGAAAGTTTAAATGATATATTCTAAATGTCATTTGTTAGTGTAGATTAAAGGCTACAATTTATAGAAATTTTTAATAAGATTGTTATTTTTAAATAGTATCAGCTACTAAATCATTGTAGCATTGTGTACAACATTGACATAGATGAGAATTTTTTTTAAATAGTTTATTACAAAAGTTACATATGCATGTATCACTATTTTAATCAAATTAAGGTTAGAACCCTCTTGTACTATGTTATTCTACAATTTGAATATGTGTTTGACCTTAAGAGAAAAATAAAGGTTCTATATTTACATTGCATAAATCCAGCTTTAAATGTTCATAAATTAATAGCTTTATTAATTTTAAAAAGTAATTCAATTTTTTTAACTAGCTCTATTTTAATTTTTAATCTTAGAAAATAGTGAACTATTAAACTTGTTTGAAGAAATCGATATGCTTATGTGTGAATTTTACAAT
This sequence comes from Cupressus sempervirens, assembly GCA_028749045.1. Lineage (NCBI taxonomy): Eukaryota > Viridiplantae > Streptophyta > Pinopsida > Cupressales > Cupressaceae > Cupressus > Cupressus sempervirens. The sequence goes on along the minus strand of CM053792.1, from coordinate 769,330,827 downwards.
AGCTCATAGGAAAAGTTGTTTTAATCTATGATTTAATCTTCTCAGTTTCTAAATTCCTATCATTTTAACATTTTTAGTTTCTAAATCTTGTGACAACTTTTAATTTTTTATATAAGAATACTTATGGCAAACCCTTCTCAAAGAAGTTTTTAACGGAAGGTTCTAGACAATTTTTTAGGCAACCACACTAGTTTTCTCATCTGCTACACAAAAGTTCTTAACAAAAGATTCCAAACTATAAGTGCCACCACTTTCCACCATCACCTTGATTTTTCTACGAATAGTTCTCTATTTCATCTAAATCTCACTATCATCATGGAATACCCATTTCAAAATATCAAAAAAATATAAACACTATTATTACTATATGTTTAAAATTAGTTAAACATTCATGATATAGTTTTGTATGGTGAGATTTTAATGGTACCAAGTCTCATATTGTCTATCTAACACCAAAATGGTAATTTGGTGACTTTACACAAAAAATAATATTGCATTCAACCTTTCAAGTTCAAATCTAATAATGGACCAAAATAATACTTCATTATTTACTAATGCTCAGTATGTACCCTATTCACATATCCATCTCATTGGATTCACCAATCCAATTTTCTTCTACAAGTTTGAGTGATTGGTATTTCTTTGCTCCTAGTTGGACTATGGTTGAGCTCACCTAGGAAAAGAGTGTACATTTAAAAAATAATAATAATAATCTTTTGACATCCAACAAAAGAGAGAAGAACATAAACATAATCTACTTTCTTACCTTCGAGCATCATGATATTCCTACTAAGGGGTATCAATGTAGAGTCTATTTATTGGATAAGAACTAGAGCTCAAATTTTTTTGACAATGCTTGTGGGGAACCCTTCCAATGATATTTAGCTTGTATTATAATTAATTTCAATCAATATTAGTTGAAGGCTTCACTAAATATTGGTCACCAATTTTGAAACATGATGATCTAGACATGAGTTCATCTAAGAGCTCTTGGTCCTTTATTTTCTCATCTTTGGAAGAGATAATGAAATCACTTTCACGATTAATCTTCAAAATTATATAGGATTGTAAAGTATCATTTATAGATTGTAACTAATATTAATAATATGTTTTCAAAAAAAAAAATACTAAAAAATTTATAACTTTTATTGTAAACTTTTTTCTATAGTTTACAATGTATCAATTTCTATAAATGTAATAAAAATAAGGTTGCAAAGTAGCAAAGTTCTTGGCTAAAATTTGGAAGAGTTGTTTGGAATTTGCAAATTAATTTGAATTTTTAAATGATATATTCTAAATGTCATTTGTTAATGTAGATTAAAGGCTACAAATTGTAGCAATTTTCCATAAGACTATTATTTTAAAATAGTATAGGATACTAAATCATTGTACCATTATGTATAATATTGATATCTATTAAAATCTTTCATGAAACTTGGTTCTCTTGAACATAAGAAATACTTTGATAACATTTTTAAGGACCAACTAATTCACCTTTTAGCTCTCCTTTCTAGAGGAGAAGAAATGACCTTGATTAATTTTTAGGAACTTCAAATACAATCCAAACATAGATAGAAATAAGAGAGGTGCAATTGTTGTAGTCATTTGCAATTTTTCTAGCATAATATGCAAAAAATTTACAAAATAAAAATGAATTAAAAGTTCAAAATATAATTTTTGTTTGAAAAATAATAGTTTCTTTATTTATTTGAAATTCAAGATATTCTCGATCTTAAATTTTGTAGTGGGATAGCAAGGAATGTGGTTTCTTGATTCATATGCATGTAATAGATGAAACATTATTACAACCACAAAAAAGGCATATATCGGGAAGACCCAAAAGCCATGCAAATTCAAAGAAATAAAAAACTTATGAGAGAAGATAACAAATAAAGAGTGAGTGAAATTGAAGCTTTCATCAAAGATAGTTAGGTGGTGTTGGTCTATTTGCAGGAAGGAGGCCTTTTACCATTTATAGAATGTATTGAAGGTATGATGAGCATGTCTCTCTATAATTTGTGAATTCCTAGGCATATAGAAAGATGACCATTCATGTGGTGGCCTTTGAAATGAAGGAGAAGCTCATTGCTAATGTGGGTGGCCTATCTCTCGATGGAAAGAGTTGGTGTAAACAACAAAGAGTCTTGAATAAAATGATTCATCAAAAATTGCACCCTAAGGAGGACATTTTATGCTATTCCATTAGACACTACATTTTATGCTACACCATCATTCACTATAGTATGCTTGAAGATTGGTTCCATGTGTTGTATTATAACAATTTCCCCATCTTAAATCAGTTTAGGAACATGGACTTAATGGCATATCCACACCTTATTTTTTATTCTATGGAGGATAATGTCTTTAATGCATGAAAAAAGAGGGAAGAAGGGAAAGCATTTTATATCTCGAACCAAGCATTCACGTTCAATGTCCAAAAGTTTGAGCTTGTCATTAATGCACCTATTTTAGTTAATCCCCTTGTCACTATGACCTCACAAGCCTCCATGATGTGATCCATAGTTTTTCTTCCAAAAGAGATGCCAAAAAATCCCCTACCACTAGAAAGGACATTAGCTTAATTAATGTGGAAATGGATATTGCATGGGTCAATAATATTTCTAGGAGATTTGGCAAGAGGCTCAAGCTAGAGAAGTTCAGTTACCCCCAGATAGAAAGAGGTGATCTAGGAATCCACAGAGAGGGAAATGAAACATTCTAGGAAGGAGAAGATAAAATTTGTCCATCCTTTCTCTAAGAGTAAAGATATCCCTATTTGTTCACAAGTTTTAGATACCATAAAAGGTAATTCATCATCAAAAAAGAGCTTGATTGAGCATATTACCTCCCCAATGAAGGAGACTTCTAAGTGTGGGGGGAGATGGTGAGTCACCACAAGGGAGAGGAAAAAGAAAAAATTAGGATGGAGAGACTAGAGATGTCTATGCATGATTTGACTAACAATTAGGAGGCCATGTACTAGAAATTTGGGACTCTTTCTAAGTTTACTACAAAAGTTATGCATTCAATGGGAACCACTTTGTATTTCCTACATGTGAATAAAGAGGAGAAGGAAGTAGGAAAAGAAAGTGAAACCAACTTGATGCAGGAGCATCCAGAGGTATAAGGGCAATCCTGTGTCACCAAAAAAATGTACTTACGCTTAGTTTTTGTTTCATGTGTTTTCATTTCTGGATACCCATTTGGGTCAAATAAAGGTTCCAACTCTCACAGTTTCACTATCAGTGTTCAAGGATAGAGTATTTGAACACCTTGGGATACATGTAAATGCCAAAAAAATAGGAATATGTAATTGGGCCATCATTTTGTTGAACTAGGATGTGTAAATTGGCCAGATGAATGGAATTTTAATTTAGAGCATTCCAGAAAAAGAATCAGGTCAAAATGCCCCATGGTTTGAAAGTTATCACAATTTTTTGAGTTTTGGAGACCTCCTAAGAATGCTTCAAAGTCAGGTTAGGGGCATTAAATAACTTGAAAAAGGGAAAAAAAAATGGGGGATGAATGAGGCTTGTCGATAGGGCTATAGAGCACTTCGAGAGCTTTCCAAAAATGTAAATGGTTCGTCAATCAGAGCTACGGTTCAAAAGTTATGCCTCTCGAAAGTTCGGTTACCATTTTTGGATTCTTCTAGATTTGCACCAACTTCTAACATGGCTTATGGAGCCTTCTACTTGGTTGGTGGATGCCTAATAGCACTTTCTAGAATGTATTCCTAGTCCTTAACCCTCTGGGGTCAATTTAAGGACATTTGTGGCATTGTAAAAGGCAGTTCAGGGTGGACTTTGAGAGGAGGTACTGAAAGAAGAAATTATCTCCAGATTTCTATTATTGTAAGCCCTTAGGGCATGTTTTGAAGACTATTTTCTTTGTACTGAATGTACTAGCTTATTTTCACAGTTAATACAATTTCCCTTTTCCTGTTGTGTCCATTCTATGCATGGGTTGTGTCCCCATCAAGTGGTATTAGAGCTGGTTTTACTGAGTGTGTAGACAGAGCGCCGACTATGAGGCAGTTTGCACCAGGACTGTGTGGTTGTGGGTTTGATTTAAGAAGATGGCTCCACAAAGAGAGCGTGGTGGAAGGGCTAGAGCTATTAATCCTGAGGAGGTTAGAGCCCTCCAAAGGCATGTACAAGCATTGCAGGAGGAGATCCATAGAGGAATAAATGTTGCCGTAGGTAACAACAGTGAGGATGACAACGAAGAAGAAGAAATTGGACCAGAAGGGAAATTTGATAGGGAAGTTCTGAATCAAGAAGAGGAAAGGCTTTTTAGGGCCATTACTAAATTTGGGAAAAGACCTACAATTGATGTGGGTGTATTTTCAGGAAATCTGAAACCAGATGAGTTGATCGACTGGATCAATGAACTGGAAGAATACTTTGAGTATGAGGATATCAGGGACCCAGATAGGGTTAAGTTTGCAAAGGCCAAACTGAAAGGCCATGGCAAAATCTAGTGGCAAGAGGTTCAATTGGAAAGAAATAGAAGAGGAAAGGAGAAGATCACAAGGTGGGATCACATGGTTGACAAATTGAAGAAGCAGTTCATTCCTGTGGACTACGAGCTTGATTTATTTAAGAAGATGCATGAGTTAAATAAAGAAAGAAGATCAATCCAAGAATATATAGAGGAGTTTTATCAACTTTTGATTAGAGCAGGGCCTGCAGAATCAAATAAGGAGAAGGTTGCTTGTTATATCAGTGGTTTGCGACCTAGCATCTAGGAGGAATTAAGTCTGGAAAGAATGACCAGCGTTTAAGAGGCATACTAGTTTTCCCTACAAGTTGAAGAGAAGCTGAATAAGAGGTTTGAAGGGAGAAAAAGAGGGTTTGGTCAAGGAGGAAGGGGAAGCAGTAGGTCATCTGGAGGTCAAAATGAAACCAAAAATAAAAATGAAAATGTGGGTACTAGCAGGAACTAGAGGAATGAGGGTTTCAACTACTCCCATGATCAAGGCTTTGGAAATCAGGGAGGAAGAGGTAGAGGACATGGAAAAGGAAGAGGAGGCTTTCATGGTACCTATTTTCATTACAATGAAGAAGGTCATCATGCCTTTGAATGCCCTCAATGTCAAGGAAGGACATATAGGAGAGTTGAGGGTCAAGCTAGGGTTGCTCATGTGGATGAGGATGCACAATCATCACATTCAGAGGATGCAGAAAGAGGAGAGACCTTGGTAAATGAAAGGGTCTTATTAAGTGGTTAGATTGAACTAGGACAAAGGAGGAGTTTTTTTCGTACCAGGTGAAAATGTGAGGAAAAATGTTGTGATGTGATCATTGATGGTGGTAGCACTAACAACATGGTGTCAGAGGAGATGGTCTCTAAGTTGAAGCTCAAAAGGGAGAAACATCCCAAGCCCTATCGAATTGCTTGGGTAAAAGATGATCATAAGGTCCTAGTAAGTGAACAATGTTTAGTCAAATTCAAAATTGGGAGTTACCATGATGAAGTTCTCTATGATGTTATTCTGATGGATGTTTGCCATCTATTGTAGGGTAGACCATGGCAGTCTGATAGACATGTAGTACATGATGGTCATGCAAACACATACTCTCTAACAAAGGATGGATTTTGTCACAAACTAAAGCCCATGAAAAAGGAAGGTGAAAATGTATGTAGCAGTGCTAGGATTTGTCTTGTTGATGGAAGTAAGTTTTTAGATGGAATGAAACATCAACGTATGTGCTATGCTTTGATTCTTAGGAAACATAAAGGTAGTAGTGAAATACCACTTGAAGTTTCAGATTTACTAGGTGAATTCGGAGATATTATCTCTGATAATGTTCTAGAAGGATTGCCACCAGTAAGGCAAATCAGTCACCAGATAGATAAAATTCCAGGAGCAAGTTTGCCTAACAAGGCTGCTCACAAGATGACTCCTACTGAAACAGAGGAGCTAAATAGATAGGTTCATGAGCTATTAAGGAAGGGCTTGATTAAAGAAGGATGGAGAGTGGAGGATGTGTACAGATTCATGAGCTATAAATAGAATAACCATTAAGTACCAATTTCCTTTGCCAAGAATGGATGATCTTATGGACAGCTTGAGTGGAGCTGAGTACTTCACAAAGATAGATCTCAAGAGCGGTTATCACCAAATACAGATATGAGAAGGAGATGAGTGGAAAACAGCCTTCAAGACCAAGGAGGATCTTTATGAGTGGTTAGTCATGTCCTTTGGATTGACAAACACCCCAAGCACCTTCATGCGGCTTATGAATGAGGTACTTAAGAAGTTCTTGGGAAAATTTGTTATTTTCTATTTGGATGATATTTAAATTTTCAGCAAGACTTTGGAAGAAAATTTATTGCATATTCATAGCATCCTTGAAAGGTTAAGGGAAGAGAAACTGATAATTAATTTGAAGAAGTGTATCTTTGCAAAAAGGGAGTTAGTCTATTTTGGGTTTGTTGTATCACCTTAAGGTCTCAAAATGGATCTAGAGAAGGTAAAAGCCATCTTGGAATGGCCTACTCCAAGGTCTGGTACTGAGGAAAGATCATTTCATGGTCTAGTTAGTTTTTATAGGAAGTTTATTAAGAATTTTAGTGGCATATGTGCACCCCTAACTGACACAATAAGAGGGGATAGAAAAGAGTTCAAATCGACTACAACAATTGCAAGAAGTTTTGAATTGCTGAAAAAGAAGGTGACAGAACAACCTGTGTTGGCACTTCCAAATTTTAGAATGGTGTTCTAGGTGGATTGTGATGCTAGTGGCAGTGCTATTGGGGCTGTATTAAGCGAAGAGGGTAAGCCTATTGCATATTTTAGTGAAAAATTGAATGATGCAAAGAAGAAGTATTCTATTTATGATCAAGAGTTCTATGCAATAGTTCAGGCCTTAAAGAAATGGAGGCATTATTTGTTGCCAAAGGAATTTTTTTTGTATACTGATCATGAGGCATTACAGTACCTAAATAGCCAAGCTGAATTGAATCAGAGGCATATGAAGTGGGTAGAGTTCTTGCAGAGCTATACATTTGTGTTGAAGCCTAGAAGTGGAAAATCTAACAGGGTTGCAGATGCACTAAGTAGGAGATAGTTGTTGCTTACAGTAATGCAGGTTGAAGTAGTCGGGTTTGATGAACTCAAGAATTTATACCCTGAGGATCCTAATTTTTTTCAAGCATGATAAGCTTGTAAAGAGCCTGTTGCTATAAATAGAACCAAGTGGTTACACTATTTGATTTAGGATGGCATGTTGTTCAAGGGTAGTCAATTGTGCATTCCAAGGAGTTCCATGAGGAAAAATCTAATTAAGGAGAAACACAGCGAAGGGATGGCCAGACATTTTAGTTGAGATAAGACCATTGCCATTCTTAGAGAACATTATTTTTGGCCTCAAATTTCACAGGATGTGAAGAAGTTTGTACACAGTTGCCAGGTTTGTCAAGTTGCCAAGGGATTTAGTCACAATACTGGACTATATCAGCCATTTCTTGTTCCATCAAGGCCATGGGAGGACATAAGTATGGATTTTTTTCTTGGATTGCCAAGGACACAATGCAGTAATGACTCAGTATTTGTGGTGGTTGATAGGTTCTCCAAAATGGAACATTTCATTCCATGCCACAAGATTCATAATGATGTCCATATTGCAGACTTGTTTTTCAGAGAGGTGGTAAGACTACGTGGTCTTCCAAGGAGTATAGTTTCTGACAGAGATACTAAATTTGTGGGGTATTTTTGGAGGACATTGTGGAAGAAGTTGAGAATAGACTTGAAATTTAGTTCCACACATCACCCACAGACTGACAGCCAAACAGAAGTGGTAAACAGAAGTCTGGGGAATTTCCTAAGATGTTTAGTTGGGGATAAGCACAAGGGATGGAATTTGATTCTACCACAAGCAGAGTTTTCTTACAATAACTCTATAAATAGGAGTACTAGAAAATCTACATTCCAAATTGTATATGGAAGTATCCCAAGGACTGCACCAGAATTGAGGAAGATAGAGCAAGGAGAAAGGACAAGTGTTGAAGCTGAAGAATTTGTTGAACATATCAAATGTCTACATGAGGAGGTTCAAGCACACATTACCTAGATGAATCGAGAGTATAAAGCTAGGGCTGATCAAAGGAGAAGACATAAGGAATTCCAAGTAGGGGATCTAGTTATGGTGTACTTACGAAAAGAAAGATTTCAAGCCGGTACTTACAACAAGCTGAAAACGAAGAAATTTGGCCCTTGCAAAATTCTAAAGAAACATGACTCAGAAAATGCATATGAGGTGGAGCTTCCAGATGGTGTTCACATTTCTCCTATTTTCAACATTGCAAACTTAACGGAGTATCATGACAATGGTGCAGATGAGGAGCTGGTGTTAGACCAATGTCCAATTCTTGCTTCTAAGAAGGAGGAGATAGAAGATATTCTAGATCATCGTGTGGGTAGAAGTACTACAAACATGTAGTATGAATAGTACTTGGTCAAGTCAAAAGGATGACTAATCGAAGACTCAACTTGGATTTCAATAGCCGAGATTTGCCATTAGGGATATCCTCTACCATTCATAAAGTGACAGGGTCACTTTTCAATCTACCCTAGGTGTCTGATGCAGGAGCATCCAGAGGTATAAGGGCAATCCTATATCACCAAAAAAAATGTACTTAGAGTTAGTTTCTATTTCATGTGTTTTCATTTTTGGATACCCATTTGGGTCAAATAAAGGTTCATCTCTCACAGTTCCACTATCAGTGTTCGAGGATAGAGTATTTGAACACCTTGGGATACATGTAAATGTCAAAAAAATAGGAGTATGTAATTGAGCCATCATTTTGGTGAACTAGGAGGTGTAAATTGGCTAGATGAATGTAATTGTAATTTAGAGCATTCTAGAAAAAGAATCAGGTCAAAAGGCCCCATGGTTTGAAAGTTATCGCAGTTTTTGGGGTTTTCGAGACCTCCTAAGAATGCTTCAAAGTCAGTTAGGGGCATTAAATAAACTCAAGAAGGGCCAAAAAAAGGAGAATGAGCGAGGCTTTTCCATAGGGCTATAGATCACTTTGAGAGCTTTCCAGAAATGTAAACAGTTTTCCAATTGGAGCTACGGTTCAAAAGTTATGCCTCTCAGAAGTTCGGTTACCATTTTTGGATTCTTCTAGATTTGTACCAACTTCTAACGCGGCTTCTGGAGAATTCTACTTGGTCTATGGATGCCTACTAGCACTTTCTAGAATGTATTCCTAGTCCTTAACCCTCCGAGGTCTATTTAAGGACATTTGTGGCATTGTAAAAGGCAGTTCGGGGTGGAGTTTGAGAGGAGGTACTGAAAGGAGAAATTATCTCCAGATTTTTATTATTGTAAGCCCTTAGGGCATGTTTTGAGGACTGTTTTCTTTGTACTGAATGTACTAGCTTATTTTCACAGTTAATACAATTTCCCTTTTCTTGTTGTGTCCATTCTGTGTGTGGGTTGTGTCCCCATCAACTGGTATTAGAGCTGGTTTTACTCAGTGTGTAGAAAGAGCGCCGACTATGAGGCAGTTTGCACTAGGACTGTGTGGTTGTGGATTTGAGTTAAGAAGATGGCTTCACGAAGAGAGCGTGGTGGAAGGGCTGGAGCTATTAATCCTGAGGAGGTTAGAGCTCTCCAAAGGCATGTACAAGCATTGCAAGAGGAGCTCCGTAGAGGAACAAATGTTGCCGTAGGTAATGACAGTGAGGATGACAATGAAGAAGAAGAAATTGGACCAGAAGGGGAATTTGATAGGGAAGTTCTGAATCAAGAAGTGGAAAGGCTTTTTAGGGCCATTACTAAATTTGGGAAAAGACCTACAATTGATGTGGGTGTATTTTCAGGAAATCTGAAACCATATGAGTTGATCGACTGGATCAATGAACTGGAAGAATACTTTGAGTATGAGGATATCAGGGACCTAGATAGGGTTAAGTTTGCAAAGGCCAAACTGAAAGGCCATGCCAAAATCTGGTGGCAAGAGGTTCAATTGGAAAGAAAGAGAAGAGGAAAGGAGAAGATCACAAGGTGGGATCGCATGGTGGACAAATTGAAGAAGAATTTCATTCCTGTGGACTACGAGCTTGATTTATTTAAGAAGATGCATGGGTTAAATAAAGAAGGAAGATCAGTCCAAGAATATCCAGAGGAGTTTTATCAACTTTTCATTAGAGTAGGGCCTGCAGAAGCAAATAAGGAGAAGGTTTCTTGTTATATCAGTGGGTTGTGGCCTAGCATCTAGGAGGAATTAAGTCTGGTAAGAATGACCAGCGTTGAAGAGGCATACTAGTTTTCCCTACAAGTTGAAGAGAAACTGAATAAAAGGTTTGAAGGGAGACAAAGAGGGCATGGTCAAGGAGGAAGGGGAAGCAGGAGGTCATCTAGAGGTCAAAATGAAATTCAAAAGAAAAATGAAGATGTGGATACTAGCAAGAACCAGAGGAATGAGGGTTTCAACCGCTCTCATGATCAAGACATTGGAATTCAGAGAGGAAGAGGTAGAGGATGTGGACAAGGAAGAGGAGGCTTCCATGGTACCTATTTCCATTGCAATGAAGAAGGTCATCGTACCTTTGAATTCCCTCAATGACAAGATAGGACAGATAGGAGAGCTGAGGATCAAGCTAGGGTTGCTCATGTGGATGAGGATGCAGAAAAAGGAGAGACCATGGTAAATTAAAGGGTCTTATTAAGTGGTGAGATTGAACCAGGGAGATGGTCTCTAAGCTGAAGCTCAAGAGGGAGAAACATCCCAAGCCCTATCAGATTTCTTGGGTAAAAGATGATCATAAGGTCTTGGTAAGTGAACAATGTTTAGTGAAATTCAAAATTGGGAGTTACCATGATGACATTCTCTGTGATGTTATTCCAATGGATGTTTTCCATCTATTGTTGGGTAGATCATGGTAGTTTGATAGACATGCAATACATGATGGTCATGCAAACACATACTCCCTAACAAAGGATGGAGTTCATCACAAACTAAAGCCCATGAAAAAGGAAGGTGAAAAGGTATGTAGCAGTGCTAGAATTTTTCTTGTTGATGGAAGTAAGTTTTTAGATGGAATGAAACATCAGTGTATGTTCTATGCTTTGATTCCTAAGAAAGATAAAGAAGATAGTAGTGAAATACCACTTGAAGTTTCAGATTTACTAGGTGAATTTTGAGATATTATCTCTGATAATGTTCCAGAAGGCTTACCACCAGTAAGGCAAATCAGTCACCAGATAGATCTAATTCTAGGAGCAGGTTTTCCTAACAAGCCTACTCACAGGATGACTCCTACTAAAACAAAGGAGCTAAACAAACTAGTTCAAGAGCTGTTAAGGAAGCACTTGATTTGGGAGAGCCTAAGTCCATGTACAGTACTAGCAGTACTTGCACCAAAGAAGGATGGAGATTGGAGGATGTGTACAGATTCACAAACTATAAATAGCATAACCATCAAGTACCAGTTTCCTTTGCCAAGAATGGATGATCTTATGGACTGCTCGAGTGGAGCTCAGTACTTCACAAAGATAGATCTCAAGAGTAGTTATCACCAAATATGGATACGAGAAGGATATGAGTGGAAAACAATCTTCAAGACAAAGGAGGGTCTTTATGAGTGGTTAGTCATGCCCTTTGGATTGACAAACGCCCCAAGCACCTTCATGCAGCTTATGAATGAGGTACTTAAGAAGTTCTTGGGAAAATTTTTTATTGTCTATTTGGATGATATTTTAATTTTCAGCAAGACTTTGGAAGAAAATTTATTGCATATTCGTAGAATCCTTGAAAGGTTAAGCGAACAGAAACTATTAATTAATTTGAAGAAGTGTATCTTTGCAAAAAGGGAGTTAGTTTATTTGGGGTTTGTTATATCACCTGAAGGTCTCAAAAAGGATCTAGAGAAGGTAAAAGCCATCTTGGAATGGCCTACTCCAAGGTCTGCTACTGAGGTGAGATCATTTCATGGTCTGGTTAGTTTTTATAGGAAGTTTATTAAGAATTTTAGTGGCATATATGCACCCCTAACTGACACAATAAGAGGGGATAAAAAAGAGTTCAAATGGACTGCAACAGCTGCGAGAAGTTTTGAATTGCTGAAAAGGAAGGTGACAGAACAACCTGTGTTGGGACTTTCAAATTTTATGATCAAGAGTTCTATGCAATAGTTCAGGCCTTAAAGAAATGGAGGCATTATTTGTTCCCAAAGGTATTTGTTTTCTATACTGATCATCAGGCATTACAGTACCTAAATAGCCAAGGTAAATTGAATCAGAGGCATATGAAGTGGGTAGAGTTCTTGCAGAGCTATACATTTGTGTTGAAGCATAGAAGTGAAAAATCTAACAGGGTTGGAGATGCACGAAGTAGGAGACAGTTGTTGGACCAGAAGGGGAATTTGAACGGGAAGTTCTGAATCAAGAAGAGGAAAGGCTTTTTAGGGCCATTACTAAATTTGGGAAAAGACCTACAATTGATGTGGGTGTATTTTCAGGAAATCTGAAACCAGATGAGTTGATCGACTGGATCAATGAACTGGAAGAATACTTTGAGTATGAGGATATTAGGGACCCAGATAGGGTTAAGTTTGCAAAGGCCAAACTGAAAGGCCATGGCAAAATCTGGTGGCAAGAGGTTCAATTGGAAAGAAATAGAAGAGGAAAGGAGAAGATCACAAGGTGGGATCGCATGGTGGACAAATTGAAGAAGCAGTTCATTCCTGTGGACTACGAGCTTGATTTGTTTAAGAAGATGCATGGGTTAAATAAAGAAAGAAGATCAGTCCAAGAATATATAGAGGAGTTTTATCAACTTTTGATTAGAGCAGGGCCTGCAGAAGCAAATAAGGAGAAGGTTGCTTGTTATATCAGTGGGTTGCGACCTAGCATCTAGGAGGAATTAAGTCTGGTAAGAATGACCAGCATTTAAGAGGCATACTAGTTTTCCCTACAAGTTGAAGAGAAGCTGAATAAGAGGTTTGAAGGGAGAAAAAGAGGGTTTGGTCAAGGAGGAAGGGGAAGCAGTAGGTCATCTGGAGGTCAAAATGAAAATGTGGGTACTAGCAGGAACCAGAGGAATGAGGGTTTCAACTGCTCCCATGATCAAGGCTTTGGAAATCAGAGAGGAAGAGGTAGAGGACATGGAAAAGGAAGAGCAGGCTTTCATGGTACCTGTTTTCATTACAATGAAGAAGGTCATCATGCCTTTGAATGCCCTCAATGTCAAGGAAGGACAGATAGGAGAGCTGAGGGTCAAGCTAGGGTTGCTCATGTGGATGAGGATGCACAATCATCACATTCAAAGGATGCAGAAAGAGGAGAGACCTTGGTGAGATTGAACCAGGACAAAGGAGGAGTTTGTTTCGTACCAGGTGCAAATGTGAGGAAAAATGTTGTGATGTGATCATTGATGGTGGTAGCACTATCAACTTGGTGTCAGAGGAGATGGTCTCTAAGCTGAAGCTCAAGAGGGAGAAACATCCCAAGCCCTCTCGGATTGCTTGGGTAAAAGATGATCATAAGGTCCTGGTAAGTGAACAATGTTTAGTCAAATTCAAAATTGGGAGTTACCGTGGTGAAGTTCTCTGTGATTTTATTTCGATGGATGTTTTCCATCTATTGTTGGGTAGATCATGGCAATTCGATAGACATGTAGTACATGATGGTCATGGAAACACATACTCTCTAACAAAGGATGGAGTTTGTCACAAACTAAAGCCCATGAAAAAGGAAGGTGAAAAGGTATGTAGCAGTGCTAGAATTTGTCTTGTTGATGGAAGGAAGTTTTTAGATGGAATGAAACATCAGCGTATGTGCTATGCTTTAATTCCTAGGAAAGATAAAGAAGGTAGTAGTGAAATACCACTTGAAGTTTTAGATTTACTAGGTGAATTTGGAGATATTATCTCTGATAATGTTCCAGAAGGATTGCCACCAGTAAGGCAAATCAGTCACCAGATAGATCTAATTCCAGGAGCAAGTTTGCCTAACAAGGCTGCTCACAGGATGACTCCTACTGAAACAAAGGAGCTAAACAGATAGGTTTAGGAGCTGTTAAGGAAGGGCTTGATTCAAGAGAGTCTAAGTCCATGTGCAGTACTAGCAGTTTTCACACCAAAGAAGGATGGAGAGTGGAGGATGTGTATAGATTCATGTGCTATAAATAGGATAACCATCAATTACCGGTTTCCTTTGCCAAGAATGGATGATCTTATGGACTACTTGACTGGAGCTGAGTACTTCACAAAGATAGATCTCAAGAATGGTTATCACCAGATATGGATACGAGAAGGAGATGAGTGGAAAACAGCCTTCAAGACCAAGGAGGGTCTTTATGAGTGGTTAGTCATGCCCTTTGGATTGACAAATGCCCCAAGTAACTTCATGTGGCTTATGAATGAGGTACTTAAGAAGTTCTTGGGAAAATTTGTTATTGTCTATTTGGATGATATTTTAATTTTCAACAAGACTTTGGAAGAACATTTATTGCATATTCGTAGCATCCTTGAAAGGTTAAGGGAAGAGAAACTGTTAATTAATTTGAAGAAGTGTATCTTTGCAAAAAGGGAGTTAGTCTATTCGGGGTTTGTTATATCACCTGAAGGTCTCAAAATGGATCCAAAGAAGGTAAAAGCCATCTTGGAATGGCCTACTCCAAGGTCTACCACTGAGGTAAGATCATTTCATGGTCTGGTTAGTTTTTATAGGAAGTTTATTAGGAATTTTACTGGCATATGTTCACCCCTAACTGACACAATAAGAGGGGATAGAAAAGAGTTCAAATTGACTGTAGCAGCTACAAGAAGTTTTGAATTGCTGAAAAGGAAGGTGACAGAACAACCTGTGTTGGCACTTCCAGATTTGAGAAAGGTGTTCCGGGTGGATTGTGATGCTAGTGGCAGTGCTATTGGGGCTATATTAAGCCAAGAATGTAAGCCTATTGCATATTTAGTGAAAAATTGAATGATGCAAAGAAGAAGTAATATGTTTATGATCAAGAGTTCTATGCAATAGTTCAGGCCTTAAAGAAATGGAGGCATTATTTGTTGCCAAAGGAATTTTTTTTGTATACTGATCATCAGGCATTACAGTACCTAAATAGCCAAGGTAAATTGAATCAGAGGCATATGAAGTGGGTAGAGTTCTTGCAGAGCTATACATTTTTGTTGAAGCATAGAAGTGGAAAATCTAACAGGGTTGCAGATGCACTAAGTAGGAGATAGTTGTTGCTTACAGTAATGTAGGTTGAAGTAGTCGAGTTTGATGAACTCAAGAATTTATACCCTGAGGATCCTAATTTTGCGGAAGCATGGAAAGCTTGTAAAGAGCCTGTTGCTGTAGATAGAACCAAGTGATTAGACTATTTGATTCAGGATGTCATGTTGTTCAAGGGAAGTCAATTATGCATTCCAAGGAGTTCCATGAGAGAAAATCTGATTAAGGAGAAACACACCAGAGGGTTGGCAGGACATTTTGGTCGAGATAAGACCATTACAATACTTAGAGAACATTATTTTTGGCCTCAAATTTCACAAGATGTGAAGAAGTTTGTACAAAGTTGCCAGGTTTGTCAAGTTGCTAAGGGATTTAGTCACAATGATGGACTATATCAACCATTGCCTATTCCATCAAGGCCATGGGAGGACATAAGTATGGATTTTGTTCTTGGATTGCCAAGGACACAACGTGATAATGACTCAGTATTTGTGGTGGTTGATAGGTTCTCCAAAATGGCACATTTCATTCCATGCCACAAGACACATGATGCTGTCCATATTGTAGACTTGTTTTTCAGAGAGGTGGTAAGACTACATTGTCTTCCAAGGAGTATAGTTTCTGATAGAGATACTAAATTTGTGGGGTATTTCTGGAGGACATTGTGGAAGAAGTTGAGAATAGACTTGAAATTTAGTTCCACGCATCACCCACAGACTGACGGCCAAACAGAAGTGGTAAACATAAGTCTGGGCAATTTGTTGAGATGTTTAGTTGGGGATAAGGCCAAGGGATGGGATTTGATTCTACCACAAGCAAAGTTTTCTTACAATAACTCTATAAATAGGAGTACTGGAAAATGACCATTCCAAATTGTGTATCGAGGTAGCCCAAGGACTGCGCCAGAATTGAGGAAGATAGAGCAAGGAGAAAGGACAAGTGCTGAAGCTGAAGAATTTGTTGAACATATCAAGCATCTACATGAGGAGGTTCAAGCACACATTACCAAGATGAATCAAGAGTATAAAGCTAGGGCTGATCAAAGGAGAAGACATAAGGAATTCCAAGTAGGGCATCTAGTCATGGTGCACTTACGAAAAGAAAGATTTCCAGCCGATACTTACAACAAGATGAAAATGAAGAAATTCAGCCCTTGCAAAATTCTAAAGAAACATGACTCAGGAAATGCATACGAGGTGGAGCTACCAGATGGTGTTCACATTTCTCCTATTTTCAACATTGCAGACTTAACAGAGTATCATGAGGATGGTGAAGATGAGGAGCTAGTGTTAGAGCAATGTCCAATTCCTACTTCTAAGAAGGAGGAGATAGAAGACATTCTAGATCATCGTGTGGGTAGAAGTACTAGAAACAGGCAGTATGAAGAGTACTTGGTCAAGTGGAAATGACGGCTGATCAAAGACTCAACTTGGATTTCAGCAGCTGAGGTTTCCCATTTGGGATATCCTCTACCATTCATAAAGTGACAGGGTCACTTTTCAATCTACCCTAGGTGTCTGATGCAGGAGCATCCAGAGGTATAAGGGCAATCCTGTGTCACCAAAAAAAATGTACTTAGGCTTAGTTTTTGTTTCATGTGTTTTCATTTCTGGATACCTATTTGGATCAAATAAAGGGTCCAACTCTCACAGTTCCACTATCAATGTTCAAGGATAGAGTATTTGAACACCTTGGGATACGTGTAAATGTAGAAAGAATAGGAGTATGTAATTGAGCCATCATTTTGGTGAACTAGGAGGTTTAAATTAGCCAGATGAATGTAGTTTTAATTTAGAGCATTCTATAAAAATAATCAGGTCAAAAGGCCCCACGATTTGAAAGTTATCGCAATTTTTTAGGTTTTTGAGACCTCCTAAGAATGCTTCAAAGTCAGGTTAGGGTCATTAAATAACCTTGAAAAGGTCAAAAAAATGGAGGATGGTTGAGACTTGTCCATAGAGCTATAGAGCGCTTCGAGAGCTTTCCAGAAATGTAAACGCTTCGTCAATCGGAGCTACGGTTCAATAGTTATGCCTCTCAGAAGTTCGGTTACCATTTTTGGATTCTTCTAGATTTGCACCAACTTCTAACGCAGCTTCTGGAGCCTTCTACTTGGTCGGTGGATGCCTACTAGCACTTTCTAGAATGTATTCCTAGTCCTTAACCCTCCGAGGTCTATTTAAGGACATTTCTAGCATTGTAAAAGGCAGTTCGGGGTGGAGTTTGAGAGGAGGTACTGAAAGGAGAAATTATCTCCAGATTTATGTTATTGTAAGCCCTTAGGGCATGTTTTGAAGACTATTTTCTCTGTACTAAATGTACTAGCTTATTTTCATAGTTAATACAATTCCCCTTTTCTTATTGTGTCCATTCTGTGC
Organism: Cupressus sempervirens; assembly: GCA_028749045.1. NCBI lineage: Eukaryota > Viridiplantae > Streptophyta > Pinopsida > Cupressales > Cupressaceae > Cupressus > Cupressus sempervirens. Next base: position 769,313,255 of record CM053792.1, on the reverse strand, counting down.
ATGGGTTGTGTCCCCATCACAACTTCTCCCTCTATAGCTGTTGGGTTGATGATTGGCTCAAGACATTGTTCGAAAAACATGTTAAGGAGGAGGAGGATGAATTTTCTAGTGAGGATCTGAATGATAAAGAGAAGAGCTAGCCTTCTACTCCTTTTATTTTATTTTATTTGGTATATTTTTGCATATGGTGAACATTGGGCCCTGGGAAACAATTTTTAAAGTTTTCTTACTATTGGTTATATAGTATTATCTATATCTTATACATCCTTTTTTGTTTCAAACATCTGAGTTGCATGTGTGCTTATGTTAATATTATTTGTAAGATGAACTTTGATGTTTTCCTAGTTGTTAAAATGTTTTTGATGTCTAGAAAAGGCATAGGTTGATCATAGGGTGTGGCTACTAGCTATCTTCTAGCCTAATGTACTTTGGGGTCAGCCCCCCTTTTGGATTCTTTTTAATACATCAAAAATAGAGAAAGAATGGATCGATCATTTTCAAGTTCTTAGTTGGAAATGCACAACTTCATGGATTGATTATTCACATGTTTTAATACACCAATAATATCAAAACTTCAAAACCGTTAAACTTTAGGGAAACATATGTTTCACAAATTTTGTTATCCCAGTTTCAAAAGAAAGAGTACACTATGGGCATGATAATTTCAGATTATACAAATAAATAAATAAATTTGAATTTGAATAATAATACAATTTATAAAATGAATATATTAAAACTATGTTAAATAAAAATAATTTAAAGTTTTAGTTAAAATATAAAATCCAATATATACTTATAATAAATTATATAGATTACAAAAAATATAATGTGAGATATTAAAATCTATAAGTTAAAATGTATTACTATGATTTATTAAGTTATAGTTAAATTGTATAAGTTTATTATATTTTAATTTAAATATATTATCTTCAACTTTTAATAAATAAAAAATATAACTCACTTGAGTTCAAAACATATTCAATTCATTTAATTGGGAAAAAATATTCAGTTCTATAAAAGAATGGTTCTTATGGCTAAAAATCTTTTAGCCAATTATGTTTGAGAAAAATAATTTTGTTGAAAACATTGCAAGTTCACTTAATAAAATATGAAAATATTACATTATTAAAAAATCTTAATAAATTTGTATGGATCAAAATGTATACTATAATCACTTGTTTAAGAATTGTGGATGCCTATAGTTCCAAATTCCTAGGACAAGGACTAATAAAGTTAATGCAATGCACAATGAAAATCTAGTTTTTTAATGAATAGTCCCTTTCTATTAATAAATTAAAATATTGTCTACAAGTTAATAAAAAAGGGGTTTGGGATACAAGATCACCTCGTGAGAGTTCATATAGTCACTACTTAGAATCAACAACTATTCATCAAAAAAACATATAAGAAGCTCCCACAAGCAGCTAGAGTAGTGCTAACTGAGGGAGGATCATAGGAATTGAGGGCTAGTGAGAGCTATAGCGAGGGGGTGGAGCCAAGCAGTGTTGTCAACATCATCACCACCACTAGAAGAGTAGTGGCACAGAGCTTGTGAGCACAACATATGCATGCAATGAGTAGAAGTGTTGTTACCCCATTGGCAGCCCTGAGGTGGAGTATGGTTAGCCAAGGAGTTAGGATGAACTTTAGAAACTATGCAAGGTGTGTTACCCCAATGATTGAGTGCTCAATCCTAAAGGTAGACCACCTCCAAAGCCACCTTGTTGGCTTGGACCTAAATCTGCAACATGACATTATTACAAATGCATGATTTAGTGTACATAGCAACATTAATATCAAGAAAGCTATGGGTAAAAAGAACAACATTCCTATTCTTCCACAAAGTAAACAAAATGTTCATCCTAAAGGTATGCCAGATATGGGTAAATTGCCTAGGGATCCTGGGGGATTCACCCAACACAATCATGTGCGAAGAAAAGGGTTTTGGCCTAAAAGGCTTTAAAAACCATGTATCTAGTGCCAATAATTTTGAGCAAGCCTACATAACTAGAAAATATGTAGAAATAATTTAGGATGCCCACAAAAAGGGCACTAAGGATTAGAGACACAAATTTTCTTGAGCCACCACCCAAGGGGAAGCCCTTGAAACAATAGGTACTAGGAAAAATGGGAAATCTTAGGCTTAGTGATTGCACTTCAAATAGTATCAAATCAGATCCTCCAATGACAAGGAGAAGACCACAGATACTAATGCTAGTTGAGAGTGTCCACCATAGGGAGATTCAGAGAAAGGCATCAATATCATTAGATAGGCTTGTAAGCTATGAAGGGTGTGGTTGGATACTAGTTCCAGTCTTTCTAGCAAGGTTGAATAGAATGGATTCCCACCTTGTGAATCAAATGATCTGTAATGGCAGAGAGTAGAAGATCAATTTTTTTTTTATCTGGACGAGCAAGATGAAACTCAACTTGCATATACTCCCAAGATTTGAGTTTCATAAAGACCCTGGAAAAGAAGTCCTTAGGGATCTTAATGTTGTGTTTAAAAAATGTAGCGCACTAGCACCTTGAATCTTTGCCAGAGGAACGCCCTAAATGGAAAATAACAGGGACTATCAAATGTTCTGATGATTCAGAGAAAACCCATAATGAAACCCATCACTAACCTAGCAAAGCCAAAGCTTTCCAGCTTCCAAAGATTTCCAAATACTCTTGATAGCAAAAAAGCCTTGAATATGAACAGGTTCCCACATGATGAGAAGGTTCTAAAGACCAATGCCCTTCTATACAAGCATCTTAATAGGAAATCAAGAAGCAATACAATGTCGAACTAAAACTTTCCAAGCTTTATCACTAGTGATAGCATGAATAATCCACTTAGCATAAAGAGAAAGCCCTTGATCCTATGTCAAAAAAAGGCCAAGACCTCTTGATTCTTTCGAGATATAGTAAAAATTATAGCCACCACTATGAAAGCCATGATGATTAGAACAAGAAGCCCAAAGAAAATCATAACGGAAACATTCCAACTTTATCTAAGAGGCCTTGGAAGGAGCCCAACAAGAGAAGTAATAAATATGAGTAGTAGCCAACACCTTTGAGCAAATTTGGAATTTACTTGCAAGAAAGAGGGGTCTAGTAAGATGGTAGTCAAGCTTTTTCTCAATTTTCATGAGCACAACATTCAAAAAATCTAGCAGAGAAGCTTGAAAGGAAAAGGTGATGCCTAGAAAGTGGAAAATCTCCCTGTGAGTGACCCATTTCCACTCAAATTAAGCAAGATAGGGTGGAGCCAGAAGAAAAGATTTCCTATAATAGAGCATCTTATACCATTGAATAGAGAAACCAAAAGCTCAAAAGGATTGCAAGCAACACAAAGCATTAGTGGTATTCCCCTCATCCCCCAGGAGAGAAAAAAGAATCATCAACAAAGTGCCCATTAACAAGTTGTGAAGAAGATTTGTGAAAGGAAATGCCATGAACCAAACTAGAAGAAATAAAGTGGGTAGGTAAGTAACAAAACCCTTCAACAACAAGAACATACAAAGTTGGAGCCAAAGGGCAACCCTATGAGATAGATTCAAAGATCTCGAAGGCTTCAAATTGAGAACTGTTAATGGTAATATAATCATTAGAATGTCCACAAATTGAAGAAAGTTAGGGCCAAAACATAGAGCCTGGAGCATGGTCAAAATGAAGGGTCATTCAATTCAATCATAAGCTTTGGCAAAATCAATTTTCAAAAACAGAGTTTGGTGATTAGACTTGCAAGCCCATCCATGCCTTCCCAAATAGCAATGATGTTGTCAAGAATATATCTAGATTTAATAAAACCAATTTGCTCTAGCCAGACAATTAAGAGAATAAGATACCTAATCTTAAGAGCTAAAGCCTTCGCAATGATCTTGAATGACCTGCCCAATGTATTATCAAATCATGAAGATTAGAATACACTTGCAATACAAGTTCTTATAGGAGTACATCACCACTATTGGAATATTCAAATATGGAAAGAATACTTATGAGAAGGTGGGGGGGGGGGGGGGGGGTTGAATCAGAAGTATTGTACTTTAACCAATAAAACTTTTTAACTGAAAGTAAATTGCATGCATGTAAATACATCAAGAAAATATGAAACAAAGACATGCATCAACAACACCTAACACTATAATTTGGTAACCCAAAAAAACTTCAGGAATAAGAAGGTAAAATTGGGGTGGGGATGATACCCACAAAAATTACTGTAGCAATATTGTTCAACCACTTCTGATGGTCTGCCCTGTTAAAGGCCTGCCCTGTTAAAGGCCTACCCTATTAAAGGCTTTACACTGTGTCAATAGTGACATGGTTAAAGGATTTCAAACACTTAACATGACGTGTCACCCTATTAAAGGATTTATTCACCTTTTGATAAGGATCTATAGATAGTTGTTAAGCCAGCATATCTACATAGGATTTCTTTTATAATACAATGGTAAGAGAGTATTAGGTATTATAAACCTGATAGTTTGCAATCCTTGTTTACTGAATGCAAGTACTTGTTCTGGCTCTTTCTCTGATTTTGATCCTCTGAGATTTGATTTCTATTTTTCTTCTTTGCTTTGTTCTGACCAACTGATTATTGAATTGCTGCTCTTATTTTCTATGTCTGCTTTCACTGAATTTCATTATGTTTTTCCTTTAACTCTGCTCTACTTCTATCATCTCTCTCTCTCTAATGAAGTTTTTCATCTTCCTTAAAAAGACTTCGAAGACTTAGGGTTAGATATGGATCTACAATCCACATTGAATCTTAATTTCTCACTCAATACTTGGCTTTTACTGATTGGTTGCACGTCTTTCCAATTTTCCAGTTGGTTGCATGCAGATTGAATAGAAAATGTAAAAGATTCATTCTTATCTCTATATCTTTTGAGATTTATCTCATGTTGGCTACAAAAAAAAGTGGTTTACATCATAGTTTGTGCAATTACAAACTCTTATGCTGATATCTTGAGTTAATCGACTCCTAAAGCATTACTGATACTTGGCACATGTTATTTTTTGGATAGCTCAGCACCTAAACAAAACTGTATCACTCAACACTTTATGCTACTCGACACTTGTTAACACTCGACACCTTATGTTACTCGGCAACTTATGTTGCTCGGCACTTGTTATCACTCAACACCTTATGTTTCTCGGCACTTGTTATCACTTGACACCTTATGTTACTCGGCAACTTATGTTGCTTGACACTTGTTATCACTCGGCACCTACTCTTTGCTCAGCATGTATAGTGAAAAATGGTTAATTGTATTGACACTCAGCTACCAAAATTATTCTTTAAACCAACAATCTCCCCCTTTGACATGAGTGGCAAAAAACCTTTACTAAGATCCTGGTATCTTTGTCATTATTGCATGTATCTTTTTATTTGCTACAAAAAATTTTAGGAAGAAATAACAATATACCTTATGACTCCTTGTGAGTTGATCATGTATTGTACACTCAGTGATTTCTGTCCTATTTATGCATTCTAATTAATAAAAATTTGTCAAAAATTCTCCCAAAATTTTCTATCTCCCCCTTTTATCATAGTTACCATTGTCTCCCCCTTTTATCATACTTACCATTTCATTCCTATACTTAACTCCCCCATACTTAATCTCTTCTTAACACTCCCCCATACTTATTCTCCCCCTTTTTGAAACTTATGTCAAGGATTCTAGAGGGAAATGCCATACTTAGCCAAAAGTGTACTATTTACTTCAAGGAGTACCTTCAGATCTGCATCCCAATTTGCTAGTGCAACATCCAATGACTTATGCTGGATGGCAATCTCTGCTGCTAGGTGTATAAGTCCATCAGATGTAGAAAGATTGGGGTCTTTCTTGAGGACTATCTCTACATTCATCTGCTCCTTGTGAAGTAATTCCAAATGAGGAGTAATTGAGGATTGAATTTGCATCAATTTTGGTTTTTTGGTTGCCTCCTCTGCTGCTAAGATAGCTAACTCTCTTTGTGTGTGAAGCGATTGGGAAAAATGCTTCTCACTCTGAGCTGGATTTGTAGGGAGTTGCATGCTAGAAATCTTCAAATTTTTCTCCAAGCTCAGTATCTTTTGGCTAGTGTCCTGTGTGAATGTGGAAAAATCACACAACTTGTTGTATAGGGAAAAAATGTTTCCAAGTACAGTTTTAACTATTTCAATTTTCTTAGCTAGTTTCACTTGTGATAGTGCTATATCACTAGATATTTTATTATTTACCTTTCCTTGGAATTTTCTTTCCGACCATTCCAACAATTTGGCATTTGTTTCTTGGTCTTCACTAGTCACCTGGTCAACTATATCAGATAGTTGCTCTATAATTGGTCTTGACTCATCTAGAGACTGTAAGCAGAAAGTTTCTGTGAATATGTCTTTGATTTCATTTAAGGTAAGCTTATGCTCATGTTCTCTTCTTAGTGCTTCTTGTCTCCTTCTTCTATCCAATGCACTCTGAATTTCATCAATCTTTTCTTTAGTGAGAGTGTTGGATTCATAATATGGAATCTTTATTTCTTCATCAAGTTTAGGAACTCCATAGTGAAGTTTCCTAACTGCCTTTGATGAGCTCGAGCCTGGTGTCCTAATTTGTAATTATAGCCTATCAGTGCTCGGCTGCTAAAGAGTCTATGTTGGAGTACCAAATTTTGGTAATGAAACGAGTGTTTGTATTGTAGACTCCTCCTTCTTCTTTGTCTCATCTTTTTCTTCAGCTTGTGTATCCTTTTGATGATCACTAGGTGGGGTTGAACTTTCTGGTTGCTTAGATGTTTCTTTTATTTCCCTTGCTGTTGTACTCAACATTTGAAGTGTATAAGTGACTACACTTGGTGGAGGTGGTGGTGGAAGGAATATAATACCAGTAGTTTGTATGGTCGAAGGTGGCACTTATGTTTTCACCTTGATTGCCTTTGTTTTAACTTCTAGATTTTGTAATTCATGAACACTGACCAATACAGGATTTGAACATAATTTTGGTACTAGTGATGATTGGTCAAGGATTTCTAAATTCTCTGCAGTTAATGGATTGATGTTTGGATTTGAAGTGTCTGTAACATCCTTGATTTTTATAATCTCTGCAGGTGTGATGGTGGCATGAGGAAGACTAGGAGAGGATACCTGTGTGTCTTGCACACTTTGATCTTGTGGCTCAGCTGCATCTTTCTCTTTCTCCTTAGTATGTGCCTTGTCTTCCTTTTCTTCTTCAACCTCCTTCTCCACTTTTTCCTTCTCTTTTTCCTTGATTCTTGACACCTTCTTCTCCTTTATTTTGGCACTTGCCTCTGCCTTATATTCTTCATTATAAACATATTCTATTTTCTTGTAAACTATTTTCCACAATCTTGTGGATTTTGTAACTACCTCTTCAATTTTGTTCTGTAAAATGCTAAATGCTCTATGCTTGGGAGTGAATCTATTGTTATACCTTTTGACTGCATTTGTTAATTGATCCCTATTCAAATCAGGCAACAATCTTGCTAATTTTGACTCCCTTATCTCCCTTTCCATTTGTAAACAAAAATGCCATTTATCCTCTACAATTTTGTACAATTCTTTAGGCATTGATTCATCTAATTCTAGAGGTGTGTGCTTATATTCAGCCTTCATAGCATACACAGATTCCTCTAATTTATTTTTCTCTTCTTTGGTGAGCTTAGAAAAATTTAGGTTCTTTAAACCTTTCAAATCATCATTCCTAATTTTTGAACATAATTTATCAACAGTAGTCTGAGGATTGTGCCTTACCACTTGAAATTGGTTGTTGTCCTCTGACTCTGTCTTCTCCTCATCTGTTTGAGGTTGGGAAACAAATTTTATTTTCTTTTTTAGGCTTAGCAACAGTCTTCTTTGGAGTTTTCTCCTTCTCTTTTGCCTCTTCTTGGGCTTTTTGTGTTGCATCCCTTGTAGTCGATCTCTTTGGTGCAGGAGCAGCTACTTTCTTTCCTTTGGGTTGAGGAGCAAGAGGAGTTGTGGCCTTTCTTTTTGTGATCTTGGGTTCAACTTGTGCTTCCTCGGCTTCTTCTTCCTTAGCACTTTCCTCTTTGTCTTCTCCTAATCCTTGAGTCAGACCTTGTGGTTCATGTCCCTTATCTTCAATGTCTTCTTCTTCCTCTTCTGCTATTCCTTCACCTTCAACACCAAATTTTCTCTTGATTTGTCTCACCATTTTTTCTTTCTTCTTTACTACTGAGGCAATTTTCAAATTTGTTATCACCCTTGATTTAACAACATCATAGGTTCCAAAGGATTTTACATTCTTATCAACTTCTTTTGCAAGAAGGGTTGTTATTGCTGCAGAGGCTTCATCAATATCGAGTTCATAGCCTAGTGGCCTAAGCCATCTTATTCTAGGTATGCCTGCTTGTATATAGGTATAATCTATATCTACAAGAAAAAAAATATCTTTTTCATATCTCTCAGTCAATGAGACTGGAATCCTCATTCTTTGTTTCATGGACTGTTTAAAGTCCTCAAAGTAACTAGTCATTTGGGCATCAAAATTTTCACCCATCTGTTCAATATATACATTGATTTGTTCAACAATTGTTTTGTCTGGACTCCATCTTACCTTACCTACTGAAGGGAATTCTCTCATCAGATAGAAAAATATGGAGACCAAAACTGATCTGAATTTGCATTGAGCTCCCTTGCTCTTCCTTATAGCTCCCAAATTCTCATTAATATATTGAAACATGAGCTTTGTTAGATCATAGGTATGATCCATTTTAATTATCTTGTATGCAACATCAACTGCTATACAAGGCACACTGTTTAACCTGCTTGATTGATAGAATTTGTGTGAAATGATTCTCATAGAAAAATCTAGTAGAGGATCTATAACTGTATCAATAGTCATTCCTCTATTATTCCATTTAGCACCCATGTTTTTCTCTATTACTTCCCTTTTGTCACTATGCAGGGTCTTTGGCTGATCTAGGGTTGGAATACTAGTAACCCTATGAATAGTTCTCTTTGTGAATTTCACTGGCCCTGACTCTAACCAAAAGGCTCCGTCATGTATTCTGCTCAAAACTATGCGTACCCATTCAATTTTGAAAACAATAAAAAATTCTAGGGTTTTGGTTAATCCTTTTCTTTCTACTATTGAGAACTCATCTTTCAGTATATTGTTCACACATAGCTTATCATATGCATTGTAAATTTCTAAATCTCTTATGGCTCCAATTTTGTAGTTATAACATTTATAAACATCTTGGACCATAAAAACTTTATCAGGAATAACTGACAATGCACCTATGGGATCATTCTTGTATGCAACTTCTGAAATGGGTTTGAATTCAGGTTGTTTTAATTCATTACTGACCAACTGTATTTCATGACTCTCTTTACCCTTAGTGGTTCTAGACCTAGATGCCATTATTTACCAAAATAGGGTTTATAGTTTAAAGCAAGTTTATAGACTATATGTAGCTCGACACTTAAGTAAAATACCTTAAATTGATGAAACTTGTGCTGAATTGCTATTGAAATCTTCAAAAATGGCTTCTAAGCTGTCCTTGATGTTCTCTGCTCTTCTCAGCTTTCATTCACTTTTGAATGGTGAAAAATGATAAAAAATTGAACTACGTACCCTTCAAAATAGAGTAATTAATGCTTAGTGCACTGACAAATATCTACCCAGCACTTGAAAGATTTTGACATAACTCGACACCTATTGTATTTTCACTTTTCTCAGCTCCCAGTAGTATTTCACAGCTCAGCAGCATCTATCAACTCAGTTGCTGTTAGCAACTTGGCACTTGAAGACAATTTTGATAGATTTTGCAAGACTCTCAATTTTGACTTAGCATCTTTGCTTATGCGTATTTCTTCTTTGTAGTTCTTCTATCTTTTGGGACTGATGTTTGATGTAACTTAGTTTATCAATCCCACACACCTATACTTGCTTAATTTGATGAAGTGTGATCACTTGACCTATTGGGTGAAGTGATCTCTGCACTTGATGTCCTACTCTCCTTTTTCTTCTTCCATGTTTTATTCATCTCACTTCTGATGTGTTCAACATTCATCTTTGCCTTTCCATTGCTGAACTTAGAACTTGGTGCCTTTGACCTTGTTGGGCAATTCCTGCTGACATGACCATTTTTTAAGCAAATAAAACATGTACTTTGACTCAACCATATTTTATAGTTTCCCCTGAAATGTGTTCTTATGCAATTCTAGGGTGTATGTCCATATTCTTGACAATAGTGACAACTGTACTTAGTGTTGTAATCCAAAAATTCATGGTTTGATGTCCTTGCTGGTTGATTTTATGTCCACATAGGCTTTGATCTGCATTCAAAAGCTCTATGTCCATATTTCTTGCAATTATGATAGTGACGATCAAATCTTGATGTCTTAATAGTCTTGGTTCTACATTCATATGCTTGATGACCTTGCTTCTTGCACTTATGACAATGGTTCATACTCTTAGGTTTATCATGTTGAAGGACATTCTTGCTTCTACATACATTAGATGTATGTCCTTTCTTTCCATAGAAATGACATGTAGGTTTGACATTTTTACCTTTATCGCTTCTTTGTTCTACACTCTTTGATGATTCTCCAACTTCAGTGTTGTTGTATCCAAGTCCTGATGTATCATGGGTTTGTCTTGGGGATTTTAGTAATTGCTCAAAATACTTGATGGCTTCATTGGGTTTATTGAAGTTTTTTGAAATTTCCTTCTCTTTTCTTAGGTCATTCTGCATCTTCAGTGTAGAGATCTCAATGTCTTTCACATTAAGTTCATGATGAAGGTTCATCATTTGGGCAAGTGTATACATCTGCATGTTTGAGATCCTTGTCAATTTAGTATATTTTTCTTCAAACCTATTTGCAAGATTCCTTTTGTCACTTTCCATCATGGCTTTATCTTCAACTGCTCTTTTCTTTTGTTTAGTGATTTCACATAACATTATGGCTTGTGATTCATGTTCCATCTTAAGAGATCTTATCTCATCTACTTGAACTTTGTTTTTCTCCATCAGTTCTGCAATTGCTGCATCAAACTCTTTAGTATCTCCATTGGAAAATATATTTGTGTATCAATCTCCTTGTAGTTTATCTCATTTTTGGCTATGGCTAGATCCTTCCTTCTTTTCAATGAGCTTTTCAACTTATTTCTAGATTCCTCCAAGCTATGCAGAGAAAATTGCACATCTATCACTTGATTTTCAATGATCTTCCCAAGTTTGAAAACTTTCATCTTTAGATCTTTTCCTCCAAGCTGTTAGACTTTTTCTTGTGAGAACCTAATTGGCTCTAATACCAATTGTTGGAATATTCAAATATGGAAAGAATACTTATGAGAGGGGGGGGGGGGGGGGGGGGGGGGTGAATCAAAAGTATTGTACTTTAACCAATAAAACTTTTTAACTGAAAGTAAATTGCATGCATGTAAATATATCAAGAAAATTTGAAAGTAAGACATGCATCAACAACACATAACACTGTAATTTGGTAACTCAGAAACCCTCCAGGAATAAGAAGGTAAAACTAGGGTGGGGATGATACCCACAAAAATTACTGCAGCAATATTGTTCAACCACTTTTGATGTTCTGCCTTGTTAAAGGCTTTACACTATGTCAATAGTGACCTGGTTAAAGGATTTCAAAAACTTAACATGAAGTGTCACCCTGATAAAGGATTTATTCACCTTTTGATAAGGATCTATAGATAGCTGTTAAGCCAACCTATCTACATAGGATTTCTTTTCTAATACAATGGTAAGAGAGTATTAGGTATTATAAAACTTCTAGTTTGCAATCCTTGTTTACTGAATGCAGGTACTTGTTCTAGCTCTTTCTGTAATTTTGATCCTCTGAGATCTGATTTCTATTTTTCTTCTTTGCTTTGTTCTGATCAACTGATTATTGAACTACTGCTCTTATTTTCTATGTCTCCTTTCACTGAATTTCATTATGTTTTTCCTTTAACTCTGCTCTACTTCTATCATTTCTCTCTCTAATGAAATTTTTCGTCTTCCTTAAAAAGACTTCAAAGACTTAGGCTTAGATATGGATCTACGATCCACATTCAATATTAATTTCCCACTCAATACTTGTATTTTTCTGATTGGTTGCATGTCTTTCCAATTTTCCAATTGGTTGCATGCAGATTGCATAGAAAATGTAAAAGATTTGTTCTTATCTCTATATCTTTCGAGATTTATCTCATGTTGGCTACAAAAAAAAAATGGTTTACATCATAGTTTGTGCAATTACAAACTCTTATGCTGATATCCTGAGTTACTCGACTCCTAAAGCATTACTGATACTCGAGACATGATGTTTCCTAGATAGCTCGGCACCTAAACAAAACTGTATCACTCAGCACTTTATGGTACTCGGCACTTGTTAACACTCGGCACCTTATGTTTCTCAGCACCTTATGTTGCTCAACACTTGTTATCACTCGGCACCTTGTGTTACTCAGCGCCTTATGTTCCTCGGCACTTGTTATCACTCGGCACCTTATGTTACTCGACACCTTATGTTTCTCAGCACTTGTTATCACTCGACACCTACTCTTTGCTCGGCATGTATAGTGCAAAATGGTTAAGTGTATTGATACTCAACTGTCAAAATTATTCTTTAAACAAACAACCACAACTTGAACTCCGACTTAGACTTAGAGAGACTCATTTTAGCACTAGTCTTGGAAACTAAACTTGATTATTCAAACACCTCCCCAAGCCCTCCTTTTATAGTGATTTACCACTTGGAAACCTGATGAAGGTACGCTCTGATACCACTTGATAGAGGGCCACACCACTCTAACAACTCACAACCAAGAATGCAACAATATAGAGACCAAGAAAAAAAAAATGCTTCACAAATAATTTTATTATACTTGAAAAATCCTTACAACACCCACAAGATGATATGACTTCTTCAACATAAGAGAAATCCTAAATAAGAGTCTTCACACCAAGAGCTTCACCAATAACTTCTACTTGAAGAGCTACACCTTTAGAGTTTTCACACCTTGAAGTCTTCACGCCTTCTAGCTTCTACTTGTCAAACTTCTCCTTGAGCTTCCACTCCTCAAGCTACTCCTTGAGCTTCTATTTCTTGCACTTGATTACAAATGATAATAAGCCTTGCTGAAATAGGCACTTCTAATCAAAGACATTACAAACACAACCAATGTGGGATAAAAGGTAAATACAACTACCTTTAAATAAATATTAAATTCCCACCCAAATACAACTAAGCACCCAACAAATATTAAATTCATGATTTATCCAAAACCTTCTAGAATTTCTACCTACACACCTCAATTAATGGAATGACAACTATTTTTCTTATTTTTCTATTTACGCCACCTACACACCTTGAAAATAGAAATCCTCTTTTCCTTTCTTTTCTCCTTTTTATTTTTTATTATTTCTCCTCTAATTTTCGTCACTTTCTCTCTCCTCCACAATTTTTTTTTTTCAATGCAAGATGCTCCTGCATCAAAACCATTTGTGGTTTTATAAAACCATGGGTCAAAACCATGGTCACAAAAACCATGCCACATGTTACCCACTTGTCATTTGTAACTCTAAGAATAACATTTTCATCTATAATTTTTTCTTCTAGTTTAAACCCCCATAAAAGTCATATAATGAGTTTTTTACAATTTAAAAATAGCCCTTCTAAATTATTCTTGAGACTAGAAATATTTTTAAAAAATCATACCCATTTTTCCAACTCATAAACATGTAAAAACTACTATAAACAAATTCTAGAATTTTCTAAAAAAAAGATAGAGTTTTCCAGCTAAAATTTTCTAGAGTTTTTTGGAAAATGTTTGCAAGGTTGAGACACAATTCTCAACATTCTCCCACTTGTAAAAATCCTTGCAAGATTTAGGGGATCCATAGTTTCATGGACTTAATTGCTAGGGGCTGAGAGACCCATAGTCTTTGAACACCATCTAAAGTTTTCTATGTTCACGAGCTTAGTTAATACATCAGAAACATTCACCAAAGTCTCTACCTTCTCCAAATTTACCTTGCTATCCTCGACCATATCTCTCACAAAATGATATTCTACATCAATTTACTTGGTCTTGGCATGGAATTTCATGTTCTTCTCGAGGTAGATTGCACTCAGATAACTATCAATATAAATTTTCGTTGAACCCTATTTGAACTCAATATCTGAAAACTATTTCTTAAGCTAGATGGCTTCCTTGCAGGCATGAGTAGCTACCATACACTCTTCCTTTATAGTGGACAAAGCGACCATAGCTTATCACTTGCTCATCCAACTAATTGCACCACTAGATATTGTAAACACATATGCACTGGTGGATCTACTTCTATCAACATCCCTAGCCTAGTCTGAATCCAAATAGCCTTGAATATCTAGGGAACACTCATATCCTATTCCATGAAAACATATAGAGTACTCTGAGGTAGTCCACAAGTATCTAAAAAATCTCTCTACTATATCCCAATGTGCTCTTCCTAGATTAGACATATAATGGGAAAGTACTCCCACTACTTGGGAAATGTCTGGTTTTGTACAAACCATAGCATTCATAAAAATTCTAACAACACTTTGATATGATACTTGACTCATCTCTCCCATCTCCAATGGGGAAGAAGGATAATGTGAGCTAGAAAGATTTGTTTCCATAGTAACAAGAACACTCAATGGTTTGGAATCCTACATATTAAATCTTCTTAAAGTATTACCATCATACTTACTCTAACCTAGCCAAAGTTTTATGTTTTTTGTATCTCTTATAATCTCCATTCCTAGAATGTACCTTGCTATACCAAGATCTTCATTTCAAACTTTGATAAGAGCTAAGATTTTAATTCTGTAATCAAACCTTTTCCTTAACCAATAAACAACATGTCATCAACAAATAGGCAATAACCAGAGAATAATCACCATCAAACTTGTAGTATATACAATGGTCATATTTAGATCACACAAATCCCAAACTCAGTACACATCTATCAAATTTATGGTATCACATCCTAGGACTTTGTTTTAGACCATATGAGGATTTCTTCAATTTACTACCAAATGACTTTTACCTGTTACCATAAAGTACTTTGGTTGTTTCATATAAATTTCTTCCTCCAAATCTCCATGAAGGAAAGTTGTCTTCACATTCATTTTCTCAAATTCCAAATCATAAGTTGCTACAATAGAAAGTTAAAATTGAATGGATGTAATTTTTGCTACAAGAGAAAAAATTTACCATAATCAATTCCTGGAACCTAGGAGTAACTTTTTCCAACCAAATGTGCTTTATACTTCTCAATGCTTCCATCTAAACCCATATTTCTTTTGAACACTCATTTACAACCAATAGGCTTCCATCCTTCAAGCAATGGTACAAGGTCCCATGTGTCATTCCTCCTAAGAGCTACCATCTCTTCTTCCATGGAAATTTTCTAGGACTCAAAGTCATTCATACCAAGAGCCTCTTCTACAGATTTTGGTTCATCAATATTAGTATTCAAAGAAACTATTCATCTTCAATCATCAGGAGAATATCCGAACCATTCTAGTACTTTCTTCTATCTATTAGACCTTTGAACAAGATTTGGCTCAAGTTCAGGTTCAGGTTCATGATCAATTTTTCCCTCTTCCTCTAATGATTGAGAACTTGTAGAGCTCTCTTCAACAAATTTTATTTCTAAGGGCTTTAATTCAAATTTCTCAGGTGTAGCAAGAAGTTGAATCACATATTTCTTTTCTTTTATCTATTTTGGCTGCACTATAATAGAAAAAGGCTCATTTTCTATAAAAATAACACTTTTGGAGTAAAATACCTTTTACAGTGTAATAAGATCCCAAAGCTTGCATCCTTCCACACCATAAATATATTGGATGAAGATACATTTAACAACTTTGTTGTCCAATTTTGTTTGCTTCTCCTTTGGCACATGAGCATATGCCTCACAACCAAAAACTCTCAGATGTCTAGAAGTCAAGGCTTGTGGACCAACCATGGTTCCATTGGTGTCTTATCAACAAGAGTTGATGTAGGAGACCTATTTATCAAGTAGCAAGTAGTGTATATAGCTTCAACTCAAAACTTTTCTTCCAGTCTGGCTCCACTTAGCATACTCCTAGCCTACTCCATCAAGCTCCTATTCATTCTTTCTGCAACTCTATTTTGTTGTGGAGAATACAGAGTTTTCTTCTCTCTTTTAATACCAAAATCTTTACAAAATGTGTCAAAATCATTGGATAAATGTTCATTTCCATTATTAGTTCTTGAATGCTTTATCTTATTTCTAGTCTACAACTCAACTATTGCTTTAAATTCTTTGAAATGATTGAGAAATTCAGCTTTACTTATAAGAAAATAAACTCATGTTCCTCTACTAAAGTCATCAATGAAAGAAACATAATAAAATAATCTACCAATAGAAGGAACATCAATTGGACCAATTACATTTGAATGTATTAGATTCCAAAATACATGAGGACTTATGAGAACTTGAGTAAAACAAAACACGGTTTTGTTTACCATAGATACGATGCTCACAAAAATCAAAATCAAGATTGCAATCTTTCAACCCATCAACAAGGTTTTTATTCTTTAAGGTTCATGGGCCTTTCTCACCTATGTGGCTGAGTCTCTAGTGCCATAACATAGTCTTCTCTACAAGTAACACTGATATAGTAGATAGAGCACCCTTGGGTGCCAAAAAACCATGACCATCTAATGAAAGAGAAACCCTCTCCTTCTACAAAAAAGTAGTCCTCTTCATAGTATTACCAAAAGTACTATTGCACATAATTTTGTATGCATCAAGCTGGTACAATATACCCAATCTTCTTCCTCTTTCTATTACCATAGTGCCTTTCACCATTTTCACACTTGCTTCAAAAAACTATACATGCACACCTGCATCTATTAGTTTACTATTAGATAAAAAATTCCTTGCTAGTCATGAGATATGTAAGATACCATCACATCTTCTAATTCCACCATCAGAAAATTTCACTTGAATAATTCCATGACCAACAATATCAAGAACTAAGTTATCACCTAAATACACCTTACCACCATCAAACTTTCGATATTTACTAAACCAATTTCTCTTAGGGGTCATGTGAAAATATGCACCAAAGTCTATCAACCATGAATTATCACCTGCATGACTGGCCAAGGCTTTGATGAAAGCATCTCCATCTTGCCTCTCAAACTCAAAATTAGAATCTTGCTTCTTCTTCTTTTTATTTTCCTCGTTGCGGTCCGTTCAGAAGTGTCTAGGTTTAATACAATTCCAACAAATCGCCTTGGACTTACCACAAGATTTTGATCTACCAATATTCTTGGAATTAGAATGGCCATGTTGCTTCTCATTCTTGCCTCTTTCCTTTGGTCTTCCCCGAACACTCAAAGGATATTTGGCATTGAGAGAGACCTTCATTCTCATTTCTTTAGAAAGTAGAGAACCAACAAAGTCCTCCATCTTCAAGATAACTGAAGTGCTCCCTATGGCCATGACAAGGCTATCCCATGAATCTGGCAACAAAAATGGCAATATTTGGCACCTTTCTTCTTCATCCATGCACACTCCAACTAAGGTCAACTGAGTCACCAACATATTAAATTTTTTAAGATGCTTAGAAATCTATCCACCTTCCTCCATTTTCAAAGAATACAATTTCTTCCTCAAGAAAATCTTGTTCACAAGTGATTTTTCTTAATAGATATCACTTAGCTTCTTGCAAATCTTCTTTTTGGTAGGTTCTTCATGGAAATTAATTAGTATAGAATCTACAAGACACAATCTAATGAGATTTTTAGCTTTTTTGTCTCTTAGATTATACTTTGTGGTTGCAGTTGGATCTATGGGCCTCAGCTTCTTTTCATAGATTGCATCCCATATTTCTCGATCAATCAATAGGTCTTGCATATTTAGCTTCTACATTTCAAATTTTGTTCCAGAAAACTTCTCTACATCAATCCTCCTTGATGTGCTTGCCATCTTTATGATTCTGCAACATAGAAATAAAAAACTTTGCACATGCTCCTACTCAAACCTTGATTAGCTCAAAAAACTCTATACCCAACAAATAGAACCAAAATTGGTGTGGTACCACTTGTAGGGAAGCAAAAGTGTGCACAATCATTTCCTACACTAATCTTTGAGAGGATGATTATGAAAATTCAACTAAGTATCGTAAAGATCTCAAGAAATGCATAATAACTTAATCAAAACAAAAGTGAACTCATAACACAATGATTAGCATGGGGAAACCCTTCCCGGAGAAAAAAATCACCCTCCAAAACCTTCACAACATATTATCAAATGAAGAAGACTACAATACACTTGCAATTCAAGTTCTTATGGGAGCACATCACCACAACTCAAACTCAAACATGGAGTTAGGGAGACTCCTTCTAGCACCAATCTTGCAAACTAAACTTGATGATTCAAACACCTCCCCAAGCTCTCCTTTTCTAGTGATTTGCCACTTTGAAACCATTTTTAGTTTTACAAAACTATGGGCCAAAACCATGGGGAAAAAAACCATGTCATATGTTACCCACTTGTAATTTGTAACTCCAAGAATACTGTTTTGTCCATAATTTTGTCCTCTAGTTTAGACCCCCATAAAAGTCATATAATGAGTTTTTTACACTCTAAAAATAACCCTTATCCATTATTCTAGAGACTAGACATATTTCTAACAACTCATACACCTTTATCCAACTCATACATGTTTTTCCAACCCATAAACATGTGAAAACTACTACAAACAAATTCTAGAATTTTCTATAAAAAAACTCTAGAGTTTTCTAGCTAAATTTTTCTAGAGCTTTCTAGAAAAAGCTTGCAAGGTTGAGACACAATTCTCAACAAAGGCAACCTAGAGAATAAGGTTTTGTACATGTGGAAAGTTAAAAAAAAATGCTAGCATCATTAGTACACATTAACATGCATGTGAATTGGTGAGCTCCAGTTAAGGATAATATTTTTTGAATTGCTCATCATTAACATGGTGTACTCAAGTTTCATAGAGATAATGATGGTTCACCTTTAGAATCATATGATAACAATGATATGTGTGAGGCATCTATTTCAAGTTCTCCACTAGTATATACTACTCATATGAAGGTAGTATTCATGGGGTGATCCCACAATAATGGGTTCCATTTTTTGACCAATTTTGACATTGAAATCAATATTTTTGCAACAAATGTCATGTTCAACTAACTATATCTTGAAAATTATAAATAATTTTAAAATCACATAAATTAATGATTTTGAGTACTATGTTCCTACTTTGTAACCATATTTTTTAATCTAAAAAAAAGTTTATTTTTATCAATTTTTCATCTCTTTCGAAAAGTGGTACATAATAAAATTCAATATTTTTAAAGAGTTATAGTTTGTTTGACACTCATAACTTTTTTTGTAGAAATGATAATGAAGTAATTCTTTCACTGTTAGATTCCTAACATCAATATCTAGAGGATGCATTTGGTTTGGTTTATTTTGGTTGAATATTGTATACTTTACGAAGTTTTGAAGTGACATGAATCATAATTCAGACATATGTTCCGTTTGACATAGATGATTTGAAGTCAATTTATCAAAAATCTTTTTTTTTTTTTGAATAGAAAGGTATCTAATAAGCCAATTCCTACATATTTTTCAAAAAAAAATTGACCTAATTTACTAATTTTCCTGAGGTGTCGAAGTTGGTTGATGTTCAATTGGTAATAAACCTATAATGAGTTAAACTCATATTTGAAAGTCTTAATGACTAAAATATGTATTATAATTATAGTCGTTGGAAAGCTTGCTCCGAGTAGCATATTTTGATAATTTTTATTTTACAGTAAGAGATCATTCTCTTGCAATTAAGGGTGTCAAAAGAGAAAAATAAAATAAAATATGCAAATTGGGTTGCAAAATTCTTATTTTTGTATGTTCACACGAACATAATGTTCACACAAACATTTTATAGATGTTCGTGCGAACATATGTCCACGTGAACGTATGTAGTTAACTTTTCCAACTGCCAAAAAATTAAAATAGCATGTTCGTAGGAACATGCAGTGTAGTTTATGTTCACCTGAACATATGAAAAAAGAAAAAAGGTGATGACAACTTTTGGCATACTCTTTAAAAATTGTGACAGCGATAGGTGAATCCGTACAGCAATTTTTTTATCTGATTATTGCTTCAAATTTATCTTGAGGCAAGGGATAATTTATTTTTTTTATAAAATTTTTTATAATGGGAAACAAAAATGGAAGGCAAAAAAAATATGCAATGAAGAGATCTAATGAAGTAGAAAAAAGAAATATTCCAAAGAATGCGACACATTATCATCGAATTAAACAAGGTGAAGGAAATGTTGAAGAAGGCTCAATAGAAGTAGAAGCAGTGCATATAGGAGAGAGGTCAAGAACACTCCCTACAGAGGTTCAAATAACAGAAGTCGGAGAAGGGTCAAAATCTTTCCTTACTGAATCTCAAATAGTGGATGTTGGAGAAAGCTCAAGATCAGTCCCTGTAGAAATTCCAGTAATAGAAGTCAGAGAAGGGTTAGGATCAGGTGCAAGAACTGATATGGATGAACTTTTAAATATTTCCCAATCTATAAAGAATGGTATTTCTCATAAGAATTTAGATCATTTACTTAAAATGGATGTTGATAAATTGAGAAAACTTGCAGCTAGTGTTCAACCATTAAGTTTTTCTAAGAAAAAGTCAATGAACAAGAAGATAAAATAAATTATGACTCAATTTGATAACACGACTTGAAAAAGCTTAGTTGCTTTCACTTTTTCTTACACAAAAATAGTTGCAAGAGGCATTGAAATTGTTAGGTGTAGACACAACATCAAAGAAAAGAAGATTCTAGCAGGAAAAGTAATCTAATTGAAAATGTTAAACAACATTCAAGAAACATAGGAAAACACTCTCGAACTAGAGATAAGTATGTGGCAAGAAAAGTGATGTTGATTTCTGTTGTAAGTAAGAATATGACTCAAAATAGACAAATATCTTCAATTTCATCTAAAATGGGTTTTAGTAGGAAAACAAAGAGACAATATGTTAAGAGAAGATTAATTGTGGATGACAGTACTATGGAGGGAAACTAGGCAATCATGTGTAGAGCACCTCGTTCTGATAGAATTGAAGAGCTATTAAACAATTTAGTCATATCATTTTGGATTGATAATACTCATCCTTCATCAAATAGTAAAGATGTTATTAGGCAGAGGATTTCACTTGGTCAATATGAACATCATACAAAACATTGGTTGGACACAACAAAACATGAGTTATATGTGTCGTTTTGTAATGAACATCCTAATGTAAAAGTTGGGCAAACATTGTTTGAAAAATTGAAGCCATACTTTGTGAGGTCAAACAAAGTGTTTGAAACTTGTTGTTGTCGTCACCATATTGACTTTGATCTCCACTATTAGGTATTTCCAAAGTTTGTAGAAGACACATATGGTTTTCATGTTGCTCCTCCTAGTAGGAGAAGTGAGTTTATATCATCGATTTTGTGTGACAACATAGATGATCCGGATAGTAAAATAAATTGCATCAAAGGATTATGTGAAACATGTGGTGATTACTCCTCCTAGTAGGAGAAGTGAGTTTATATCATCCATTTTGTGTGACAACATAGATGATCCGACTGGTAAAATAAATTGCATCAAAGGATTATGTGAAACATGTGGTGAATTGGCTCTATTTTCTTTGAAAACTGAAAATATTGGTGTAACAAAAATATTGAATTGCAAAAGTTACAAGTATGTCAAGAATGAAACAAAGAGCAGGAAAGAAACAAAAAGGTTGGAATATGTTGAAGAGGAGTTGCATGTTTTAAAATTTATCGACAAATTTAAGAAATTGATTCAACCTTATATTCATCATGCATTTTTCGCAAAGTGGCAAGCACAACAGTTTCAAACTCTAACAGATAGTTTCCCACATGGAACAATTGTATCAGTTGTTGATTTTGCAGAGAACTATTCATTTGTTCATCAGAAAGCAATTCAATTAGATTATTACTTTAATAAGTAGGTCACTATTATGGTACAGGTTTTTTATAGACATGCATAGTTAGATTTGCATGGTGTTCAGAGTACAATTCAAGAATGAGTAATTATAAAGGAATATCATTTTTATATAAGTTATTATAAAGAACATGACATTCACTATGTAGAACATTGCTTCAATATGTTCTTTCGTATTTGAAAGAAAGAAACATAAATGTTGATAAACATTATGTTTGGTCTGATGGATCTGCCACACAGTTTAAATCATCTAGACCATTTTATGCATTGTGTAGATATCATCACAGTGAGAATATAAAACACATACGGAATTTCTTTGAGAGTGGCCACAGAAAAGGTGAACATGATGGTGTTGGAGCTTGCATCAAATGTTCTTTGTGAAAGTATCAAATGAATTATCAGGGAGTTCGTGTAAATGATGCACATGATGTTGTTGAATGGTGTAAGACTCATTTTGCCTTAGATGAGGTTGGAACATCATCAACAACTAGTCGATAAGCACCATATAGAGTCTTCTGGGAGATAATAGGTATGGATGTGTATGTATGTTTAACTTTTATGCAATTAAATAATAAAATTTTATTGTTAAGTTTTATTTTTGAATTTATTGAAGTTTAAATTTAATTTTTCTATATTTTCAATTTAAGGAACTTTCAGGTGTTAATAGAAAAAACATGCATGGTTGCAAGAGGATAGAAAAGACACATTCCTTACATTTAGTCATGAGTATAGATAATTGCAATTGGACATTGAAGACGAGAGAATACTTATGTTTTTTTGATAGTCGCATTGATGAAAACTATGAAGAATGCATCAATGAGACACATAGATATATAGGTGCATGGATTTTGGTACCACTTGATGTTATCAATACATTTGATAAAGATGATGAAAATTTTGATGATATTCCATTGATTTCTAATGATTATAATCATATCTCTAGAATGGTAAAAGTGGGTGAGCATCATAAAAATTAATCTCAAATTTTTATTTAATTATCAATTTCAACTGTCTTATATATATTGTACACATGCATTCATGTATACTTGTTATGCAGGAGATGTCTTTGTAGTGATTGTTGAGCCTAGAAATCATGAAGGTGTCAGTTATTATTCATTGCGATGTACTGCAGAGAGGACAAAGTTATACGACCTTGAAGAAAGTGATGGAATGTTGTTCTCCATAGGTAAATTATACATATACATGTACATGCACGCGCGCGCACACACACACACACACACAGATATATATATATATATATATATATATATATATAGGTAACTTCATATCTATCAAATTATAAAACACTTAAATTTGTGGTATAGGTTCTATTGTGATAGAGGTAGCATATTTGAAGCAAGACAAAATAATCTAACATGGAATACACTTTGTTGATTATCAACCTAACAACAAGGTTTTACAATACAACCACCTAGTTGTTGCTACCAGGCTTTGTCTGCATCTAGTGAAACTTAAGCGTGTACGTTGCAAGTGGAGACTAGGCAGTAAGATCATGGAAAGATATTGCATGTTATAAGTGTACATCATGGTTGATTAGACATTTGAGATTTATTTTGTAATAATATGAATATCAACTTTGGTGAAATGTGTTTTTAGTTGTATGATCATAGTCTTAGTTATCATTAGTTTATTTAAAAACTATAATATTAAATGTACTATGGATGAATTTAATAATTTAACAACTTGATATAAATAGGCTAGAAGTTAGTTCGAACTTAAACAGTTCCATTATCTATGTTACAATTCTATTGAATTTTATCTTGAATTAAATGTGTTTAAATTAATTGTACTATCATAAGTTCTTAATTTTCATTAATTTATTAAAAAAATTTATAATTTAATAATTTAAATTAATTGTACCATGGATGCATTTAATAATTTAAATTTATTTATCAACTTTTTTCAAAATAGATTGAATTTCATAAGTGAAAATTAAATGTGTTTTTAAAAGCGTAAGGTTATAAGTTCATAGTTATCATTTAGGTTAGTTTATTAAAAAATTATATATTTTAATGTTATTTTATTACATCTACAGTCATGTACTCTTAAAGTTTAAATTAACATACTTTTTTAATATTATATTTTGTAAATTTTTTATAAAATAATATATTGGCTTACCTAATTAAGATATTTTTATCCACATAAAACTAATATTTGTCTTTAGTGGGTTAGTAATTGATAATTTAAGAATTATATATCTTTCTAACTTCCTACTAATTGATAATTGATATACATGTACACACATCTCAAGATCATGTTCTATAGCTATAACACACAAAAAATACACATATGTATGCATATACACATCTCAAGAATAAACATCTACAGATCTAATATATCTCTATCTAACTTAAATACAAACTGTAAATCTCGAATAAATGCATGTACGTGGAAAAATATAAAAAGTCATATATATGTACATGTGATGGTATCTAACTACTGAAGTACTCAATAATCATATAAATAGTGAAAGTACATGTATGTCATCAAGGTACTAAAATACACATATGTGTACATGTAAACTATCTCCAATATATAAATGCATAAAATATATATATATATATATATATATATATATATATATGATCTACTACTGGAGGGACCCCTCAAGACGCATACAAATAGAATGACCCTCTGATCGAGTCTCCTGTACATCTTCTCACCGAGGCACATCAACAGAGCCCTGAAAATATATATGCATACATGTTAGAGTTATATCTTTAAAGCATATATATACATACACATGTACATGTACATTCAAATTAAATATGGACTTGTATATATATATATATATATATATATATATATATCTAGTTTTCAAAATATTTAAATAATTTTAAACAAATTATTTCAAACTTAAGTACCCGAGCACTATCGGGTGCCTCAATAGAATCATCTCTCTCATGTAGATGATGCCCTGAACTAACAGTATGTGTAACCATGTGCTCAGCAACCCATGCTTGCATGATTTATTATGAGTTAAAGGTCAAATTAAATATTCTAGATATATATCTGAACTGAATTTTTTAATAAATGAACATATTTTTAATTTGATATATATTTAAAATTAAAAATAAATTATATATGTACGTGGCTCTTCGGAGGTGGATGATGATCAATAGACTCCATTGTATCATCTAATGATGCACCTAAGCCTAAAACTCTAACACTTACAAAACCTCCCTCAACACCATGTCCAATTGCTAGTAAATCTGAGTGAAGTGGACTGTGTAACTAGCTGGGTAATGGTGTAGAATTAGTGTTGCCATTTCAAAAAAATAGGTCCATGTACGATGAAATACCTAGGCTTGAACTAGCATCAATCTTAGACAGGCCTCACAATTGCTCACCAAACTCATCAAGACCCTCAGCTGTGATCTGGACATCTCCAACTCATATACCCAAGTCATCTATAGAGTGTCGTGAGCCCAGTACCGAATGTTGTGAGTTATGCATAGGTGTATCATCTATCACTGGTGTGGTAGCTTGTGTCTGTGGAACTATGCTAGGGTTCTGATTTTGTCTAACAACATCCATCATTGACTGTACCGAAATCCCCTGTGTATCAGAAATTAAGCTGATAATATGCAACATATCTTCCAAAAAATATAGTGCTATATCCATATGTCTCTGTTGTCCTGAAAGACCATGAATGTCGTGTGGAAGTGGTAGCCTAGTAGCTCTATATGCATCATCAGAGAAGGCACCTCAAGTGCTACTAGATGCCTATGAAGATGGTCGATCAAGTGGACAAGGACATCAACTATGAAGATAATGACCAATAGAATCTGATGTGATACTAGCCACTGCAGATGTAATCTGCCCAACAGTGTCAATTGCTCCCCTCTGGGTAGAAATGATGACTCTATCTACAATAGGTGCATGTGCAGGAGTCATAGGAGGCATCCTCTATCCAACAAACTATCTAATATCTATAGGTGGCATATGATGTGCATTGCGGTATTGGTCAAGATCTGCGATTCAACCACGCCCTTGTTCACAATAATTAGGAATATCCAAGTAGTTGACGTTGAGCCCTATATGGAACTCAACGTACAACTACTATGCAAAATAAAGGGGTATCTAGTCGTTATTAGGATAATGGCCATGTGCTGCTAAAAATCGTGGATTGATCATGCTAGAAATAATAAGGTCTTTGCATCTGTAATCCCCTACAACTCAATACTAATGCAAGAACCAATTTTCACATCACACATTATGAAAATCCCTAACACTAAGCCCTTTTATACAAGCTTTTTGCCACTTAAAAAATTAGGGCTAGAACAATAGAAAAATAGTAGCCAACGCCTTTTATAATATAAAGTCATTTTTGGCTTCAACCTCTACGTAGAAATAATCTAGAGGGAAATCATGCCAAATAAACCTCTGAGTTTGATTAGGCTCCACATTGCAATAATCTCCCACTTGGAGACTAATTAGACTCCATAATAATAACCTCCTAGTTGGAGACTGATCATAACACTTCTAAACATGTAGTTCCCACTAGAATATCAAACCACCCTAGACTTTGTTGTTCTTTTATTATGTTCAATTGAGAAGACCAACTGAAGTTGAAGAGGAGTTCAATTTCTCCCTTCTTACTATCTTGACAAACATATCTATTGGACTATCATCTGTATATATCTTCTCTATCTTTAGCTAGCCATCATCCAAAACTAATTGAATGAAATGGTATTGTAACTTTATGTGTTTTTTCTATGGATGCATAGCCGAATTCTTTGCAACATGAATGCCACTCTGGCTATTTGTGAATAAATAATTATTCTTCTAAGGGTGTCCCAATTTTTCCATGAAGAATTGAAGCCAAGTAATCTCCTAGGCTTCCTCTCTACCAACAACATACTCTGCCTATGTAGTGGATAAAGCATTAACCTTTTGTAACCTAGAAACCTAGCACATTGTTGCCACACCAACAATAAATACATAACCTATAGTACTCTACCTAGTATCAATATTCCCTACCAAATCTGAGTCAACACAGCCCTATAAATCAGCCCCCAAAATGTAGACACTTACCGATTGTTCCTCTCAAATATCTGAGAACCTATTCAACTACATTTCAATGCTCAATTCCTAGATGACTCGTATTGCTTCTAACGACTCTCACTACATGTGCAATATTTGGCCTAGTACATACCATAACATACACCAAACTTCATATAGCTAAAGCATAAGGTACCTTGGATATCTTATCCTCCTCTTCTTGTGTCTTGGGACACATCTCCTTAGTCAACTTCAAATGACTAGGTAAAGGTGTGCTAATAGCTTTAGCATTCTCCATAGAGAAATGTTGCAACACCTTCTCAATATAATCATCTTGAGATAAAGTCAATTTCATGTTCTTCATATCTCTACAAATCTTCATACCAAGAATGTGTTTTTCTGTCCCCAAATCCTTCATAGCAAACATGTGTTAACTTGCATTTTTGCCCCTTAGTGTAATATATGTTAGTCCCAGCTACAAGTATATCATCAATACATAAAAATAAAATAATGTAGCTATCATCATTCAACCTCTTAAAATAAACACAATGATCTGAATGACACCTATTGGATCCATGCTCATGCATAAAACTATCAACTTTTAGATACAATTGTTGAGATTCTTGCTTCAAGCCATATAAAATTTTCTTCAATCTACACACCAAGTTCTCCTTACCTTTGACCTCAAAACCATGTGGCTATGCCATATATAGCTCTTCATCCAAATCACCATGAAGGAAGGTTTTCTTAACATCAAGCTACTCTAAATGCAAATCTTTAGTAGCCAAAATACTTAAAACAGTGTGAATAGAAGTCATTTTAATCAATGCCCTCTTTCTGTGCAAATATTTTTACCACTAAATTAGCTTTAAATCATTTCTTACCTCCATTTTCTTCTTTTAACCTATAAAAACATTTACTCTATAAACCTTGTTACTTGCAGGCAACTTGCATAAATCCCATGTCTTATTTTTCAGCAAAGAGTCCACTTTTTCTTTCACTGTAGACTCCCACTAAATCTTTGTATCCATCTACACAACTTCATCATAACATTTAGGTTCACTAGAATTAGTAAGTAATATAGAATACAAGGAAGGAGAAAATCTTTCTAGAGGTCTACTTAGCCCTATCGACTGTCTAACATTCATTTGGGCGTGTGGTATTTTTTTATTGTAGTTGTTGCACATCATGAGGAATTCCTAGAATAGCATATTTTGTAGCATCCTCCAACACTACATAATCATCTTCTTTTTTTTTGGGTATGTGCAAGATCATGGTGTGCCAAAAAGTGGCAATCTAAAAAATTTGTACTTCTAAAATATCTCAAACCATTTCAAAATTTATTCCAACTTTTTTCCCACCCACCTTGATATTAAATGAAAAAAATTAATATCTTTATAAGGTCTACTATATCTTTTGATACCAAACCTAGATGGTCAACTTTAGAAACATCCTAAAACTATGCTTTTGACCTATTTTTATGTGATTTTTACTTCAAGCATGTAGCTGATGACCTTTTTTTCACCAAAATTTGATGAAATGAATAGGATTTGTTAAGAATGTTCTTATCTTTTCATAAATGTGAGGTTTTTCAAATTATGATTATAGTAAGCAATTATTACTTATTTTCTAATGGAGTTATGTATAAAGTGTTGATTGACACACTACTTGAAAAACAACTACAACTTTCAAATGGTACAACATTTTTTAAATCCAAAAGATGCATCACATTCTATGTTTCTTCTACTATAAGGCAAAAAAATGAAAAATTGAATTTTGCAGAGTTTTGAATTAGTTAAAGTGGTCAGACACAAGAGTTTTTTATTCCAAAAATACTAAATTCAAAAATTAATTAATTATTATTTATTTAGAATAAAAATACCCAAAAATATATGTCACATTTAGGCATGAGTCTACTACTTATATCTAGAATATTATTAAAATTATTATCATTTGATTTTTATTAAGGTGGTCAAACATACATCTACTTCTTCATTTTGTTCTGAAATTTTTGTATTATTGCATTAAAATTCAAAATTTTGACCAATCTCATATTTTTTTTTGAGATAAGTCCTAGTAGTTTAGAAATTAGACTCAATTTTCTAGAGATTCTTTTCTCTCAACTTTTTGATATAAAGTTAATAACAAGTAGAAAATTGCATGTCAAGTTGACATAACTCTGATTTTCTAATTGTTTATTGCCACTTAAGAGCATAGTTTGGTTGACCATGATCATGCACAAACCTGTCTCATGTTGCTGCAATTGATTTTTGTACAACACTTTCTCATTGAATATGACATCCCTGCTTCTTACAATTTTATGATTTTCAAAATCCCAATGTCTATACCCAAATTCATTAATGACATATCTAACAAATACACATTTTGTTGACTTAACTTCCAGCTTGGTTCTATTTTCTTAATCTATATGAGAAAATGCTTCACAAGTGAAGGTTTTGAGAAAAGAATAACTCACCTTCTTACTAGTCCATACTTCCTCTAGAATACCAAAACCCAATGGAGTAGAGAGACCTCTATTGATTAAATATACAATAGTATTAATAGCCTCCACCTACATCTTTAAGGGCAACCCTGCATGCAACCTCATTCTACTTACATGCTCCATTATAGTCCTATTCACATGTTCTGCCACTCCATTTTCCTATGGAGTCCTTGAAACAATTTTCTATCTATGAATACCATTAGCCAAGCAATAATCTTCAATTTCATGATTGAAATACTCACCACCATTACCAAATCTAAGACATTATAATTTCTTTCCAATCCCATTTTCAACCAGGAATTTCCACTTCTTAAAAGTTTGAAATACATTAGATTTATGTCTACGGAAATAAACCCATACTTTTCTAGTTGCATCATCAATAAATGTGACTTAATGATGAGAGCCACCAAGGAAAGATACCTCAGCTGGTCCCCACACATCTATATGCACAAGCTCTAATTTCTCGCTTTTATTTTCCTTCCTAGTCTTCACAAAAATAATTCTCTTTTGTTTTCCATATACACAACTTTCATAGAAATCCATATTGACACATTTCAGACATGGTAAAAATTTATTTAAATGAATTACTTTCATACATTTTTGACTCATGTGCCCAAGTCTTTTGTGTTAGAGTGTTGTATTAGAATATACAATAGCTATTTGTTCTCCCTGCTCAACTGCAAAAATTATTCCTGAACATTCATTTTTCTCTGAAATAATCAAAGTAGAAGGAATAATATGACCTATACAAAGATATAAGGTGTCTACTTTTACACATTTTTCTATTACAAGGGAACCTTTTGAAACCTTCCAATTTTTGTCTTTAAAAGTAACTACACAACCCTCATTATCAAGTTTCCCTGCTGAGATTATATTCCTACTCAGCCCTAGATCATGTCTTACCTCATGTAGTAGCTAATGATTCCCATTCTACAACTTAATCTTAAATTTTTCCATTCCAAAAATTTGATAGGGTTCATTATCCCCCACATAAACAAGCCCAAAATCCCCTTGGACATAATCAATTAAATAATCTCTATGAGGTGTAGCATGAAATGAAGCACCATAATCTAAAACCCATGAATCGTCAACACTTTATAAAGAAAGAAGCTAAGCATCCTCTTTAGATTTTTTACTTACCACATTTACCTCCTTGTTCCCTTCTAGTTTATCCCCTTCATTATTATTTCCAGTCCAACAATCTTTCTTCTGATGCCCTATTTTACTACAATACCGACAATCTCTTAGTCCTCTAGATTAAGACCTCTTCCCCTTTAATTTTGTTCCTAATTTCCCATGATTTCTAGAATTATTTCCTCTCTTAGTCATTCTATCTCTACTTTCTGCATTCAAAGGACTTCCCGATGTAGATCCACCTAAGGTTTTTCTATGAGTTTCTTCACTCAAAATAACACTGATCACATCATCATATTTTATGGTATTAGATCTAGAAATAGAATTACTAACAACCATTCCAACTTTTAGGAAAAGAAAGAAAAATCAAGAGTTCCCTAATTTCTTAGTCAAAATTAATACCCATAGAATATAACTGACTATTAATAGTATTAAACTCATTTAAATGATGTGCAATAGATCCATGTTCTTTCATCTTCATATTAAGTAACCATTTTATGAGAAATACCTTGTTTTAAGCAAGGGGCCTTTCGTACAATTTTGCTAGGGTTTCCATCAACTCTTCTATCATTTTCAATTTTGTAATATTAAATGCCACTAATGGTGCCAAGAATAACTGAATGCTTCCAAGTGCCTTTCTTTCTAAAATATACTAGTTGTCATTTTTCATAGATCCCTGATTCTTTGTTTTTTCCTTCCAACGAATTCCATAAATCCTTCTAATAGAGATAGTCTTGCAATTGAATCTTCCATAACTAAAAGTTCTACCCATTAAACTTGTCAACCCTCATCTATCATCGCTCCCACTCAACCATGAGACTCCCACTCAACTATGAGACCTTCTTACAAAATATTGCTAATAAATGATGACATTCTAGTGAAAAAAATACAACATGGCTCTGATACCACTTGTTAGGATTAACATCAGACATAAATACTAGTTATATGCAAATATAACCAATATCAGAAAATAATAGATCGCACATAAGAGTACACAAGAAACCAACATTTAATGTGGTTCCCCCAATCCCTGGGCTACGTCCACCAATAGAAAGCCCAATATTATTATGATCCATTGATTACAACCTAATTACTATCCATGATTGCTTATAGCTCAATACTGCTGCAAGAACCAATTTTTGCATCATACATTATGAAAATCCATAACCCTAAGCTTTCTTATAAAATATTTTTCTTTCTTAAAAAATTAAGCCTAGAATAATAGAAAAATAATAGCTGACATCTTTCATAATATAAGGTCATTTTTGGCTTCGTGGGCACAACCCCCAAACTCCGATGTAGAAAAATCAGGAGGGAAACCATGCTAAATAAACCTCTAACTCTTATTAGGCTCCACATCAAAAAAAATACTTATGGAAAACCCTTGCCAAAAAAGTTCTCAATTGAAGATTTTAGATAATTGTTTATGCAAACACAATATTTTTCTCATTCTCTATCAAAAAATTCTTAATGAAAGATTCCTGACTATTAGTGTCACCACTTACCACCATCACCTTGATTTTTATATGCATAGTTCTCCATTTGATCTAAATCTCACTAACAACATGTAACATCCATTTCAAAATATGAAAAAAATATACACACTATTTTTGTATTATGTATACTATTAGTTAGATATTCATGATCTAGTTTTGCATGGTGAGAGTTAGGATAAACTTAGGATGCACAAATACACATAAATAATCTCCTTCAAAACCATAGTGAGATTAGAGAGAGCCTCTCAGAGTAGGGTATGAATTAGGAAGTTTCTTCTCCAACCCATGAGGAAGGTCTTTTGTTGCCAATTTTTTTCCTTTCTCTTTCTCAGTTGTGTTCTTTCCACTTCTAGTACCATGCTTT
Source organism: Cupressus sempervirens (assembly GCA_028749045.1). Lineage (NCBI taxonomy): Eukaryota > Viridiplantae > Streptophyta > Pinopsida > Cupressales > Cupressaceae > Cupressus > Cupressus sempervirens. The sequence continues at coordinate 769,280,714 of CM053792.1, read as the reverse complement.
TATAGAAAAAAAAAAGGAGTGGACATAATTTATTTTCCCAAGTAGAATAGAAGAATTTTCTCTAGACTTAATATTTTTTTCATTAAATTTAGCCCCCTTACCTTTCTCAGCACTTGTGTCATCCTTATAGGTAGGGAAGACAAGGATATATTTATTGTTTTAGTTTATCAACAAGAAAGTCATAGCTAGGTGCTTTACTGAGCTACTTTGAGCTTTTCTTTAGGTCACTTCTATTAACACTTTGAACTACTTAGTATGCACAAATCTTACACCCTTAAGAGGATACAAGTCATTTTCACTCTACTACTTTACAACTAAACTATTAATTGAATGTCCACGTTGTTCTTCCTTGAGATCACAAGGTCAAGATCATCTACTAGCTTCCTAGACCTTTCATAATAACCTTGTAGGAGCCTAGGACTTTTAAACCAACAATCATAGTCACAAAATTCTCTAATTTGTTTATTCTTGGAATTTTTTTTTAATCAATTTCAAGATTCCTTATTTTTAGGCCTAGAAAATCTAGTAGCTCCCAATTAGGACACCTAATTTGGTTTCAAGTTCTAGTTTGAAACTTTCCTAGATAATCATACAAATAAACTTCCATTATAGATATCCATTTATGATTTTCTTGGACACTTTACTGGTACCATGTCTCATACTACATATCCAACACCAAAATGCTAATTCAACTACTTTACAAGGAAACCAATATTTTATTCAACCTTTCTAGTTGAAATCCAATAAAATGGATTAAACTAATCCTCCATTCTTTACTAAAGCTCAATACATACCCTATTCACATCTCCCTATCATTGGATTTGCTAATCGAATTTTCTTCTACAAGTTTAAGCCACTGATAACTCTTTGCTCCTAGTTGGACTATGGTTTAGCTCATCTAGGAAAAGAGTGTAAAAATAGGTGGGGAAAAAACATCTTTTGATAGCTAACAAAAAATAGAATAATGTACACATAATCTACGTTCTTACCTCCAAGCATCATGAAATTCTTGCTATGGGGTTTCAAAGTAGAGTCTATTAATAGGATAAGAACTAGAGTTTAGAATTTTATACCAATACTTATGGTGAACCCTTCCCATGATATTCAACTTTTATTGGAATGAATTTTAAACAATATTGGTTGAAGGCTTTGTTGAATAGAGATCACCTATTTTGAACACCATGATTTGAACGAGAGTTCATGTAAGAACTCTTGGACCTTTATTTTTGTCATCTTTGGACGAAATAATGAACTCACTGTCAAAATCAATCTTCATAATTATATAGGATTTTAAAGTATCATTAATAGATTGTAATTAATATAAAGAATATGTTTTTAAAGAAATATTACAAAAAAAATTATAAGTTTTATTGTACAATTTTTTCTATACTTTAGAATTTACTTATTGCTATAAATCTAATTAAAATAAGGTTGGAAAGCAACAAATTTTTTTTCTAAAATTATGAAGATTTTTTTGAACTTTGCAAATGAATTTGGAAGTTTAAATGATATATTCTAAATTTCATTCGTTAGTGGACATTAAAGGCTACAAATTTTTGTAATTTTCAATAAGATTGTTATTTTTAAATAGTATACGATACTAAAACATTGTAGCATTATGTACAACATTGACATAGAAGAGAGAAATTTTAAAATAGTTTATTAAAAAAGTTGCATATGCATGTATCACTAATTTAATCTAAATAAATTTAGACCCCTCTTGTACTATCTTATTCTTCAATTTGAATATGTTTTTGACCTTGACAGAAAAAAAATGTTCCATATTTACATTGTGACACTCTAGCTTCAAACCTTCATAAATTTATAGATTTATTAATTTTAAAAAGTTATTCAATTTTTTTAACTAGCCCTATTTTAATTTATAATCCTAGAAAATTGTGAACTATTAAACTTGTTTTAAGAAATTGATACACTTATGTGTGAATATCACAAAAGCTCATAAGATTTTTCTTCTTAAAATCTATGGTTTTAATATTCTCAATTTTTAAGTTTCCATGATTTTAAATTTTTTAGTTTCTAATTCTTGTGACAAGTTTTAAACATTATTTTAATAGTACTTATGGAAACCCTTCCCAAAAAAGTTCTTAACGAAAGATCTGAGACAACTTTTTAGGCAAACACAATATTTTTCTCATCTGCTATCCTAAAGTTCTTAATGGATGATTCCTGACTATTAGTGTCACCACTTTCCACAATCACCATGATTTTTCTATTTATAGCTCTCTATTTGGTGTAAATCTCACTAACATTATGGAAACCCATTTGAAAATATGAAAAAATATACGCATTATTTTTACTATATGTATACTATTAGTTAAATATTCATGGTAAAGTTTTGCATGGTGAGAGTTAGGCTACACTTAGGATCCACATATATAATCTCCTTGGAAATCATGGTGAGATTAGAGAGAGTCTCTCAGAGTAGGGTAGGAATTAGGAAGTTTCCTCTCCAATCCATGAGGAAGGTTATTTGTTTCCAATTTCTTTCCTTTCTCTTTCTCAGTTGTGTTCCTTCATTTTCTAGTACCATGCCTTTTATAGAAAAGAGAAGGACGGAACATAATTTATTTTCCCAAAATACTCTCTAGCCATAATATTTCTATCAAAAACTTTAACCTCCTTACCTATCTCACCACTTGTGTCATCCTTTGAAGTAGGTAGGACAGTTTAATGAGTGACTTTGAACTTTTATTTAAGTCACTTCTATTAACACTTTGAACTACTTAGTATCCAGAAACCATAAACCCCTAAAATTATTCAATTCATTTTCCCCCTACTCTCTTATAGATAAACTATTAATTGAATGTGCACATTGTTCTTCTTTGAGCTCACAAGGTTAAGATCATCTACCATCTTCCTAGACCTTTCACAAGCATCTTGTAGGAGCCTAGGGCTTCTAAACCAACCATTACAGTCACACAACTCTCTAATTCATTTAATATTGGAGTCGTTTTGCAATAAATTTCAAGATTCCTTATTTTTAGGCCTAGAATACCTAGTAGTTTACAATTAGGACTCCTTAGTGGGTTTGGTTCTAGTTTGAAACTATTCTAAATAAAATTAAAAATAAATTTCCATTATTGATACCCATTTTTTATTTTCTTAGACATTTTAGTTATAGAAAGTCTCATACTATCTATCTGACACCAAAATACTAATTCAATTACTTTACAAGAAACATAAGATTATATTCAACCTTTTAGGTTGAAATCTAATAAAATGGACTAAACTAATAACCCATTATTTACCAAAGTTTAGTATGTACCTTGTTCAAATCTCCATTTTATTAAATTTGCTAATGCATTTTTATTCTACAAGTATAAGCAATTGATAACTCTTTGCTCCTAGATGGGTTATGGTTGAGATCATCTAGGAAAATAGTGTAAAAATAGAAAAAAAAAAAAAAACTTCTTTTGACATCCAACAAAAGAGAGAAGAATTTATGCATAATCTACTTTCTTACGTCGAAGCGCCATAATATATAAATAGGCCATTGATAACTCTTTGCTCCTAGATGAGCTATGGTTGAGATCATCTAAGAAAATAATGTAAAAATAGGAAAGAAAAGAGAGAGCTTCTTTTGACATCCAATAAAAGAGAGAAGAATGTACACATAATCTACTTTCTTATGTCCAAGTGCCATAATATATAAATAGGTTTTTTACAAATACACTGATTCTAACATAAGAAGCTTGCAAAGAAAAGAACTAGGAAGAAAAACTTTGTTCGTAACCTGATCAAGAGAAAATAACCAAGAAATGAAGGATTGCTAATTAGGGTAATAAAATCCCAAGATAATTTCCTCCAACATAAAATTAATAGAAGAAAGAAAAGAGGAAGTCTACAACTACCGCCAGAGTCCTATATGCTAAGTTCCCAAAGCCATCTTTCCCCATATTTTTCCTTACAATACATATTACAACCAGGTATGACATCATAATTTTGAATAAGAATAGAAGACCATTGCAAAAGAAATGCTTGTCCTTCATCAACGACTAGATCCAAATACTAGAATAAACCCACTTGGAAACCTACACAAAATACAAAAGGTTAAAACATGAAGGAAAAATTCACAACATAATAAAAACACCTTATTCCTCCATAACTTTTGTTATAAGATTATAATGTCCAAGCTTAAGAGTAAGATCAGGAGTGGGAAGGGGAGGGGCTAAAGTCTGCGAGGATATGGGTGCCTGAGAAATGTCATATTCCAAAAGATCCAAAATGAAAAATACAACATGATGCACACTATTCAAACACTATCTTGATAAGTGAGTGCCATATTGCTGCAATGCAACCTTAACTAGTTGAAATGACTACCTCTTGAGAGCCATTTTAATGCTTTGAAAAATTAAATAAACACCATGATTACTAAGAAGAGAATGGTGATAAAATAAACCTCCTATGAGAGTGGTGTCACACAAAAAGATCGTATTCTAACAAGCTTTTACAAGCTTACCACCTTGCAGAAAGCTAGGCTTTACAAACCTACTAACTATCAACTCCAGATAAAATGGAGATTGCAATAGGTATAGAGCATTAGACAAGAAAAATAATAAAATATGAGAAGGGTAAATAATTCTTTTTCCTAAAGAGAAGATAATTTCAAGCCCTATGGTTCTCTTTATCCCTATTTGGATATATGGACAATCATAGAAAATGATGGTTGCCAACATATCATCTTTAATATATAACCTAGAAATGGTAGTTCCCTTTCTTCGATTTCCGTAAAAAATTTGTAGCTTCTAAGATAATAATCCATGTGCAATGCTGAGAAGAAAAAGTGAAGCTCTACTAGACAACTAATCCCTACCAAAGAACTAGGATAGTCTGACATAATGCTGGCCACAAAGAAGACCAGAGCATAGAACTAGAGACTAGCACCCTCAAAAAAGAAAAAAACTAAACTAAGACATCAAACCCACACAACCAAAATGACTCCTATTCACGACTTTATAAATCTTGATTATGCAATGATAAAGAGATATGAGATCCAACACATAAGATGAAAAAAGTAGAATGCATGAATGAGGTACAAAATCATAAAAGAAGAATGATGCTAACATAATTTTGAACAAGTGACTACAAATAAAAATACCCAATGACACTCTACAAAAAAAAATTGTAGGTAAAGAAAATCATAATATAATCATCAAATGAATTTTTTTAATTACCTTCGTATAGGTATACCACATAAAATGCAAGCCTTTTGATTACTCTCAATAAAGATACATGAGCTTGAATTATGGAAAAAAAAAGATCCAAACATTAGATAAAATGAAGCCACATAGGTAGACCAAGTATAGGTGATGGGCCCACTCTGATTTAATGATGAATCCACTAGCCACTGAACCCATCATAAACTTAACTCAAGCTACTCACTAACTACCAAATGTTAATCTTATATTACCATGTCTAATGCACTCAAAATAACATCATCCAAGGCATACTTATAACCATATCTTCTTACACATATAACCTATATAATTAGATATACATAAATATACCCACATGATGACATTAAACATACTATCATATCATTAGCAACTTACATTTAGCAAGAAAAATATGCCTCATACTTGATGATCAAAATAAAGGAAGGGAAATTTTCTAGCATAGTAGAAGAAGAAAGAGAATCCAAAACAACTATATCACATGTAAAATTTGCTAAGCAATCTACCAAAGCATTACCTTCCCTATAGACATGACACAAAATATATCTATCTAATGAGTCAACGTGTCACCAAATTTATTGGAGGACATAGCTAAGATGTTAGTTATTGCTCTTCCTTTGAATGCAAGCATTAATGACAACTAAAGAATCACCATAAATATGCAAGCAAGAAAGACATTTTCTCTTAGCTAGAATTAAACCTTCTAACAAAGTAGAAGCTTCTACCATAATATTAGTAAAATGACTAATGGGAGCTGCATAAAACACTAACACTTCACCAAGATGGTTTCTCAAAATAATCCTATTCCCTAACTCATTAGGATTCCCTCTGGATGAACCATCAAAATTGAGCTTGACAAGAGGGGAATCAAAAGGCTCCCATTTTATTGAATATCTACTAATTGGAATATTTCTAATATGTGGAAAGACAAGAGGAGAGGAAAGTGACATAAAATTCCAAGATTGGATAGTTGAACTATCGGAAAATGAGAAAATGCCATTCCCATTAAAATGCCCATAAGAATAATTATTCACGAATTTAGAAATAAGATGCTCAATTGTGGTAATCACTATATTCACGTCTGCCACCTCTTTTCTAAAATTCTCTTATTATGCTCCCACTAAATAGACTAGATAACTGATGAAGGAATAATAAGATCCATAAAGATACAAATATTAAATTAGTAAAAAAGATGAGCTAGGTCTAAACCAAACCCCATAAGGATAGTGGGAGAGAAAAGGAGATAGATAATTTTCCCATGAAATAATACTGACATTGTAGAGAGAATTGACATTACACAAAAAGATGATCAACTAATTCCACACATAGTCCACACAGAATACATGTAAAGGAATTTTCTATATGAAGTTTCTCTATTCTATCACTAGTTAGGACTCTAGTTTGAATAGCCAACCAAGAGAAAACTCCTATCTTTGGAAGAACACATTTATCCTAGAAAAAAATAAAGGCTTAATGGGAGACATGTTTGTCAACCATACATTGAAGGGCTTCATAGCCAAACTTAACAGAGTACAATCCATTTTTAGTAGGCCACCACATTAGTTTATCACATCCTTTGGAAAAAAAAGACCAACCTATTTGCCAATATATCCACTATTTTTTTAGCCCAAATTCTTCCTATACGAAGAGAGAAGAGGTCTTTCCAATATACCTTACGCAATATAATGTCAACATAATCCACTAAATGATACCCCAACATGTCAAAGATACCCCCATAACTTCCTTTAAAGTAGAATTGAGGCATAATGGAGGGCACCCATTCGATGAATCTTTCCAAAAGGATATGTTAAAATTAGAATGAATGTATAAAGAGAGGAACTTGGTAACAAATGCTCTAGAAGACATCATAAAGTTCTAGGTAGACAACCCACAAGGGGGATTACAAATAGTAAAAATTCTATGAGCACAAGGAGAATATAAATATTTGGCTTGCATAATTTGGCACCAAAGTGACTGAGGTTTGAAATACATGTTCTAGACCAATTCCCCACCAAAAGCTTTGTTCCAAAGAGATAAGTTTTGTACACCAAACACTCCATCATGTTTACTAATGAAGAGCTTTTATAAGGACATAAGGGGAATCTTTCTAATATTCATCATATTAGAACAGCATAGGAAAGCACATATGATTTTTTCAATCTAACTAATTACGTATGAAGGTGCTTGAAGAACTGAAATATAATTGTTTGGGATAGCTATAAGAATTATTTTAATCAATAAAATTCTACTAGAGAGATAAATCCACCTTGCCTTCTAGGCTGAGACTCTACTTTCTAACCTAGTGATAATATTTCCCAAAAATGAAGCTTTCAGTATTCCCATGAAGAACGAGATACCAAGATATGTGGATGAAAACTTGTTAACTAAAAAGCCTAGAATTATAGTTATTCTTTGCTTAATACAATCAAGCACAAAGAGAATTAAAAATTTTGACTTATTTAGATTAATGACCTAACCAGACCTAGAAGTATTGTTGGAATTAACTCAAGTTTATTATTAGTGACAACACTTATTTAGATTCTATATGCTTATCAAGCTCTTTGATTAGTCTCCAGTGTTTTCCATGTAATTCAGTAGTTACCAAGCTTCATAGTTTCTACCAAGCATTCCAGTGGTTACCAAGTGAATCTAGGCAGTGTGAAGTCCACCAGTTCTTACCGAGTAGTTCAATGGTTACCAAGCTTTGTAGTGTTTACCAAGTCATCAGTTCTTGTGAAGCAAAGTTAATGTTAGCTAAGTGATGAGATGATTAGTGTTTATCGAGTGCAAGCATGGTAAACATGGAATTCAGTTTCTACTGAGTAATACTATATCTATCGAGTGCATGATGATGCCAAGTAATGGTAGTGGATGTCATGTATCAAAAATTCACCAAGTCAGCTTTTAGAACCTGAGTTTCTACATTTGGGCCAGCTCAACAATATTGGTATTAACTTGTGTATTGGTTGACCTTGTAATTATGTCAATTGGGTTAGTATATATGTAATATATTATATTATACCCAAGTACGTAACAATTTTTTGATGTAAGATACTATGAATGTGATGATAAGCATGTAAATGTGAATCAGCAACAGAGTAAAGTGTATTAATAGCTCATATTAGGAGTAGTCAAGTTACATCTATCACATAGAGGTGATCAGTATTTCAAGGATCTTAATCAGCAATTCAATTGTAGGTTAGATCTACTATTTTATCCTAATAGGTGAATTAGCTACAAGTCCTTTAACAGGGTAGACTTAACAGTCTTTTCTTTAAATCTCTTTACCGAGTCCATACTTCATTATATGTTTGTAAAACCTCTAACAAGGTGGACCTAGTAGTCCTAATTGCTCCTAATAGGGAAAATCATTAGAAGTGATCATTGTAAGCCTTAATAGGCCAACTTTATACTGAAGTATTAAAGTTTTTTGGGTATCATCCCCACCCTAGTTTTGCTTTCTATTTGGAAGGTTTTTGGGTCACCAAATATTGTGTTCAAAGTGTTTTATGCTTTTAGATTCTCATGCATACAATAGATTAGATCTATTAATGATAATTGGATTATGTTATTAAGTGTTGAAATTGTTAAAAGTTTTGAGGTTATTGATTCACCCCTCCTCTCTCAGTAAGCTAGCTAATCTTGATTATTTCTAACAATTGGTATTAGAGCATTGTGGTTCTTAGGATAAAGTTTGACAGCTTGAGCAAAGATCAAGGTCAATGGAGATATTCAGACTTGACAAAGCTATTGATAATGAAAAGCTAGATCTAGAGATGGCCATAGATCAACTCAAGAAAGAAAAAGAGCATCTTTCTCAATCCATAAAAAGAAGGAAGGAACTTGCAAAATATATGAATAGGCACCATTATGTTGAAGAGAAGATTGAAAATTTTCTCCCCTCAAGTAGTTCAGATGAAGCAAATGATGCAATCAAAGAACTCCTAGAAAAGAATGGCTCCCTGCAAGAAGAAGTGAGAAAATTGAAAAGGGAACATGAAATTCAATTAATAAGATAGTGTAAAATCTCAAAATAGAGAAATAAAGAAAAATAATACTTGGAGGTAAGGAACAATGATATTCAAAATCAATCCCTTTAGCAAGAAAGTCTTATCAATCAACTCTCCAATGAAAATGAAGAAATCATGAGTCTGAGATCTAAAAATGAAAGGCTAAGGAATGATTTAAACACTGAAAAGAAAATCAATGAAAGGATGAAAGTTGATCTAAATTTTGAAAAAAAACTCAATGAAAGAATAATGAAATGCCAAGAAAATATGGATCAATGGAATCAGCAAAATGAGCAGAATATTTATAGACAAAAGGGCAAAGTAGGACTTGGATAAAAATTAGAATGTGAATCCTCCAAAAAAATTTCTCTTCAAACCTACAAAATTTTACAAGAAAACTAGGATAGGACCTTAAATTTTATTCTTAAGATACATTATGAATTTCTCTCACATTTTGGTGTCTCTATATAAGTATGTTGTGTATAAATCTTTGGCATTATTGTTGAAAGGGGGGAGAAACATATATATATATACAAAGGAAAAATATTTGTATATATCATGAGAAAACGATTCCATACTAGGAGATACACCTATTATGACATAATATGCATATTGTATGGGGGAGATATGTGCATATATATATATACAACAGAGTAACAAAGAATTTTTTTGAAAAATCAAAAAATCTGCATGCCATACAAAGCCAATATCAATCAATCTCCGGTGTTTGTCATGTAATTCAGTGGTTACCAAGCTTCACAATTTCTACCAAGCATTCTAGTGGTTACCAAGTAAATTTAGGCAGTGCGAAGTCCAATAGTTCATGCTGAGTAGTTCAGTGCTTACCAAGCTTCATAGTGTCTACCAAGTCATTAGTTTTTGTGAAGTGAAGTTAATGTTAACTAAGTGATGAGATGATTAGTGTTTATTGAGTACAGGCATGGTAAACAGGGAATTTAGTTTCTACTGAGTGACACTATATCTACTAAGTCACTAGTATATACCAAGTTCAAAACTATGTTCAAGCCATTAGTATGGATTGAACCCCTACTTCTACTGAGTGCATGATGATGCTAGTAATGACAGTGGACACCATGTATTAGAAACTCACCAAATTAGCTTTCAAACCCCAAGTTTCTACATTTGGGCTGACTCAACAATATTGGTATTAACTTGTGTATTGGCCGACCTTGTAATTATGTGAATTAGGTTGGTATATATGTAATGTATTGTATCATACCCAAGTGTAATAGTTTATTGATGTAAGAGAATGCGAATGTGATGTTAAGCAAGTGAATGTGAATCAGCAGCAGAGCAATGTGTATTGCAAGGTCATATGAGGAGTAGTCAAGTTACATCTATCACATAGAGGTGATAAGTACTTTAAGGATCTTAATCAAAAATTTAGTTGCAAGTCAGATCTACTATTTCATCCTAACTGGTGAATCATCTTCAAATCCTTTAATAGGGTAGACTTAATAGTCTTTTCTTTAAATTTCTTTACTAAGTGCATACTTCATTGTATGTTTGTAAAACCTCTAATAAGGTGGACCTAGCAGTCCTAATTACTCCTAATGGGGTAGATCATCAGAAGTGATCATTGTAAGCCTTAACAGGTGAACTTTATACTACAGTATTGAAGTTTTGTGGGTATCATCCCCACCCTAGTTTTACTTTCTATTTGGAAGGTTTTCAAGTCACCAAATATTGTTTTCAAAGTGTTTTATGCCTTCAGTTTCTCGTGCATATAGTAGATTAGATCTATTGGTGATAATTGGATTATGTTATTAAGTGCTGAAATTGTTAAAATTTTTGAGGTTACTAATTCACCCCTCCCCTCTCAATAACCTAGCTAGTCTTGATTATTTCCAACAAAGTATATGCATCTAAGATTTTCTTAATACACATGGCCTCATTTAAGAAGATCTTTCAAATGGAAGCATATCATTAGCAAAAAAATTATTGGTCACAGAGAGCTCTGAATTTGATATACGTATACCCTTCATGTTGGCCAATAGATTTTACCTATGTATGGATCTACTAATGGTTTTAGCCACGATATAAAAAAAAGGGGATATAAAAGATCCCCTTGTCAGAGCCCTTGGGTTACTTGGAAAACGAGAGAAGGTTTTCCATTGATAATGACTACAAAAGTTGCTTTAGAAAGACACTTAATCCATTTTCACCAAGTGGCTAAGAAACCAAAATTAGAAAGGACTTCCAAGAAAATTTCCCAATCCACTTTATCATATGCTTTCATCATATCTAGCTTAGCCACAAAAGAAGATGTCTGATAAATTTCAATTGTATGTAGGACCTCCAAAGCAACTAGAGCCCCATCAAAATTATTCCTACGAGGAACAAAACCACCTTGCTAAGGAGAGACTAATCTTGGGATTGGGGGTTTGAGCCTAAGATAGATATATTTAGTAATGATCGTACATACAGAATTACATAAAAAATAGGGCCTAAAATCAAAAAAATGTTTGAGGTGAATTCGAATTTAAAATAAAAATGAGGTTCTTTTTGTTAAAAAACTTGAAAATATATCCTTTCTTACAAGATTCCTCAATCGTCATTAAGAGATCAAAATTAAAAACATCCCAACTCTTTTGATAGAGTACCATGGTGAAACCATCTTGGCCAGGAGCTTTCTCTAGAGCCATAAAAAAACAATATCTAATGGAATTCCTCAATACTAAAAGGTTTGATAAGGTCATCATTATCTTTATTTATAGCTAAAGATGGGATAGACTGTAGAAACACATTCTTATCACACTTATTAACTCTCAATGGCACACCAAGAGCAAGTAAGTTTTAGTAGAAACCTACTTCCTCATTGCTGATATCCTATTGTGATACCAACATATCCCTCAATGATAGACTATTAATAGAAAAATAGGCAAAGAAGCTTTTCTAATTTTAGTAGAAGCATGAAAAAACTCTGTTCATATCACCCACTTTTAACCACAACTCCCAAGATTTTTGTCTCCAATAAATCTCCTCCCTAGCACATAGAATTTCCCAATAACATTGAAGAGATTTTTTTTTCTCAGCTACCTCAGTATCTAGACCACAATTAGCAACATGACCTAAAATAAGACTAAGATCATTTTCAACACTAGCCATTTCATGGAACATGTTATTGAAGACTTCCTTATTCCAGATACTAATTTTTGGTTTAATAAATTTAAGCTTATTAGAAAATTGAAACATTCAGGTACCTTTACAGAAAGGCACACTAATCCACCATTACCAAAGCAATAGAAAAAATGGGTATGAGTGAACCACATGCTTTCAAACTTAAAGGAGGAACAATTATTAGACTTAGTTGGGTATGTAAAATCAAGATAAATAGCAAAGTGATTAGACTCTGAAGAAGAAAGAATTTTAGTAGATAAATTTAAATTTAGAAGCTTTAGATCCTGAGAAATAAGAAATCTATCCAATCTAGATGATATAGGTGTAGCTATCCTATAGTTAGTCCATGTAAAGATCATATTTAGAAAAGGAATATCACATAAAGCATTATTCTGAATAGAAACGCTAAACTCTTCTATGACCCTTTGTGCAGTGTGATTACCCCCAATATTTTCAACTGATGAAGACATGGCATTAAAATCACCCCCCAAAATAACTGGAAGATTTTCAAGCTTACTAATTTGATTAGTTAGAGATTCACAAAGGATGAGTTTATCCTAGGCTGAAAAAAGACCATGGACATTAAATAAAAAGAACTTAACACCAAACCAAATAAATTCAATGAGCTGCCAATTGAATTTTAACTCCAGAATATGGCCTTTAAAACACTTACTCTTCAAAAGAACAGTAATACCTCTAGAAGTTGTAGAGGAAGGAACACATCCCAATTCCCAAGAAGACCAATTCCTATAAAATGTATCAAATGACTCTTGAGAAACTCTGGAATCTTGAAGAAGTACTATATTTGCATGAGAAGATGAGTTAAACTTCTTAATCCTACAACTGTTGTCATGGGCATTTAGACCCATGACATTCTAGGATATAATCCTCATTTTGGAGTAGGAGAATGAGCCACTCTCTTTGTTATAATCATGGGAAAAAATAAATGTAGAAGATTTTATTGAATACCAACTTCAATCTCTTCTTTAACCATGGAAGTTAGAGGCTTTTGGCCCCTCTTTTCAGGGGTTTTAGTAGCCAACATAGGAGGCATATGAACAAGAGAACTCTCAAATTGGGTAAGGGATATTTCTTTAGAATAGTCAAAGTAGTTAGCAATAGGTGAAGAATTATGTTCAATATATTCATTCAAGACCATGCCCTTCTCCAATGAAATATCATCAAACACCTTTGTCACCACCAAAATAGTTGAAGACAAAGCAGGGAGAAAATGTTCACTACAGAAAATCAAGTTCTAAATAATACTATGCTCATTGAGTGGAGAAAATAACTAACCCATTGGAGGATGGTCAATTCACTTAGAGCATGAAATGAGAAAATGGGATATAGTGTCTAACAAAAGTTCACTAGAAATCAGAATAGAACAACTAGAAAATAAGAAATAACAAGATAAATTAGAACTACCATCAAAATAATAGAACAATAGAAAAGACAACGAAGGATATATAGAGAGATAGTTAAAAGATAAAGATGAAGGTACATAAAAAAACCTCCTAAGCTACTAGAGCTACTTGCAACCTAGAGATCTTGACCAAATCAAGCCAGGGTAAGGCAACATCAAGCTCTTCCACTAGACAAGCAACATGAGAAGAAATCTAGTAAATAGGAACCAACTACAAGGGATGTAATATTAAAGTCAAACATGAGAAATATAATGAACACACCATATGACTAGAGACAAAACTCTGGTAGATATCATGTGACATGAAAGAGAGTGTTGACGATTTGTAAAATGACCCATAGAATTGGCATTTCTATTAATAGTAGCTACCTCTAAGTACTGAATATGTTGCACCCACATCCCAAATTTTAAACAAATTAAAATTTTGAAGGTAAGTCTCTATCTTCTGAATGAGAATACAAATGCTTACTACTAGATGCAATTGAGAGAACAAAACCAAGTCATGGTTAACAAAAATCCCTAGCTTATTTGGAATGATCTCAACCAGAGAAGGATCTCTATATTCTAACCATAGATTTGGGAACACAACCCACTCAGGGAAAATGTGTAGCAAGGCTTTAGGCACCTCAAATGTGGCATCCACACAATAGTAGTAATGCTAACCCCCTTATAGAACAAACCCTTAAACTTGTGCAATTTCGCTTTATGTTTCTGGGAGTCAAAAATCACAACAAAAGCTAAATAATCGTTCTCATACAAAAATAACTCTAACAGACCAACCCAAAAGTAGCTATCCTAAGAGAATAGAGAATCAAACTCCACCAATATCTGTAGCATACCAATAAGAGCTAACAAGTGCAAGTGATCCACTCTACAGTTGATCATGTCAAAAGGAAAAACAACCCTTGGTTTAGACAAATGATGATTCAAAAATCCCAAAGTCTGTACCTATTGATCTTCGTTCTATAGAGACATCAATGAAGATTTAGGAAAAGGGCACCCTAAATTTGGAGTGAAGAGGGCTTGATATGGCTAAACCAGTGGTGTCTTGCTAAGATCCAAGGAAAAAGATGCAGCAACGGTTAAGAATCTTGATAAATGTTAAAGGGTGGTTGATGCACAAAGGGTTTCTTATGCTTGTAATCATGAAAGATAGGACAAGAAAGAAAAGAAATGGTGCTTAAACTATTGGGGAGGGTATTTACAAGAATGAGCACCAGAAAAAGGATGGAGGCAAAGAATACCTTTAAACATAGAATCCCTTGGGAGAAATGTTAACTTAACCATAGGGGGAAGTGTAGGTTGAACCCTTGGATTGTTCATTTGAGCTTACAGAGCACAAAACTTGACTAGTGTCACACTATCCCTTCAAATTCCATGCTAGAGAACCTATTGTGGAACATGACCAAAAAAATTTAGACACGCCAAATCTTTCTCATCAAAAGAGAAATCACCACAGCCTAGATTGGTAGAAGGAGTATCCACCTTACCCTCTGATGAGACCACTTGTAACACATCATACTACCAATTTTCCACACTAAAACTCTACTACTAAGCTTCCAAACTATCACTTTTCTATTGTGTAGCCAACCCATCCAAACCCTGATAGGAATCTCATGCATACTCATCAAGATCTTCTCTTGAAATCATCATCACTCCAATTTTTTTTTTCATAATTTCTTCTTTTGAAAATAGTCATGGTGAACCCTTCCCATGATATTCAACTTGTATTAGAATCTATTCTAATCAATATTGGTTAAAGGTTTCATTGAATATAGGTAACCTATTTTGAAAAGCCATGATCTGGACGATAGTTCATCTAAGAGCTCTTGGTCCTTTAGTTTTGTCATCTATGGAAGAAATAATGCAATCACTTCCATCATCAATCTTAAGAATTATATAGGATTGTAGAGTATCATTTATAGATTGTAATTAATATTAAGAATATGGTTTTTTTAAAATATTACTAAAAAATTTTTATTTTATAATTTTTTCTATAGTTTAGAATTTACTTATTTCTATAAATCTAATTAAAACAAGGTTGTAAAGGAGAAAAGTTCATGCCTAAAATTTGGAAGAGCTTTTTGGACTTTGAAAATGAATTTGTGAGTTCAAATGATATATTCTAAATGTCATTTGTTAGTGTAGAATAAAGGATACAAATTGTACCAACTTTCAATAAGATTGTTATTTTTAAGTAGTATAGGATACTAAATCATTGTAGCATTGTGTACAACATTGACATAGATAAGAGAAAATTTTGAATAGTGTATTGTGCAAAAGTTGTATATGCATGTATTGTTGATTTAATCTAATTAAGGTTAAAACCTTCTTGTACTATCTTATTCTGCAATATGGATTTTTATTTGATGTTGAGAGAATAAGAAAGATTATATATTTACCTTGCATTAGCCTAGCTTCAAATCTTCAAAAATAAACAGCTTTATTAATTTTATAGAGTTATTTAATATTTTTCGCTAGCTCTATTTTACCTTTTAATCTTCGAAAATTTGAACTATTAAACTTGATTTAAGAAATTGATATGCTTAAGAGTGAATTTTAAGATAGCTCATAAGATTTTTTTTTTTAAAAATCCATGATTTTAATCTTCTCAGTTTCTGTTATTTTATGATTTTAACATTTAAAATTTCTAATTCTTGTGACAAGTTTTAAACATTTTTTAACAATACTAATGGAAAACCCTTCCCAAAAAAATTGTTAACAGAAGATTCCAAACAATTTTTTAGGCAACCACAATATTTTTCTCATCCCCTATCCAAAAGTTCTTAATGGAAAATTCCTGGTGATTAGTGTCACCACTTTTCACAATCACCTTAATTTTTCTATGTATAGTTCTTCATTTGATCTAAATCTCACTAACATCATGGAACACCCATTTGAAAATATGAAAAAAGTGTACACATTATTTTTACTATATGTATACTATTAGTTAAATGGTGAGAGTTAGGCTACACTTAGGATCCACACATATAATCTCCTTGAAAATCATAGTGAGATTAGAGAGAGCCTCTTAGATTAGGCTAGGAATTTGGAATTTTCTTCTCCAACCCATGAGGAAGGTATTTTGTGGCCAATTTCTTTCCTTTCTCTTTGTTAGTTATGTTCTTTCCACTTCTAGTGACATGCCATTTATAGAAAAGAGGAGGGGACATAATTTATTTCTTGAAATACACTAGAAGTATTTTCTCTAGCAACAATATTTCTATAATGAACTTTAGCCCCCTTACCTTTCTCAGCACTTGTGTCATCCTCATAAGTAGGGAACACACACATATATTTATTGTTATAGTTTCTCAACAAGAAAGTGATAGGGAGCTACTTTGAACATTTCTTTAGGTCACTTCTATTAATGCGTTGAACTACTTAGTATCCACAAACCCTACACCCTTAATAATATTTAAGTCATTTTCCCATTACTCTCTTACAGATAAAATATTAATTGAATGTGTACATTGATCTTCCTTGAGCTCATAAGGTTAAGATCATCTACCAACTTCCTAGACCTTCTAGAATCACCTTGTAGGAGCGTAGGGCTTCTAAACCAATCATTATAATCACAAAATTCTCTAATTTATTTATTCTTGGAGTTGTTTTACAATCAATTTCAAGATTCCTTATTTTGTGGCCTAGAAAACCTAGTAGATCACAATCTTGAGACTCGTAAGTGGGTTTTAGGTTCTAGTTTGAAACTATTATAAATAAACTTATAAATAAAATTTCATTATGGATAACCATTTTCAATTTTCTTGGACATTTTAGGGGTACCAAGTCTCATACTATCTATCCGACACCAAAATGCTAATTTAGTTACTTTACAAGGAAAATAAGATTGCATTCAACATTTCAAGTTGAAATCCAGTGAAATGGACTAAACTAATCCTCTATTCTTTACCAAAGCTTTGTTGGACCTCGTTCACATCTCCATGTCATTGGATTTGAAAAACAAATTTTCTTCTACAAGTTTAAGCCATTGATAACTCTTTTCTCCTAGCTGGTCTATGGTTGAGCTCACCTAGGAAAAGAGTGTAAAAATAGAAACAAAACATGTTTTATATCCAAAAAAAGAGAGAAGAATGTACACATAATCTACTTTCTTAAGTCCAAGCATCATGAAATTCCCACTATGGGGTTTTAACATATAGTCTATTTACTGGATAAGAACTAGAGCTCTCTTTTTTTTATAATACCTATGGTGAAATGTTCTGATGATATTTAACTTGTACTAGAATAAAGTTCAATCAATATTGGTTGAAGGCTTCATTGAATAGAGGTCAGCTATTTTGAAACACCATGATCTAGACAAGAGTTCATGTAAGAGCTTTTGGTCCTTTATTTTTGTCATCTTTGGAAGAAATAATGAAATCACTTTCATAATCAATCTTAAGAATTATTTAGAATTGTAAAGTATTGTTTATAGATTGTAATTAATATCAAGAATATATATTTTTTAAATTATAAATTAAAAAAATTATAAGTTTTCTTATACAATAATTTCTATAGTTTACAATGTACTCATTGCTATAAATCTAATTAAACTAAGGTTCCAAAGTGGTGAAGTTCTTGCCTGAAATTTTGAAGAGTTGTTTGGACTTTGCAAATGAATTTGGAAGTTTAAATGATATATTCTAAATTTCTTCGTTAGTGTAGATTAAAGGCTACAAACTGTAGCAATTTTCAATAAGATTGTTATTTTTAAATAGTATAGGATACTAAATCATTGTAGCATTGAGTACAACATTGACATAGATGAGAGAAATTTTAAAAGAGTTTATTACAAAAGTTGCATATGCATGTATCACTAATTTAATCTAATTAAGATTAGACCCCTTTTATACTATCTTGCTCTGCAATATGACTATGTATTTGATCTTGAGAGAAAAAGAAAGATTCTATATTTACATTGCATCAGTCTAGCTTTAAATCTTCTTCAATTTAGAACTTTATTCATTTAAATAGTTAGTCAAATTTTTTAGCTAACTCTATTTTAATTTTTAATCTTAGAAAATAGTGAACACTTAAATTTTTTTTAAGAAATCAATATGCTTATGTGTGAATTTTACAACAACTTGCAAGAAAAGTTTTTTTTTTTTTTTTTTTTTTTAAATCCATGATTTTAGTCTTCTCGATTTCTAATATTCTATTATGTTAACATTTTAAGTTTCTAATTCTTGTGACAAGATTTAAACTTTTTTTAACAATACTTATGCAATACCCTTCCCAAAAAAGTGCTTAATAGAAGACTCTAGAAAAAATTTAAGCAAACACAATATTTTTCTCATCCACAATCGAAAAGTTCTTAATGGAAGTTTCCTAGCTACTAGTGTCACCACTTTCCACTAGCACCTTGATTTTTCTATGTCTAGTTCTTTGTTTTATCTAAATCTCACTAACATCATGGAACACCCATTTGAAAATATGAAAAAAATGTGCACATTATTTTTGTTGTATGTTCATTGGTAGTTAAATATTCATGATCTAATCTTGCTTGGTGAGAGTTAGGCTACACTGAGGATCCACATATATAATCTCTTTAGAAATCACAGTGAGATTAGAGAGAGCCTCTTAGAGTAAGAATTAAGAATTTTCTTCTCCAACCCATGAGGATGGTCATTTGTTACCAATTTCTTTCCTTTCACTTTCTCAGTTGTGTTCTTTCCACTAAGAACACATAATTTATTTTCCTAAATACATTAGAAGTATTTTCTCTACCCACAATATTTCTATAATGAACGTTAGCCTCCTTATCTTTCTCAACACTTGTGTCATCCTCATAAGAAGGGAAGACACACATATTTATTATTTTAATTTCTCAACAAGAAAGAATAGGGAGGTGGTTTAATGAGCTACTTTGAACTTTTCTTTAGGTCACTTCCATTAACACTTTGGACTACTTAATATCCATAAACCATAGAACCTGAAGAGGATTCAAATCATTTTCCTCCTACCCTCTTACAAATAAATAGTTCATTGAATGTGCACATTGTTGTTACTTGAGCTCATAGGTTAAGATCATCTATCAACTTCCCAAACCTTTCACAATCACCTTGCAGGATCCTACGGCTTCTAAACCATCCATTATAGTTACAAAATGCTCTAATTTGTTTATTCTTGGGGTTGTTTTGTAAAAAATTTCAAGATTCCTTAGTTTTAGGACTAGAAAACCTGGTAGGTCACAATCAAGAATCCTACAGGGGTTTTGGGTTCTAGTTTGAAACTGTTCTAAAGAAGCTTACAAATAAATTTCCATTATGGATGCCCATTTTCTATTTTCTTGGACCTTTTAGTTGTACAAAGTCTCATAATATTTATCCAACACCAAAATGCTAATTCAGTTAGTTTACAAGGAAAGTAAGATTGCATTCAACCTTTCAAGTTGAATTCAATAAAATGGACTAAACTAATCATCCATTCTTTACCAAAGCTCGATATGTACCCTACTCACATCTCCATGTCATTTGATTTGCTAATCTAATTTATTCTACAAGTTTAAGCCACTGATAACTCTTTGCTACTAGCTGGGCTAAGGTAGAGCATACCTAGGAAAAGAGTGTAAAAATAGAAAATCAAAACAAAAACAAACAAAAAAAACATCTTTTGACATCCAAAAAAAGAGAGAAGAATGTACAAATAATTTTCTTTCTTACGTTCAAGCATCATGAAAGTCCAAATTTGGGGTTTCAATGTACAATCTATTTATTAGATAAGAACTAGAGCTCAAATTTTTTGAAAATACTTATGGTGAACCCTTCCCATGATGTTCAACTTGTACTAGAATTAATTTCAAACAATATTGGTTGAAGGCATCATTAAATAGAGGTTTGAAACACCATGATCTGGATGAGAGTTCATGTAAGAGATCTTTGTCGTTTATTTTTTTCACCTTTGGAAGAAATAATGAAATCACCTTCATGATCAATCTTTATAATTATATAGGATTGCAAAGTATCAATTCTAGATTTTAATTAATATTAAGAAAATATTTTTTAAAAAATATTACTAAAATTTTTATAAGTTTTAGTATTTTTTTCTATAGTTTAGAATCTACTTATTGGGATAAATCTAATTAAAATAAGGTTTCAAACTAGCAAAGTTCTTTACTAAAATTTGGAAGATTTTTTTGGAATTTGCAAATGAATTTGGATGTTTAAATGATATATTGTGAATTTCATTTGTTAGTGTATATTAAGGGCTACAAATTGTAGCAATTTTCAATAAGATGTTTATTTTTGAATAGTATAGACTACTAAGTCATTGTAGCATTGTGTAGAACATTGACATAGATGAGGGGAATTTTAAAATAGTTTATTACAAAAGTTACATATCACTAGTTAATTTCATCAAATTAAGGTTAGACCCCTCTTGTACTATCTTATTTTGCAAATTGAATATGTATTTGACCTTGAGAGAAAAATAAATATTATGTATTTACATTACATTGTAGTCCAACTTCAAATATTAAAAAATTTATAGCTTTACTAATTTTATAAAGTTATTCAATTTTTTAAAGTAGCTCTTTAATTTTTAATCTTAGAAAATAGTGAGCTACTAAACTTTTTTAAAGAAATCGATACATTTATGTGTGAATTTTATGATAGCTCATGAGAAAAGTTTTTTTTTAATCTATGATTTTAATTTTCTAGGTTAATAATTTTCTATGATTTTAACGTTTTTAGTTTCTAATTCTTGAGACCTTTTTTGAAAAATACTTATGGAAAATTCTTCCCAAAAAATTTATTAGCGGAAGATTCTAGACAATTTTTAAGGGAAAAACAATATTTTTCTCATCCACTATCCACAAGTTCTTAATGGAAGATTCTTGACTATTAGGGTCACCACTTTACACCATCACCTTGATTTTTATATGTATATTTCTTCATTTTATCTAAATCTCACTATCATCATGGAACATCCACTTGAAAATATGAAAATAATATACAAATTATTTTTACTATATGTTGACTATTAGTTAAATATTCATGATATAGTTTTGCATGGTGTGAGTTAGGCAACTCTTAGGATCCACATATATAATCTCTTTGGAAATCATGGTAACATTAGAGAGAGCCTCATGGAGTAGGGTAGGAATTAGGTATTTTCTTCTCCAACCCATGAGGAAGGTATTTTGTGGGACATTTTTTCCCTTTCCCTTTCTCAGTTGTATTCTTTCAACTTCTAGTACCATGCCTTTTATAGAAAAGAGAAGGAGGGACATAATTTATTTTCCCAAATACACTAGAAGTATTTTCTCTAGCCATAATATTTCTATTAGGAACTTTAGCCCTCTTACCTTTCTGACCACTTGTTTCATCCTCAAAAATAGGGAGGACAAGCATATGTTTATTATTTTAGTTTTTCAAGAAGAAAGTGATAGGGAGATTCTTTAATGAGCTACTTTTAAGTTTTCTTTAGGTCACTTCTATTAACATTTTGGACTACTTAGTATCTACAAGTCCTACACCCTTAAGAGAATTCAAGTCATTTCCCCACACTCTCTTACAAATAAACTATTAATTGAATGTGTACATTGTTCTTCCTTGAGCTCACAAGGTTAAGATCATCTACTAGCTTACTAGACCTTTCACAATAATCTTGTAGGAGCCTAGGGCTTATAAACCAACCATTATAGTCAAAAAATCCTTGGAGTTGTTTTGCCATCAATTTCAAGATTCCTTATTTTTAGGCGTAAAAAACCTTGTAGTCACAATCTAGACTCTTAAGTGGGTTTTGAGTTCAAGTTTGAAACTGTTCTAAATAAACTTACAAATAAAATTCCATTATGAATACTCATTTTTTATTTTCTTTGAAATTTTAGTGGTACCAAGTCTCATGCTGTCTATCCAACACAAAAATTCTAATTCAACTCCTTTACAAGGAAAATAAGAATGCATTCAACCTTTCAATTTGAAATCAAATAAAATGGACTAAACTAATCCTCTATTCTTTACCAAATCTTAGTATGTACCACATTCACATCTCCATGTCATAGGATTGACTAATCAAATTTTATTCTACAAGTTTAAGCAACTAATATCTATTTCTTCCTATTCGGTGTATGGTTGAGCTCACCTAGAAAAGTGTATAAAAATAGAAAAATAAAACATCTTTTTTGTATCCAACCAAAGAGAGAGTATTGTACAAATAATCTACATTCTTACCTCCAAGCATCATAAAATTCCCACTACGGGGTTTCAAATTCGAGTCTACTTATTGGATAAGAACTAGAGCTCAACTTTTATTGGAATAAATTTGGGGTTTCAAAGTAGGGGTTTCAAGTTATGTGAAATTTTATTTTAATAAATATTTGTTAAAAACTTCATTTAATAGAGGTAACCTATTTTGAAAAACCATGATTTGGACGAGAGTTCATGTAATAGCTCTTGGTCCTTTCTTTTTCTCATCTTTGGAAGAAATAATGAAATCACTTTCATGATCAATCTTCAGAACTATTAAGGATTGTAAAGTATCATTTATAGATTGTAATTAATATTAAGAATATTTTCAAAAAATAATAATACTAAAAAATTTATCAATTTTATTGTACAATTTTTTCTATAGGTTGCAATGTACTTATTGCTATAAATCTAATTAAAATAAGGTTACTTAGTAGAGAAGTTATTGCCTAAAATTTTGAGGAGTTGTTTAAAATTTGAAATTAAATATGGAGGTTTGAACGATATATTATAAATTTTATTTGTTTGTGTAGATTAAAGGCTGAAAATTGTAGTAATTTTCAATAATATTGTTATTTCTAAGTAGTAGAGGATACTAAATCATTGTAGCATTGTGTATAAAATTGACATAGACGAGAGAAATTTTAAAATAGTTTATTACAAAAGTTGCATTTTCATGTATCATAAATTTAATCAAATTAAGGTTAGACCCCTCTTCTATTATCTTATTCTACAATAGGAATATGCATTTGACCTTGAAAGAAAAAGAAAGGTTCTATATTTACATTGCATCTATCTAGGTTGAAATCTTCATAACTGTGTAGCTTTATTATATTAAAAAGTTATTCATTTTTTTAACTAGATCTATTTTAATTTTTAATCATAAAAAATAGTGAACTATTAAAGTTGTTTTAAGAAATCGATACACTTATGTCTGAATTTTATGATAGCTCGTAAGAAAAGTTTTTTTTTTTTTTTTTTACTTTTGTTTTTTAAATTATGATTATAATCTTCTCATTTTCTAATTTTTTATAATTTTAACATTTTTAGTTTATAATTCTTGTGACAAATTTTACACATTTTTTTAACAATACTTATCGCAAGCCCTTCCCAAAAAAGTTGTTAGCTGAAGATTCTAAACAATTTTTTAGGAAAACACAATATTTTTTTCATCCGCTATCCAAAACTTCTTAATGGATGATTCTTGACTATTAGTGTCACCACTTTCCACCATTACCTTGATTTTTCTATGTATAGTTCTCTATTTGATGTAAATCTCAATAACATAATAAAATAACCATTTGAAAATATGAAAAAAATATACAAATTATTTTTACTATATATATAATATTAGTTAAATATTCATGATCTAGTTTTGCATGGTGATAGTTAGGCTAGACATAGGATCTACATATATAATCTTCTTGGAAATCACGATGAGATTAGAGAGAGCCTCTTAGAGTAGGGCAGGAATTGGGAATCTTCTTCTCCAACCCATGAGGAAGGTCTTTTGTTTCCAATTTGTTTCCTTTCTCTTTCTCAATTATGTTCTTTCCACTTCTAGCACCCTACCTTTTATAGAAAAGAGAAGGAGGGGAGAAAAAATTCTTTTCTCAAATACACTAGAAGTATTCTCTCTAGAAACAATACTTCTATGAGGAACTTTATTCCCATTACCTTTTCAACCACTTGTGTCATCCTCAGAAGTAGGGAAGACAAGCATATATTTATTGTTTTAGTTTCTCAATAAGAAAGTGATAGGGAGGTGCTTTAATGAGCTACTTTGAACTTTTCTTTAGGTCACTTCTATTAATAATTTGAGCTACTTAGTATCCATAAACCCTACACCCTTAAGAGGACTCATGTAATTTCATGACTACTCTCTTATAGATAAACTATTAACTCAATGTGCACATTGTTCTTCCTTGAGCTCACAAGGTTAAGATCATCTACTAGCTTCTTTGACCTTTCACAATCACCTTGTAGGAGCCTAGGACTACTAAACCAACCATAACAGTCACAAAATTTTCTAATTTTTTTATTCTTGTACTTTTTTTGCAATTAATTTCAAGATTCATTATTTTTAGGCCTAGAAAACCTAGTAGGTCACAATTAGGACGCCTGAGTGGATCTTGGGTTCTAGTTTGAAAAAATTCTAAATACAATTAAAAATAAACTTCCATTATGGATACCCATTTTTTAATTTTCTTGGACATTTTAGTGGTACCAAGTCTCATAATGTCTATCCAACACCAAAATGCCAATTCATTTACTTTACAAGGAAAATAAGATTGCATTTAAGTTTTCAAGTTATAAATCCAATAAAATGGACAAAACTAATCCTTTGTTCTTTACCAAAACTCAGCGTATACACCATTCACATCTCCATCTCTTTGGATTTGTTAATAAATTTTTCTTATACAAGTTTAAGCCACTAATAACTCTTTAATACTAGTTGGGCTATAGTTGAGCTCACCTAGGAAAAGAGTGTTAAAATAGGAAAAAAAAGAAAACATCTTTTGACATCCAACAAAAGAGATAAGAATGTACACATAATCTACTTTCTTACCTCCAAGCATCATAAAATTCCTACTATGGTGTTTCAATGTAGAGTCTATTTATTGGATAAGAACTAGAGTTCAAATTATTTTTGTCAATACTTATGGTGAACCGTTCCGATGAAATTCAACATGTATTGGAATTAATTTCAGTCAATATTGGTTATAAGCTTCATTGAATAGAGGTCACCTATTTTGAAACATCATGATTTGGATGGGAGTTCATGTAAGAGTTCTTGGTCCATTATTTTTTTTCATCTTTGGAAGAAATAATGAAATCACTTTCACAATCAATCTTTAGAACAATATTAGATTTTAAATTATCATTTATAGATTGTAATTAATATTAAGAATAAGTTTTTAAAAATAATATTAGTTAAAAAATTTATAGGTTTTATTGTACTTATTGCTATAAATCTAATTATAATAAAGTTGGAAAGTAGTGAAGTTCTTGCCTAAACTTTGGAAGAGTTGTTTCAACTTTGCAAATGAATTTGAAAGTTTAAATCATATATTCTAAATGTCATTTGTTAGTGTAGATTAAAGGCTACAATTTGTTGCAATTTTCAAAAAGATTGTTATTTTTAAATAGTATAGGATACTAAATCATTGTAACATTGTGTACACCATTGACATAGATGATACAAATTTCAAAATAGTTTATTACAAAAGTTTCATATGCATGTATCACTATTTTAATCAAATTAAGGTTAGACCCCTTTGTACTATCTTATTCTATAATTTGAATATGTATTTGACCTTGAGAGTTTAAATAAAAGGTTCTATATTTACAGTGGACCAATCCATCTTCAAATCTTGATAAATTAATAGCTTTATTATTTTTTAAAAAGTTATTCAATTTTTTTAACTAGCTCCATTTTAATTTTTAATCGTAGAAAATAGTGAACTATTAAACTTGTTTTAAGAAATTGATATTCTTATGTGTGAATTTTACAATAGCTCATAAGAAAAGTTTTTTTTAATCTATTATTTTGATCTTCTCAATTTCTCATTTTCTATTATTTTAACATTTTTAGTTTCTAATTCTTGTGACAAGATTTAAACATTTTTTTAAGAATACTTATGGAACATCCTTCCAAAAAAGTTCTTAACGAAAGGTTCCAAGCAATTTTTTAGGCAAAGAAAATACTTTTCTCATCTGCTCTCCAAAAATTCATAATGGAAGATTCTTGACTATTAGTGTCACCACCTCCACCATCACGTTGATTTTTCTATGTATAGTTCTTCGATTCATCTAGATCTCATTAATGTCATGTAAAAGCCATTTCAAAATATCAAAAAAACATACACACTATTTTTACTATATGTATACAATTAGTAAATATTCATGATCTAGTTTTGCATGGTGAGAATTAGGTTGCACTTAGGATCCACAAATATAATCTTCTTGTAAATCACAATGAGATAAGAGAGAGCCTCTCAAAGTAGGGTAGGAATTAGGAATTTTCTTCTCCAACCCATGAGGAAGATATTTTGTCACCAATTTATTTCCATTCTCTTTCTTAGTTCTATTCTTTCCACTTCTAGTACCATACCTTTTATAGAAAAGAGAAGGATGGGACATAATTTATTTTCCCAAATACACTAGAAGTATTTTCTCTAGCCACAATATTTCTATCCAGAACTTTATCCCCCTTACCTTTCTCACACCTTGTGTCATCCTTAGAAGTAGGGAAGACAAACATGTCTTAATTGTTTTACTTTCTCAACAAGATAGTGATAGGGAGGTGCTTTAATGGGCTACTTTAAACTTTTCTTTAGGTCACTTCTATTAACACATTGGACTACTTATTATCAACAAACCCTACACCCTTAAGAAAATTCAAGTCATTTCCTCCCTACTCTTATAGATAAACAATTAATTGAATGTGTAGACTATTTTTCCTTGAGCTCATAATGTCAAGATCATCTACCAACTTCTTAGACCTTTCAAAATCACCTTGTAAGAGCCTAGGGATTCTAAACTAACCATTACAATGAAAAACTTATCTAATATGATTATTCTTGGAGTTGTTTTGCAATCAATTTCAAGGTTCCTTATTTTTAGTCCTAGAAAACCAAGTAGATCATAATTAGGAGTCCTAAGGAAGTTTTGGGTTCTAGTTTGAAATTTTTTTAAATAAAATTACAAATTAACTTCCATTATGGATTCCCTTCTTCAATTTTCTCTGACATTTTAATGGTACCAAGTCTCATATTGTCTATCCAACAACAAAATGCAAATTTAGTTACTTTACAAGAAAAATAAGATTGCATTCAACCTTTCGAGTTGAATACCAATAAAATCAACCAAACTAATACTCTATTATTTACCAAAGCTTAGTATGTAACCTATTCACATCTTCATGTCATTGGATTTGCTAATTGAATTTTTTTCTACAAGTTCAAGCTAATGATAACTCTTTGTTCCTAGTTGAGCTATGGTTGAGCTCACCTAGGAAAAGAGTTTTTTTTTTTTAAAAAAAGAAGAAATCTTTTGACATCCAACAAAAGAGAGAAGAATGTACACATAATCTAATTTCTTACCTCCAAGCATCATGAAATTCCTACTATGGTGTTTCAATGTAAAGTCTATTTATTGGAGAAGAACTATAGCTCAATTTTTCTTGACAATATTGATGATGAACCATTTCCATAATATTCAACTTGTATTGGAATTAATTTCATTTAATATTTGTTATAGGATTCATTAAGTAGAGGTCACCAATTTTGAAACACCATGATTTGGATGGAAGTTCGTGTAAGAGCTCTTGGTCCTTTATTTTTCTCATCTTTCGAAGAAATAATGAAATCACTTTCACAATGAATCTTCAAAACTATATAGGATTGTAAAGTATCATTTATAGATTGTAATCAATATTAAGAATATTTTTTTTTAAAAATTATTACTAAAAATTTTATAAGTTCTATTGTACTTTTTTTCCCTATAGTTTACAATGTAGTTATTGCTATAAATCTAATTATAATAAGGTTGCAAAGTAGTGAAGTTCTTACCTAAATTTTGGAAGAATTGTTTTGACTTTGCAAATGAATTTGAAAGTTTAAATGATATATTCTAAATGTCATTTGTTAGTGTAGATTAAAGGCTACAATTTATAGAAATTTTTAATAAGATTGTTATTTTTAAATAGTATCAGCTACTAAATCATTGTAGCATTGTGTACAACATTGACATAGATGAGAAATTTTTTAAAATAGTTTATTACAAAAGTTACATATGCATGTATCACTATTTTAATCAAATTAAGGTTAGAACCCTCTTGTACTATGTTATTCTACAATTTGAATATGTGTTTGACCTTAAGAGAAAAATAAAGGTTCTATATTTACATTGCATAAATCCAGCTTTAAATGTTCATAAATTAATAGCTTTATTAATTTTAAAAAGTAATTCAATTTTTTTAACTAGCTCTATTTTAATTTTTAATCTTAGAAAATAGTGAACTATTAAACTTGTTTGAAGAAATCGATATGCTTATGTGTGAATTTTACAATAGCTCATAGGAAAAGTTGTTTTAATCTATGATTTAATCTTCTCAGTTTCTAAATTCCTATCATTTTAACATTTTTAGTTTCTAAATCTTGTGACAACTTTTAATTTTTTATATAAGAATACTTATGGCAAACCCTTCTCAAAGAAGTTTTTAACGGAAGGTTCTAGACAATTTTTTAGGCAACCACACTAGTTTTCTCATCTGCTACACAAAAGTTCTTAACAAAAGATTCCAAACTATAAGTGCCACCACTTTCCACCATCACCTTGATTTTTCTACGAATAGTTCTCTATTTCATCTAAATCTCACTATCATCATGGAATACCCATTTCAAAATATCAAAAAAATATAAACAAAATTATTACTATATGTTTACAATTAGTTAAACATTCATGATCTATTTTTGTATGGTGAGATTTTAATGGTACCAAGTCTCATATTGTCTATCTAACACCAAAATGGTAATTTGGTGACTTTACACAAAAAATAATATTACATTCAACCTTTCAAGTTCAAATCTAATAAAATGGACCAAAATAATACTTCATTCTTTACTAATGCTCAGTATGTACCCTATTCACATATCCATCTCATTGGATTCACCAATCCAATTTTCTTCTACAAGTTTGAGTGATTGGTATTTCTTTTCTCCTAGTTGGACTATGGTTGAGCTCACCTAGGAAAAGAGTGTACATTTAAAAATAAATAAAAAAATCTTTTGACATCCAACAAAAGAGAGAAGAACATACACATAATCTACTTTCTTACCTTCGAGCATCATGATATTCCTACTAAGGGGTATCAATGTAGAGTCTATTTATTGGATAAGAGCTAGAGCTCAAATTTTTTTGACAATGCTTGTGGGGAACCCTTCCAATGATATTTAGCTTGTATTATAATTAATTTCAATCAATATTAGTTGAAGGCTTCACTAAATATTGGTCACCAATTTTGAAACATGATGATCTAGACATGAGTTCATCTAAGAGCTCTTGGTCCTTTATTTTCTCATCTTTGGAAGAGATAATGAAATCACTTTCACGATTAATCTTCAAAATTATATAGGATTGTAAAGTATCATTTATAGATTGTAACTAATATTAATAATATGTTTTCAAAAAAAAAAATATTAAAAAATTTATAACTTTTATTGTAAACTTTTCTCTATAGTTTACAATGTATCAATTTCTATAAATGTAATAAAAATAAGGTTGCAAAGTAGCAAAGTTCTTGGCTAAAATTTGGAAGAGTTGTTTGGAATTTGCAAATGAATTTGAATTTTTAAATGATATATTCTAAATGTCATTTGTTAATGTAGATTAAAGGCTACAAATTGTAGCAATTTTCCATAAGACTATTATTTTTAAATAGTATAGGATACTAAATCATTGTACCATTATGTATAATATTGATATCTATTAAAATATTTCATGAAACTTGGTTCTCTTGAACATAAGAAATACTTTGATAACATTTTTAAGGACCAACTAATTCACCTTTTATCTCTCCTTTCTAGAGGAGAAGAAATGACCTTGATTAATTTTTAGGAACTTCAAATACAATCCAAACATAGATAGAAATAAGAGAGGTGCAATTGTTGTAGTCATTTGCAATTTTTCTAGCATAATATACAAAAAATTTACAAAATAAAAATGAATTAAAAGTTCAAAATATAATTTTTGTTTGAAAAATAATAGTTTCTTTATTTTACTTGATATTCAAGATATTCTCGATCTTAACTTTTGTAGTGGGATAGCAAGGAATGTGGTTTCTTGATTCATATGCATGTAATAGATGAAACATTATTACAACCACAAAAAAGGCATATATCTGGAAGACCCAAAAGCCATGCAAATTCAAAGAAATAAAAAACTTATGAGAGAAGATAACAAGTAAAGAGTGAGTGAAATTGAAGCTTTCATCAAAGATAGTTAGGTGGTGTTGGTCTATTTGCAGGAAGGAGGCCTTTTACCATTTATAGAATGTACTGAACGTATGATGAGCATGTCTCTCTATAATTTGTGAATTCCTAGGCATACAGAAAGATGACCATTCATGTGGTGGCCTTTGAAATGAAGGAGAAGCTCATTGCTAATGTGGGTGGCCTATCTCTCGATGGAAAGAGTTGGTGTAAACAACAAAGAGTCTTGAATAAAATGATTCATCAAAAATTGCACCCTAAGGAGGACATTTTATGCTATTCCATTAGACACTACATTTTATGCTACACCATCATTCACTATAGTATGCTTGAAGATTGGTTCCATGTGTTGTATTATAACAATTTCCCCATCTTAAATCAGTTTAGGAACATGGACTTAATGGCATATCCACACCTTATTTTTTATTCTATGGAGGATAATGCCTTTAATGCATGAAAAAAGAAGGAAGAAGGGAAAGCATTTTATATCTCGAACCAAGCATTCATGTTCAATGTCCAAAAGTTTGAGCTTGTCATTAATCCACCTATTTTAGTTAATCCCCTTGTCACTATGACCTCACAAGCCTCCATGATGTGATCCATAGTTTTTCTTCCAAAAGAGATGCCAAAAAATCCCCTACCACTAGAAAGGACATTAGCTTAATTAATGTGGAAATGGATATTGCATGGGTCAATAATATTTCTAGGAGATTTGGCAAGAGGCTCAAGCTAGAGAAGTTCAGTTACCCCTAGATAGAAAGAGGTGATCTAGGAATCCACAAAGAGGGAAATGAAACATTCTAGGAAGGAGAAGATAAAATTTGTCCATCCTTTCTCTAAGAGTAAAGATATCCCTATTTGTTCACAAGTTTTAGATACCATAAAAGGTAATTCATCATCAAAAAAGAGCTTGATTGAGCATATTACCTCCCCAATGAAGGAGACTTCTAAGTGTGGGGGGAGATTGTGAGTCACCACAAGGGAGAGGAAAAACAAAAAATTAGGATGGAGAGACTAGAGATGTCTATGCATGACTTGAATAACAATTAGGAGGCCATGTACTAGAAATTTGGGACTCTTTCTAAGTTTACTACAAAAGTTACGCATTCAATGGGAACCACTTTGTATTTCCTACATGTGAATAAAGAGGAGAAGGAAGTAGGAAAAGAAAGTGAAACCAACTTGATGCAGGAGCATCCAGAGGTATAAGGGCAATCCTGTGTCACCAAAAAAAATGTACTTACGCTTAGTTTTTGTTTCATGTGTTTTCATTTCTGGATACCCATTTGGGTCAAATAAAGGTTCCAACTCTCATAGTTTCACTATCAGTGTTCAAGGATAGAGTATTTGAACACCTTGGGATACATGTAAATGCCAAAAAAATAGGAATATGTAATTGAGCCATCATTTTTTTGAACTAGGATGTGTAAATTGTCCAGATGAATGTAATTTTAATTTAGAGCATTCCAGAAAAAGAATCAGGTCAAAAGGCCCCATGATTTGAAAGTTATCACATTTTTTTGAGTTTTGGAGACCTCCTAAGAATGCTTCAAAGTCAGGTTAGGGGCATTAAATAACTTGAAAAAGGGCCAAAAAATGGGGGATGAGTGAGGCTTGTCGATAGGGCTATAGAGCGCTTCGAGAGATTTCCAGAAATGTAAATGGTTCGTCAATCAGAGCTACGGTTCAAAAGTTATGCCTCTCGAAAGTTCGGTTACCATTTTTGGATTCTTCTAGATTTGCACCAACTTCTAACGCGGCTTATGGAGCCTTCTACTTGGTTGGTGGATGCCTAATAGCACTTTCTAGAATGTATTCCTAGTCCTTAACCCTCTGAGGTCAATTTAAGGACATTTGTGGCATTGTAAAAGGCATTTCGGGGTGGACTTTGAGAGGAGGTACTAAAAGGAGAAATTATCTCTAGATTTCTATTATTGTAAGCCCTTAGGGCATGTTTTGAAGACTATTTTCTTTGTACTAAATGTACTAGCTTATTTTCACAGTTAATACAATTTCCCTTTTCCTGTTGTGTCCATTCTGTGCATGGGTTGTGTCCCCATCAAGTGGTATCAGAGCTGGTTTTACTGAGTGTGTAGACAGAGCGCCGACTATGAGGCAGTTTGCACCAAGACTGTGTGGTTGTGGGTTTGATTTAAGAAGATGGCTCCACAAAGAGAGCTTGGTGGAAGGGCTAGAGCTATTAATCTTGAGGAGGTTAGAGCCCTCCAAAGGCATGTACAAGCATTGCAGGAGGAGCTCCATAGAGGAATAAATGTTGTCGTAGGTAACAACAGTGAGGATGACAACGAAGAAGAAGAAATTGGACCAGAAGGGGAATTTGATGGGGAAGTTCTGAATCAAGAAGAGGAAAGGATTTTTAGGGCCATTACTAAATTTGGGAAAGGACCTACAATTGATGTGGGTGTATTTTCAGGAAATCTGAAACCAGATGAGTTGATCGACTAGATCAATGAACTGGAAGAATACTTTGAGTATGAGGATATCAGGGACCCAGATAGGGTTAAGTTTGCAAAGGCCAAACTGAAAGGCCATGCCAAAATCTGGTGGCAAGAGGTTCAATTGGAAAGAAATAGAAGAGGAAAGGAGAAGATCACAAGGTGGGATCGCATGGTGGACAAATTGAAGAAGCAGTTCATTCCTGTGGACTACGAGCTTGATTTATTTAAGAAGATGCATGGGTTAAATAAAGCAAGAAGATTAGTCCAAGAATATATAGAGGAGTTTTATCAACTTTTGATTAGAGCAGGGCCTGCAAAAGCAAATAAGGAGAAGGTTGCTTGTTATATCAGTGGGTTGCGACCTAGCATCTAGGAGGAATTAAGTTTGGTAAGAATGACCAACGTTTAAGAGGCATACTAGTTTTCCCTACAAGTTGACGAGAAGTTGAATAAGAGGTTTGAAGGGAGAAAAAAAAGGTTTGTTCAAGGAGGAAGGGGAAGTAGTAGGTCATCTGGAGGTCAAAATGAAACCGAAACGAAAATTAAAAATGTGGGTACTATCAGGAACCAGAGGAATGAGGGTTTCAACTGCTCCCATGATCAAGGCTTTGGAAATTAAAGAGGAAGAGGTAGAGGACATGGAAAAGGAAGAGGAGGCTTTCATTGTACCTATTTTCATTATAATGAAGAAGGTCATCATGCCTTTGTATGCCCTCAATGTCAAGGAAGGACAGATAGGAGAGCTGAGGGTCAAGCTAGGGTTGCTCATGTGGATGAGGATGCACAATCGTCACATTCAAAGGATGTAGAAAGAGGAGAGACCTTGGTAAATGAAAGGGTCTTATTAAGTGGTGAGATTGAACCAGGACAAAGGAGGAGTTTGTTTCGTACTAGGTGCAAATGTGAGGAAAAATGTTGTGATGTGATCATTGATGGTGGTACCACTGTCAACTTGGTGTCAGAGGAGATGGTCTCTAAGCTGAAGCTCAAGAGGGAGAAACATCCCAAGCCCTATCAGATTGCTTGGGTAAGAGATGATCATAAGGTCCTGGTAAGTGAACAATCTTTAGTGAAATTCAAAATTGGGAGTTACCATGATGAGGTTCTCTGTGATGTTATTCCAATGGATCTTTTCCATCTATTGTTGGGTAGACCATGGCAGTTTGATAGACATGCAATACATGATGGTCATGCAAACACATACTCTCTAACAAAGGATGGAGTTCGTCACAAACTAAAGCCCATGAAAAAGGAAGGTGAAAAGGTATGTAGCAGTGCTAGAATTTTTCTTGTTGATGGAAGTAAGTTTTTAGATGGAATGAAACATCAGCGT
Organism: Cupressus sempervirens; assembly: GCA_028749045.1. NCBI lineage: Eukaryota > Viridiplantae > Streptophyta > Pinopsida > Cupressales > Cupressaceae > Cupressus > Cupressus sempervirens. The sequence goes on along the minus strand of CM053792.1, from coordinate 769,245,968 downwards.
ATGTTCTATGCTTTGATTCCTAAGAAAGATAAAGAAGATAGTAGTGAAATACCACTTGAAGTTTCAGATTTACTAGGTGAATTTGGAGATATTATCTCTGATAATGTTCCAGAAGGCTTACCACCAGTAAGGCAAATCAGTCACCAGATAGATCTAATTCTAGGAGCAAGTTTTCCTAACAAGCCTACTCACAGGATGACTCCTACTGAAACAAAGGAGCTAAACAAATTAGTTCAGGAGCTGTTAAGGAAGCGCTTGATTTGGGAGAGCCTAAGTCCATGTGCAATACTAGCAGTACTCACACTAAAGAAGGATGGAGAGTGGAGGATGTGTACAGATTCATGAGCTATAAATAGAATAACCATCAAGTACCAGTTTCCTTTTCCAAGAATGGATGATCTTATGGACTGCTCGAGTGGAGCTCAGTACTTCAAAAAGATAGATCTCAAGAGTGGTTATCACCAGATATGGATACGAGAAGGACATGAGTGGAAAACAATCTTCAAGACAAAGGAGGGTCTTTATGAGTGGTTTGTCATGCCCTTTGGATTGACAAACGCCCCAAGCACCTTCATGCGGCTTATGAATGAGGTACTTAAGAAGTTCTTGGGAAAATTTTATATTGTCTATTTGGATGATATTTTAATTTTCAGCAAGACTTTGGAAGAAAATTTATTGCATATTCGTAGCGTCCTTGAAAGGTTAAGCGAACAGAAACTATTAATTAATTTGAAGAAGTGTATCTTTGCAAAAAGGGAGTTAGTTTATTTGGGGTTTGTTATATCACCTGAAGATCTCAAAATGGATCTAGAGAAGGTAAAAGCCATCTAGGAATGGCCTACTCCAAGGTCTGCTACTGAGGTGAGATCATTTCATGGTTTGGTTAGTTTTTATAGGAAGTTTATTAAGAATTTTAGTGGCATATGTGCACCCCTAACTAACACAATAAGAGAGGATAGAAAAGAGTTCAAATGGACTACAACAGCTGCGAGAAGTTTTGAATTGCTGAAAAGGAAGGCGACAGAACAACATGTGTTGGGACTTCCAAATTTTAGAAATGTGTTCCAGGTGGATTGTGATGCTAGTGGCACTGCTATTGGGGCTATATTAAGCCAAGAAGGTAAGCCTATTGCATATTTTAGTTAAAAATTGAATGATGCAAAGAAGAAGTATTCTGTTTATGATCAAGAGTTCTATGCAATAGTTCAGGCCTTAAAGAAATGGAGGCATTATTTGTTGCCAAAGGAATTTGATTTGTATACTGATCATCAGGCATTACAGTACCTAAATAGCCAAGGTAAATTAAATTAGAGGCATATCAAGTGGGAAGAGTTCTTGCAGAGCTATACATTTGTGTTGAAGCATAAAAGTGAAAAATCTAACAGGGTTGGAGATGCACTAAGTAGGAGACAGTTGTTGGACCAGAAGGGGAATTTGATAGGGAAGTTTTGAATCAAGAAGAGGAAAGGCTTTTTAGGGCCATTACTAAATTTGGGAAAAGACCTACAATTGATGTGGGTGTATTTTCAGGAAATCTGAAACCAGATGAGTTGATCGACTGGATCAATGAACTAGAAGAATACTTTGAGTATGAGGATATTAGGGACCCAGATAGGGTTAAGTTTGCAAAGGCCAAACTAAAAGGCCATGCCAAAATCTGGTGGCAAGAGGTTCAATTGGAAAGAAATAGAAGAGGAAAGGAGAAGATCACAAGGTGGGATCACATGGTGGACAAATTGAAGAAGCGGTTCATTCCTGTGGACTACGAGCTTGATTTATTTAAGAAGATGCATGGGTTAAATAAAGCAAGAAGATCAGTCCAAGAATATATAGAGGAGTTTTATCAACTTTTGATTAGAGTAGGGCCTGCAGAAGCAAATAAGGAGAAGGTTGCTTGTTATATCAGTGGGTTGCGACCTAGCATCTAGGAGGAATTAAGTCTGGTAAGAATGACCAACGTTTAAGAGGCATACTAGTTTGCCCTACAAGTTGAAGAGAAGATGAATAAGAGGTTTGAAGGGAGAAAAAGAGGGTTTGGTCAAGGAGGAAGGGGAAGTAGTAGGTCATCTGGAGGTCAAAATGAAACCGAAAAGAAAAATGAAAATGTGGGTACTAGCAGGAACCAAAGGAATGAGGGTTTCAACTGCTCCCATGATCAAGGCTTTGGAAATTAGAGAGGAAGAGGTAGACGACATGGAAAAGGAAGAGGAGGCTTTCATGGTACCTATTTTCATTACAATGAAGAAGGTCATCGTGCCTTTGAATGCCCTCAATGTCAAGGAAGGACAGATAGGAGAGCTGAGGGTCAGGCTAGGGTTTCTCATGTGGATGAGGATGCACAATCATCACATTCAAAGGATGTAGAAAGAGGAGAGACCTTGGTAAATGAAAGGGTCTTATTAAGTGGTGAGATTGAACCAGGACAAAGGAGGAGTTTGTTTCGTACCAGGTGCAAATGTGAGGAAAAATGTTGTGATGTGATCATTGATGGTGGTAGCACTATCAACTTGGTGTCAGAGGAGATGGTCTCTAAGCTGAAGCTCAAGAGGGAGAAACATCCCAAGCCCTCTCGGATTTCTTGGGTAAAAGATGATCATAAGGTCCTGGTAAGTGAAAAATGTTTAGTGAAATTCAAAATTGGGAGTTACCATGATGAAGTTCTCTGTGATTTTATTTTGATGCATGTTTTCCATCTATTGTTGGGTAGATCATGGCAATTCGATAGACATGTAGTACATGATGGTCATGCAAACACATACTCTCTAACAAAGGATGGAGTTTGTCACAAACTAAAGCCCATGAAAAAGGAAGGTGAAAAGGTATGTAGTAGTGCTAGGATTTGTCTTGTTGATGGAAGGAAGTTTTTAGATGGAATGAAATATTAGCGTATGTGCTATGCTTTGATTCCTAGGAAAGATAAAGAAGGTAGTAGTGAAATACCACTTGAAGTTTTAGATTTACTAGGTGAATTTGGAGATATTATCTCTGATAATGTTCCAGAAGGATTGCCACCAGTAAGGCAAATCAGTCACCAGGTAGGTCTAATTCCAGGAGCAAGTTTGCCTAACAAGGCTGCTCACAGGATGACTCCTACTGAAACAAAGGAGCTAAACAGACAGGTTTAGGAGCTGTTAAGGAAGGGCTTGATTCAGGAGAGCCTAAGTCCATGTGTAGTACCAGTAGTACTCGCACCAAAGAAGGATGGAGAGTGGAGGATGTGTATAGATTCATGAGCTATAAATAGAATAACCATCAATTACCGGTTTCCTTTGCCAAGAATGGATGATCTTATGGACTACTTGACTGGAGCTGAGTACTTCACAAAGATAGATCTCAAGAGTGGTTATCACTAGATATGGATACGAGAAGGAGATGAGTGGAAAAAAACCTTCAAGACCAAGGAGGGTCTTTATGAGTGGTTAGTCATGCCCTTTGGATTGACAAATGCCCCAAGTACCTTCATGTGGCTTATGAATGAGGTACTTAAGAAGTTCTTGGGAAAATTTGTTATTGTCTATTTGGATGATATTTTAATTTTCAGCAAGACTTTGGGAGAACATTTATTGCATATTCGTAGCATCCTTGAAAAGTTAAGGGAAGAGAAACTGTTAATTAATTTGAAGAAGTGTATCTTTGCAAAAAGGGAGTTAGTCTATTTGGGGTTTGTTATATCACCTAAAGGTCTCAAAATGGATCCAAAGAAGGTAAAAGCCATCTTGGAATGGTCTACTCCAAGGTCTACTACTGACGTAAGATCATTTCATGGTCTGGTTAGTTTTTACAGGAAGTTTATTAAGAATTTTAGTGGCATATGTGCACCCCTAACTGACACAATAAGAGGGGATAGAAAAGAGTTCAAATTGACTGCAGCAGCTACAAGAAGTTTTGAATTGCTGAAAAGGAAGGTGACAGAACAACCTGTGTTGGCACTTCTAGATTTGAGAAAGGTGTTCCAGGTGGATTGTGATGCTAGTGGCAGTTCTATTGGGGCTATATTACGCCAAGAAGGTAAGCCTATTGCATATTTAGTGAAAAATTGAATGATGCAAAGAAGAAGTATTATGTTTATGATCAAGAGTTCTATGCAATAGTTCAGGCCTTAAAGAAATGGAGGCATTATTTGTTGCCAAAGGAAATTTTTTTGTATACTGATCATCAGGCATTACAGTACCTAAATAGCCAAGGTAAATTGAATCAGAGGCATATGAAGTGGGTAGAGTTCTTGCAGAGCTATACATTTGTGTTGAAGCATAGAAGTGGAAAATCTAATAGGGTTGCAGATGCACTAAGTAGGAGACAGTTGTTGCTTACAGTAATGTAGGTTGAAGTAGTCGGGTTTGATGAACTCAAGAATTTATACCCTGAGGATCCTAATTTTGCGAAAGCATGGAAAGCTTGTAAAGAGCCTGTTGCTATAGATAGAACCAAGTGGTTAGACTATTTGATTCAGGATGTCATGTTGTTCAAGGGAAGTAAATTATGCATTCCAAGGAGTTCCATGAGGGAAAATTTGATTAAGGAGAAACACACCAGAGGGATGGCAGGACATTTTGGTTGAGATAAGACCATTACAATACTTAGAGAACATTATTTTTGGCCTCAAATTTCATAGGATGTGAAGAAGTTTGTACAAAGTTGCCAGGCTTGTCAAGTTGCCAAGGGATTTAGTCACAATGATGGACTATATCAACCATTGCCTATTCCATCAAGGCCATGGGAGGACATAAGTATGGATTTTGTTCTTGGATTTCCAAGGACACAACGCGATAATGACTCAGTATTTGTGGTGGTTGATAGGTTCTCCAAAATTGCACATTTCATTCCATGCCACAAGACTCATGATGCTGTCCATATTGCGGACTTGTTTTTCAGAGAGGTGGTAAGACTACATTGTCTTCCAAGGAGTATAGTTTCTAATAGAGATACTAAATTTGTGGGGTATTTCTTGAGGATATTGTGGAAGAAGTTGAGAATAGACTTGAAATTTAGTTCCACGCATCACCCACAGACTGATGGCCAAACAGAAGTGGTAAACATAAGTCTGGGCAATTTGCTGAGATGTTTAGTTGGGGATAAGCCCAAGGGATGGGATTTGATTCTACCACAAGCAGAGTTTTCTTACAATAACTCTATAAATAGGAGTACTGGAAAATGACCATTCCAAATTGTGTATGGAGGTAGCCCAAGGACTACGCCAGAATTGAGGAAGATAGAGCAAGGAGAAAGGACAAGTGCTGAAGCTGAAGAATTTGTTGAACATATCAAGCATCTACATGAGGAGGTTCAAGCACACATTACCAAGATGAATCAAGAGTATAAAGCTAGGGCTGATCAAAGGAGAAGACATAAGGAATTCCAAGTAGGGGATCTAGTCATGGTGCACTTACGAAAAGAAAGATTTCCAGCCAATACTTACAACAAGCTGAAAATGAACAAATTTGGCCCCTGCAAAATTCTGAAGAAACATGACTCAGGAAATGCATACGAGGTGGAGCTACTAGATGGTGTTCACACTTCTCCTATTTTCAACATTGCAGACTTAACAGAGTATCATGAGGATGGTGAAGATGAGGAGCTGGTGTTAGAGCAATCTCCAATTCCTACTTCTAAGAAGGAGGAGATAGAAGACATTCTAGATCATCGTGTGGGTAGAAGTACTAGAAACAGGCAGTATGAAGAGTACTTGGTCAAGTGGAAAGGACGATCGATCAAAGACTCAACTTGGATTTCAGCAGCTGAGGTTTCCCATTTGGGATATCCTCTACCATTCATAAAGTGACAGGGTCACTTTTCAATCTATCCTGGGTGTCTGATGCAGGAGCATCCAGAGGTATAAGGGCAATCCTGTGTCACCAAAAAAAATGTACTTAGGCTTAGTTTCTATTTCATGTGTTTTCATTTTTGAATACCTATTTGGGTCAAATAAAGGGTCCAACTCTCACAGTTCCACTATCAATGTTCAAGGATAGAGTATTTGAATGCCTTGGGATACGTGTAAATGTAGAAAGAATAGGAGTATGTAATTGAGCCATCATTTTGGTGAACTAGGAGGTGTAAATTAGCCAGATGAATGTAATTGTAATTTAGAGCATTCTAGAAAAAGAATCAGGTCAAAAGGCCCCACGGTTTGAAAGTTATTGCAGTTTTTTAGGTTTTTGAGACCTCCTAAGAATGCTTCAAAGTCAGGTTAGGGGCATTAAATAACCTTGAAAAGGTCCAAAAAATGGAGGATGATTGAGGCTTGTCTATAGAGCTATAGAGCGCTTCGAGAGCTTTCCAAAAATGTAAACGCTTCGTTAATCGGAGCTACAGTTCAATAGTTATGCCTCTCAGAAGTTCGGTTACCATTTTTGGATTCTTCTAGATTTGCACCAACTTCTAACGCGGCTTCTGGAGCCTTTTACTTGGTCGGTGGATGCCTACTAGCACTTTCTAGAATGTATTCCTAGTCCTTAACCCTTCGAGGTCTATTTAAGGACATTTCTAGCATTGTAAAAGGCAGTTTGGGGTGGAGTTTGAGAGGAGGTACTGAAAGGAGAAATTATCTCCAGATTTATGTTATTGTAAGCCCTTAGGGCATGTTTTGAAGACTATTTTCTCTGTACTGAATGTACTAGCTTATTTTCATAGTTAATACAATTTACCTTTTCTTATTGTGTTCATTCTGTGCGTTGGTTGTGTCCCCATCACAACTTCTCCCTCTATAGCTATTGGGTTGATGATTGGCTCAAGACATTGTTGGAAAAACATGTTAAGGAGGAGGAGGATGAATTTTCTAGTGAGGATCTGAATGATAAAGAGAAGAGCTAGCCTTCTACTCTTATTTTATTTTATTTGGTATATTTTTGCATATGGTGAACATTGGGCCCTGGGAAATAATTTTTTTATAAAGTTTTCTTACTATTGGTTATATAGTATTATCTATATCTTATACATCCTTTTTTGGTTCAAACATCTGAGTTGCATGTGTGCTTATGTTAATATTATTTTTAAGATGAACTTTGATGTTTTCCTAGTTGTTAAAATGTTTTTGATGTTTAGAAAAGGCATAGGTTGATCATAGGGTGTGGCTACTAGCTATCTTCTAGCCTAATGTACTTTGGGGTTAGCCCCCCTTTTGGATTCTTTTTAATACATCAAAAATAGAGAAAGAATGGATCGATCATTTTCAAGTTCTTAGTTGGAAATGCACAACTTCATGGATTGATTATTTACATGTTTTAATACACCAATAATATCAAAACTTCAAAACCCTTAAACTTTAGGGAAACATATGTTTCACAAATTTTGTGATCCCAGTTTCAAAAGAAAGAGTACACTATGGGCATGATAATTTCAGATTATACAAATAAATAAATAAATAAATAAATTTGAATTTGAATAATAATACAATTTATAAAATGAATATATTAAAACTATGTTAAATAAAAATAATTTAAATTTGTAGTTAAAATATAAAATCCAATATATACTTATAATAAATTATATAGATTACAAAAAATATAATGTGAGATATTAAAATCTATAAGTTAAAATGGATTACTATGATTTATTAAGTTATAGTTAAATTGTATAAGTTTATTATATTTTACTTTAAATATATTATCTTCAACTTTTAATAAATAAAAAATATTACTCACTTGAGTTCAAAACATATTCAATTCATTTAATTGGGAAAAAATATTTAGTTCTATAAAAGAATGGTTCTTATGGCTAAAAATCTTTTAGCCAATTATGTTTGAGAAAAATAATTTTGTTGAAAACATTTCAAGTTCACTTAATAAAATATGAAAATATTACATTATTAAAAAATCTTAATAAATTTGTATGGATCAAAATGTATACTATAATCACTTGTTTAAGAATTGTGGATGCCTATAGTTCCAAATTCCTAGGACAAGGACTAATAAAGTTAATGCAATGCACAATGATAATCTAGTTTTTTAATGACTAGTCCCTTTCTATTAATAAATTAAAATACTGTCTACAAGTTCATAAAAAAGGGGTTTGTGATACAAGATCACCTCATGAGAGTTCATATAGTCACTACTTAGAATCAACAACTATTCATCAAAAAAACATATACGAAGCTCCCACAAGTAGCTAGAGTACTGCTAACTGAGGGAGGATCATAGGAATTGAGGGCTAGTGAGAGCTATAGTGAGGAGGTGAAGCCAAGTAGTGTTGTCAACCATCATCACCACCACTAGAAGAGTAGTGGCACAGAGCATGTGAGCACAATATATGCATGCAATGAGTAGAAGTGTTGTTACCCCATTGGCAGCCCTTAGGTGGAGTATGGTTAGCCAAGGAGTTAGGATGAACTTTAGAAACTATGCAAGGTGTGTTACCCCAATGATTGAGTGCTCAATCCTAAAGGTGGACCACCTCCAAAGCCACCTTGTTGGTTTGGACCTAAATCTGCAACATGACATTATTACAAATGCATGATTTAGTGTACATAGCAACATTAATATCAAGAAAGCTATGGGTAAAAAGAACAACATTCCTATTCTTCCACAAAGTAAAAAAAATGTTCATCCTAAAGGTATGCCAGATCTGGGTAAATTGCCTAGGTATCCTGGGGGATTCACCCAACACAATCATGTGCGAAGAAAAGGGTTTTGGCCTAAAAGGCTTTAAAAACCATGTATCTAGTGCCAATAATTTTGAGCAAGCCTACATAACTAGAAAATATGTAGAAACAATTTAGGATGCCCACAAAAAGGACACTAAGGATTAGAGACACAAAATTTCTTGAGCCACCACCCAAGGGGAAGCCCTTGAAACAATAGGTACTAGCAAAAATGGGAAATCTTAGGCTTAGTGATTGCACTTCAAATAGTATCAAATCAGATCCTCCAATGACAAGGAGAAGACCACAGATACTAATGCTAGTTGAGAGTATCCACCATAGGGAGATTCAGAGGAAGCCATCAATATCATTAGATAGGCTTGTAAGCTATGAAGGGTGTGGTTGGAAACTACTTCCAATCTTTCTAGCAAGGTTGAATAGACTAGATTCCCACCTTGTGAATCAAATGATCTGTAATGGCAGAGAGTAGAAGATCAATTTTTTTTTTATCTGGACAAGCAAGATGAAACTCAACTTGCATATCCTCCCAAGATTTGAGTTTCATAAAGACCCTGGAAAAGAAGTCCTTAGGGATCTTAATGTTGTGTTTAAAAAATGTAGCGCACTAGCACCTTGAATCTTTGCCAGAGGAACACCCTAAATGGAAAATAACAGGGACTGTCAAATGTTCTGATGATTCAGAGAAAAACCATAATGAAACCCATCACTAACCTAGCAAAGCCAAAGCTTTCTAGCTTCCAAAGATTTCCAAATACTCTTGATAGCAAAAAAGCCTTGAATATGAACAGGTTCCCACATGATGAGAAGGTTCTAAAGACCAATGCCCTTCTATACAAGCATCTTAATAGGAAATCAAGAAGCAATACAATGTCGAACTAAAACTTTCCAAGCTTTATCACTAGTGATAGCATGAATAATCCACTTAGCATAAAGAGAAAGCCCTTGATCCTATGTCAAAAAAAGGCCAAGACCTCTTGATTCTTTCGAGATATAGTAAAAATTATAGTCACCACTATGAAAGCCATGATGATCAGAACAAGAAGCGCAAAGAAAATCATGAAGGAAACATTCCAACTTTATCTAAGAGGCCTTGGAAGGAGCCCAACAAGAGGAGTAATAAATATGAGTAGTAGCTAGCACCTTTGAGCAAATTTGGAATTTACTTGCAAGAAAGAGGGGTCTAGTAAGCTGGTAGTCAAGCTTTTTCTCAATTTTCATGAGCACAACATTCAAAAAATCTAGCAGAGAAGCTTGAAAGGAAAAGGTGATGCCTAGAAAGTGGAAAATCTCCCTGTGAGTGACCCATTTCCACTCAAATTAAGCAAGATAGGGTGGAGCCAGAAGAAACTATTTCCTATAATAGAGCATCTTATACCATTGAATAGACAAACCAAAAGCATGACAAAAGGATTGCAAACAACACAAAGCATTAGTGGTATTCCCCTCATCCCCCAGGAGAGAGGAAAGAATCATCAACAAAGTGCCCATTAACAAGTTGTGAAGAAGATTTGTGAAAGGAAATGCCATGAACCAAACTAGAAGAAATAAAGTGGGTAGGTAAGTAACAAAAACCTTCAACAACAAGAACATACAAAGTTGGAGCCAAAGGGCAACCCTATCAGATAGATTGAAAGATCTTGAAGGCTTCAAATTGAGAACTGTTAATGGTAATATAATCATTAGAATGTCCACAAATTGCAGAAAGTTAGGGCCAAACCATAGAGCCTGGAGCATGGTCAAAATGAAGGGTCATTCAATTCAATCATAAGCTTTTGCAAAATCAATTTTCAAAAATAGAGTTTGGTGATTAGACTTGCAAGCCCATCCATGCCTTCCCAAATAGCAATGATGTTGTCAAGAATATATCTAGATTTAATAAAAACCAGTTTGCTCTGGCCAGACAATTAAGAGAATAAGATACCTAATCTTAAGAGATAAAGCCTTAGCAATGATCTTGAATGACCCACACAATGTATTATCAAATCATGAAGATTAGAATACACTTACAATGCAAGTTCTTATAGGAGTACATCACCACTATTGGAATATTCAAATATGGAAAGAATACTTATGAGAGGGGGGAGGGGGTTTGAATCAGAAGTATTGTACTTTAAGCAACAAAACTTTTTAACTGAAAGTAAATTGCATGCATGTAAATACATCAAGAAAATATGAAACAAAGACATGCATCAACAACACATAACACTCTAATTTGGTAACCCAAAAAACCTTCAGGAATAAGAAGGTAAAATTGGGGTGGGGATGATACCCACAAAAATTACTATAGCAATATTGTTCAACCACTTCTGATGGTCTACCCTGTTAAAGGCTTTACACTGTGTCAATAGTGACTTGGTTAAAGGATTTCAAACACTTAACATGACGTGTCACCCTATTAAAGGATTTATTCACCTTTTGATAAGGATCTATAGATAGTTGTTAAGCCAGCATATCTACATAGGATTTCTTTTCTAATACAATGGTAAGAGAGTATTAGGTATTATAAACCTGATAGTTTGCAATCCTTGTTTGCTGAATGCAAGTACTTGTTCTGGCTCTTTCTCTGATTTTGATCCTCTGAGATTTGATTTCTATTTTTCTTCTTTTCTTTGTTCTGACCAACTGATTATTGAATTGCTGCTCTTATTTTCTATGTCTGCTTTCACTGAATTTCATTATGTTTTTCCTTTAACTCTGCTCTACTTCTATCATCTCTCTCTCTCTCTAATGAAGTTTTTCATCTTCCTTAAAAAGACTTCAAAGACTTAGGGTTAGATATGGATCTACAATCCACATTGAATCTTAATTTCTCACTCAATACTTGTCTTTTACTGATTGGTTGCATGTCTTTCCAATTTTCCAGTTGGTTGCATGCAGATTGAATAGAAAATGTAAAAGATTCATTCTTATCTCTATATCTTTTGAGATTTATCTCATGTTGGCTACAAAAAAAAGTGCTTTACATCATAGTTTGTGCAATTACAAACTCTTATGCTGATATCTTGAGTTACTCGACTCCTAAAGCATTACTGATATTCGGCACATGTTATTTTTTGGATAGCTCAGCACCTAAACAAAACTGTATCACTCAACACTTTATGCTACTCAACACTTGTTAACACTCGACACCTTATGTTACTCGGAACCTTATGTTGTTCAGTACTTGTTATCACTCGACATCTTATGTTGCTTGGCAGTTGTTATCACTCGGCACCTTATGTTACTCGGCAACTTATGTTGCTTGACACTTTTTATCACTCGGCACCTACTCTTTGCTCGGTATGTATAGTGAAAAATGGTTAATTGTATTGACACTCAGCTACCAAAATTACTCTTTAAACCAACAATCTCCCCCTTTGACATGAGTGGCAAAAAAACTTTACTAAGATCCTGGTATCTTTGTCATTATTGCATGTATCTTTTTATTTGCTACAAAAAATTTTAGGAACAAATAACAATATACCTTATGACTCCTTGTGAGTTGATCATGTATTGTACACTCAGTGATTTCTATCCTATTTATGCATTCTAATTAATAAAAATTTGTCAAAAATTCTCCCAAAATTTTCTATCTCCCCCTTTTGTCATACTTACCATTTCATTCCTGTACTTAACTCCCCCATACTTAATCTCTTCTTAACACTCCCCCATACTTATTCTCCCCCTTTTTGACACTTATGTCAAGGATTCTAGGGGGAAATTCCATACTTAGCCAAAAGTGTACTATTTACTTCAAGGAGTACCTTCAGATATGCATCCCAATTTGCTAGTGCAACATCCAATGACTTATGCTGGATGGGAATCTCTGCTGCTAGGTGTACAAGTCCATCAGATGTAGAAAGATTGGGGTCTTTCTTGAGGACTATCTCTGCATTCATCTGCTCCTTGTGAAGTAATTCCAAATGAGGAGTAATTGAGGATTGAATTTGCATCAATTTTGGTTTTGTGGTTGCCTCCTCTGCTGCTAAGATAGCTAACTCTCTTTGTGTGTGAAGCGATTGGGAAAAATGCTTCTCACTCTGAGCTGGATTTGTAGGGAGTTGCACGCTAGAAATCTTCAAATTTTTCTCCAAGCTCAGTATCTTTTGGCTAGTGTCCTGTGTGAATGTGGAAAAATCACACAGCTTGTTGTATAGGGAAAAAATGTTTCCAAGTATAGTTTTAACTATTTCAATTTTCTTAGCTAGCTCCACTTGTGATAGTGTTATATCACTAGATATTTTATTATTTACCTTTCCTTGGAATTTTCTTTCCGACCATTCCAGCAATTTGGCATTTGTTTCTTGGTCTTCACTAGTCACCTGGTCAACTATATTAGATAGATGCTCTATAATTGGTCTTGACTCATCTAGAGACTGTAAGCAGAAAATTTCTGTGAATATGTCTTTGATTTCATTCAAGGTAAGCTTATGCTCATGTTCTCTTCTTAGTGCTTCTTGTCTCCTTCTTCTATCCAATGCACTCTAAATTTCATTGATCTTTTCTTTAGTGAGAGTGTTGGATTCATAATATGGAATCTTTATTTCTTCATCAAGTTTAGGAACTCCATAGTGAAGTTTCCTGACTGCCTTTGGTGAGCTCGAGCCTGGTGTCTTGATTTGTAATTGTAACCTATCAGTGCTCGGCTGCTAAAGAGTCTATGTTGGAGTACCAAATTTTGGTAATGAAATGAGTGTTTGTATTGTAGAATCCTCCTTCTTCTTTGTCTCATCTTTTTCTTCAGCTTGTGTATCCTTTTGATGATCACTAGGTGGGGTTGAACTTGCTAGTTGCTCAGATGTTTCTTTTATTTCCCCTACTGTTGTACTCGACATTTGAAGTGTATAAGTGACTACACTTGGTGGAGGTGGTGGTGGAAGTAATATAATACCAATAGTTTGTATGGTCGAAGGTGGCACTTATTTTTTCACCTTGATTGCCTTTGTTTTAACTTCTAGATTTTGTAATTCATGAACACTGACCAATACAGGATTTGAACTTAATTTTGCTACTAGTGATGATTGGTCAAAGATTTCTAAATCCTCTGCAGTTAATGGATTGATGTTTGGATTTGAAGTGTCTGTAACATCCTTGATTTTTATAATCTCTGCAGGACTAGGAGAGGATACCTGTGTGTCTTGCACACTTTGATCTTGTGGCTCAGCTGCATCTTTCTCTTTCTCCTTAGTATGTGCCTTTTCTTCCTTTTCTTCTTCAACCTCCTTCTCCACTTTTTCCTTCTCTTTTTCCTTTATTCTTGACACCTTCTTCTCCTTTATTTTGGCACTTGCCTCTGCCTTATATTCTTCATTATAAACATCTTCTATTTTCTTGTAAACTATTTTCCACAATCTTGTGGATTTTGTAACTACCTCTTCAATTTTGTTCTGTAAAATGCTAAATGCTCTATGCTTGGGAGTGAATCTATTGTTATACCTTTTGACTGCATTTGTTAATTGATCCCTAGTCAAATCAGGCAACAATCTTGCTAATTTTGACTCCCTTATCTCCCTTTCCATTTGTAAACAAAAATGCCATTTATCCTCTACAATTTTGTACAATTCTTTAGGCATTGATTCATCTAATTCTAGAGGTGTGTGCTTATATTCAGCCTTCATAGCATACACAGATTCCTCCAATTTATTTTTCTCTTCTTTGGTGAGCTTAGAAAAATTTAGGTTCTTTAACCTTTCAAATCATCATTCCTAATTTTTGAACATAATTTATCAACAGTAGTCAGAGGTTTGTGCCTTACCACTTGAAATTGGTTGTTTTCCTCTGACTCTGTCTTCTCCTCATCTGTTTGAGGTTGGGAAACAAATTTTATTTTATTTTTTAGGCTTAGTAGCAGTCTTCTTTGGAGTTTTCTCCTTCTCTTTTTCCTCTTCTTGGGCTTTTTGTGTTGCAGCCCTTGTAGTCGATCTCTTTGGTGCAGGAGCAGCTACTTTCTTTCCTTTGGGTTGAGGAGCAAGAGGAGTTGTGGCCTTTCTTTTTGTGATCTTGGGTTCAACTTGTGCTTCCTCGGCTTCTTCTTCCTTAACACTTTCCTCTTTGTCTTCTCCTAATCCTTGAGTCAGACCTTGTGGTTCATGTCCCTTATCTTCAATGTCTTCTTCTTCCTCTTCTGCTATTCCTTCACCTTCAACACCAAATTTTCTCTTGATTTGTCTCACCATTTTTTCTTTCTTCTTTACTACTGAGGTAGTTTTCAAATTTGTTATCACCCTTGATTTAACAACATCATAGGTTCCAAAGGATTTTACATTCTTATCAACTTCTTTTGCAAGAAGGGTTGTTATTGCTGCAGAGGCTTCATCAATATCAAGTTCATAGCCTAGTGGCCTAAGCCATCTTATTCTAGGTATGATTGCTTGTATATAGGTATAATCTATATCTACAAGAAAAATATATATTTTTCATATCTCTCAGTCAATGAGACTGGAATCCTCATTCTTTGTTTCATGGACTGTTTAAAGTCCTCAAAGTAGCTAGTCATTTGGGCATCAAAATTTTCACCCATCTGTTCAATATATACATTGATTTGTTCAACAATTTTTTTGTCTGGACTCCATCTTACCTTACCTACTGAAGGGAATTCTTTGATTAGATAGAAGAATATGGACACCAAAACTGATCTGAATTTGCATTGAGCTCCCTTGCTCTTCCTTATAGCTCCCAAATTCTCATTAATCTATTGAAACATGAGCTTTGTTAGATCATAGGTATGATCCATTTTAATTATCTTGTATGCAACATCAACTGCTATACAAGGCACCCTGTTTAACCTGCTTGATTGATAGAATTTGTGTGAAATGATTCTCATAGAAAAATCTAGTAGAGGATCTATAACTGTATCAATAGTCATTCCTCTATTATTCCATTTAGCACCCATGTTTTTCTCTATTACTTCCCTTTTGTCACTATGCAGGGTCTTTGGCTGATCTAGGGTTGGAATACTAGTAACCCTATGAACAATTCTCTTTGTGAATTTCGCTAGCCCTGACTCTAACCAAAAGGCTCTGTCATGTATTCTGCTCAAAACTATGCTTACCCATTCAATTTTGAAAACAATAAAAAATTCTAGGGTTTTTGTTAATCCTTTTCTTTCTACTATTGAGAAATCATCTTTCAGTATCTTGTTCACACATAGCTTATCATATGCATTGTAAATTTCTAAATCTCTTATGGCTCCAATTTTCAGTTATAACATCTATGAACATCTTGGACCATAACAACTTTATCAGGAATAACTGATAATGCACCTATGGGATCATTCTTGTATGCAACTTCTGAAATGGGTTTGAATTCAGGTTGTTTTAATTCATTACTGGCCAACTATATTTCATGACTCTCTTTACCCTTAGTGGTTCCAAACCTAGATGCCATTATTTACCAAACTAGGGTTTATAGTTTAAAGCAAGTTAATAGACTCTATGTAGCTCGGCACTTAAGTCAAATACCTTAAATTGATGAAACTTGTGCTGAATCGCTATTGAAATCTTCAAAAATGGCTTCTAAGCTGTCCTTGATCTTCTCTGCTCTTCTCAGCTTTTATTCACTTTTGAATGGTGAAAAATGATAAAAAATTAAACTAAGTACCCTTCAAAATAGAGTAATTAATGCTTAGTGCGCTGACAAATATCTACCCGGCACTTGAAGGATTTCAACATAACTCGACATCTATTGTATTTTCACTTTGCTCAACTCCCAGTAGTATTTCACAGCTCGACAGCATCTATCAACTCGGTCGCTGTTAGCAACTTGGCACCTGAAGACAATTTTGATAGATTTTGCAAGACTCTCAATTTTGACTTAGCATCTTTGCTTATGCTGGTTTCTTCTTTGCAGTTCTTCTATCTTTCAGGACTGATGTTTGATGTAACTTAGTTTATCGATCCCACACACCTATACTTGCTTAATTTGATGAAGTGTGATCACTTGACCTATTAGGTGAAGTGATCTCTACACTTGATGTCCTACTCTCCTTTTTCTTCTTCCATGTCTTATTCATCTCACTTCTGATGTGTTCAACATTTATCTTTGCCTTTCCATTGCTGAACTTAGAACTTGGTGCCTTTGACCTTGTTGGGCAATTCTTGCTGACATGACCATTTTTTAAGCAACTAAAACATGTAGTTTGACTCAACCATATTTTATAGTTTCCCCTGAAATGTGTTCTTATGCAATTCTGGGGTGTATGTCCATATTCTTGACAATAGTGACAACTGTACTTAGTGTTGTAATCCAAAAATTCATGGTTTGATGTCCTTGCTGGTTGATTTGATGTCCACATAGGCTTTGATCTGCATTCAAAAGCTCTATCTCCATATTTCTTGCAATTATGATAGTGACCCTCAAATCTTGATGTCTTAATAGTCTTGGTTCTACATTCATATGCTTGATGACCTTGCTTCCTGCACTTATGACAATGGTTCATACTCTTAGGTTTATCATGTTGAAGGACATTCTTGCTTCTAAATACATTAGATGTATGTCCTTTCTTTCCACAGAAATGACATGTAGGTTTGACATTTTTACCTTTATCGCTTCTTTGTCTTGCACTCTTTGATGATTCTCCAACTTCAGTGCTGTTGTATCCAAGTCCTGATGTATCATGGGTTGGTCTTGGGGATTTCAGTAATTGCTCAAAATACTTGATGGCTTCATTGGGTTTATTGAAGTTTTTTGAAATTTCCTTCTCTCTTCTTAGGTCATTCTGCATCTTCAGTGTAGAGATCTCAATGTCTTTCACATTAAGTTCATGAAAAAGGTTCATCATTTGGGCAAGTGTATACATCTGCATGTTTGAGATCCTTGTCAATTCAGTATATTTTTCTTCAAGCCTATTTGCAAGATTCCTTTTGTCACTTTCCATCATGGCTTCATCTTCAACTGCTCTTTTCTTTTGTTTAGTGATTTCACATAACATTATGGCTTGTGATTCATGTTCCATCTTAAGAGATCTTATCTCATCTGCTTGAACTTTGTTTTTCGCCATCAGTTCTGCAATTGCTGCATCAAACTCTTTAGTATCTCCATTGGAAAATATATTTGTGGTATCAATCTCCTTGTAGTTTATCTCATTTTTGGCTATGGCTAGATCCTTCCTTCTTTTCAATGAGTTTTTCAACTTATTTCTGGATTCCTCCAAGCTATGCAGAGCAAATTGCACATCTATCACTTGATTTTCAATGATCTTTCCAAGTTTGAAAACTTTCATCTTTAGATCTTTTCCTCCAAGCTATTAGACTTTTTCTTGTGAGAACCTAATTGGCTCTAATACCAATTGTTGGAATATTCAAATATGGAAAGAATACTTATGAGAGCGGGGGGGGGGGTGTGAATCAGAAGTATTGTACTTTAACCAATAAAACTTTTTAACTGAAAGTAAATTGCATGCATGTAAATACATCAAGAAAATTTGAAAGTAAGACATGCATCAACAACACATAACACTGTAATTTGGTAACCCAGAAACCCTCCAGGAATAAGAAGGTAAAACTAGGGTGGGGATGATACCCACAAAAATTACTGCAGCAATATTGTTCAAGCACTTTTGATGTTCTGCGCTGTTAAAGGCCTGCCCTGTTAAAGGCTTTACACTATGTCAATAGTGACCTGGTTAAAGGATTTCAAAAACTTAACATGAAGTGTCACCCTGTTAAAGGATTTATTCACCTTTTGATAAGGATCTACAGATAGCTGTTAAGCCAACCTATCTACATAGGATTTCTTTTCTAATACAATGGTAAGAGAATATTAGGTATTATAAACCTGCTAGTTTGCAATCCTTGTTTGCTGAATGCAGGTACTTACTCTAGCTCTTTCTCTAATTTTGATGCTCTGAGATCTGATTTCTATTTTTCTTCTTTGCTTTGTTCTGATCAACTGATTATTGAACTACTGCTCTTATTTTCTATGTCTCCTTTCACTGAATTTCATTATGTTTTTCCTTTAACTCTGCTCTACTTCTATCATTTCTCTCTCTAATGAAATTTTTCGTCTTCCTTAAAAAGACTTCAAAGACTTAGGTTTAGATATGGATCTATGATCCACATTCAATATTAATTTCCCACTCAATACTTGTATTTTTCTGATTGGTTGCATGCAGATTGCATAGAAAATGTAAAAGATTTGTTCTTATCTCTATATCTTTCAAGATTTATCTCATGTTGGCTACAAAAAAAAAAATGGTTTACATCATAGTTTGTGCAATTAGAAACTCTTATCTGATATCCTGAGTTACTTGGCTCCTGAAGCATTACTGATACTCAAGACATGATGTTTCCTAGATAGCTCGACACCTAAACAAAACTATATCACTCAGCACTTTATGCTACTCGGCACTTGTTAACACTCGGCACCTTATGTTTCTCAGCACCTTATGTTGCTCGACACTTGTTATCACTCGGCACCTTGTGTTACTCAGCGCCTTATGTTCCTCGGCACTTGTTATCACTCGGCACCTTATGTTACTCGACACCTTATGTTTCTCGGCACTTGTTATCACTCGGCACCTACTCTTTGCTCGGCATGTATAGTGAAAAATGGTTAAGTTTATTGACACTCAACTGTCAAAATTATTCTTTAAACAAACAACCACAACTTGAACTCCGACTTAGACTTAGAGAGACTCATTTTAGCACTAGTCTTGGAAACTAAACTTGATTATTCAAACACCTCCCCAAGCCCTCCTTTTATAGTGATTTACCACTTGGAAACCTGATGAAGGTACGCTCTAATACCACTTGATAGAGGGCCACACCACTCTAACAACTCACAACCAAGAATGCAACAATATAGAGACCAAGAAAAAAAAATGATTCACAAATAATTTTATTATACTTGAAAAATCCTTACAACACCCACAAGATGATATGATTTCTTCAACATAAGAGAAATCCTAAATAAGAGTCTTCACACCAAGAGCTTCACCAATAAATTCTACTTGAAGAGCTACACCTTTAGAGTTTTCACACCTTGAAGTCTTCACGCCTTCTAGCTTCTACTTCTCAAACTTCTCCTTGAGCTTCCACTCCTCAAGCTACTCCTTGAGCTTCTATTTCTTGAACTTGATTACAAATGATAATAAACCTTGCTTAAATACGCACTTCTAATCCAAGACATTACAAACACAACCAATGTGGGATAAAAGGTAAATACAACTACCTTTAAATAAATATGAAATTCCCAGCCAAATACAACTAAGCACCCAACAAATATTAAATACATGATTTATCCAAAACCTTCTAGAATTTCTACCTACACACTCTCGATTAATGGAATGACAACTATTTTTCTTATTTTTCTATTTACGCCACCTACACACCTTGAAAATAGAAATCCTCTTTTCCTTTCTTTTCTCCTTTTTATTTTTTATTATTTCTCCTCTAATTTTCGTCACTTTCTCTCTCCTCCACAATTATTATTTTTTTTTTTTCAATGCAAGATGCTCCTGCATAAAAACCATTTGTGGTTTTATAAAACCATGGGTCCAAACCATGGTCAAAACAACCATGCCACATGTTACCCACTTGTGATTTGTAACTCCAAGAATAACATTTTCATCTATAATTTTGTCTTCTAGTTTAAACCCCCATAAAAGTCATATAATGAGTTTTTTACAATTTAAAAATAGCCCTTCTACATTATTCTTGAGACTAGAAATATTTTTAAAAAATCATACACATTTTTCCAACTCATAAACATGTAAAAACTACTATAAACAAATTCTAGAATTTTCTAAAAAAAAGATAGAGTTTTCCAGCTAAAATTTTCTAGAGTTTTTTGGAAAATGTTTGCAAGGTTGAGACACAATTCTCAACATTATCCCACTTGTAAAAATCCTTGCAAGATATAGGGGATCCATAGTTTCATGGACTTAATTGCTAGGGGCTGAGAGACCCATAGTCTTTGAACATCATCTAAAGTTTTCTATGCTCACGAGCTTAGTTAATGCATCAGAAACATTTACCAAAGTCTCTACCTTCTCCAAATTCACCTTGCTATCCTCGACCATATCTCTCACAAAATGATATTATACATCAATTTGCTTGGTCCTGGCATAGAATTTCATGTTCTTCTCGAGGTAGATTGCACTCAGATGACTATCAATATAAATTGTCGTTGAACCCTATTTGAATTCAATATCTGAAAACTATTTCTTAAGCTAGATGGCTTCCTTGCAGGCATGAGTAGCTACCATACACTCTTCCTTTATAGTGGACAAAGCGACCATAGCTTATCACTTTCTCATCCAACTAATTGCACCACTGGATATTGTAAAAACATATGCACTGGTGGATCTACTTCTATGAACATCCCTAGCCTAGTCTGAATCCAAATAGCCTTGAATATCTAGGGAACACTCATATCCTATTCCATGAAAACATATAGAGTACTTTGAGGTAGTCCACAAGTATCTAAAAACTCTCTCTACTATATCCCAATGTGCTCTTCCTAGATTAGACATATAATGGGAAAGTACTCCCACTACTTGGGAAATGTCTAGTTTTGTACAAACCATAGCATTCATAAAAATTCTAACAACACTTTGATATGATACTTGACTCATCTCTCCCATCTCCAATGGGGAAGAAGGACAATGTGAGCTAGAAAGATTTGTTTCCATAGTAACAGGAACACTCAATGGTTTGGAATCCTACATATTAAATCTTCTTAAAGTATTATCATCATACTTACTCTAACCTAGCCAAAGTTTTATGTTTTTTGTATGTCTTATAATCTCCATTCCTAGAATGTACCTTGCTATACCAAGATCTTTCATTTCAAACTTTGCTAAGAGCTAAGATTTTAATTCTGTAATCAAACCTTTTCCTTTACCAATAAACAACATGTCATCAACAAATAGGCAATAACCAGAGAATAATCACCATCAAACTTGTAGTATATACAATGGTCATATTTGGATCACACAAATCCCAAACTCAGTACACATCTATCAAATTTATGGTACCACATCCTAGGACTTTGTTTTAGACCATATGAGGATTTCTTCAATTTACTACCAAATGACTTTTACCTATCACCATAAAGTACTTTGGTTGTTTCATATAAATTTCTTCCTCCAAATCTCCATGAAGGAAAGTTATCTTCACATTCATTTTCTCAAATTCCAAATCATAAGTTGCTACAATAGAAAGTTAAAATTGAATGGATTTCATTTTTGCTACAAGAGAAAAAATTCACCATAATCAATTCTTGCAACCTAGGAGTAACTTTTTGCAACCAAATGTGCTTTATAATTCTCAATGCTTCCATCTAAACCCATATTTCATTTGAACACCCATTTACAACCAATAGGCTTCCATCCTTCAAGCAATGGTACAAGGTCCCATGTGTCATTCCTCCTAAGAGCTACCATCTCTTCTTCCATGGAAATTTTCTAGGACTCTAAGTCATTCATACCAAGAGCCTCTTCTACAGATTTTGGTTCATCAATATTAGTATTCAAAGAAACTATTCATCTTCAATCATTAGGAGAATACCCAAACCATTCTAGTACTTTCCTCTATCTATTAGACCTTTGAACAAGATTTGGCTCAAGTTCATGATCAATTTTTCCCTCTTCCTCTGATGATTGAGAACTTGTAGAGCTCTCTTCAACAAATTTTATTTCTAAGGGCTTTAATTCAACTTTCTAAGGTGTAGCAAGAAGTTGAATCACATATTTCTTTTCTTTTATCTATTTTGGCTGCACTATAATAGAAAAAGGCTCATTTTCTATAAAAATAACACTTTTGGAGTAAAATACCTTTTACAGTGTAATAAGATCCCAAAGCTTGCATCCTTCCATGCCATAAATATATTGGATGAAGATACATTTAACAACTTTGTTGTCCAATTTTGTTTGCTTCTCCTTTGGCACATGAGCATATGCCTCACAACCAAAAACTCTCAGATGTCTAGAAGTCAAGGCTTGTGGCCCAACCATGGTTCCAGTGGTGTCTTATTAACAAGAGTTGATGTAGGAGACCTATTTATCAAGTAGCAAGTAGTGTCTATAGCTTCAACTAAAAACTTTTCTTCCAGTCTGGCTCCACTTAGCATACTCCTAGCCTACTCCATCAAGCTCCTATTGATTCTTTCTGCAACTCTATTTTGTTGTGGAGAATACGGAGTTTTCTTCTCTCTTTTAATACCAAAATATTTACAAAATGTGTCAAAATCATTGGATAAATGTTCATTTCCATTATTAGTTCTCGAATGCTTTATCTTCTTTCTATTCTACAACTCAACTATTGCTTTAAATTCTTTGAAATGATTGAGAAATTCAGCTTTACTTATAAGAAAATAAACTTATGTTCCTCTACTAAAATCATCAATGAAAGAAACATAATAAACTAATATACCAATAGAAGGAACATCAATTGGACCAATTACATTTGAATGTATTAGATTCCAAAATACATGAGGACTTATGAGAACTTGAGTAAAACAAAACACGGTTTTGTTTACCATAGATACGATGCTCACAAAAATCAAAATCAAGATTGCAATCTTTCAACCCATCAACAAGGTTTTTATTCTTTAAGGTTCATAGGCCTTTCTCACCTATGTGGCTGAGTCTCTAGTGCCATAACATAGTCTTCTCTACAAGTAACTCTGATATAGTAGATAGAGCACCCTTGGATGCCCAAAAACCATGACCATCTAATGAAAGAGAAACCCTCTCCTTCTACAAAAAAGTAGTTCTCTTCATAGTCTTACCAAAATTACTATTGCACATAATTTTGTATGCATCAAGCTGGTACAATATACCCAATCTTCATCCTCTTTCTGTTACCATAGTGCCTTTCACCATTTTCACACTTGCTTCAAAAAACTATACATGCACACCTGCATCTATTAGTTTACTATTAGATAAAAAATTCCTTGCTAGTCATGAGATATGTAAGATACCATCACATATTCTAATTCCACCATCAGAAAATTTCACTCAAATAATTCCATGACCAACAATATCAAGAACTAAGTTATCACCTAAATACACCTTACCACCATCAAACTTTCGATATTTACTAAACCAATTTCTATTAGGGGTCATGTGAAAATATGCACGAAAGTCTATCAACCATGAATTATCACCTGCATGAGTGGCCAAGGCTTTGATGAAAGCATCTCCATCTTCCCTCTCAAACTCAAAATCAGAATCTTGCTTCTTCTTCTTTTTATTTTCCTCTTTGCAGTCCGTTCACTATTATGGTACATGTTTTTTATAGACATGAACAGTTAGATTTGCATGGTGTTCAAAGTACAGTTCAAGCATGAGTAATTATAAAGGAATATCATTTTTATATAAGTTATTATAAAGAACATGACATTCACTATGTAGAACATTGCTTCAATATGTTCTTTCTTATTTGAAAGAAAGAAACATAAATGTTGATAAACATTATGTTTGGTCTGATGGATGTGCCGCACAGTTTAAATCATCTAGACCATTTTATGCATTGTGTAGATATCATCACAATGAGAATATAAAACACATATGGAATTTCTTTGAGAGTGGCCATGGAAAAGGTGAACATGATGGTGTTGGAGCTTGCATCAAATGTTCTTTGCAAAAGTATCAAATGAATTATCAGGGAGTTCGTGTAAATGATGCACATGATGTTGTTGAATGGTGTAAGACTCATTTTGCCTTAGATGAGGTTGGAGCATCATCAACAACGAGTCGATAGGCACCATATAGAGTCTTCTAGGAGATAATAGGTATGGATGTGTACGTATGTTTAACTTTTATGCAATTAAATAATAAAATTTTATTGTTAAGTTTTATTTTTGAATTTATTGAAGTTTAAATTTAATTTTTCTATATTTTCAATTTAAGGAACTTTCAGGTGTTAATAGAAAAAACATGCATGATTGCAAGAGGATAGAAAAGACGCATTCCTTACATTCAGTCATGAGTATAGATAATTGCAATTGGACATTGAAGACAAGAGAATACTTATGTTTTTGTGACAGTCGCATTGATGAAAACTATGAAGAATGCATCAATGAGACACATAGATATATAGGTGCATGGGTTTTGGTACCACTTGATGTTATCAATACATTTGATAAAGATGATGAAAATTTTGATGATATTCCATTGATTTCTAATGATTATAATCATATCTCTAGAATGGTAAAAGTGGGTGAGCATCATAAAAATTAATCTCAAATTTTTACTTAATTATCAATTTCAACTGTCTTATATATATTGTACACACGCATTCATGTATACTTGTTATGCAGGAGATGTCTTTGTAGTGATTGTTGAGCCTAGAAATCATGAAGGTGTCAGTTATTATTTATTGTGATGTACTGCAGAGAGGACAAAGTTATATGACCTTGAAGAAAGTGATGGAATGTTGTTCTCCATAGGTAAATTATACATATACATGTACATGCACACACACACACACACACACACACACACACACACACACACACACACATATATAGGTAACTTCATATCTATCAAATTATAAAACACTTAAATTTGTGGTCTAGGTTCTATTGTGATAGAGGTAGCATATTTGAAGCAAGACAAAATAGTCTAACATGGAATACACTTTGTTGATTATCAACCTAACAACAAGGTTTTACAATACAACCACCTAGTTGTTGCTACTAGGCTTTGTCTGCATCTAGTGAAACTTAAGCGTGTACGTTGCAAGTGGAGACTAGGCAGTAAGATCATGGAAAGATATTGCATGTTATAAGTGTACATCATGGTTGATTAGACATTTGAGATTTAATTTATAATAATCTGAATATCAACTTTGGTGAAATGTATTTTTAGTTGTACGATCATAGTCTTAGTTATCATTAGTTTATTTTAAAACTATAATATTAAATGTACTATGGATGAATTTAATAATTTAACAACTTGATATAAATAGGCTAGAAGTTAGTTTGAACTTACACAATTTCATTATCTATGTTACAATTCTATTGAATTTTATCTTGAATTAAATGTGTTTAAATTAATTGTACTATCATAAGTTCTTAATTTTCATTAATTTATTAAAAAATTATATAATTTAATAATTTAAATTAATTGTACCATGGATGCATTTAATAATTTAAATTTATTTATCAACTTTTTTCAAAATAGATTGAATTTCATAAGTGAAAATTAAATGTGTTTTTAAAAGCGTAAGGTTATAAGTTCATAGTTATCATTTAGGTTAGTTTATTAAAAAATTATATGTTTTAATGTTATTTTATTACATCTACAGTCATGTACTCTTAAAGTTTAAATTAATATACTTTTTTAATATTATATTTTCTAAATTTTTTATAAAATAATATATTGGCTTACCTAATTAAGATATTTTTATCCACATAAAACTAATATTTGTCTTTAGTGGGTTAGTAATTGATAATTTAAGAATTATATATCTTTCTAACTTCCTACTAATTGATAATTGATATACATGTACACACGTCTCAAGATCATGTTCTATAGCTATAACACACAAAAAATACACATATGTATGCATATACACATCTCAAGAATAAACATCTACAGATCTAATATATCTCTATCTAATTGAAATACAAACTATAAATCTCGAATAAATGCATGTATGTGGAAAAATATAAAAAGTCATATATATGTACATGTGATTGTATCTAACTACTGAAGTACTCAATAATCATATAAATAGTGAAAGTACATGTATGTCATCAAGGTACTAAAATACACATATGTGTACATGTAAACTATCTCCAATATATAAATGCATCAAATATATATATATATATATATATATATATATATATATATGATCTACTACTGGAGGGACCCCTCAAGACGCATACAAATAGAATGACCCTCTGATCGAGTCTCCTGTACATCCTCTCGCCGAGGCACATCAACAGAGCCTTGAAAATATATATGCATACATGTTAGAGTTATATCTTTAAAGCATATATATACATACACATGTACATGTACATTCAAATTAAATATGGACTTGCATATATATATATATATATATCTAGTTTTCAAAACATTTAAATAATTTTAAACAAATTATTTCAAACTTAAGTACCCGAGCACTATCGGGTGCCTCAATAGAATCATCTCTCTCATGTACATGATGCCCTGAACTAACAGTATGTGTAACCATGTGCTCAGCAACCCATGCTTGCATGATTTATTATGAGTTAAAGGTCAAATTAAATATTCTAGATATATATCTGAACTGAATTTTTTAATAAATGAACATATTTTTAATTTCATATATATTTAAAATTAAAAATAAATTATATATGTACGTGGGTTTCCGGAGGTGGAGGATGATCAATAGACTCCATTGTATCATCTAATGATGCACCTAAGCCTAAAACTCTAACACCTACAAAACCTCCCTCAACACCATGTCCAATTGCTAGTAAATCTGAGTGAAGTGGTGTAGAATTAGTGCTGCCATTTCAGAACAATAGGTCCATGTACGATGAAATACCCAAGCTTGAACTAGCATCAATCTTAGACAGGCCTCACAATTGCTCACCAAACTCATCAAGACCCTCAGCTGTGATCTGGACATCTCCAACTCGTATACCCGAGTCATCTATAGAGTGTCGTGAGCCTAGTACCGAATGTTGTGAGTTATGCATAGCTGTATCATCTATCACTGGTGTGGTAGCTTGTGTTTGTGGAACTATGCTAGGGTTCTGATGTTGTCTAACAACATCTATCACTGACTGTACCAGAATCCCCTGTGTATTAGAAATTAAGCTGATAATATGTAACATATCCTCCAAAATATATAGTGCTATATCCATATGTCTCTGTTGTCCTGAAAGACCATGAATATCGTGTGGAAGTGGTAGCCTAGTAGCTCTATATGCATCATCAGAGAAGGCACCTCAAGTGCTACTAGATGCCTATGAAGATGGTCGACCAAGTGGACGAGGACATCAACTATGAAGATAATGACCAATAGAATCTGATGTGATACTAGCCACTGCAGATTTAATGTGCCCAACAGTGTCAATTGCTCCCCTCTGGGTAGAAATGATGACTCTATCTACAATAGGTGCATGTGCAGGAGTCATAGGAGGCATCCTCTATCCAACAAACTATCTAATATCTATAGGTGGCATATGATGTGCATTGCGGTACTGGTCATGATCTACGATTCAACCACGCCCTTGTTCACAATAATTAGGAATATCCAAGTAGTTGACGTTGAGCCCTATATGGAACTCAGCGTACAACTACTATGCAAAATAAAGGGGTATCTAGTCGTTATTAGGATAATGACCACGTGCTGCTAAAAATCATGGATAGATCATGCTAGCAATAATAAGGTCTTTGCATCATGTGACTCTATAACCTCTCACCCTACCTCGTGTACCCTCATACTGTGGAAAGAGCTCTCTTTTGATGACATCTTTGGGGGCTACCCTCTTGATGTCATCTAAAGATACATCTCTTGAAACCTCAGCCCTAAGCTCACTAGATATGGAAGCTAATATGACAGAAGTAAATGAATCGTGAGCTCTAAACCTAGCCATCAAATCCTATAAATTCCTACATATCATAGTACATATGCCTCTATAAAGACCATCATTAGAGGTCGATATAGAGTGTTGTAATCTAGCAATCTCCTACTCTGAAAATAGAAATAGAGCATCAATATCGATGCATGGAGGTGGTGTAGCAGGACCTCTAGCAGGAGCTGCAGGTGTAGCATGACCTAGAAGAGGAGCTATAACAGGAGCCATGGCAAGACCTCCACCACCTGGAGCTGCACCAGGAGCCAAAACATGAGATGCACAATGAGCCCTACGTCGAGGTACACCATGAGATGCAGCATGAGCCCAACCACGAGCAACATGAGAAGTTGCATGAGGAGCTAGATTAGGAGAAATTACATCAGGGGCTGCACCAGGAGCCATATCAAACTGATCGTGTGAAGCCATAGATCTGTAGAAATGTATGAAGCTCATTGAACTGCCTACTGTACAAACAATTTTTTATTTTTAAAATTAAAAATTATACACATGTATGTAATTGAACATAGATCACACATCATGGACTTAGATTAATTTTCATATAGGTAATAATATAACATACACATGTACATATATAAGAACATATAACTTTGAACATGTGTATGACCTAACTTAGAATACATGTTTTAACATTTAATTAATCAAATTTAATTATAATCTTCAACATAATTTATTATAATTTATACAAACATAAAGAATTTACATCATGTATATTTGAACATGTAAAGATCTTATATATAACTTAAATTTTAACTCTTAAACCTTAATGTTAAACAATAGGACCCTAAATACTAAGCATGGTCATAATCTCAACTGCAAAACCATAAATTTCAAATTGAACCATAGACCTAAATGATAAACCCCAATATTAAATCTAGTATTTAATCATAATACTTGATCCTAACTTTAATTATAAATATTAAAACTACGTGTTAAAACCATAATCCAAAATCTTAGATCCCTAATACAAATCCTAACCCTAGTTCCCTAAATACTAAACCTTAATCTAAGTTATACAAACTTTCAGTATAGTATAAGGGCTTATAATTTAGGATTGAAGGATGTAACCTATCTAACCCTAATCATAATCATAAATCATAAATGTTAAACCACGACCCTAAATACTAAACCCTAATATTCAAAATAAACAAGTTTCAATCATATATAATTCTTGAAAGTTCAATAATATATTTACTTATTATTAATTTAAAATGTGTTTTAAAAACTAACTAGCTAGATTTTCTATATTTTCCAAGTTAACTAGAAATAACACAACATTAATATATATAATAATGTTTTTTAATGTGTGTTGTTTTCAAAAAAGTGAAAATAGTATATCATTTGATTAAAGATGTTGTAAATTATAATTTAGATTTATGAAATAAAAAATGCACATGTGCACTCACTCAATTTTTTATCATACTAATTTTTTAACCATGTATAGATCTCCAAATTTTCATATAGATTATATTATAGTTAGGACCTTAAAATAGGGATATATATTATTTTAATTAATGCTATGATTTAAGGAAAATTAAGGTTAGAGTTAAGGTAACTAGCAAGTAGGATAAGGTGCAAATTAGGTTAATGTTAATATTAGAGAATTCAATTAAAGGGTAGTAAATTATTTATATTACTCTTAAAGGATAATGTTTCAAGGTTTAGGTTTCAAGTTCATGTAAAACAAGGATCATACTTCATGTAACATAATTTTTTTTAAATGTATGTGCATGTATCTCAAATGTAATTTTTAACAATTTAGGATTAGGGTCAACTTGTTTTAATTTTAAGTTAGGCCTCAATTAGGTTTTGAAATAGGGTTTTAGTGTAAAGGTTATAATTAGGCTCAATTTTACGGTAAGATTTCAGACATTATGAAATAGTTAGGGTTTATAAGAACTTACATGTTGAATTAAATAGCATTAAATTTAAAAATTAATTTTAACGTCCATAGTTACGAATTTAGGATAAGGGAACTTAGCATATGAAGTTTATGATTTGGTTCAAGATTATGACTTAGGGATATTTATTATCATTTATAATCAAGTGGGTTTAGAAATTAAATTTTAAGATCAAGGTTAGCTAGTTAGTGTTTGGATAATGGTTAGGGTTAGGGTTTGGTTAGGTTAGGGTTTTGATAATGGTTAGGGTTAGGGTTTGGATGTACATGTATGTTATATATTCATGTACTAGGTAGATATGCAAATTAATGTACATTCTTGTATATGTATAATTTAGGATCTCCCGTTAAGACATGTCATTGAATTATATTATATAGTCAATTATATACTTAGATTAAGACATTAAAATCTAAGTATTCTTTTAGAATTACAATTTAGCATTTAAATCTAACATTTTAGGATAGATTAGTGTACAAAGATTAGGGTTTAGTATTTAGGGTCATGATTTAACATTTATGGTTTAAATGATTATTATTAAAGTGTTAGATGTAGAGGTTAAATGGGTTTACATCATTGTTAGTTCATCATGGTTAGAGGGTTAGGATTTGTATTAGGGATCAGATTCTATATTATGGTTTTAACATGTAGTTTTAATATTTATAATTAAAGTTAGGATCAAGTATTATGATTAAATATTAGATTTAATGTTGGGGTTTATCATTTAGGTCTATGGTTCAAATTAAAATTTAGGAGTTATGGTTAAGCATCTAAGATTAGGGGTTATAATTTATGAAATTTATGATTTTGCACTTGGGATTATGACCATGTTTACCATTTAGGGTCCTATTGTTTAGCATTAAGGTTTAAGAGTTAAAATTTAAGTTATATATAAGATCTTTACATGTTCAATTATACATGATGTACATTCTTTATGTTTGTATATATTATAATCAGGTTATGTTAGATTATAATTAAAACTTTTATTAATTAAATGTTGTAACATGTATTCTTTACGTCATACACGTTCCAAATTATATGTTCTTATGTATGTACATGTATGTTATATTCATAACTATATGCAAATTAATCGACATTCTTATATATGTATAATTTAGGATCTCCCCTTAAGACGTGTCATTGAAAATTATATAGTTAATTATATACTTAGATTATTAAGAAATTAAAAATAATTAAACATTTAAAGATGAATATTGAACACATACATTTATGCACGTCTATGTTAACATGAACATATTTACATGTACATTAATGCAATAAAATATAAATTTTAATCTACATTTTTATACATATATAATTTAGGATCTCCTAGGTTAAGACATGTATCATGAAATATAGTTAATTGTACACTTAGTTATAAGATAAATTAAGATCAATAGTTAACATATATATATACTCAAATTATACATATAAAAATATGAATTTATTAAAAACATGTACATACATCTACCTTTAACCGCGAACAAATATACATGTACATCTATGTTCAAAATAAAAAAATTATACATTCTAATCTATATTGTTACATGTACAATTTAGGATCTAGACCCTTAAGATATGTCATTTAATTAAACTTCTAAGATTAAGATATTAAGCTGAATTTGACATATATATATCGTAAAAATACATGTCTATATTTAACATTAACATATATATTTCTAATGTTTTTCTAATATCTTTTCTAATGCTTTTCTAAAATTTATAAATAATTATAAATTTTATAATGTTTTTCTAATATTTTTTTAAATATTTTTTTAAATTTTTTTTCTAAAATTTATATTATTATAAATTTTTTAACATTTTTCTAATGTTTTTTCTAAATTTGTTTTCTAAAATTTATATTAAATTATAAATTTTCTAATGTTTTTGTAATTTTTTTTCTAAATTTGTTTTCTAAATTTTATATTAAATTCTAAATTTACTAATGTTTTTGTATTTTTTATAAAAAATTTGCTTTCTAAATTTTATATTAAATTATAAATTTCCTAATGTTTCTCTAATGTTTTTTCTAATGTTTTTCTTTAAAAAAATTCTAATTATTTTTTAATAGTTTTTCTAAATTTTCTAATGTTTAATTTTTTTTTTTTTCTATATTTTTTTTCTAAATATGATATTAAATTATAAATTTTCTAATGTTTTTGTAATGTTTTTTATAAATTTTCTAATATTTTTGTAATGTTCCTTTCTAAATTTGCTAATGTTTTTTTATAAATTTTCTAATATGTGTTTAATGGTTTTTTTTCTAAATTTTATATTAAATTATAAATTCTCTAACGTTTTTGTAATTGTTTTTGTAAATTTGTTTTCTAAATTTTGTAATGTTTTTTTTCTAAATTTTCTAATGTTTTTGGAATATTTTTTCAAAATTTGTTTTCTAATTTTTTTAATAAAATTTCTAATATTTTTCCTAAATTTTATATTATAAATTTTCTACTATTTTTCCTAATATTTTCTAATATTTCCTAAATAATATTTTTTTGTTTTCTAAATTAATATAAATAAACAAAAAAAAATTTTAATTAACATTTAGATATGCTTTCAAAATCATTGAAAACGTAAATAACATTCAAATATGCTTTAAAAACATTTTTAAAATGCATTGAAAACATTAAAAAATGCTTTAAAAATGTTCAAAACATTAAATTAATAATATTTTGACATACCCAAAGATGAAGAATCTGAATGAAAGTGACAAACGATGGTGATGGAGGTAGTAGAAATCTTGCGTTCGCTCGAACCCTCTGATTGAATAGTAGTCGTCGTAAAAATGAACTCAAAAAGGTTAAAACGACATTTTTAACTGCTAAAAATCCTTGTTTTACATGTTCGCATGAACATATTATATACATATGTTCACGCAAACATACTATTATGTACGTTGATATGTTCACGTGAACATGCGTATATAATATGTTTGCGCGAATGTTTAATAGATGTTTGCATGAACGTATTGAGCATCGAATTTCATGATTTACCAAACTTCTCCAACTTTGTTCATTCCACTAAAGTGGAACCCATTATTGTGGGTTCACCCTTTAAAGCTTAGTGCTCCATAAATCAACACTATATGTAATGTTAATTTTTCTATCCAATTATTCAAAACTAATTAAAATTATTCACATTCGCTCCCATACATTGACACATGTATTGAAATAGTGGGAAGGTATTTCCATTTCTTCTTTGAGGAACCAGAGAGCAAAATTTGAAAAGAATGCAAGTATTGTCAGTACACATTAACACTTATTGAATTAATATTAAAAGTTGAAAGTTGTGTAGTAAGAAATATTAGCTGGGTGCTCCATCACTAGTTGTAATAAGATTAAATTCAACATTTCAAGTTGAAATCAAATAAAATGGACTCAACTAATCCTCCATTCTTTACCAAATCTATGTATGTACCCGCTTCACATATTCATATCATCAGATTTGCTAACCCAATTTTATTATACAAGATTAACCCATTGAAAAAAAATTTCTTGTAGTTGGCCTATGGCCGAGATCACTAGGGAAAAGAGATAAAAATAATAATATTTAAGAAAAAAAAAAGGAAAAAAAAAAAAGAAGAAAACATCTTTTGATATCAAACAAAAGAGATAAGAATGCACAAATTATCTACTTTAATATCTGCAAGGGTCATGAAATTCCCACTATGGGGTTTCAAAGTAGAATCTATTTATAGGACCCAACTCTATCCAGTAATTGAATAGGAACCAAAACTAGTAATTTGATTTACATAAGAAAATCTTAACAAGATTAAATATTTTTCTAATATGTTATCCAAAGGTTCTTAATGGAATATTCTTGACTATTAGTGTCAACACTTTCCACCAATGCCTTGACCTTTCTATTCATAGCTCTCCATTTAATCTAAGTCATGGAACACACATTTGAAAATACTAAACCAATATACACAATATTTTTACTATCTGCTTACTCTTAGTTAAATATTCATGAATTAGTTTTTCATGGTGAGATTTAGGCAATACGTTGGATCCATGTATATGCTCTCCTTCGAAATTAGGGTGACATGAGAGAGAGCCTCTTAGAGTAGGGTAGGACTTAGGACCTTTCTTCTCCAACCCTTGACTAAGGTCCATTGTGGCCAAAAAAATTTCTTTCACTTTCTCATTTGTGTTCTTTCTACATCTATGACCATGGATTTCATAAAAATAGGAAGGAGCCCAGACATTTTTTTTTTCTAAATACACTAGAAGGAATTTTCTCCATTTGGAACTTTAGCCCCCTTACCTTTCTCACCACTTGTGTCATTCTCAAAAATGGGGAAGACAAACATACATTTGATATTTTAGTTTCTCAACCAGAAAGTGATATTGAGGCACTTCAATTAGCTACTTTGAGCTCTTCTCTAGGGTAGTTTTATTAACTCTTAAGACTTCTTACTATCCACAAACCCTACACCCTTAGCAGGATTCAAGTCATTTTCCCTTTACTTGCCTCGAGATCAAGTATTAGTTCAATTTGCACATTATTCTTCCTTGAGCTTATAAAGCAAAGCTTGTATCCAAACTTCCCAACCCTTTCAAAATCAGCTTGTAGGATCCTAGCGTTTCTAAGTAAATAATTTTAATCATTGAACTCTCTAATTTTTCAATTCTTGGAGACATTTATCTATTAATTGCAAGATTCCTCCTTTTTACGCCTACAAACCCTAGTAGGTCATAATTAGAAATCATAATAAGGATTTTGGGTTCTAGTTTAAAAAAGATCTAAACAACTATCTATTTAACACCCAAATGGTAATTTGGTTTTCCTCTTCTAGTGGCTTAAGTTGGGTAGGAAAGGTCAAATTTAGTGATTACCTCAGTAACATTAGGGACTGGACTACTTCATATTCCTCTAATATGGATCCTTTTTAGAGGCCTACATCTACCACAATGAAAATAGAAGACAACACAATGATATTTGGGTAAGAGCAAGAAGATAGAACTCAATTGTGCAGAAGTTTGTTTTGTAGATTAAGACTTCTTATGAATCAAGTGCCTAATTTTTGAGAACCAAGCACTCGATTAGCTTTAGTAGCGTAATCCATTTTTCAAAATCTGGCACCCAATATTTGAGTACGTAGTGGGCTACAAACTCTAACTGAGTTTTTTATTTTAATCGAATTAGGCATTTGATTTGCTCAAAATTGAGCTCCCAAATTTGTAAAATCTTATAAACAAAATTTTGATCTCTTTTGGGCCATTTTCACTACTTTTATTTTGGGATAGCAATTTATAAGATATGGGAGGCTATATTTTGAGAGCCCAACCAACCCCTCAGCTAATGTTTTTCTCTATTCATGTATAATAGCTATTATCTATTATTTTGTTTCTTTATTTTTTATTTTTTTCTTAAAAATAAGGTCTATTATATTCTTAATTTCCATAATTATCCATTTAATATCAATATTTAGGTTTTCTTTATATTTAACTTTACAGAAAATTTTCTAAAAAATTTAGTGTAGAAAACATAGAATAGGTAAACTTTACGAAAAAACATAATTCATATGCTCAACTTATACCAAAATTATAAACTAAAGGCTCAATACCAATTCAAAATTATAAAATTTAAGTAGAAACCATAAAAATTACCACTAGGAAACAAAATGAAAATAGAACACATTAATGTCAGATAAAATAATAAAAGAACTTCAATGCAAAAAAAAAAAAAAAAAATTCTAAATTTTGAAAATTTTGAACTTAGAAAATTTAAAAATGTAAAAAAATCATGTTTATATGCTATTATCATCTAGCTTCTCCCTTTCTTCTCTTTTCATCCTCATTCATCATTTTCAAAAATTAGAGGGAGGAGAGAGAAAAAGAAATGGAGGAGAGAGGAAGGGTAGAGAGAGGAAAAAGAGGTGGAGGAGATAGAAAAATGAGAGGGCATCCCCTCTCTATTTTCTCTATCATCCCTATCTTTTTTCTCTCTTCCCACTCCCCTCCTTTTCTCTTTCCTCTGTTTCTCTCTCCTCCCTATCTAAGATTTTAAGCTAAACAATACATTAATGTTTCCTTTAACAATATATGAATAAGCATATAAGATTGACATATAGAACTTTGTGAGTCAACTAAGTCAAAGCTATATAGTTACATAAACTATGGAGTATAGAACAATCTAATATGGTTCTTAAGTTAGGTGATGATGCAAAAACAATATGCTTGAGATCATTCTTTCCTCTTTCTCTCTCTTGCCATCATCTTTCCCTCTCCTCTCTTTCTTCACCCTTTTATGATATTTATTCATGTGCATTTAAATTTTTATTTTGTATATGTTTATTTAATTATAGTTAATTATGGCTTAATCTCTCTTCTTCCCTTTGTGATAAATTTGTATTTAAAGATTTATTAGATGTTTCAATGATTTTAAAGATGTAAATTTAGATTTATGTTTTAGAATTAAAGATAAATTAAATATAACTTTATGCTAGTTTGAACCCTACAAAAATAACATTATCCTAGTTTGAACCCTAATCATGTTCCAACTCTACCCGAAGTCACATTACTAGTTTGAACCATAAATATTAACTTTATCCTAGTTTGAACCCTGATATTAACTTCATCCTAACATAAACTTTATCCTACTTTGTACCCTAACCATAATCTAATCTTAACTAGAGCCACATAATTAGTTTAAACCCCAACAAATACATAATAAAAAAACCCTAATTAAATAGAACTTTATCAAATTTCAAGCATAACCATAATCCAATCCTAACTAGAGTCATATTACTATTTTGAACCCTAGCTAACGCATAATCCCAAACCCTAATTAAATATAACTCTATCCTAGTTTGAACCCTAACTAATACATAATTCCAAACCCTTGCCTCAAGTTTGAACCCTAACCAACATATTTAATCTCAAACCCTTACTACTTTGAACCCTAACTAGATAATAACTTAAATTCAAACCTTATATTCTTAACCCTATCATAGATGTTGAATTATAATTTAAATGTAAATGAAAATGATGAACTATTTAGACCTATGTCAATAACCTAATAGTGAAGTTTTATTCATAGTTAAAGAGATGAGTTAACATGTTTAAATAGTTTTTAAAGCATGTAATTAGATCCTCGTCCACTACTAACCTAGAGAGAAAGCAAGAGGTGCAACCTATGTGAGTTCATGCAAGATATTGATTCTATCAGGTTTAAGACACAATTCCCACATTTTTTACTATCCATCATGGAGGGAATCCATGTGTGCATTTTATTCTAATGGCTTATCTTATAAATAGGCACATGACTTGATATCTTCAATCAATAGACTTTTTAATGCATTTGAGTCTAACTAGAATTGAGTTTCATAGTAGAAACAAGATATTTAAGCCAATTGGCTTACATGTGTAACCTTTGCTAACAAATTTCATCTTTTCTTGCTAGGAAGTTGTTAGCCCTAGCTGTAAAAAAATATGTTTGGTTTTTTCTAATTGGTTTCCAAAAAGTTTTTGTAGCACTCTCTTGTTTTTAATTTTTAATTTTTAATTTTTCAAGAATAAACTAAAACTTATTTTGTAGGAATTTCTAGTAATGAAATTATACTATTCTTTGATGAACAAAGTTACCTTTTTTTAATCTATGATTTTAACCTTCTTAGTTTCTAATTATATATGATTTAACATTCCCAACTTCTAATTATGTTAAAAGTTTGTAATTTTTGTAAGACTCTACAACCATCAAAGAAATGAAATACTTATGGCCAATTATTTGCATATGCTACCAAAATTCTCTATGTTGGTAGTGATTTAGGAAGATTTTGAAAAAATTTTGGTAGTGACATTAATTTTTTTAATACCTTTTATGCATTTTATTTCTTAAGTGAAATACTGTACACTACATTTTATCTGATAAGAGAATTTTTCATATTTGAAATCTCAAATACAAGTAAGTTTCTTTTCTTTATTCTTTAGATGTTCTCTTAGTTTTGATTTTTGACATTATTTTATGCATGGTAGTTAACCAAGAATATTTTTCTACCACGGTTCATGTAAATTATATTCTAGGAAGATTTCCATAAATCATCTTGCTATCCTTGTGTTGTTTTCTATATGTGTTCTATCATTAGTTGTGTACCATTACTATTATTTAGCATCATGCTATGTTATGTTACAAGTATCTTCACCTTTAGTTATATTTGGTTCCAAGAGTGTAAAAAACTTGCTACATTTGAATTTACAGTTGGTTCAGAATAATGGTTGTGTTTAAAGACTCTTGTGCTTGTGTTGGTGATTTAAATTTAAGTACTTCTATTTTACTTAAAGTTTTGAATGTCTAACTAAAGTGTATTTTTATCTCTTGGTGAGCATCACATTCAGAATAAACTTTCTCTATTAATAGGGGTCCACTGCTTGAAAGTGGTTTTTCAACAATTATGTCCTTTAGAATGATAGGTTGTAAATATAGTTGCAAAGATTAGTTGAATTTTTTTCATACATTAGAAAAAGTAAAGGAAACTATTGTAGTCAGTTGTGCAAAATATAAATATCTATAAGTTGATTCCTTGAGTAATGTTACAATGCCTATTCTATTCTATTTCTTTTCTTGATTTCTTGAAAATTTAATCATAATAAAGCCAAAATAGAGCTTTTTGTCTTCATGCAATCTATGATCAATTTGAGTCCAAGGTCGAGATCTATAAAAAAAATCATTAGTGTGTATGGATATAACTAAAATAGAGCTTTTTGTCTTCATGCAATCTATGATCAGTTTGAGTCCAAGGTTCAGATCTATAACCAAAATCATCAGTGTGTATGGATATAACTATTCAAAATTATTGGAGATTATCCCTCTACATTGACAATGGTCTTTTAAGAAAATTAAAGGTCACAATGCCTCTATTTTATCCCAAAATTGTAAATTTCTCCTCCTTTGAAATAATAATTTTATTTAGTAGGATTTTACTTTACATTTTGGTAAATTAAAATATTATCCATACAAAAACACAAGCATTCATAAATCTGAAATATTTTAATGTGTATATTTCATAATTATTTTTTTGGTTATTTAATAATTTAAAATACCAAAAAAATAGTTTTAATCATTACAATAAAATTAATTCTAAAATAAAATATGAAACTCTTTTAAATTAAAAAAATATCAAAGAACAATCAAATATGTTTACTTCTTATGATGTATTATAAACATTGTAAATATATTTGTTATAATTTTAGAATTCAAAATATTTTAAAATATAACAAGATAAATAGAATTATTTTTTGAAAGTACCATAAAAATATTATGACGTAGCAAAGATTAGAAATAAATAATTTATTTCCATTAATTTAATTTATTCTTGCTATTTTTTAAGGAGAGTTTGAATGAAATCAAAATAAAATATGAAATTAAAATTGTTTATTAAGATATTTAATATAATTATAGTGTTAAATTTTTTGGAATAATATTTACTCGATATTTTCAATTTTCCCATGTTCCTATTCAGTCTACTTCTAACTTTTTATTTTCTTTCAAACCCCAATAAGATTGGTATGTTAAATATCTTTGATATTTATATAAAAATTGTTTTCATATAATAATTTTAAAAAATATCAAAAAAAATAGATTTGTGGAATAAGATTAATATTGTTTTTTTTTCCAATCTCTGATTTCAAAATTCAATCATACATTAAAAAAAATCTTTAATAAAATTTATATATTGGAAAGATTATTAATTTTAATTTTTTCTTTTTCTTTTTAAATAGCTCTATCTTAATTTTTAATCTTAGAAAATAGTGAACTATTAAACTTGTCTTATGAAATCAATATGCTTATGTTTGAATTTTATGATTGCTCATAAGAAAAAATTTCTTTTTAATCTAGGATTTTCACAATTTTTTTTTATATGAATAGTCCTTTTCTATTGATAATTAATATACTAAGATTAAAATTCACAAAAAAGGGTTGGGGGATACAAGATCACCCCGCGAGAGTTCACACGGCCGAAGCTAGAATCATAAACTATTCATTAAAAAAAAAACATAAATAACAACCTTAGGTGGAAAAAGTAGTGCCTATTGAGGGAGGTGGCTCATCATGATCATGAAAACCCCAATCATCTTTGGGATTGGGAGGCGAGATAGGAATAGTCCAGCCATCATCAATAGCAACAACAACAAGATCAATGGCTTGGTCAACATCTTTTATCTATGGCCATGGAGGTGAAATTGTCAAATCTAGGTGAGACCATTTCCCAGAGAGCACCCACCAAGCACCACGAGGAGGAGCTTAGGACCACTCAGTGCCACCACGAGGTGGAGAAGCTGAACGGTGCCTCAATCCACCATCACCAACATTGGGATTGTGGCGGTGAGAAGCCTAGGAGCATGAGGTGTGTGAGTGGCACGCTGAGGAGTGGCACCAGTGATGATGGCCTCTGTAGTTAAGTAGCTCCTGTGGGTGAGCCACCTCCAAGGCCACTTTGTTTTCTTGAACTTGAATTTACATTGTTACATTATTACAAATGAATGCCTTAGTGTAGATAGCAATATTAATATCAAGAAAATTGTGAGTGAAAAGAACATTTCTATCTTTCCACAGAGTGAACAAAATCTCCATCTTGAAGGTATGCCAAATCTAGGTAAATTTTGGAGGGATTATGGGGGAATCATCAAAATAACCATGTGCCAACAAAAAGGTTCAAGCCTGAATGGTTTAATGAAGTCATGAATCCAGTGCCAGTAATTTTGAGCATGTCTACAAAACTAGAAAATATGCAAGAAAGACTTTGGTTATCCATAGAAGGGGCATCTAGGATTTAGAAACCCCAATATACTTGAGTTGAGGCCTAAGGGGAAGCCCTTGGAAAGCCAAGCACAAAGCAAAATGGGAAATCTTGGGTTTTGTAATAGCACTCCAAATAGTGTCAAAACGCTCTCCCCATTGAGAAAGAGAAGATTGTAAATGCCATCTTTGATTGAGCATATCCACCATCAGTAGATGGGGAGAAAACCAGCCATAACCTAGACTTGGTTTGTAATTTGTGAAAGGACTGGTAGGATAACACTTCTAGTCATGCCACCAAGTTCTAATAGACTGAATACCCATTTTATGAATTCAATGCACTGGAATTGAAGAGAGCAAGAAGTCAAAAGTATGTTGATCTATAACATTTTTAGTTTCTAATACTTGTGACAAGTTTTAAACATTATTTTAACAATAGTTATGGCAATCCCTTCCCAAAAAAGTTTTTAGCAAAAGGTTTTGGACAATTTTTTAGGCAAACATAATATTTTTCTACTCCACTATCTAAAAGTTCTTAATGGAAGATTCTTGACTATTTGGAAATCATGATGAGATTAGAGAGAGCCTCTTAGAGTAGGGTAGGAATTATGAATTTTATTCTCCAACTCATAACGAAGGTCTTTTGTTGCCAATTTATTTCCTTTTTCTTTCTCAATTGTGTTCTTTTCACTTCTAGTAGCATACCTTTTATAGAAAAGAGAAGGAGGGGACATAATTTATTTTTCAAAATACACTAGAAGTATTTTCTCTAGCCACAATATTTCTATCAAGAAATTTAGCCCCCTTACCTTTCTCACTACTTGTTTCATCCTCAGAAGCAAGGAAGACAAGTAAATATTTATTATTTTAGTTTCTTAACAAGAAAGTGATAGGGAGGAGCTTTAATGAGCTACTTTGATCTTTTCTATACGTCACTTCTATTAACACTTTGGAGTGCTCAGTATTCACAAACCCTGCACCCTTATGAGGATTCAAGTCATACTTTCTTATAGATAAACTATTAATCAAATGTGTACATTGTTCTTCCTTGAGATCACAAGGTTAAGATCATCTACCATCTTCCTAGACCTTTCACAATCACCTTGTAGGAGCCTAGGGATTCTAAACCAAGTATTATAGTCACAAAATTTTATAATTTTTTTCTTCTTGGAGTTGTTGTGCAATCAATTTCAAGAACTCTTATTTTTATGCCTAGAAAACCTAATAGGTCACAATCAAGACTCCTAAGTGCATTTTGGCTTCTAGTTTGAAACTATTCTAAGTAAACCTACAAATAAACTTCCATTATGGATATCCATTTTTTATTTTCTTGGAAATTTTGGTGGTATCAATTCTCATACTGTCTATTCAACACAAAAAAATTAGTTCAATTACATTACAAGGAAAATAAGATTGTATTCAACCTTTCAAGTTGAAATCCAATCAAATGAACTAAGCTAATCCTCTATTATTTACCAAATCTTAGTATGTAACCTATTTGACATCTACATATCATTGGATTTTCTAATCCAAGTTTATTCTACAAGTTTAAGCCATTGATAAGAAGTAGAGCTTAGAATTTTTTGACAATACTGATGGAAAACCCTTTACATGATATTCATCTTCTATTTGAATTAATTTCAATCGATATTGGTTGAAGGATTCATTATATAAAGGTCACCTATTATGAAACACCATGACCTAGACAAAAGTTCATGTAAGAGCTCTTGGTCCTTTATTTTTATCATCTTTAGAAGAAATAATGAAATCACTTTCATGATCAATCTTTAGAATTATATAGG
Organism: Cupressus sempervirens; assembly: GCA_028749045.1. Lineage (NCBI taxonomy): Eukaryota > Viridiplantae > Streptophyta > Pinopsida > Cupressales > Cupressaceae > Cupressus > Cupressus sempervirens. Next base: position 769,203,408 of record CM053792.1, on the reverse strand, counting down.
ATTTTAAAGTATCTTTTATAAATTGTAATTAATATTAAGAAAATGTTTTAAAAATAATATTAGTGAAAAGATTATAAGTTTTATTGTATAATTTTTTTCTATAGTTTACAATTTACTTATTGCTATAAATCTGATTAAAATAAGGTTGCAAAGTAGTGAAGTTTTTGCCTAAAATTTGGAGAGTTGCTTGGAGTTCACAAATGAATTTGGAATTTTAAATGATATATTCTAAATGTCATTTGATAGTGTAGATTAAAGCCTATAGATTGTAGCAATTTTCAATAAGATTGTTATTTTTAACTATTATAGAATACTAAATCATTGTAGCATTGTGTAAAACATCGACACAGATGAGAGTAATTTTTAAATAGTTAATTACAAGAATTGCATATGCATGTATCACTAATTTAATCAAATTAAGGCTAGACCCCTCTTGTACTATCTTATTTAATAATTTGAATATGTATTTTACCTTGAGAGAAAAAGAAAGGTTCTTTATTTTCATTGCATTAGTCCAACTTCAAATCTTCATAAATTTATAGCTTTATTGATTTTAAAAAGTTGTTTAGTTTTTTTAACTAGATCTATTTTAATTTTTAATATTAGAAAATAGTGAACTATTAAACTTGTTTTATGAAAACAATAGGCTTATGCGTGAATTTTATGATAGCTCATAAGAATTTTTATTTTTTTAATCTATAATTTTAATGTTCTCAATTTTTTATTTTCTATGATTTTAACATTTTTTTAACAATACTCGTGACAAACCCTTTCCAAAAAAGTTCTTAGTGGAAGATTCTAGATAATTTTTTAAGCAAACACAATATTTTTCTCATCATCTATCAAAAAGTTCTTAATGGAAGATTTATGCTTATTAGTGTCATCACTTTCCACCATTACCTTGATTTTTCTATGTATAGTTCTCCATTTGATCTAATCTCACTAACATCATGGAACACCTATTTCAAAATGTAAAAATGTATATACATTATTTTTATTGTATGTATACTATTAATCAAATATTCATGATATAGTCTTGCATGGTGAGAGTTAAGATACACTTAGGATCCACATACATAATCTCCTTAAAAATCATAGTTAGATTAGAGAAAGCCTCTCAAAGTAGGGTAGGAATTAGGAATTTTCTTCTCTAACCTATAAGGAGGGTCTTTTGTGGCCAATTTATTTCCTTTCTCTTTCTCAATTTTGTTCTCTCTACTTCTAGTACCATGCCTTTTATAGAAAAGAGGAGGAGGGGATATAATTTATTTTTCCAAATACACTAGAAGTATTTTGTCTATCCAAATTAATTATATTAGGAACTTTAGCCCCCTTACCTTTCTGACCAATTGTCTCATCCTCAGAAGCAGGGAAGAGAGGCATATATTTATTATTTTAATTTCTCAACAAGAAAGAGATAGGAAGGCAATTTAAAGAGCTACTTTGAAATTTTCCTTACGTCACTTCTATTAACACTTTAGACTACTTAGTATCCATTAACCCTACAACCTTAAGAGGATTCAAGTCATTTTCCCCCTACTCTCTTAGAGATACACTATTAATTGAATGTGCACATTTTTCTCCCTTTAGCTTACAAGGTTAAGATCATCTACCAGTTTCCTAGACCTTTCACATTCACCTTGTAGGACTATAGTGCTTGTAAACCAACCATTATAGTAACAAAATTATTTAATTTGTTTATTCTTGGATTTTTTGTGCAATCAATTTCAAGATTTCTTATTTTTATGCCAACAAAACCTAGTAGGTCACAATTAGTATTGCTAAGTGGAATTTTGGCTTCTAGTTTGAAACTATTCTATATAAAATTACAAATATAATTCCATTATGGATACCCATTTTTCAATATTCTTGGACATTTTAATGGTGCCAATTCTCATACTATCTATTCAACACCAAAATGGTAGTTTAGTTACTTTACAAGGAAATTTAGATTGCATTTAACTTTTCACTTTTAAATTCAATGAAATGGACTAAACTAATCCTCTATTCTTTACTAAAGCTTAGTATTTACCCCATTCACATCTCTTTGTCATTGGATTTATTAATGCAATTTTCTTCTAGAAGTTTAAGCCACTGATAACTCTTTACTCCTAGTTGGTCTATGGTTGATCTCACCTAAGAAAACAGTGTAAAAATATACTAAAAAATAACATATTTTGACATCCAACAAAAGAGAGAATAATGTACACATAATCTAGTTTCTTACCTCCAAGTATCATGAAATTCCAACTATGGGGTTTCAAAGTTGACTCTATTTATTGGATAAGAACTAAAGCTTAGTATTTTTTGACAATACTTATGGAAAACCCTTCCCATGATATTCAGTTTGTATTGGAATAAATTTGATATAATATTTGGTTGAATGATTCATTGAAGAGAGGTCACCTATTTTAAAACACCATGATCTAGATGAGAGTTCATGTAAGAGAGTTAATATTAAGAATATGTTTTAATGAAAATATTACTTAAAAATTTATAGGTTTTAATGTATAATTATTTCTATAGTTTATAATATACTTATTTCTACAAATCTAATTAAAATAATGTTACAAAGTAGCAAAGTTCTTGCCTAAAATTTGGAATTGTAGTTTGGACTTTAAAAATGAATTTGGAAGTTTAAATGATATATTGTAAATGTCATTTGTTAGTGTAGATTAAAGGCTACAAGCTATAGTAATTTTAATTAAGATTCTTATTTTTACATAGTATAGGATACTAAATCATCAAGTAGCATTGTGTACAATATTGACATAGATAAGTGAAATTTTAAAATTATTTATTACACAAGTTGCATATGCATGTATAACTAATTTAATCAAATTAAAAGTTAGAGCCCTCTTGTACTATCTTATTTTGCAATTTGAATATGTATTTGGCCTTGAGAGAAAAGGAAAGGTTCTATATTTACATTGCATCAGTCCAATTTCAAATCTTCATAAATTTATAGCTTTATTAAATTTAAAAAGTTATTCAATTTTTTCAACTAGCTATATTTTAATTTTTAAATTTAGAAAATACTAAACTATTAAACATGTTTTAAGATATCAATACACTTATATGTGAATTTTACGAAAGCTCAAAAGAATTTTATTTTTTTAATCTATGATTTTAATCTTCTCTTTTTTTTAATGATTTTAAAATTTTCAGTTTCTATTTCTTGTGACAAGTTTTAAACATATTTTTAACAATACTTATGGAAAACCCTTCCAAAAAATGTTCTTAATGGAAGATTCTAGACAATTTTTTAGACAAAGACAATATTTTTCTCATCTGCTATCCAAAAGTTCTTAATGGAAGATTCCTAACTATTAGTCTCACCACTTTCCACCATCACCTTGATTTTTCTATGTATAGTTCAGCATTTGATCTAAATCTCACTAACATCATGGAAAACCCATTTGGAAATATGAAAAATACACATTATTTTTACTATATGTATACTATTAGTTAAATATTTGTGATCTAGTTTTGCATGGTAAGAGTTAGGGTACACTTAGGATCCACATATATAATCTCCTCAAAAATAGTGGTGAGATTAGAGAGAGCCTCTCAGAGTAGGGTAAGAATTAGGAATTTTCTTGTCCAACCCATAAGTAAGGTCTTTTGTTGCCAATTTATTTCCTCCCTTTCTCTTTCCTCTCTTTATCTTTCCTTCATTTTTCTCTCCTTCCTCTCATTTTTCTCTTTCCTCCCTCTCTTTTTCTCTCACCTCCCTTTCTCTTTCCTATCTTTCTCTCTTGTTTCTCTCTTTTTCTCTCTCCTCCCTATCTCACTCCTCTCTCTCACTTGCTCTATCCTCCCTAGGATATATAAAAGCCATTAACTTCTCATATAAGCATATACAAATGAATATATTCACTTGTCATAACCATTCATTAAGATAAATTTATCTTACAATATCTAAGCATATAAATTAAACAATATATCAATATTTCTTTAAACAATATATCACTAAGCATATAAGATTGGCATATAGAACTTTGTATGTCAACTAGGTCAAAGATGTATAGTTACATAAACTATGGAGTATAGAACAATCTGATATGGTTCTTGAGTTTAATTATGATGCCAAAAAAAAAAGTGGTTTAGATCCTTCTTTCCTCTTTCTCTCTCCTACCATTTTCTTTCTCTCTCCTATCATCAGCTTTTCTCTCTCCCACAATTATCTTTCTCTTTCCCCATTCATCTTTATCTCTCCTCTTTTTCTTCTCATTTTTATGATATTTAGTCATGTGTATTAAAATTACTTTTATAGATGTTAATTTAATTACAGTTAATTATAGTTTAATCTGTCTTCTCCCCTTTTTAATATATTTGTATTTAAATATGTAATTATAGATTTATGTTGTAGATTTAAAGATGAATTGAATATAATTTTACCTACTTTGAATGCAGATTAAATATAACTTTATCCTAGTTTGTACCATAACCATCAACATTATTCTAGTTTGAACTATAACCATTTTCCAACTTTAACTAGAGTCATATTACTAGTTCAAACCATAAATATTAACTTTATCATAGTTTGAACCCAAACCATAATCCAATCCTAACTAGAGCCACATAATTAGTTTAAACCCCAACTAATAAATAATCCCAAACCCTTATTAAATATAACTTCATCCTAGTTTGAACCCTAATTAAATATAAATTTATCATAGTATGAAGCCTAATTGAATATAATGTTATTCCAATTTGAACCCTAATTAAATAGAACTTTATCAAGTTTGAAGCCTAACTAATGCATAGTTCCAAACCCAAATTGTATATAACTCTATCCTAGTTTGAACCCTAATTATAATCCAATCCTAAATAGAGTCACATTACTAGTTTGAACACTAACTAATACATAATTCCAAACCGTTACCCCAAGTTTGAACCCTAACCAACATATTCAATCCCAAACCCTTACTACTTTGAACCCTAACTAGATAATAACTTAAATTGAAACCTTATATTCTTAACCCTATCATAGAAATTAAATTATATATTTGAATGTAAATTAAAATGATGAACTATTTAAAGCTATATCAATAACCTAATGCTAAATTTTTATTCATAGTTAAAGAGATGAATTACTTAAGATGTTTAAATAGTTTTGAAAACATGTAATTAGATTTACACACACACACACACACATAGTAAGGATGTACCCTCACCGTCTTTGGCCCCATCCTAGGGAGTTGAGAGAGAGGATGTGGTGCAACCTATGTGACGTGATGCAAGATATTGATGCTATTAGGCCTAAGACACAACCCCTAGATTTGCTACATCACCTTACAATACAATGCAAAGCATTATAGACTCTATTCAAACAATACATGTTGAGATAGATAGGTATCTATCTATCGGTCATGGAGGAATCCATGTGTACATGTTGTTCTAATGCCTTATCTCTAAACAGGTACATGACTTGATATCTTAAGTAAATAGAATTTTTATGTGTTTGAGTTTAACTTGAATAAAGTATTATAGTAGAAACAAGATATTTAAGCCAATAGAATTACATGTGGGATATTCCAGTGTCAAAAGAGCGGAAGCTCCTAAAATTAAGAAACACACCAAAAGAAGTAAGATTAAGCTACTTGTTGAGTGGAGTGGAAGTAGTACCGTGAGATGTATGAGGGGAGCCAATAGCTTTCCCATCCATGATAAGATTGCTATTTCATTTTTCTGGCAAGCTAGTACCAATAAAAAGAAAACGTAAGTCAATTTATTTAATATAATTTTACTCCTACTATTGGTGAATAGAACATGCAAATGGTTAAAAAGAGACAAGAGATATAATAGTGGCCATATTTTTGTTGTCTTGCAAGAAATGTTCAAACAGATTTTTGAGATTTAAAGAGAGTAATCAAAATGGTCAATAAATTTTGAATATAAGTGCCAATTGTATTAAAAAAATTAATAGACCAAAACTATTGACCACACTGTCTCATTAACCCAAATTTGCAATCCAAGTAAAATAAAATTAGAATGTAAAACCCTAATAGAAAAATGACAAAATATGATGGTAGGCAAAATAAGGGAGTGGTTATGGCCACACTATATGCCTCGAAATAATTAGTGGCAGCCCACACAAAGTGATGGAAATAATACTATACATATTAAAATAGATTTAAGTGTAACAAATAGACAAATAGATAGAGTATAGTAAGCTTTATAAAAAATGCATATAGACAGTTGAGATCGTTTGTAGAAAGAGTACACTATTGGCATAATAATGTTAGATTATACAAAAGAAAATTGAAAAATATAAAAAATAATAAAATTATAATTATAATTATAAATTTAAAAATAATAATATAATTCATAAAATATATTAATAAAATGAATATATTAAAACTATCCTTATTAAAAAAAAATTTCAAATATATTATCTTCAACTTTTAATGAATAAAAAATATTACTCATTTCAATTTAAAACATATCAAGCTCATTTAATTTAGAACAAAATTTTACTCTGGCAAAAAGGGTTCTCCTCACTTACAAGCTTTTACTCAATTATGTTTGGAAAAATAATTTCGTTAAAAAAATTTGTAAGTTGACTTTATCAAATACCAAAGTATTGATAGATTAGGTGAAAAACTAATCTCCCAAGAACACTTGGATACATAAACCTATCACATGGATGAAGCAAAGAACAGAGGCAAGGAAAAATCATGGAGGCCAAAAAGCCAGAGACATCTTATGGACATGCAAAGAGAAATTTCTATTATGATCCAATAAGTGAATGAATGGAATTCAAAGAGGTGAATCCTTATAAAGGGATCATGAAACCCAAAAAGGGAAACTAAATCCTAAAAAAGCTAGGTTGCACAATATAATTAATAAAATATTAATTATATGCACCTACAATATAGCTTAAGAAAACAAGAGTAATAGGCAACTTAATTAATTAAACCAAAGTGATTTAATTAATAAGTGCAAACAACTAATTACTCTAACACCGCCCCTTATGCGAAGCTTAGGAGGTAATCTAACCTAGTACAACTAAGAAAGCACGAAAAGATGGGCCCCGACAACAAGGCCTGATTAGGTACCCAAATACAAGAAAAAGAACTAGATGAAGGAAACTAAGCCTCCAATCTAGGAAATGTCCCAAAGAAAGGAACAAGAAAGAGCATGAAGCATCTCTGAAGCATGAAGCTGCAAACACTGTCAGAAGAAATTGCTGGAACTCCCACTGAAATAGTGCATGACCAGGTAGAGAAGACAAAGTCTGAAGAGCTGATCAATCGAAGAGGTGACCTCCAAAAGTAGGAATGAATGAGTGTCTATATAGTAGATGAACCATCTCACCGAAATGCATAGGTGCCTAGCCATTGCATCCACCTAGTACATAGGAACAAAAATTGAATACGTAGATCACTCAACCAGACCAAGGAAGCAATAGAGCCAACAGGTGAACCCCCCCATAATGCTAAACATGGAGAGGGGTGACAGGAACACTGAAATGCAATGCCAAAAACATCTGCAAGAAGAAGAATCAGGAACACCAATAGTGCAATAGAAGTACAAGAACATGATAAAGGGCGATGTCACCGACACACTGCATGGGCTAATGTCATGGAAGAAAAATTCACTTGACAAAGGTGGATGAGCACAAAATGGAAAAACATCATGACCCCCCATGGCACTTTATAACTGAGTGTGAGTACAAACAAACACAAGGTGTACAAGATCGGGTAGCTATGCAAAAGCAGGCACTTTATCTCAGTGCATTTATAGAAAAAAGAATGCAACAGAAGAGAAGCATAGAATGCTTAGAAGTCAGAAAGAAGAGTGAGCCAAAAGAACAGAAGAAGAGATCCAGGACCTGTAGAATCCAAGTAGTCTGCCAGAGTGCAAAAGTGCAAACCTTAGAGGAGAAAGAACCTAGAGTAGAATCTAGATAAAAGACCCCTAGAAATAAATAACTCATAGAACCAGCTTTCCAACGATATCTGGCAAGCCTATATAAGAGTTCGAATGAGCGAGATATGGCTCCTAGAAGGCAAAATAGAATATTCAGCTTTGACTACCAAAATAGGCAACCAAACTACACCAAAAACCAAAATACCTAGACCATCATCTCCGTCTCAGAACCAGCTTTTTGGCATATTTTTTGGATTTAAAAAAAATGTCCGTATGCTCAAGTTATAGAGAAAAAACCTCTAGGGCCTCCAGATGCAAGAAAAAATTATTTTTTTTAATAAAAAAATAATTTAAACAACAAAAAACTTCCACCACCACCGCACCGCCGGTGGAGCAGTGGCCGGGTGGTGGTAGGGTGGAGGCCACAATGGGCAGGCCTGTGACAGGGCCGCAGCGGGAACCGCTGGCGGAGCCGCTGCGGGCCGTTGGCAGATCGCCAGCGGTGACCGCAGCGGTGACTGCTAGTGGCTCCGCTGCGGTTTCTTAACCGTGGAGGCTTAAAACAAACACAAAATCAATTTTTTTGCAATTTTTTTATTTTTGATGCCTTGTACTATGTGCAGGGGGCCGTATGACACTATCGAACAAATTTTTTTTCCCTCCCAGACCAACAGTGTCCAAAATGGACAAATTTTATATGGATTCTAGGGTTTTCGGGTGCTCTGAGCACAACAGTGATGTCCGTTTGAGCCCAAAGTGACCAAAAAAAGGTCCCTCGTAAATCCACATAAAAAGCTTTCAAAACCCTTGAAAAATGCAGCTTCTGAAATGCTCTAGTAAACCACGAACAATGAGCAACAAGCTTTCTCTGATACCATGTTGGATTAGGTGAAAAACTAATCTCCCAAAAACATCTGCATGCATAAACCTGTCACATGGATGAAGCAAAGAACAGAGGCAAGGAAAAATCATGGAGGCCAAAAAGCTAGAGACATCTTATGGACATGCAAAGAGAAATTTCTATTATGATCCAATAAGTGAATGAATGGAATTCAAAGAGGTCAATCCTTATAAAGGAATCACGAAACCCGAAAAGGTAAACTAAATCCTAAAAAAGCTAGGTTGCACAATATAATTAATAAAATATTAATTATACGCACCTACAAGATAGCTTAAGAAAATAAGAGTAATAGGCAACTTAATTAATTAAACCAAAGTGATTTAATTAATAAGTGTGAACAACTAATTACTCTAACAAGTATTACATTATAAAAAACTCTTAATAAATTTGATTGGATAAAAAAGTATACTTTAATCACTTGTTAAAGAATGTTTGATGCTTATAATTTCAAAAGCCTATGATAGGGACTAATAAAGTTAATGAGTGTACAATGCAAATCTAATTTTATAAAAATGCACTTGCTATATATATATACATATACATATACATATACATATACATATACATATACATATACATATACATATACATATACATATGTATATATATGTATATGTATATATGTATATGTATATGTATATGCATACATACATACATACATACATATATATGTGTGTGTGTGTGTGTGTGTGTATATATATACATATATATATATGTATATATGTATATGTATATATATATGTATGTATATGTGTATGTGTATGTGTATGTGTATGTGTATTGTGTATGTGCATGTGTATGCATATATATACACATATATAGACATATACATATACATATATATGTATATATAGATATATATGTATATATGTGTGTATATATGTACGTATACATATATGTATATGTATGTATATATATACATACATATACGTATATGTACATATATATGTACATGTACATATATATACATATATGCATATATATACATATGTATAAATACATATATGTATATACATATACGTATACATATATATCTATATATGTGTAAATGTATATATGTATACGTATATGTATATACATATATGTATTTATACATATGTATATATATATATATATATATATGTATGTATATGTATATACATATACATACATGTATATGTATATACATATACATACATGTATATATATATATAAATACATATACATATATGTGTATAGATACATATATATGGGTGAGTCTCAAGAATTAAATTTATAATTCATTCATTATATAATATAATATAATTTTTTATTGAATAGAATTAATCTCTATGAGTTAAAATTTATTTTCCTGTTATGGTAAGATTTAGTTTATGTTTAGGGTGTACAATATATTTTTTTAATGTTTTATTTGATGTGATGTTAGGTTTTGATTATAGTTTGTCTTAATATTCTTTTGTGAAAAGGGTGGACTATATTTACATTACATTTTCGTATTTTGATAAGATTTAGTTTGCCATTATAGTACAATGTGGTATTTTTCTAATGCTATATTTGTGTTGATGGTTAGGTTTAGATAATAATTTTTTTTATTATCTGATTATGAAAAAGAATGTAATTTATTTTCATTTACAATTATGATTTTAAGTTAAAAATTTTATACAACTATGTTGAACTAATTTCAAAATTAGGGTACAATAGGGTTTAGGGCTAGATTTGATATGTATTTAATATTGGGGACTCTTAATAGATTTGGTCTAGTTCATTTGTTTCCCTTTATTTACCTTTTGACACCAAGTCATGTGTCTCACCCTCTTCCATTTTTCCCACTCCTTCATAGATGCCCCCTTCCTACTCTCACCATGTCCTTGTCCAATTTACACACTATTAGTACCTCACACCTCTCTCACGTTTCCTTTAGTTTTTTTTTGTTTGACTAGGGTATCTTGCATTTAAAAAAAATTCACATATTTTTTAATAGAGTTTACTATTTTGAAAAATATTTTACTGGGTATATAATATAGGGTAAGTTAATTTGTTCTATAATTAACATTAACATTATATGTGTGTATGTGTGTGCGCATGGACACACACACACACGCATGCATATATGTGAATTTATACATCTCTCTCTCTCTCTCTCTCTCTCTCTCTCTCTCTCTCTCTCTCTCTCTCTCTCTCTCTCTCTCTCTCTCTCTCTCTCTCTCTCCCTCCCTCTCCCTCTCCCCCCCCCCACACACACATAGTACTATATGTTCCTATCTTGAGCTCTAATTATTCCCTATCTTTAGTTATATTTTATCTCTCTATCACTCCCCATTTTTTCACTCTCTCCCCCTTTTCCCATTCCTTTAAAGATGTGCCCTCCATTTAAATAGAATTTCACATACTTTTTAATATGGTTTACTATTTTGAAAAATATTTTATTGCATATATGATATAGGATATGTTAGTTTTGTGTAAAGTTAATATTAACATAATGTGTGTGTGTGTGTGCCCACACATGTATGCATATATGTGCATTTATACATCTCTCTCTCTCTCTCTCTCTCTCTCTCTCTCTCTCTCTCTCTCTCTCTCTCTCTCGCACACACAAACACACACACACACACACACAAAGTACTATATGTTCCTATCTTTAGCTATATGTTATCTCTCTATCACTCCCCATTTTTTCACTCTCTCCCCATTTTCTCATTCCTTTATAGATGTCCCCTCCATTTAAATAAAATTTCACATACTTTTTAATATGGTTTACTATTTTGAAAAATATTTTATTGGGTATATGATATAGAGTAAGTTTGTTTGATGTAAAGTTAATGTTAGCAAAATATATTTGTGTGCGTGCGTGCACACATGTATGCATATATGTGCATTTATACATTTCTCTCTCTCTCTCTCTCTCTCTCTCTCTCTCTCTCTCTCTCTCTCACACACACACACACACACACACACACACACACACACACACACAATACTATATGTTCCTATCTTGAGCTCTAATTATTCCCTATCTTTAGCTATATGTTATCTCTCTATCACTTCCCATTCCCATTCCTTCATAGATGTCCCCTTCCTACTCTCACCACCTCTTCTTCCAATTTATCCTTTATCTATACCCCACACCTCTCTGATAGAGACTCTCACATTTCCTTTAGTTTCTTTATGTTTGACTTGGGTTTCTTGCATTTAATTAAATTATAAAATATTTAAAATAAATTATTATGATTAGGTTTAGATTATAGTTCGTATTAATATTCAATTGGGAAAGGGGTGGACTACATTTACATTTTCATGTTCATATTTTGATAAGATTTAGATTACCACTATTGTACAATGTGGTATTTTTGTAATGCTATATTTGGTTTGATGGTTACGTTTAGATTATTCAATTATGAAAAGGAATATAATTTATTTTCATTTACAATTATGATTTTAAGTTAAATTTTATGTACAACTATGTTGAATTAAGTTCAAAATTAGGGTATGACAGGGTTTAGGGTTATATTTTACATTTGTTTAATATTGAGGACTCTTACTGAAATTGGTCTTGCTCATTTGTTGCCCTTTATTTCCCTCTAACACTAGGTCATGTGTCTCACTCTCTCACCCTTTTCCATGCCTTCATAGATGCCCTCTACCTACTCTCACCATCTCTTCCTCCACTTTACCCTCTATCTGTACCTCACACCTCCCTCACACACTCTCTTATAATTGTTTTAAATTTTTTTTAATTGTTTGACTTGGATATCTTTTTTTTTTTTTTTTTGAATAAGGGGTAAAAATTTATTCAATTAAAGCCAAATTACAAAAGGCCTCAAGCCCAAACAACCAAAATACCAACCCAAAACCAATTAAGTTCTATCCTTTTCCACTAATTGCTCGAAAGTCCCACCATAATCAGTAGGAAGATCATCCCTATCAGAAATATCGCAACCAACAGCCTTCTCTGAAGCCCATTTTGCCAAGACATTAGCCACTCCATTCCATTCCAGAATATGACAGAAGGAGATCCCATCCAAAAAGCTACTCAAGTGAAGAATCTCTCTAACAAGAGAGGCAATTTTCCAATTAGAGTCATCCACTCTCTAGTTATTTATCATATCCACAACAATCTGAGAGTCTAATTCACACACCATTCTCCTCCATCCAAGAGAGCAAGCCCACTGCATAGCCACCTTAATGGCCAAGGCCTCCATCACATTATTGGAATGAACTCCTTTGTGAATAGAGAATATGAAAATAACATTGCCATCTGTATCTCTCCCAATCCCCCCCACACCATCCTGTCCAGGGTTCCCATAAGAGGAGCCATTAGTATTAATATTTAGGACATCATTTGGTGGAGGTCTCCATCTCCCCACTCTACAAACATTTCTTTTTAGCACCTAAGATCTCTTACTGCTAATAGTTCCCAAACCTTTGTCCACTAATCCCAAATTCCTAACTATACTAAAGTCACTAGGATCCACTGGCTTAGTCATATCACATTTAGCAAAGATAGTCTCTTGAAGCCTGCTTAAGATCAGCTACCATATTTTAGTGACTCCCAAGCTGGAGTTACAAAAAATTTGATGGTTATGCTCTAGCCAAAGTTTCCAAAGAATGAAAGAAGGTCCAACAACCCAAGCCACTTGGAGGAATGAAGTTTTTGTAGGGGGTCTGCCAAGGCTATCCCAAAATTCAATAAGAGATTCGGCATGAATACATCCATGACACCATACCTCCTACCACTTATGCCAGATCTCTCTAGATAGAGGGCATAAGAAGAAAACATGAGAGACATCCTCGCCATTCAACATACAGAGGGGACAGAAAGAAGGACCCTAAAACCCTCTTCTCTGAGGATTATCCGAAGTAAGACACTTTTTTTGAGCAACCAACAATAGAAAAAAATTATATTTTGGCCAAGAGGATTTATTCCAAACCTTCCTCCACCAATGAACCTCCTAAACTTCATTACATTGACTATCCAGCCAAGCATATCCCTATGCCACATTGAACTTACCTTTAGGGAAAGGACCCCAAGCCAGGATGTCTTTGTCCTTAGAAGAGCTACATAGCCTAGCAGAGAGAAGATTTGCTAGTGCAGCCTGCATCTTCGAAGAGCCCCCTGGTGGCCAATCCTGTAGATCCTTCCAACAAGCCACATCCATCGATCCAAACCTCTTAATAGTCTTGAAGTGAGCTACCTTGGTCCATCCTACAACAGAAAAAATCTAATATAGAGGATGAAGGTGGGGGTAGCTAGAGAGAATAGGAGGGTGGCCATCCCAAGAGTCCTACCAGAATAACACACTCGACCCCTCATTACATATCCAGCAAAGGCCTTCCTTGATAAGAGGAGCACCCCTTTTAAGAGTGTCCCAAATAAAGGACCCCTTACCATCTAGCTCTAGTCTAGGAATATCCTAAAACTCCACTCCCAAGAAATACTTATGGGTCAAAATCTTAGCCCAATCTCAATCTTGATTCTTGCACCACCTCCAATATAACTTTGCTGCTAGAGCCTTGACACCAAGAGCCATACATTTAAGGCCTAGTCCCCCAGAAAACTTAGGCAAGAAAATAGTGTCCGAGTTGACTAAGATCCATTTAGAGGATAGGAGATTGCTTGACCAAAGGAATTGTCATGACAAAGCATCAAAATCTTTCATAACTCCAATGGGAGGAGTTTGCACTAAACACCTATAAATGGGAAGAGCCTAAATCACAATCTTGAGGAGGATAACTCTTCCAGCAAAAGAGAGCCACCTATGAGTCTAGTGACTCAGCCTACTACGAAATTTTTCCAAAAGGCCTTGCCAATATTCTTTCCCTTGAGTCCAGGGTATACCTTAAGAAACCCCTCCTTTAGAAAAGCTGTAAAAAATTGGTGAAAGGTGTAAAACACCTGACAAAAATATTTATTTTTTGTGGCGAAAAAAATAGTTTACAAAGAAAAAATAATAATCTCCATTGGCGAATCATTCATAGTCTCTCAAACAATGTGTAAAATCTGGGCGAATTGTGTTATTTTAAAACCACAAAAAAATTATACATTGGCGAACAAAAAATAATAATCACATTAAAATTTTAAGTTTTTGGGCGAATCAATTCATTGTATTCAAGGTTAAAAAAAACATATGCGAAGTCGATGGCATCGGAGGTTCGCAAAGGGTTTCATCAATTTGAACTTTTATGTTACGAAGTAACGAAAAGGAAATCGCATCATCGGAAGTTTTATTCAGGCAGTTAGTCTGTTGGTTGTGAGACCGCGAAATGTTAATTCAAGCAGTTTTCGCATGTTCACAGTAGTTAAAGGGCAAGGACTTCTGCCAGTCGCGAAAAGGGAGATCGCAAGGTCGAAGGTTTTATGCAGGCAGTTAGTCTGTTGGTTGCAAGACCACAAAATGTTAATTCAGGTAGTTTTCTCATGTTCACAGTGGTGAAAGGGGAAAGATATGTCATCCTGCGAAGTCGCGAAAGGTTAAGATGAAGCAGTGTTCGCCACTTCGCACTGGTTAGAAGGAAATAGGTTTTCACAACTGCGACAATGCGATGTGAAACATGTTAAGTTCTGAAGCTGCGACAGAAGGGGAATCTCATTAGAAGAGCATATAAGGCTAATCGCAAGCTCACAAGGATAAAGAGAATATTTGATTTAACTGTTGCGATAGCCCGAGAAAAGAAAAAGAAAGGGTTTTGCAGTTTCACGAAAAGATTTCAAGGTTAAGTTGAACTGATTGTGACAGAGCGTAGAACGAAGGGTTTCGCAACTCATAAGATTGTAAAATTGTCAATGATAATGTATTTTTGAAGCTTGAAATTTTGAAGGTACAAAAGATTAGGTTTTCAAATCTATTATCTGATTCCGGACAGTTGATGAGTTGATCGATAATAAAGGCAGTAGTTACTACTGGTAGTGATCGATAATAGATATCCATGCACGTGCAAGCTTTCAAACTTTAAAGCCATTAAAATTTAACAATTTAATGCTGTGGCCGATCAAGAAGTTGCAGAAAACTAGAATTCTCAGGTATCTACAGCTAACAGAGAAAAAAGATTCAAGAATTTGCAGTAAGATCAGAATGGCACAAGCAGAATCATCAGTAAAGAAGGGCACTGGAGAGGGCAGAAAGGTTTCATTGTCTGCCAAATTTGCAGAAGAATGGTTGAAGATTCTCCCTAAATCTTCTAATGCTCAAAGTGCTAATGTCCACGCGTTTAGAGACGCTTACAGCTTCTGTAGAGATGCTCAAGTACCGTACACCAATGGAACTGAATTGTTCTTGTACTTTTACAAGAATAGGGTGCAGAAGGTTCTCGTCTCAAATCCATGGACGAGGAACCTGGGAAAGTTGATAATGCCGAAGGTATACGTGGATGTTGACCTTATCAAGGCACTGGTAAATGCATATAATCCAACCACTCAGTCCTTTCATAGAAAGGATATGAGCATTCTCTATACGTTAAGTAAGGATGCTTTTGTTGAAGCATTTGATTTGCAGGGTCCCATGTCAGTTCCTATTAACCTGGAAAAATTGGCAGCAGCATTTGAGAAATAGAGAGATTTCTATACAACACATGCAATGTTGCGACATATCCCGAGGGAAAATCAAAACAAGATGAAAGTAGAATTCCCGAAAATGGTTACTGATTTTATACCCTTGTCATATTTTTGTGCATACTTTCAGAAAACAGTTTTCGGATTGAACAAACTATTGGGAGTAGATGGATCCATGGATGCCTCCCCAACATTGTATTGATAGCTCTAGACATTCAGGACCCACATACTAATGTAGGGTATGATTTTGGAACATTCATTGCTAATAGTATTCATCAGCAGATGGTGACAGCTCAGCAAGGTTATCTTGACAATTTCAAATTTCTACATTACTCGGTGCTTATGCATCTCATCCTCTTCTACAATGTGGGCCATGTGGATTCCAGTTTCATTGAAGGTTTGGACAATTTTGGAGAGGCATTGCCTGTTCAAAGATGGACAAGATTATGGCAGAGGTTCTACTCTTTTTCTAATTCCCTCTCTTTTTATAATGATTTTGTTGCAACTATTCATAGGATGTTAGGTTCAAAATTGAAAAGATTATCTAGGTTAATCAGGAAGATTGTTAGACCAACTTTGTGTTTTGATGATGAGGGACCAATTGATCATGATTGGGGAAGTGCCTTTTTTTTAGCAAACTGTACAGTGATTAGAATTTTTGGTTGTTCCCAACCCCCTCATTTCTTGCCAAGATATGTACCAGAGAGGGTGGGTGTAGTGGAAATTTTCTGGCAGTTGTTATCCATGAATAGAGAATATCTAGGGCCAACCATTAAAAAGGGGTCTTTTGTGTGTAGAAATTTCAAAGTAGTGGATTTTGAAATTGGTAAAGAGGCCATTGAGGAAGTTGATGCCTTCCTAAGAGAGTTAAATTTCCCCACTGCCCCCACTAGGTTTTATGACCCATATAACATTGTTACAAGTGCTCTTAAACAAATGAGGGGTTATAATGTCATCATTGGAAGGAAAATTTGGGAAGAGGATGTCATTAGGGATGTATTGTATGAAGATGTTTGTGCTGATAGGATGCGGAAGTGGAGAGAAATCCTCTCAGTAGAGGAAGAAATGAAGAAAGTAGATCCTAATTTCCAGGGCTTCTGTACTGATTTACCCTATTTTAAACAAATTGATAAGTGTATTGAGGAGTTTGATAACATTATGGCTCAAGTTCCTCTAAATGCTAGAGATAGGGTAAACCCTTCTTCTCCAGAGGCAGATGTTGTATTGGAAATTAGTGACGAAGAAGATCAGCCTGGCCCTTCAGACTGGGATAAAGGGGGCAAGAAGAAACAAAAATTGATTGAGGTTCTGAAAAAGGCTAGAGAGAAAGCCTTACAAGTGCTTCCAAAAGGAACTAGATATTTTGATGATGCCAGAAAAAAGTTCTTAATTAATCAAGCTACTGAAGAGGAGATGAGACCCAGTAGTTTAGAACTGCAGTCCATGATGCTGGATGACAGAATTATACAAGCTGAAGAATTCATGAAGGATGATGATTTTATCAAGAGTGAAGAATTCAAAAGTTTTCTGTATAAACTCAAACAGAATGAACTTTCTTTGCATGTAAAACCTGGAGACACAGATGAAAAAGTGACTGAAATGGTGCAAAAGCTCCAAGCCTATGATCCTAACAGTGAAAGCCTCACTGTAGAGGAGGCTAGGGAATTGGTACAAAGGAGTGGTATGATAGTTTTCCTAGGATGGGATATTAGTTCATCATTTCTGCTTGATCAAATGAGGAGACAAGAAAAATCAATCTCTTATGAGGAGATTAATCCATTTGGTGAATTGCAGGGGGCAGGATTTAATATAGATACTAAGAAAATGGCTATTTGGAGTGTAGCTCCAAAATCACAGAAGCCTACCCTGATGGAAATTAAAGAGACACTGGTAGGTAATGCAATTTTCTGGAATGCACATTCAACTTCTTCAGATCAAATTTATAACCTCCAAAACACTGCTGCTATGCTAGGCAAGAACAAGATTGATATTCTTCAAGAACAACTGGTGCAGACATATGAAAAGTACCTTGACGCCAGGAAGAAGTATGAAGAGGAAATGAGAAAAAAATATGTTCTGCAACACGCTTTGGAGGAATCAAAAAAGGAGAATGAAGATTTGAAAAGAGAAGAAAGGTCACTAAGAGTAAGGGAGGTACAAGACCAGAATATTCAAACTGACCAGATAGCAGAAGAACCACATCCAGTAACACATATGGATGTGGATGAGTTTGAGATTAGCAATGATGCAAAGATCAGGACAATGAAACAATTTTTGATTCATAGAATCACTGCTTTAAAGAGAGCCTCTGTAAATGTACATAGTATGTACATTACTCTGCAGAGTAATGAATACCAATGCTCTGAGGCTTTATCACTATTATCTCCATTGTATGCCCAGTGGGGACCATACATTCAATTCTTTGATAGGTTAGTTCCTTTACTCACACAAAAAAAGGAACTACCTAAGGAGATCATTGTTCCTATAAGGAAAATGATACATCAAGTTAAAGAATTGAATTCATTCTTCATTGGTAAGATCGAAGCAGTAAGGGGAAAATTGAAAAGCATAGCATTGGGTACCCCAGATTTCATTTCAAAAATTTTGAACAATGAATGGTATGTCAAATCTTGGCAAGAGTGGTCTGAATCTTTTGATCTAATATTAGACCATCCAAGATTTATAGCATTTTCAAGAGGTGAATCAAGTGATCAAGTTGTATATGATATGATTGATATGATATACAAAATTGAAGCAGATATGAACAAAATTAGTGGAGAGGGTAAAGCCATCACAGATACAAAATGGACTAAAAACATCAGTGAATTAGAGGCAGTTAGAAATACAGTATGGCCTATTGTGGATACAGATATTGCCATGTGGGAGGTTATAGCAGATATCAAAGCAATCCCTTCAGTAGAAGATGATTAGCACAAAAGATGGTGGCCCCGGGGAATCAATTAGAGGACAAGTGTTGCAGAAGAATATCAAAGAGAAGTTGTTCATCATAATAGATTACCTTACCTTTGCAGTACATCCACTGTGGGTAATGCTGCAGTTAGAACTGGAAGACAAGCTTAATGATCACTTGCCACTTGTCACATTTTTTAATTGTTTCCCCTTTTTCTATTAAAATATGTCACAAAAGGTTTTAACATTATAGCAGATATCAAAGCAATCCCTTTAGTAGAAGATGATTAGCACAAAAGATGGTGGCCCCGGGGAATCAATTGGAGGACAAGTGTTGCAGTAGAATATTAAAGAGAAGTTGTTCATCATAATATATTACCTTACCTTTGCGGTGCATCCACTGTGGGTAACGCTACAGTTAGAACTAGAAGACAGGCTTAATGATCACTTGCCACTTGTCACATTTTGTAATTGTTTCCCCTTTTTCTATTAAAATATGTCACAAAAGGTTTCAACAAATTGTAATGATTATCTTAATTTTTGTTATCTTTTGTCTTTTGTAATGAATCATTATGTAACCTTTGTAAGCCTGAAGCTTGTTGCAACTCAAGTGATATAAATATGAGTTCCCAAGGCTGACAAATGGTCCGATCTGTTGTTATTTTTTAGATTAAGACTGAAGTATAATTGAGCAGATATTGTTCCAGCTCTATGTATTTCAATTTTCCATTATGTTTTGTAGTCAGTAGTTCTCTATGATGTTATGGGCTTTGCACACGTCTCTATTATCTCTTTTTTTATTATCAAACAACTAAATCAAGAGAAAGATACAAAAATAACATTGTGTCAACAATATGAATAGAGTAACAAGTAACAAAAATCTTGAACTCAAATCAAGAGAAAGGTACAAAAATAACATTATGCAACAATAGAGTAACAAAAATCTTGAAGTCAATTTTTGTAAATTGTAATTGCAATATGACTGAATAATGAATATGGAAGAACTGAAGTAGACCTATAAATTCCTTAGAACTGAATGCTACATTACTAAATCACAATTCACTTCATTGACTCAGTCTCAAATATGAAACTGAAGTCTGACTAGTACTAATAGGTTCCTCTTCATTCTGAATCGGGTATTCAAAATCCGTAAAATCTTCATCTTCATTTTGACTTTGAGACCTAAATTCATCATTTATGTTGGAGTTAGCAGTAGAAGTAGAACCACCATCTTTTAAAGTGTTGCAAAGGCCTCATCTTTCACGTGTGGAATTCCAAATGGCCAATGACCTATCATAAGAAAAATCTCTAACATTGTATTGAGTAACAAACAACCTCAAACAAGTTTCCAAATTTTTGTCTAGTTTGTTTCTGACATTTGATTTCAAAAACCCCAATGCACTGAAATCTCTCTCATCTTCCACCGACCCTAATATCATTGTTTGACATAAATCAGCAAGTTTGAAATATTCTAATATTGAAGTACGTAATACTTCTCTCTGACTTATCCTTTTCCAAAGCCTTGTTATTGCACCAGGATCGAATGGATTCTAAAAGTTTTCCATTTGGTTTTTCATACACAATGCAAAAAGTTTACATTGATTTTTAAGATTATTTGAATCTAAGATTCCTTGTATTAGTTGTCCATTGCAATATGTATGCTTTGAAAACCGTGTTATCAATTTGTCAAGTTTATTATGAAACAACTTTGCATCAGTTGGATTATGTCCAAAGTGTTTCCAAAATTGAGGAAACACACAACTCATGGCTTCAAGAATTTCTTCTCGAGGGAATCTATCACAAATCTCACTTGAAAGTTGGTAGGAAATAGACTTCACATTTTCACTAACAGATTTAACAATATTGTCAAAATCATCCTTTCTAACTGGTAGTACTCTGCCTCTCTTGGTTATTTTAGATTGGTGCATTGGTATTTGAAATCCTTTCACAAACACACATAGCTCATTTTTCCCATTGAATTGTAAAAAATTCTCAGCATGATTCAAATCTATAATTATCTCCCACCTTGAAAAAATTGGGCTATGACCTGAGAGATCTGAATACAAAGAATCTAGAGCCATGCATGTCATTTTAAGTAAATCAGAATACTCATGAATATACATAGTTCTGTCTTGGGCTTTCTTAACAAGTTTGTTCATTAAATACAGCATGGGGAGAAGACTGGCTAAAGTTAATAGGTTCTCTATATCACTTAACTTATTTAACAAATCAGGAGCTCTGTCCACTATAAGGCGTTGCTCATATAGAACTCCAATCAAGGATTGATATTCTGCTAGAACTCGTTCTGCTGGTCCATGCAAAGATATCCATCTGGTCTCAACATCCTTGAGAATCTTATTTCATGTTGTTACTCCCTCAGAAAAAATCTTAAATTTTGCAAAGCGTTTAGGACTTCTGCAAAAGTACGAGTGGAGCTGACAGATTAGATCTTCAACTTTTGACACTGTAGGAAAAGTACTTACAATCTTATATGCTAAATTCATTCGGTGGGCCATGCAGTGTATGCCAAGCATATAAGGTGCAATACTAGTTTGTAATCTTGCACAAAGACCAGTCCTTTGCCCTTGCATTACTGCAACTCTATCAGCTCCGACACACACTAACTTCTTTGCAATTGTCAAGTCATCCATACCAGAAATTTCATTCAAAGCTTTCTTAACTTCTAAATATAAATTTTTTGCAGTTGAATTGGCCCTCATTTTACGAACACAAAGTAGATTAGCTTGACGGACATGATCTTTTATAGTATATACATGCATACAGACCCAAGCAGTGTTATCTACCGCAGTGACTTCATCTAAGGATAATGAAATGAACTTGGATTCTTTTACTCTCTCCTGTACATTTTGCTTTTCCACCTTAGCAAGACAGCTTTCCATTTCCCATCCAACGTATATCGACCAATGTGACATAGGATAGTGAGGAACTCTCAAAAAAGATAATAAATTACCATATTCTGAAAAGTCTCTCATAGGAGGCCCTCTAGATAGAATATGAAAAATAACAATCATCTGAATGGTCTTTGCCAAGTTTGCATCATTGGCTGCATGTTGAAGCCCATCTTTGATTGGATTGCCACTACTGCCACTACCAATTACCGCTATTTTCTTGAAATGCTCTTCATATTCTATGGCATACTTAACATGAAGGAATTCTTCCTTTGATTTCCATCTCACTGCCGCTACTTCCTTTCCATCTATGATTTGTTTTTCATAAACCTTACCAATATGTTTTTCTATAGTGTCGAGCTTTAACTACAACTTTTTCTCTCTTTTAGTTTTCCAGGTACAAATCGTACACTTGCATTCTGTTGGTGGTTCATCATTGTTTGTGACTAGTTCAATAAACCAGTACTTTGCTACCCAATCAACCTGGAAAGTCCTTTTCATTTCCCACTCCCGCCCCATTTTTACATTCCTTTTTCTTTTCTTCCTACCAACATCAATATTATCTTCTGTTACAACATCTTCTGTTGTTCAAACATTGTTATCCTTGTTTGATGCATTTTGATTTAATTGAATAACAACCTGCTCTTCTAGTGCTGGTGAGGTATTGTGATTTCCTTCTGCACTTGTACTTGCCAAAGTTGGTGGACCAGAAACATTATCAATTCCAAAGAAAGCCTTTATGGTAGTATCTCTAAGTTTTCAGCATTTTGATGTAAGATTAATCCCTTCACTACCCTTGGGGGTCTTTCCCTTGTCACTTTCCTGAGACTGAGCAATATTAGTTACAGACTCACCCTCCCCTGACATCTCAATCCACTGATAATCCGTTTAAACTTTACTTCCCTGAGAATAAGCAGTATTACCTTCAGTATCTGTTTAAAACCACAAAATATTTATACATTGGCGAACAAAAAAATAATAATCATAGTAAAATTTTAATTCTTTTGGGCGAATAATTTTATTGTATTCAAGGTTAAAAAAAAATACCATGGAAGGGCTAGGGAATTGTTACAAAGGAGTGGTATGATAGTTTTATCAGTTTGAAGTTGGCAACTTGGCAGTTGCGAAATCGTGAGAAAGGCTTTAACAGGTCTATCGCAATGTCACTGTCAAAGTGAAAGTTAATAGTTTTGTGTTGCGAAACCATGAGAAGGGCAAAGATCGCATCAACGCCAGTTGAAAAGATAAAGGAGATTGTGTTGCAAAACCGCGAGGAGGGTAGAGATTGCATCATCGCCGGTTTAAATGATGGTGAACTTTTATGTCGCGAAGTGTCACAAAAGGGAGATCACACCATCGGATGTTAGCACTTCATAATGGTTAAAGGGAAAAGACTTCTAGAAGTCGCGAGACCGCGATGGCAATGATTTTGCATGTTCCCAACGGTTAAAGGGAAAAGACTTCCAGCAGCCGCAAGACCACGATGGCAAAGATTTTGCATGTTCATAGCGGTTAAAGGGGAGACTTCCAAAAGCCACAATACTACGATTGCAAGGATTTTGCATGTTCGCAGCAGTTTAAAAGAAAGACTTCCAGTAGCCGCGAGACTGCGATGGCAAGGATTTTGCATGTTCGCAGCGGTTAAAGAGCAAAGACTTCCAGCAGCCGTGAGACCACGATGGCAAGGATTTCGCATGTTCGCAGAGGTTAAAGGGAAATGACTTCAAGGGAATATTTCACGAATCTCAGTAGAAAGTTGGTAGGAAATAGACTTCACATTTTCACAAATCCATGCATGCAAGCTTTAAAAACGATTAACATCACCAACAACTTTCAGCATTGCGTCCACTTTTTGAAAAAATTCTAATGAAAATGAGATAAGAAAAGAAACTGTAGATAAGCTTCTTATTAAATTAAACTACATAAACTCAAGGAGAGTATTTTACGGCACAGCTGCACATACCAGTGTACCACCACTTGTGGAAGCTATCTCTGGAGTCTGAGTCGTGCCCGCGATGTGTCCTGTGCTACCAAAAATTTGATGGAGTGCCAGTGGTATTTAGTGAATGTCTCATTGCTTGGGCGAATTTGGATTTATACACATTACAAATCAATACAATTACCAATTTACCATGCCAAATTAGCCAACTCCTCCATGACAAAATGAAAGAGTGTTGGTGAAATGAGCCGACTCCTCGACTTCCGATAATGTGAAACGAGCCGACTCCTCCACGGTAAAATGAAACTGGGATGGTGAATTTTCCCATACGGCATGAAACAAAAACTTGAAACCCGGTGAACATTCCACGATAAGGGTTACCTGGTTGGCTGCGTGAAAGGCGATACCGCCAGGGAAAAACTCAAACGTAACATTTGCCTTGGCGATTACAATGCTAGGCAACTAGGTAAACCCAACAAAGTTTGGCGACCAGGAAACCATGGAAGGGCTCAGAAATTGCCAAAAATAACATTGGAAAAACGTCAAATTTGCCAAAATACAAAAATTCACCACTATATTATACCCTGCTTGAGTCCCCAAAGCTAAAGGTACTCCAAGATAGATCAAAGGGAGGGATCCAACTTGAAACCTGAGAATTCTAGCAATCCTAAGCTGAATCGACTGAGGGGTATTAAAGAAATAAATAGATGATTTACCTTCATTAATTTTTTGTCTAGAAGATTTTAAATAAGTATCCAAAATCATTCTAAATTTTCTTGCCTCATTAATAGTAGCCAAGCCCATCAGTCTAGTATCATCCACAAATTGAAGGTGCGTGTATGCTGGAATATCATTGTGCCACTTCCACCCTTGAACAAGTCCTAGATCTTCTTGAGACTTTATAAATCTACCCAAGCCCTCTGCCATAATGATAAATAGATATGGAGAGATAGGATCCCCCTGTTGAAGTCCTCGAGAAGCAAAGAATAGGTCAGTAGGTTCTCCATTAATAAGAACTGAAAAGGATGGGGAAGTCACACAACTGAGAACCCAATCCACCCATTCCATATCAAATCCAAAAGCTAGAAGCACGTGACCTAGAAATTCCCAACTAACTCGGTCATAAGCTTTAGCTAAATCTAGCTTAATAAACATAGCCTTGTCCTTGGACATGGCCATAGAGTGAATAGCCTCTAAAGAAATAACCACCCCATCAAGAATCTATCTATCACAAACAAAACCTCCCTGTTCCTCAGAAATCAGAGTGGCAAGAAAAGGCTTAAGCCTCTTAGCAATTAATTTTGTGATAATTTTGTATGTGACATTACATAGAGCAATGGGTTTGAACTGATCCAACCTGTTAGCCCCATCAATCTTGGGAATGAGAGCTAGGAAAGTAGCATTCATAGACTTGAGCATTCATTTATTTTGATATGATTCCTGGACAACTTCTAGAAGATCAAATTTAATAATCTCCCAAAACTCCTAGAAAAATTCAATGGGAAACCTATTTGGGCCCAGGGCTTTACCTTTCTTCATACCAAATACCACTTTCTCTAGTTCTTCAAGTATAATAGGTTTTAAAAAATCCCTATTCATACTGCTAGACACAAGATGAGGAATGCAATCTAATATAGCCCTTATCGCCACCAAAGAAATAGGTTCCTCCTTAGAGAAGAGTTGAGAGATGTAACTAGTGGCCTCTAAATAAATTGCCTCCTTTGAAAAGAGCTGATCTCCAAAAGTAGAAACAAGAGAAGTGATAGAATTTCCAGACCTACAAGCTTTAACAGTGTTGTGGAAGAAAGCAGTGTTTCTATCTCCCTCCTGCAACCAATCCACCTGAGACTTTTGCTTCCAAAATATTTCCTCCTGAAGCTCCCATTCTTCAACCTCCCTCAGAGCTAAGGATTCTTTAGACATAAAATATGGAGTCAATCCTTGATCCCTGATCTAGCGAGTGACACTATCCAGCCTGGCCTGGGCTTCTCTCAAATTCTCTTGAAGGTTTTCAAAGCACTATTTATTCCACTGTTTTAGCCTGAATTTCACATGCTAAAGCCTCTTCTCAAAGGTGTACATGGAAGTACCATGAGGAGGCCTACCCTCATACCACTAGGCTAACATAAAATCTTGCAGGGAGGGATCCCTCAACCACATCAGCTAAAACTTGAAAGAGGGATTCTTAGATGTCTTGAAAGGACTAACAAAGAGCCTAATAGGCTAGTGATTAGAGCCTCTCCAATCAAGGATTTCTGAACTCTTAGACCATCTAATATCCATCTTAAAACAAGATACCAAGAACCTATCAAGCCTTTCTGAAATAGTCTCCGTTCCACTCCTTCTATTATTCCAGGTGAATATACCAGAATTGGGTTTAACATCAATAAGATTCAAAGAACCAATTTTATCTCTAAGCATACTAGAAGGACCCAGTCGAGAAATCCTATCCCTCTTTTCCTCTAGACTAGTAACAACATTAAAATCTCCAGCCACAATCCAAGGAAGAAAAGGATCCAAGGATCAGACAAATATAATATGTGACCAAATAAGGAATTTACTTACCAAATCACTAGGAGCATAAATATTAGAGAACAAGCACCTTTCACCTATCTCAAAGTGAGAAGCCATAAAAGAGATGGAAGACCTACTCGCAATCCACCACAAGGGAGTCACCTTCTTAGGATTCTAGATACAAGCAAGACCACTTGAGCTGCCTTGAGCACATAATCCCTGCGAGCTACCATGGGGCCAAACCTTTGGTCCACAGTTATCCAATTCCTCAATTGAAAGCTTATTTTCCTGAATGAAAATAACATCTAGAGAATGAGAATATATCAATCTATGAACAACCTTTTGTCAAGGGATGTTGTTCAACCCCCTCACATTCCAAGAAAGAATAATCATTTAGAAGACTATGAGAAGTGGGAGTCAATGGGCTTCACAAACCCTGCCTCAACCAAAGTCTCTCCCATCATCTTAACCTTCTTCCAATCCATCTTCCTTCCACTCTTAGCAGACTTCTCCAAGGTCCCTTTTTTAAAAGGCTTTTGTTGTAAGCCTAAAGTGGAAGTAGCTTTAGAGCCTTTTGTGTTGTCAGGCACCCCTTTCTTGCTAGGATGGGTAGAAGCTGTGGTATTTGGAGCATCACAGGGATGTGACCCACCAGGAATATCAAACCTTATCTTCTGAACCAATCCATCTAATCCCACTAGCTGGCCTTGTTCTTTCTCAGAAACCTGGATGAGAATCGCATCCTCCTCTAGTGGGGGTTCTAAAAAGGAACCATCACCTAGGGATATCTCAATAGGTATTCCTTCCTCCTGTCCCAAAAACTCTAGAACATTAAACTTGTTAAAAGTTTCCATCACTTTGTCTATCCATCCAAGTTCTCTGCTGCACCTTTCCTTTATTACATGGCTTTACTGGGATAAAACCCTCCTTATCTGTAGAGGGCCCTTCTAGCATGTGGACCTTACCCTTATCTTCCAGGGGCATTTGGGTTGTAAGTGCCCATACTCACAAAAAATCTTGCATCTAAAGGGTAAAGTATCATAGTCCAATTGTTGAATCCATGAAGAAAGGCCCAAGAAAATTTCCATAGAATTAGGCAACAGATTATTAAGATCAACTTCCACAAAAATTTGTGCATATGAAATTAGCTTTCAATCTTGGTTTTGTGTGGCCGACCTAGTCGATTTCCCAAGAAGAAGTGATATCGAATGAAGGATATCCTCTCTCCAAAATTCCAGAGGTAATCGTAGAAGCCGAACCCACACAGGGACCTAAGACAGGATCTCCTCAATAGAGTTAAATCCAATGTGCCAGGGTTTGATGAAAAGCCCAACATGGTTAAAGAAGTATGGGCCTCCTTCAAAAACCTTGTTTCAGTCTGACATACTTGAGAAAATAACCATAAAATAGTTGTTGGCTGCTAGAAGAATTTCCATATCCCCTTTCAGGTTCCATATCCGATGCGCCCACAATTCCAACACAGGAAGAGAAAGTCAGAGACCCAAAAACTTACAAATGAGCACATGCTTCCCCCAATACTCCACATCCTCTGAAATTTGATCTGGTCGAATAACTGACATCGATCGATCATCAAATCGCTCCAAACATCCATTCATCTTCTTGATACAGACAAAACCCTTCAATGATGAAGCATTCATCCTAGACGGACGATTTTTAGCCTTGCCTTCAGCCCCTCCCCGCATCAATATAGAGGGATCAGCCATCACCAAATCATCAATTAATATCTGAGATGGCACCTCAAATTGCTCCATGAGAAAATTCTAAGATCCAATCACCTAGCCAAAATTTTTAACTTCAAATACCCACACCTTGCTATTGACCCCACACAACCTACCCTCGAATAAAGTCTCTACAGTCACTGACCAGCCCCAGCTAGCCCTAACTCTACCCTGCCACTCAAATTTCTACCGCCTTTCCACACACTCTCGACACAACCTTCTGAACCCACTCCCTGCCAACCAATTCCCTAGCAAACACACGCACAACAGATCACCCAAACATCAAGCATAGGGCACGCAGACCCTAGCCACAACGATCCTCCCTTCATGTGCCATCCTTTGCAACATTTGCCCATCCTCTTGTGATCTCCTTGACTTGGGTATCTTGCATTAAAATAAACTTTTACATATTTGTAAATATGGTTTACTATTAAAAAAAATATTTTGTTGGTTATATAATATAGGGTAAGTTAGTTTGGTTATATAATCTCTCTCTCTCTCTCTCTCTCTCTCTCTCTCTCTCTCTCTCTCTCTCTCTCTCTCTCTCTCTCTCTCTCTCTCTCTCTCTCTCTCTCTCTCTCCCTCCCTCCAAACAGACACAAATGGTAAACATGCTTAGTGTACATTTAGTTTAATATGGGGGATAAAATTTGGTATATTGTATTTATTAAATGTACAAATTAATAACAAAATTAAATTTTTGAAATATATTTGTATAACATGTTTTGGTATTACATATATATTCAAATTATAAATTCTAAATATACAAACAATTAAAATAATTTATGTAATAATATTCTTGTATTGAATATTTTAAAATAGCTTATCTTATATAATAATAGTTTATCTATTACTCAATGGCTAAATGACATTGAATCTATTTTTTAAATTATTTTATTAGAATAATTTATTTTTTATATCTATTTATATTTAATAATAATCTAGTTTAATGATTTATTATTTTTTAAATAATCATATATATATATATATATATATATATATATATATATATATAAAGTTGTAGATCATGTTATGTTGGAAAACAATCATTTTTAGTAAAAAAATAGTAAATTATAACTAATTAAACACATATATTAGAGAAGAAGGCTACAATTTGCATTTGAAAGAATAATAAAAACTATATTTAATGAAAAAACATATTGTGCTTGAGAATATAAAAGTCTATAATAGTTTATAAAATGTGAATAAATTTGTTATGCATGACTAAAATTATATCATTTATCAATAATAGCTAATTTTATCGATGTAAAGACCTTATAAAATAATCACTGATGAGATAAGTATAGTGACCTTCATTTTCCTCATGATTGGCTTTGGCTTCTTCCAAAACATATGAAAAAATAGCTATTCTATTAAATACCTTCCTTACTTTCTCTATAACATTACTCATTCTTAAAATTTCATTATCCATGAAATAATCAATTCCCTCTACTTCATTTTCAAAATGTAGAAGCAATTTATTGTTTATGTCAGATTGGTTTTGACATATGAGTGACAATACACTCAAGTCATTTACAAGTTAGAACTTAGTTCAGGATGAACAAGTAATGCATGCTAAGCATAAGATGTCAGATAATGTATGCTGAGTGAGATACTCAATATGTGTTGAGTAAGTAGTTAGTTAGTGTCAAGTAGATAGTATGTGTTGAGTGATTTAGATTCAATGGATGTCAAGTCATTTAGAGGTCAAGTCACATCATTGAAGATGCAGTGGATGGTGAGAATTAGGGACTACAAGTGTCGAGTAATACAGTTTTGGACATAGTTATTTGTAATGGCACAAACATCTATGTAAACTATTTTATAGCTAATATTAGGATTATTTTGTGATCCTAGATTATAAGAATGAATCTAAATTGGTGATCTCTATGTAGTACATGCAACCAATTAGTTAAAGGGAGGAATTGATTAGCAAGATGGATGAATTACAATCATTGATCCATACCTAACCCTAAGTCACCTAGCTCTCTTAAGGAAGGTAAACCCTAAGAAGTTGTATGTGTGAAGAGAAAAGTTTGCATGCACAAACAAAGCATTCATGGTGACTCAGGAGTTGTTATCATTAAGTTGTCAGTTGCAAAAATAATCAGAGGATAATAGAGATAAGGAATTAGAGAACAAAAGAGATACATGTGATCAAAGAGGATCAAGGATACATGCAAAGAGGTAATATGTTATCTAGCAGCAAAGTGCTAACCTCACAATCACTGATGAGACATTCTAATAGATAAATTAATTAAATCTCTCTATAAATTAGTCTTAACAAGATATTTTAAATCCTTTAATAGGGTTCTTACTTTAATGTAAGTTGTAAAAGTCCTTTAACCAAGAATTCTTCTAACAAGGTGTTGAAATGTAAGCCTCTAATGGGGCGTACCTTTCACAGGGTAGATCATATTTCATGATCAAACACTGTAACCTTCATTGGATACACTTTACAACTATAGTAGTGAATATTTGTGGGTTTCATCCCTAACCCATTTTTACCTTCTCATTTGAGGGTTTATGGGCAATCATATCTTGTGCCATATGTGTGAATGTTTATTTTTTTTCACACTATAGATGTATATGCTTAGTTTGGTATTTCTATTTACATACCAATTGTGGGATGGATGTGTGGTGATGAATTTATGATCAAGGTTTTGAAGTGTTGATTCACACGCCCCCCCCCCCAGCCCCTCCCTTAGTCTTTTTTTTTTCCTATTGTATTTCCAACAATTGTTATCAGCTGAAAAGTAAAGCTTTGTGGCTTTAAGGAAAGATCTTGAAGATAGAAGTCTACAAGTTGTTAAAGACTATTGAGAATTAGAAGATTGAAATACAACATTCCCTACATTAGTTAAATGAAGCAAGAGATGACATAAAGAGCTCACTCAAGAAAAGGAAAGAGATAGTTATTGAATAGAATGACACACACTAAAAAGAGATTGACACTACTAGACTATTTGTAGAAGGAAACTCAGGTGAATTTAGTGCAATAGTTACAAATTTGATGGAAAAGAGTAAAATGCTAACTAAAGAGGTCATAAATCTAAATATAGAAGATGAAGTCCAATTAGCATTTCTTTTTGAGGTGATCAAGTAGAAAAAGAAAGCTAAAGAAGACAAATTGATGATTGAAGATGGCAAAACAATACTAACCAACAAATTGGAAGAGAAGACATCAGAAGTACAAAGAATTTCCAACATGAAATTGGAGACAATGAATTGAATGATGATTTCCAATCAAGAATTGAATGGTAAAGACATTGTGATCACTACTTTGAAATTAAATAATGAACAACTAAGTAATAATCTAAGAAGAGAAAAAGAATTTGCTAAAAGTTTAAACAAACCAAGTGAAGCCAAAAAATACTTTGAGAAGTTGATGAGATCTTCTAGATCTAATGATGGTACTACTAGATTATGATACACCGGTACTAAGAAAGGAGAATCATCTAAAAGTGATGAATAAAGGAGTAACAAGGTAACATCTAAAAACCTACGTGTCATAATTGCAAAAAGCTAGGACATGAAGCTAATGTTTACAAGAGAAATACTGAAAATTACAATACTAAGTAGAAGTATATGGGTTACTACCACAAGTGAAACAAGCAAGGACATCAGGCACATGATTGCAGAATCAAGACCATGAGCACACAAATATTTGAAGGATATTGGTCTAATTGTTAGAAGAATGGACATAGAGCATATGATTGTAGATCCAAACCAAAATGGTCATTTAAAAAGAAGACAAAGATAAATCATAATGGCATCTCTTATAATTGGGATTACAATACAAGGTATAGTTGTCACTATTGTCAAGAATATGGGGATGTTCCTAAGAATTAGATAAGAACACGTTTTAGATGTGATTACAATAGATGGTTAAGTCAGACTACATGTTTTAGTTGATTAAAGAGTGGTCACATGAGTAGACATTATCCAACAAGGTCAAAGGCACCAAGAAGTGAATTCAACAAAGCAAAGGAAAGGTTGATGTTGAAGAAGTCAAAGTGAAAATGAATAAAACATGGAAGAAAAGGGAATATTATAGTACATCAAGTACATATGGGACCACTTCATCCAATGGATTAGGTGATCACACCACCTCAAATTAAGAAATCAAGAGGTATTTGGGGGATGATATTCAAATGATATACTTCACATTAGTTAAAAGGATTCAAATTCTAAAAGGATCATATATGAATGAAGAAAGATGCAATGTATTGGTTAGAACATGGAAGAAATCTATATGTTTTGTTAGATTACATGTTACTTTCGAACATGAAAAGTTTCACTATAAATGTTGAGTAAAAACTTAGTTGATGCTGAGCTATTGAAGGTTATAGTGTTGGCTGAGCTCATTGTGATTGCCAAGTGTGGTATAAATTGCTTGGAATCTAAGTGAGTTAAAATTTCTATTGGAGCCGAGCTTACAGTTATGTAAGCATGAAGCATTTATTGCAAATTTTTAAGGCTATATGGTCAAATTTTGACTCATTTTAAATAATTTTAGTTTGAAGAGAGCACAAGAAAAATTGGAGAAATAAATTCAAGCATTTGTAGACTAGATTCTACTGCTACTTGCCACCAATCATTAGATTTTTAAAGGTATTTATTGCGTGCTAAGCTACACTATTTAAATTTGTGCAAACCCTAGGTAATTTTTATGACATCCAACTCTTCTGCTATAGTGGGTAACAAAGGAAAAGAAGTTTTGAATGTGCAATTAATTAGTAATAAGATTACTCAACCAATTTTTTGGACAATTCTTGATATTGCGTATGTGCATTATCTATGATACTAGCACAAGTCTTGATGATACAAGATGTAAGGTGTTGCTACACTTATAAGGTAGAAAGCATAGGAGATATAGGGACTAGAGACCTATATGGAAAACTATGTAAAAATGGTGTGTTGAAAGAAGAAAACAAATTTCTAGAGAGAAAATGGTTAACTAATGCCCTAGATTTTCCAAACATTTTCAAGACATAGTCAATTAAAATAGTTTTAAGTACAATACATGAAAAAACTCTATATGGTTAGAAGATGACCCTATCAAAATAACCATGAGGATCATTTAGAGGGTAAGAGGGTATCCTACCCTAGAGAGACCTAAGACTATGATGAGTGATGTAAAAGCTGAAATTGAAAAGAATACAGGAGTAGTATGTAACAAGAAAGAAATGAAAATAGATACAATCTCGGATCCCCTAATTGCATTTGTAGTCAGATTCATAGAAAATAAATTCTTTCAATCCAGTAGATTGAATAGTGTACCATTTATAGCTATTGGTTTAGGCATTAAGATAGTAAAGAAGGGTAATTCTTATGACCCTGCCAAGTTACAACTCCAACAATTATTAGAAAACTTGGGAGCCATAAGGAAAACAAAGAGTGCATAGTCAAAATTTGGTTCAATACTTGTTTTTATATTTTTCTATGTGCAGAACACATTTCATTCTTTTGGAAAAGTTTCTTGGAAGACCAATAGGGCTATTGTAGTATAGATAGGAGAATACATTGAGCAACTTGGATAGAATTTTGAGTCTATAATGAATAGGTACTTTGAAGACTTTAAGAATTCAATGAAGTAAAGATTGAGAATACTAGTGTCACTAGTAAAGAAATATTACAATGATGTTTTTTTTCTATTTGATGTTCATTTCACTTATGTTTAGGCTATTGTTCCAAGGGTTAGATGGTTCTAGCCTCTTCCTTATGAAATTAATGTTGATGATGCATCTGCAACCATCACTGTGGTACTTGCAAAGGAAGTAGATAAGAAGGCTACTGCTTTTGGAAACTATGAAGTAGAAAAGTCTAAAATCACAATGGACTTGAAGACAAGCTCTATAATGAGGAAGAAGGAAAAAATTGTTAAGAAACTCAAAAAAAAAATTGGTGAAGAGGCCAAAGAAGATGAAGAGGAAGAAGATAATTAAATTGATGAAGATGATGCACCTACCTAACCAAAAATTGCTATTACATAGGGTTAAGGTGAGGACCAAGGTGAAGAGGAAGAATAATTTGATGAAGGTGCCATGGGAGAAGAAGATAATGAAGCACCTATGGATTTTGAAAAGAAGAAGAGAAAAGCTGAAAATCTAGCAACAAGAAAATCAAAGAAAGTTTTGAAACCCTCACAAGAAATCATGCGAATCCTATCACCAGGCTAGCATAAGAGCTACTGCTAAGAAGGATCAAGAAACTAAGAAACCTAAAGGCAAGAGAGCCAATATAGCTATTAAAGAAGATGGACCTATGAAGAGACAAAGAAGAAAGTATATAGCACCATTTGAATTAGATCAGGAAAGGACCAAATTAGATGACAAAAACCAATTCAAAGTGGTAAGTCATAGTTCCTCTTTTGATAAAAACAACCTGTGTGAAAATATCAAGACCAATGCTAATTTTTTAGTATTCACACATGTTCAGTTTGATAAAATTGCGAAGATAGAGATGAATAAAGTAGAAGAATATTTATATGCCATGATGGCAACATTCAACAAAACTCCGATTGAGATTGCCAACTCTTTACCCAATAGTTTATATGACAAAGTTGAGTAAAGGTGATAGTATAGTCTCATAACTGAAAGAAATATGAGAGAGACTACTATAGCAAGAGTGATGCTAAAATTGGGTAAGGCTACAATAGAAAAGGCCATTAACAAATATGAAGGGAGAATTTGTCTGAAATATAAGGCATTTAATATTTTACAGAATAATATTGAGGATGTTGTCCAGAAGACCACCTAGCTATGGAAATCAATATATGGTTTCACAATACTAGAGACAATTGAGAAGTCACCTGTTGAAGTAGGTGAATACAAAGACAAGCAAGGAGTAGTTGAGGTTACAAGGGATGAATTTTTGAGTGATGGATATGATGAACACACTATAAATGAAGTGAGATATAGAGGCAACAATTGAGGAAGAGCAGAAGCAGGATTAGAATGCACCAGAAATACATATGCCAAGTGTCAGTCCACTTCATGTGGAAAAAGAATATCCTCAAGAAGAAGCAATATAGATCAAGGATGTTTCTAATAACAACACTAAGAAAATTAATCCCCTAGCAGAGGATGAAATGAAAAAGATATTGATAGACACCATGGTATATGTAGGATCATGGTGTGCCAAAAAGTGGCAATTTGAAAATTTTGTAGCTCTGAAGTATCTCAAACCATTTCAAAATCTATTCCAACTTTTTTCCCACCCACCCTAATACTAAATGAAAACAATTAATATCTTTATAAGGTCTACTATATCTTTTGATACCAAACCTATATGGTCAACATCAAAAACATCCTAAAAATGTGATTTTGGCCTATTTTTATGTGATTTTTACTTTAAACATGTAGCTGACGGCTTTTTTTTCACCAAAACTTGATGAAATGAAAAGGGTTTCTTAATAATGTTCTTATATTTCCATAAATGTAAGATTTGTCAAATAATAAGTTTAGTAAGTAATTATTACTTATTTTCTAATGGAGTTACATATAAAGTGCCAAAAGACACACTACTTGAAAAAAAACTATAACTTTCAAATTGTACAACATTTTTTGAATCCAGAAGATGCATCACAATCTATGTTTCTTCTACTCTAAGGAAAAAATAATGAAAATTTGGATTTTGTAGAGTTTTGAATTAGTTAAGGTGGTTAGACATGAGAGTTTTTTAATTACAAAATTAGTTAAGTCAAAAATTAATAATTAATTATTTATTTAGAATAAAAATACCCAAAAATATGTGTCACATCTAGGCATGAGTCTACTACTTGTATCTAGAATATTATTAAAAAATACTATCATTTGATTTTGATTAAGGTGGTTAGACATATTTCTACTTCTTATTTTTGTTCTCAAATTTTTGTAATATTGCGTTAAAATTCAAAATTTTGACCAACCAATTTTTATTTTTTTGAGATAAGTCCTAGTAGTTTAGAAACTAGATTCAATTTTCTAGAGATTCTTTTCTCTCAAATTTTTGATATAAAGTTAATAACAAGTAGAAAATTGCATGTCAAGTTGACATAACCCTGATTTTTTAATTTTTTATTGCCACTTAAGAGCATAGTTTGGTTGACCATGATCCTGCACATACCCACCACCACCAAGGCAAAACTATGCAACTATCCTATATTGGTGACTGTAGATGGGATTGAGAAGGTAGAAATGGCATCTGCATAGGAGAAAACCTAAGAAATATCCATAGAGCTCCTCAATATAAAAAAGTGAAACCTAAAATGCCTATTATAGTATACCAAAGGAAGGAGACAACAACATCAACTATCCACACAATGGTGCAAAATGTTTCAGTGCAAATAGTTTCAGCAGATGGGAAAGACTGGGAAGATGGGATGCCAGTCCAAATTGTTCAAGAAGCCAATCCTACACCTATGTCAAAGATATAAAAGTTTAGGAGAAGGATAGGACTAAAGATTTGGTCTTGACTATAGAGCTAGAGGAACAACTAGCAATACAAACACTAGTTGTCTTACTAGATATTGTTACTCCCATTCCTAGTCAAGCATTTCACAAGCCAAGTGTAGAAGCTACACCGATACAGTCATCAAGCCCTAGTCCTAGTACATCCAAGGTTGATGAGGTTACATCGTATGGTGATTTCAACTATGATTAGGTGATTGAACTACCAAAGTTTGATCTTGTAGCAATCACCATAGAAAAAAAGGGCATACTACAGGATACTCTAGCAAGAAAGAATCACCAAACACTGATTAGAAGGGATAATAGGAAGAAAAAAGAATTGCATGACATCAAAGATATATTTCTTGATGCATTCATCCTACCCACATCTTAGGAAGACAAGCCCATCATTAAGCAGTTGGCAAACATTGTGGATAATAATAATGATGAAGACCTTGATTTAAATGTCAATTTACTTAAATGGTCTAAGAAGAAATTTCAAGAAAAGGTGAATGACAAGATATCTATTGCCATTGCACTTAGTCAAGTTGAGCTAGCAACCAAAATTGATAGTGTGAAGAAGGTGTTAGTGAATAATTTATCTCCTTACACCAAGTTGTGTGATACAACTCTAATCACACAAGAAGTGTGGAGACACATTGACCATTTGGAGGGAGCTATGAAGAAAATAGGTACAACCCTACAATATTCTTCTATTCAAAGTCAAAATTATTTCATAAATTTATTGTCAGCCTATGGTTAATTAGCAACATTACAAACTCAAAATGCAAATTTTAGGGCTACATTGATCAGCATATAGTTCATGTTAATCCCTTACATGGAGGTGTTACATAAGGAACTAGCCTTTGTAGAAACAATGATCAAGAAAGATCCACATATTTCTACACATAAAGGCTTATTTCACCTTGTTGCTAAGTTAACAGTAAAAATAAAATATTTGGATGTAACATGTGATAACTTGGATGCATCACTAAAGATAATGCTAGAGGTCCATAAATCATTCTTAGGTAAACACACTATACATGTACAACCCATGAAATAAGTGTCAAAAAAGGGGAGAATGAATTTTAAAAATTCAAGGGGAGAATGAGAATAAAAGGAGAGAATGAATAAGTCTTGTGGGTAACCAAACAAAAGGGGAGCCAAAACAGAGCACAATAGTTCAACATATTTACTCAGCGAGAGTATTGGATTAATATTTAGAACAACACAATCAACTCAAGAGGAGTTATAAAATTTTGAGGTATGATTGTTAAGTAACAAATTCTAAAAACTTTTGAAGTTTTGAAATTTTGTACATATTTTGAATGCAAGATAGAGAATATCTGAGTTATGCTCATAAGTTAACATTATTCATGCATGACCAAGTGATTTTTCCACTCATATCAAAGGAGGAGATCATTAATCTCAAATTGATTTTGACATATGAGTGACAATACACTTAAGTCATTTACAAGTTAGAACTTAGCTCATGCCGAACAAGTAATGCATGCCAAGCATAAGATGTTAGATAGTGTATACTGAATGAGATACTCAATATGTGTTGACTAAGTAGTCAGTTAGTACCAAGTCAATCAAGTGCTGAGAAGATAGTATGTGCCAAGTGATACAGCAATGAAGATATATTGAATACCAAGCATTAGAGACTTCAAGTGCTAAGTAATATAGTTTTGGACATAGTTGTTTGTAATGACACAAACGTCTATGTAAACTATTTTTGAGCCAACTTAAGGTTTTTTTTCAGTCCTAGATGATATGAATGAATCTAAATTGATGATCCCTATGCATTACATGCAACCAATGAGTTAAAGCAAGGAATGTGAGCAGCTAGATGGATGAATTAAAATTGTTGATTCATACCTAACCCTAACTCACCAAGATCTTCTTAAGGAAGGTAAACCCTAAAACATTGTATGTGCGAAGAGAGAAGTTTGGATGTGAAAATAGAGAATTCATGGCAACTAAGGAGTTGTGATCATTAAGTTAAGAATTGTAGAATCAATTAGAGGAGAATAGAGGAAAGGAATTAGAGGACAAAAGAGATACATCTTATTAGAGAGGATCAAGGATAAATCCAGAGAGGTGATCTCTTATCTAATAGTAGAGTGATAACTGCATGAGCATTACTAAGAGTATTTATAGGTGAATTAGTTAAATCTCTTAATAGAGTAGTCTTAATAGATTGTTGTAAATACTTCAACAGGGTGTTTACTTCATTGTAAGTTTTATGTCCTCTAACCCAACACACTTCTAACAAGGTGTTGGAATACTTTAATAGGTAAGATCCAACAATCTTGTTAGCTTTTAACAAGGCATAATTTTCAAAGGATAGATCATGTTTCATGATAAAAAAATTATAACCTTCATTAGATACACTTTACAATTGCATTAGTGAAGATTTGTGGGTGCATTGCCCACCCCAGTTTTACCTTGTCATTGCAGGGTTTCTAGGTAATCATATCTTACATCATATGTGTGAATGTTTGTTTGTTTTCATGCTATGGATGTATATGCTTAGTTTTTTCTTTCAGTTTACATATAAGTTATGAGATGGACGTGTGGTGAATAAATTCATGATTTAGGTTTTGAAGTGGTGATTCACATTGCCTCCACACCCCCCATCCCTTCTTAGAGTTTACTTTTTGTATTGTATTTCCAACATTTATAACAACTCTCCAATGTAGATTTTTTACATTTATCAATAACAATTTGAGGGGATCAATCAAAGTCCACTAAGTTGACTAGACTTGGCATAATGAATTGAGATCATTGTTAGAGTGCTCCATTATATTAATATTATATCTTGAAAAAAAACATAAAAGGTTGTAAAATAAAATTCATTGCATGTAATTTATCATATATGGTGGCCTTGAAAAATATAAAGCATGTATACAGAAGAAAATATGATTCACAATAAAGAAAAAATCTTATATTAATTCTTAATAGAAACAAAAATAAAACTCATTATAGAAGCGTAATACAACAATATTCTCAATTGCTTCTTATACATTGTAGAGTGTGTGTACTAATCTAAAAGTATAAATATATCTCATAAAAAAACTAAAAGGTTTAATTTCAAATTGTAAATTATCAATCTTGTCGATTAAATATGAAATATATTAAATAATTTGAAATAAATAAAAATATTGTATATATTCTAATATATATTACAACAAAAGTAAATCCAAATATGATTTTTTTTTCATTTGAAATTGTTTGAATCTAAAATTCTAAATATATCTCATAAAAAAATATAAAAGGTTTAATTTTAAATTTTAATTTATCAAAATTTATTGATCAAATATGAAATATATTAAATAAATAGAAATAAATAAAACTATTATATATATATTCTAAAATGAAAAACAACAAAAGTAAATGCAAATATAAATGATTTTTTTTCCACTTGAAATTGTTTGATTGAATATTGAAATCATGATGGAATTTTTTTAATAAATAGGATATTTAAATTGATTATAATAGTATCAAGAATCATTCATTTGAATCTAAATTACTAGATGAATTATAGTGAATCATGTTTCTTTGAAGTAGGTCATTTGTATTAGGATCCAACACATAAAACAAGTATAGGTGCTCAAAGGTTCTTCAACTCATATATCAAGTACCATTATTTGAATACCTTAGTATATAAATTGCATAGATTGATTGCATCCATGTAGGTATATGTTATATTAACAAAATCTCATTCTTTTATGAAATGGAAGATTTTGAAAAAACCCTTTGAGGCTCCCATCTTTCAACCACATGATAATTCCAAGGTGTATCCAATAATCTAGCAAATTGTATTAATTTTTTTTGGCCATGATAGTGAAATTTATCTAGACCTTTAGTACTAATTTGTGGAGCTTGAACCATTGTTTTCAGCCAATGGGAACTATTTTCATTTGATTCTATGGGATAAGGAGCTTGTTCTAAATAGATCTCTACAAGAATTAAGTACAATTTGATGGGATCACACTCATCACAACAAACCAATTCATCAACAATATGAACTCTATAGAAATGGTTGAAATTTTGAATTTTGAAGATAAATATTTTCCCCTTTATTCACTATGAATTCTTCTAAGATCAACATAATCATAAAAATCACCAGTTCTAATTGTTCTTTGCCTTAACATTTCTTTTTGAAATATCTGAAAGAAAACAAAAGAAAACAAAAATGACTAGATAAAAGTGAATGAAATCTAACTAAAATATTTATTACAAAAGTAAAAAAGAACTTGTCAAGTGGAATAATTTAACATACATAATTCAAAATATGTTCTCAAAAAATATATATAATTTGCAGTTTAACTAGTATCAGTATCAAAGAATGATAGAATATTTTTCTCTAGTCCTTGTTATTGGTACCAATACCAATGTCAATTGGAATAGTATAACAAAAATTAATCAAAATATCAAAGAATTATAGAATTTTTTTTCTAGTGCTTTGAAGAAAAAACAACACATGTAATCTCGCAATAAATAATCCATATTATATTTTTATATAACAACTATTTACAAATGATTTTATAATTGCATTACAATAAAAGGAATTCTAGTTATTGTAGTCAAAGTTACTATAATATTAAACAGAAATGTTTTATGACATATTTTCTATCTCCCTAAGCC
This sequence comes from Cupressus sempervirens, assembly GCA_028749045.1. Taxonomy (NCBI): domain Eukaryota; kingdom Viridiplantae; phylum Streptophyta; class Pinopsida; order Cupressales; family Cupressaceae; genus Cupressus; species Cupressus sempervirens. Next base: position 769,162,008 of record CM053792.1, on the reverse strand, counting down.
TCATTTCTTCTACTTTTCTTTTTTCTAGTTGTTTTCTCTTTTTCATTTTCTCATAGCAATCATAGGAAAATTGTGGCATATTCTCAATCCTTGTAATGAGTTTAGACAAGAAAGTGCAACAAATGGAATTCATGTTCTATTTGTTGGACCTATATCAATTATTTCTTCTTCAAGTGTTAAACCTTGAGATTTGTGTATTGTCAACGCCCAAGCCAATCACAATGATATTTGAATCGTATAGCCTCTTTCTGCAAGATATATATCGAAACCAATTTTGAATTTTTTTCATTGAAAGGGAATCCCAAGTAGTTGTCAAATTTCACCAAAACATACAAATGTAATTTTGGTGGCATGGTTCTTAGCTTGTACACAATCTCATTAACAAAACCTAGAGAACTATTTACAAGTCTTGCTTCTATTTATAAATTGGAAGTCAACATTACTCTTGCATTCTTTGGCATGAAAAATTACATATCCAATTCAGCTATAGAATTGTCATCTACTCTAGAATATTTGATACTTTTGTTACAATAATACATCAATAGGTTCTTTAAGAGAATGTAACATACTTCTATTATTAATGCAATGATTATTATTTTTGAAAATAGATGAACATTATTATCAAAATCATCATTTATTTCTAGAATAATATTACTTGTCTTTCTCAACATTGATAAATTCCAATCCACAATTGTGGGATTTGCATCTCTAAGATTACTAAGTAACTCTAAATTTTTTTTCATTCTAGTTCTTCTCCATCTTGCCTAAAAATATTTTCTAATGGGACCACCTTTTTTAATTTATCCCATAGTAGCTTTGCTCTTCTAAAACATACATATGATACTTTTTCTTTTACTGGAGGTAGTTGTTTGAGGTCTCCATCTAAAATGATTGAAATTACTAGGAAAACTAACAAACATTTATCAATTCATTAGATTTTGAATATAATGTTTTATATATCATGAATAATATTAATCAAACTTTAATAGATAAAAATATATGAGCACCTCCAAAGCTAAGATTGGATTTATGAAGAAATGCCCGAGGAATCCTTGAGTCAATATTCTCAAGTGGCTTCTCCCAAATAAAGCTCATTTCATCTATCAATATGTGTTTAATATGAATCATTTCCTCTAGAAAACTTGTCTAAAGTGTTCCTTCTAGTTGCATGAAATCCTTAATTAGAATTTTGAATTGTGAATGTATTGTTGATCCACCAATGTTAAATACTTCTAGTTCACTTGGTTCGAGGAGTAGTAGAGGGGAGTGATTTGACATTGTTGTTTATTTTAGATATTTACTAATTCAACCAATCAAATATGAATTTCCTTTACCTGTAGTTCCCTAGACAATCATATACAATGTATCAATACTCTCACTTGCTTGATAGTGTGTCATAATGATGTCAAATGCCTTTTCTGTCTCTTAGTAAAAATATTTGTGTTAATATTTTGCTTTGTGGAAAAATTTGAAACCAATCCATTTTCTCTCATTCTACTAATAAAATTTATTGCCACATTACTTTCTTCATTTGACCTATATGTATTTGACCAATTATACTATCTATCTATATCCATTCATCCCAACATATCAATATCAAAAACTTGTATTGCTTGTCCATTATGCAATTGTGAAATTATTTCACATTCATGCTCATAGTATTAACATGACTAATAATATTGTCTTCGCTTTCTAAATCACTGACATTCTCACTATCTTCTAATCCTATTACTCATTTTACATGCCACATAATATAGTTAAATGAATCCCAATTTGAAATGACAGTATTATAATGTTTACCAATATCAATTGCAATTTCTCTAAATGATTTGTACAAAAAAAACTTATAAAATAGAACTCAAAATTTTTTTTAGACTGGTATGTTGGAATAGTTACAAGTCTTGGATATACCCTAACGATTGCATTCTTTTGTCTTCTTTTCCATTTTTTTCTTTTTTTATATGCTTGTTAAATATCCTCGATCTTGAGACATCAATCAATGAATTTGCATAGATATGGGTCTCCTTCTATATATATCAATACATCATTTTGTTAGCTCCTCACTTCCACCTTCATTTATTTTTGTTACTACTTTGATAATTTTGTGTGAAACATTTACATTAACAAATTCTCTACTACATTCAACCAGTGGAATTTCTAGTAGTATTTAACATGTCTCTTGAGCTCCAACATCTCTTTAAACTATAGTTTCAATTAAAATTTTCCTATACACCTTTGAGGCAAAGTCAAAGGTAAAGATAGAGAAAACATAATAGGAGTTAAAGTCTGGTCAGCAAGGAGTCCTATCAAGTGAACGCACAATTAGTGCCTCAATTTTAGGAGAGAACTCCTTATCACCAATTGAGGGTTCATTTTTGAGGGACCATGAATTTTTGAGGAGCAAAGGATTTTAGAAGAGAGAAGGTTTTGAGAGGAGAAATTTCTCTCACAATCTTCTTGAGCATATTGATTAACATCAGAGTCTAGGAAGATTCTTGTGGTTATTCACATAGTTTATTATGCTCTTTCTTTTTCTATCTTCATCATGACTATTGAATGGTTATTTGAAGAATTTTTGTGACGAATGTTTCAGTATTGTGTATTTCTAGTATGTATGTTAAATCCACTGTATATGAGAAAATTAAAAGATCATTACAACACTTTTTCAATAGATTTAAAAGTGGAAAAATTAATCAAGGAAGGGTTTGAATTAAAATAGAAATTATCTTTTAAAAAAAAGGGTTTGATGGGTTCATTGTATTGTTTCCATCACCATGGAGAACTCTAGTGCTCTTTGTGAAGAAGAAGGATGGTTATTTGCACCTTTGTATTGATTATAGATAGTTGAACAAGGTGACAATAAAGAACAGGTATCCTTTACCAAGGATCGATGATTTATTTGATCAGATTAAGGGAGCTATAGTATTCTCTAGATTGATCATAAGTCAGGATACCGTCAGCTATACATCAAGGATACTGATATTCATAAGACCACCTTCTGAACTCACTATGGGCACTATGAGTTCATAGTAGTTCCTTTTGGGTTGATGAACACTCCATTAGTTTTCATGTGTCTAATGAATGGAGTGTTCCATTCCTATCTTGATAGATTTGTACTCATGTTCCTTGATGATATACTGATATATTCTAGATCCTAGAAGGAGCATGATGAACATCTATGTTTGGTTTTGTAGTGCTTGAGAGATAATCAACTTTATGCTAATGTAGTGAAGTGTGATTTATTTCAATCAAAGATACGATACTTAGGACACATCATATCAATTGAAGGCATCTCTGTAAACTCCACAAAGATTTAGGCAAGAGTAGATTAGCCTACACCCACTACTATGCCATAAATTCATAGTTTCATGGGTCTAGCTAGTTATTATCATAGATTCATCCAAAACATCTCTAGAATAGAAAGTCTTATCACTTTCCTTCAGAGGAAAGGAAACATTTTTTTTATGGATGGAGAAATTTCAGGAAGCATTTCAAAAGCCCAAGGTGCTTTTGACCAGTGCACCAATCTTGTTAGTACCTGATCTAGTAGGCAATTTCATAGTGTGTATAGATGCTTCCCTTGAGGGGATTGGAGTGGTATTGAAGTAGGATGGACAAGTGATTGCCTGTGAATTGCACAAAACTCAAGGATCACGAGCTGAATTATCCTATGCATGATCTTTTGTTAGCAGTGGTAGTTCATGCCTTGGTGAGATGGAGACATTTCTTTCTTGAGCATACATTTGAACTTCATAGTGATCATCATAGTCTCCAGCACATATTCACATAGCCTAATCAGAATGCTAGGTAGAGGTGATGGATGTAGTTTCTATGTGAGTATGACTTTGAGGTGAAGTATATTCAGGGGAAGGAGAACATGGTAGCTGACACTTTGAGTTGCAAAAAGAATGAGATATGGGTTAGTAAAAGAAGTTGGCTCTCACTTTTGGCCAAAAAGTGGAAGTGTTTTTCCTATTTTTGAAATATTTTGTCAATTGATGCCAAAATTTGAGCCATCTAGAGATTAAATATAAAAAAACTTTAGAAATAAAAATTGTAGTGCCTGGAATCTTCTTTTTGAGTATCTAATTTATTTGTATACCCATATGATAGATTATTGTTTTGGTATGGATCTTTAAAAACCACTTTTTCAAAATGTCTGTTTCAGGACCATACCACACTCGTGTACGGACACCATAATTTGACACAAATGAATGAATTTTTACGAATCCTTTTAAATGGAGTTACCTAACACACAAAAGATTGATGAAAATATTTTTTTTGAATTTTTTAATGAATATATTCTTTTAAATTAATTTTTAATTGGCTATAACGGAAAATTTTAAAACCTCTCATGTACAGACACCATAATTTGATCAAAATTTCAATTTTTTCAATTTTTTTTTAACATCAAAAGAATTGAATGTAGATTGATGACATATAAATTAATTTAAGAAAAGATATAAAATAAAAAAGTTATTAAAGTTTTAGTGAACGTTGCTATTTTACATTTAGGTACCACCTTTGATTAAAAAATAATAATAAAATAGTAAATAGAATCATAACTCTATAAAATTTATATTTTTGAAATCAAGATAGTGAGAGCTCTAATAATTTTTTGTTTCGTAAAAAAATTTGATCGGGAAGACTGGCTAAAAATTATGCAAAGGCATGAATTTGTCAGTTCAATGCCTTAGCCAAATCTTGAGAGGCCAAGGCATAGGCATAGGCTTGGTCTCACCAAGCCTGTCCCAAACCAAAATTCAAGGTAGGAAAAAAAAAATCTCGTCTCATGTTGTAAGAAATGGGCACCCATTTTGAAAAGCTAAAAGCAGCAGGTAAAATCCGTCGAAAACTTAAAAAATTGAATTTTTAAGAAACTGGTACCTTTTTTTACTTTTAAAAAATGGGTACCCATTTTTTATTTTTAAAAAATGGATGCCCGTTTCTTAAAAACTCAATTTTTTTATTTTTTGAGAAACGGTTTTTTAAATTTAGGGTCAGGCAGCCGAGCCAAAAATGGGTGCTCATTTTTTAAAATCGAGTACCCGTTTCTAAGAGGTCTCATTTCGCAGATTTGACTTCCGCAAAATTGTGACCCAACTTTGTGCATTCACCCATATTATCTATGACTCTTAGTGTGGACTCTTAGTGTAGACTTGAGGAGCTAGATACTTTAGGCACTCCCTACTAATACTTGGTATCAAGAGGTGAGTAGTGAGATAGATTTGGGGAGACCGTTGGAGGGTAAATTTTTAGACTATGTCCTAGAATCAGATGGTCTTTTGAGACGTTCAAGAATGATCTATGTATGGCTATTGGATGAGCTTCATAGATTGATCCTATCAGAGGCCCATCGTTCACCTTACTTGGCACATCCAAGTGTCAAAAAAATGCATGCAGTCTTGCGACTCTTGTTCTATTGGTCAAGGATGAAGTGTGACATTGTTGATTTTGTGGCTATGTGTCTTGAGTGTCAGAGAGTCAAAGTAGAGCACCAGAATCCAATAGGGATTTTATAGCCAAATCTCATTCCTACATGGAAGTGGGAGATCATCTCTATGGATTTCATACTAGGATTGCCCATGACTACTCGTCGACATGACGCTATCATGGTCAATGTTGATCAGTTATATAAGGTGGCAAATTTTTCACCAATGAGGTTATCCTACACTACAACTTCTATAGCTAATTTCTTCATCGATGACATCATGGGACTACATGGCATTCCTTGGAAGATCATTTTGAATAGGGATACTATATTCTCTTCCACATTTTGGACATCACTACAGCATGATTTTGGAGCATAGTTGAATTCTAGTTCAGCATATCACCCAAAGATAAATGGGCAGACATAGAGAGTGCATAAGGTTCTAGTGGATATGTTTAGGATGTATGTGATGGATAGACAAATTCTATGGGAAGACTATCTCTACCTAGTGGAGTTTTCTGACAACAACAGATATCACAGTTCTATTGGCATGGCATCATTTCATGACTTATATGGTCATTCTTGTCATACACCTTTGAGTTGGGATAGTCTTGAGGATCATGTCCTATTTGGTCCTGAGATGCTTCGACATATGGAGCAACATGTAGTGCAACACTTGACTATGGAATAGGATAGGCAGAAAAAGTATGTCGATGCTCATAGGACAAATAAGAAATTTTCTATGGGAGAGAAGGTCTTCTTGAGAGTGCGTTCATGAAAGAGTCCAATCCGTTATAGAAAGAGTTCAAAGCTAGCACATTTCTTTGTAGGACGATTCGAGATTCTTGAGAGGATTGGTCTAGCTACCTAGTGCCTTGCTTTACTGCCTAGCCTAGCTCACATTCATGATGTTTTCCATGTTTCAATACTTAGGCAATATATTGCTGATGTGGCACATGTTCTTGATTGGAATGCATTGCAAGTAGAGGATGCACAACTAGCTTTGGAGCTAGTTCACATTCTAGAGCAATGGGAGTTGACCCTCAGGGGACAAACTATAGAGTAGGTAAGGGTCTAATGGGACCCTACTAATGACTCATTGGCTGTATGGGATGATGCATCTAGATTACAAAATTTATATCCCTACTTGTTAGTAGACTTCCAGGAGTAAGCCTAAGTGTAAGGGGGTGGATGTAGTGCCTGCTCCTAGTTTACATTTCTATTATCATTGCTAAACTCTTTTAGGCTAGTTTTATGCTTGATTATTAGTAGTATTGCTTTGAGATTATTAGATATTGCTTCACATTTAGTTTATTATATGATGAGATTACTTGATACTCTATACTTCATGTATGCATGATGATTATTCAATAATTTTAGTCATTGGTGATGATTAGGTAGATGGATTATTATGTCCCTTCTTATGGATACTTACTCCATACTACATATGTATGGTGTGTGTGTGTGTGTATGTTTTCTTTATGTATGGCATTCTTAATGTGGTTAAGGAAGGGAGTCGTAGTCACCTACTAGTTGGGATCTACACAATGCACCACTTCCCACCATTGTCTATTTAGCTTAGAATATTGTGTTTGTACATGTTTGGATTTTATGTAAGTTATATGTACTAGGTATCAACTCCTCTGAATTGTTATGATGAGCATACCCTATCGCATTATCTCAATGGTAAGAGAGGGGAGATAAATTCTTAAGTCTAAATCTTAAACCTTTAAGCCATTTGTCCTAGAAAATTAGGACAAGTATCTAAGTTGTTTACCTTTTGAATGCATCAGATGACATTAATTCATGATTATAACCCTTTAGTTTGATCTTGTATGTGTTTTTCTATGATGGTTTTTTGTATTTTTTTTATGAGCTCTTGGTGATTTTTTCTATTAATTAAGTCAAATTAAATTATTAAATTAATAATTTAATTTATTGTAGAATTATTATGGTATTTTAATATTTAATCGCATTTAATTAATTGGACGATTAATTAAATAAAAAGAATTAAATTTGAAGATAAAAGCTATAAGGATTATTTAAGAACATGATAATATTTATTTAATTTAATAGTAATATATTTAGAGTTCATTTTTAAATAAATGCTAAATACTATTATTATTTAAGTTAATAAATATTTTACCATTTTACATTCAAAAATAACTTAAGAAGTGAAAAAGATATTAATTTATTAAAGTTTCAAAATTGCATAATATGTGAATGACATTAAAATTTAATAAATTAATTTTACAACACAATGGTAAATTGTGAGCCTCTTATTGGAGAGGTCTAAGGTTCGACTCTACACAAAGCTTAATAAATAATAATAAATCACATAATAATAATGAATCTTGGCTTGGGCCTCTTGTCCATGAAAAAAATAAAAAATAAAAAATTAATGGAAAAGAGAAGTCAAGTGAAAATTAAATAAAGTTATTTTATAATTCAATAAACATGCATGGAAAAGATAAAGAAAAGATAATAGGAGTTAAAGTCTAGTGAGCAAGGAGTCCTCTCAGGCGAACACACAATTAGTGCCCTGATTTTAGGAGAGAACTCCTTATCACCAATTGAGGGTTCATTTTTGAGGGACCGTGAATTTTGGAGGAGCAAAGAATTTTGGAAGAGAGAAGGTTTTGAGAGGACAAATTTCTCTCACAATCTTCTTGGGTATAGTGATTAGCATCAGAGTCCAGGTAGATTCTTGGGATTATTTGCATAGTTTACTATGCCTCTTTCTTTTACTGTCTTCATCGTGACTATTGAATGGTTATTTGAAGAATTCTTCTGACGAATTTTTCAGTATTATGATTTCTAGGATGTATGTTAAACCCTCTATATACAAGAAAATTAAAAGATATTACAACCCTCTTTCAATAGATTTAAAAATGGAAAAATTAATTAGGGAAGGGTTTGAATTAAAATGGAAATTTTCTTTAAAACAAAAAAAGGAGGGTTTGATGGGTTTGTTGTATTTTCTCCATCAGATTTATACTAGAATAGTGATTAAAAAAAAAATGTTTTTAATGGAGAATAAAATTTCTTTTATTTAATTTTAAATATTCATAAAAAATTTATTAAATGAATTAATTTGTAAAGAAATAGTTTTCAACAAAAAACCATTATATATATATATATATATATATATATATATTTTAAAATTATATATATAAACATGGGAAGGGGTGGGAATAATCCCGTACCCCCCCCTCCTTTCCTGCGACTGAGTACCACTGTTGCAGGTACTACCACTCTATACCACTACTGTCGTAAGCCCTATGACAATAGGCTACTGTGTGCAAAAGGTCAGTGGGCCTTAAAATGAAAGCCTTTTTTTTTTATAAAAAATTATATTTAAATTTATTTTACTATCAAATTTATTTTATTATTAAATTTATTTAATAAATTTTATTATTAAATAATTTTATAATATTAATTAAATTTTTTATATAGTTAAATTTAATTCAATTTAATTAATGAATTTATTATTATAATTGTAAGTATTAATAAAGGATGTTAATGTAATTAATTCATTTATATGGTTATTAATTAATTTAATTAAACATAATGTAGTTAAGTTTAATTAACAAATGAGAAGTATATAATAGATTTAAATTTATTTTATTTTATTTTATAATGATAATGATTTTTCTAAAATTGAAACTATTTTATTGAAAGATCATTAGCTATTATTTTAATAATATAAATAAATAAATGATTACCCTTAGAATATTTTAGGTAATTGACTTAAAATATAATGGAGTAATTCTATATTTTAATTGAATAAATGAATGGGTTGACTTATAGGGTAAATTGGGAATCTCTTACTTGAAATGTACTTGAGACAAAATCTAAAACCTTACTTTTAACTCGATTACATGATTTCAAAATCAAACAAAATTACGAAACTTGCACTTTGTTATCTATATGTTGTCTATGTTTTGAGTTTGTGTTGACTAGAGTGTTGACCAGTTCTAGGACATCTACTAGAGACTTGGGAGTTCTGAGATTGTGGTAGTATGTTGACTTGAACTTGATTATTTTAACTCAACCATGGTAATGTGTTGGTATTCTCTATGATGAGTGTGATCCTATTGTTGGTTACTATTTTCATTGTCATTGTGAGATAGCAAGATGAATGCTATAATATATTTGACTTAACCATTTTGAGTCTTCGGTCAGTATTTTTGGATACTTTCTAGTTGCTTGTAGAGAATTGATGGGTATTGTGATTTATCTATTATATGCTTTCCAGTCACTTGTATAGGGTTGAGGTGATTTTATTATGATTCTTTGATTTGTGATTTCAAGAGCTTAGGGTAGGTTATCTATATTTAATGTTGGGAAGTGGCTTGCAATGGAAGTCGAGCCCTAAGTGGTTGCTAGTGTAACCCATTGTAAGTTGTTCAATAAGTGAAAATACTACACTAAATGAGAGTAAAATGAGCCTAATTAGAGTCTTTGTATGTTCTTTCCCATGCCTCGAGTGCTAGCATAGACTAGGATGGGTGTAGAGAGAATGCTTCATTGTGACCATGCATTGTTAGTATGCCTTGTCAGTACGAGAGAATAATGGCACCACATATGGATCACTAGGGGGCCAGTCCTAAGAGATTGCCAGGGTAACTCTAGCATGATTCATGCGATGACACTTGCCCTCTTACATAGTAGGTTTCCTATCTATCATGGTGTGCCTCTAGGTCTAGATGTTAATTTATCTTGGAACATTTAAGTTAGATTACTTTTAGGATTTCCTGGACATAGAGAGTACCTTTGATATTTGGGTTTTTATATTGTTTGGGACTTGAGACTATCTCCTTAGCATAGTGGGAGTGGGCCTTTTTGGGTTACCATGCAATGAGGTGGTAGTGCTTTTTACTCTTACCATTGAGATCCATCTGTTGCTACCATGGCTAGAGTATCCTTATCTGCATTTTCTTTCATTCTATCTTTGTATCATTATGATGGATGATTATATCTTATGATGGATGTTTATATCTTTTATGATGGATGATTATATCTATTTTGATGGATGGTTTTATTTCTTCTATTGTACTTTGTATCATGGATCTGAGGAGGATGATGTAGTTCTATTTTTATAAATGGACATTCTTTTAGCCTTTCATACCTTGTGACATGTACAATGGATGATTGATCATTCTGAATTTTATGTCAAGTGGCATTTGGAACATATGTATATTATGTGAAAGGACTTTGGACTTTTAATTATTCTTTCATATGGATGTGGTATTTGTTAGACTTAGTATTAATTAAATTTAAATGTGACTCAATGTCTTGGGATCCTTAAGGAATGTAACCTATTATGTATTATTATAGATGATTGTATTGCTTCTGCTACTTAATGTTTGATGTGTATGTTATTCTTTAAAAAAACATGTTTGGCAAACTTAGTAAAAACTTTAGGTTAATTCTTTTGTATTCCTTGGTGGGGTGTTACATAAGAATTCTCTATATTGGCCAAATGCATTAGCATTTGATGGTAAATTTTTGAATTTCTCTCTGCCTTTGTTACATATTTTACAATGTACTTAATAATGACGTGCTCTAAAAAGACTGGCTTCCAATCAATATTAACTCTCCCAAACTAGAGTATAAAAGGATTGTATGAGTATATTATCATTTCTAGTAGGCTCAAACCTTTTTTCACCAGTTTCAATGTCCTCTTATAACTTTGAACCATTTAGATTTAGAGGCCATCGGGCATTATTCCTATACATTTGAAAGAAATGTTTTAAAATACACTAAATGATTAGTACAATTATTTTCTATATGAAATATACCGTTGAAATAATTTGTACCTAAAAGCCATTTTTCCATTTTTTTACTAAGACAAACACCTTCCTTACACGTTGAAAAAGAATTTATAAAATTTTAGCCTTTGCAAACATAGTGATGAAGAAAGATCCACATCTTTCTACACATGAACACTTAGTTCACCTTGTTGTCAAGTTATCTATTTAAATAAAATCTTTGGAGGTAGCATGTGATAACTGGGATGCATCACTAAAGATAATACTAGAGGTCCAGAAATCATTCTTGGACAAACACACTATACTTTCACAACCAAAGTAATAAGTGTCAAAAAGGGGGAGAATGAGAATAAAAGGAGAGAATGAATAAAGTTTGGGGGAGACTAAATAAATTGGGAGTCAAAAAAGAGCATAGCAATTCAAGCAAGACTATTGGATTCAGATTTAGAATAACAAAATCAACTAAGGCATTGTTATAAAATTTTGAGGTATGATGGTTAAGTCAAATTTTGTACATTTGTCAAGTAAAAGATAGAGTGTCTGATTTATGCTCATAAGTTAAGGTTATTCATGCATGACCAAGCATTTTTGGCACTAATGTCAAATGGAAATATTGTTAATCTCAGATTGGTTTTGACTTATGAGTAACAATATGCTTAAGTCATTTATAAGTTAGAACTTAAATCATGCCAAAAAAGTAATGCATGCCGAGCATAAGATGATAGATAGGGTGTGCCAAGTGAGATACTTAGTATGTGTTAAGTAAGTAGCTAGTTAGTACTGAGTCACTCAAGTGACAAGAAGTTAGTATGTGTCAAGTGATTTAGATGTCGAGTGAATCAATCGATGTTGATTCATTCACTGAGTTGCAACATTAAAGATATAGTGGATGCTAGGCATCTAAGACTTCAAGTGCTAAGTAATACAATTTTGGACATAGTTGTTTGTAATGGTAGAAACATATATGTAAACTATTTTTGAGTCAACTTAAGGATTATTTTTCTATCGTAGATGATAGGAAAAAATCTAAATTGATGATCCATATGCAATAAATGCAACCAATTAGTTAAAGGGATGAATTGAGTAGCTAGACAGATGAATTACAATTGTTGATTCATACCTAATCCTAACTCACCTAGATCTTTTTAAAGAAGGTAAACCCTAAAATATTTTATGTGGGAAGAGAGAAGTTTGCATGCACAAACAAAGCATTCATGGTACTAAGGAGTTATGCTCATTAAGTTGTAAAATGCAGAATTAGTTAGAGGAGAACAGAGGAAAGGAATTAGAGGATAAAAGGGATACATCTAATTAGAGAGGATCAAGGATACATGCAAAGAGCTGATATGTTATCTAATAGAAGAGTGCTAACCACAAGATCATTATTGAGACATTCTAATTGGTGAATTAGTTAAATCTCTTAACAAAGTTGTCTTTAATAGGCTCTTGTAAATCCTTTAACAAGGTGCTTATTTCATTGTAAGTTTTAAGTCCTTTAACCAGTCACAATTCTAAAAAGGTGTTAAAATCATTTAACAAGGTAAGATGTAACAATCTTGTAAGCCTTTAATAGGGCAAACTTTTCGTAGTTTAGATCATGTTTCATGTTAAAAAATTATAACCCTCATTAGATACACTTTACAACTGCAGTAGCAAAGATTTGTGGGTGTCATCCCCACCCCAGTTTTACCTTCTTATTGGAGGGTTTCTGGGTAATCATATCTTATGTCATATGTGTGAATATTGATTTTTTTTCATGTTATGGATGTATATGCTTAGTTTGGTTTTATTGTTTGCATACACAATGTGAGATGGATGTGTGGTGAAAGAATTTATGATTAAAGTTATGAATTGGTGATTCTCCCCACCTCTCTGAGTTTACGTTTCCTATTGTATTTCCAACATTTATAACAACCCTTCAATGTATATTTTTTATATTTATTAGTAACAGTTTGAGGGGATCCATAAGAGATCACTAAGCTAACTAGACTTGGCATAATAATTTCAAACTCATTATCATAGTTGTCAATTATATTAATATTATATCCTAAAAAGACATAAAAGGTTGTAAGATAAAATTTATTACATGTAGTTTATCATATATGGTAGCCTTGAAAAATAAAGAGCATGTATACAAAAGAAAATATAATTCAAAATAAAGAAAGAGAATTATATTCATTTTAAATTTAAACAAAAATAAAACTCATTATAAAAGACTAATACATCGATATTCTCAATTGCTTCTTACACATTCTAGAGTGCCTATAATAATCTAAAAGTCTAAATATATCTAATCTAAAAGATTAAATTTTAAATTTTAAATTATAAAAATTTGTTGATTAAATATGAAATATATTAAATAATTAGAAATAAATAAAAATATTATGTTTTATGCTTTCTAAATCAACAAGAAATCTTTTTCCCCTAAAATTATTGCCAAAAAAATTGGACACAGCTTGAAAGGAATAAGGGAATCCAACCTAAAATGCATATATGAAATGAAAATAAAATTTAAACCTAAAATGCAAGTCTAAAATGAAATAATAAACATAAGCTAAAATTTAAACTCTTATTTTTCTTTGCCAAAAAATAAAATATAAACCAAAGCTTCATAGCATCTTGTGAACTTACATAGGAAATGAAAAACCCTAATTAGTTCTTAATTACAACCATCTACTATAATTTCTTTATACTTGTTCTTTACATGTATTTTCTTTTGAATTGGAACAAAGATCATATGCACATGAGCTTAAGCATGCTATAAAATCCATTCCCTATTTTTTTTTTAATGAAGAGAAAATGAAAATGACTAATTAACCACTTTATGCTTTCTAAATCAACACAAAATCTTTTTACCCTAAAACAATTGCTAAAAATATGGACACAACTTGCAAGGAGTAAGGGAATCCAACCTAAAATAAAAAACTTGAAATGAAAATAAAAATCAAACCTAAAATGCAAATTTGAAATGAACATAATCATAAGATAAAATTTAAACTCCTATTTTGCTCAGCCAAAGAAATAAATATAAACCAAAGCTTCATAGCATCTTACAAACTTACTTCGGAAACAAAGAATCCTAATTAGTTCTTAATTACAGCCATCTACTATAATTTCTTTATACATGTTCTTTACATGTATTTTCTTTTTTACTTGTGGAACAAATAACATTGCACATGAGTTTAAGTATGCTATAAAATCCATACCTTATTTTTTAATGAAGAGGGAGTAAAAATGAATGGGTAATCACTTTATGCTTTCTAAATCAACATGAAATATTTTTCTCCTAAAACAATTGCCAAAAAAATGGACGCAACTTGCAAGGAATAAGGGAATCCAACCTAAAATGCAAATCTGAAATAAAAATAAAAAGTTGGATGAAAATAAAAATAACCTTAAAATGCAAATCTGAAATGAAAATAAACATATGCTACAATTTAAACTACTATTTTACTTAGCCAAAAAATAAAATATAAACCAAAGCTTCATAGCATCTTGCAACCTTACTTTGGAAACAATGCAACACATTTTTAATGTACTAAATTCCAAAATAATAAGCACTAAGGGCCCATTTGGCGGCCGGCATAGGAATGGAGAATAGGCATGTAATATTGTGAATAGGAATGGCTATTCCAATAACAACTATTTTTTGGAATGGGTATAAGGTCATTTTAGAGGCAAAATGGGAATACGTATTCCTATTCCCTATTCCAAGTGATGAACCAAATAGAAAATAAAAATCATATTCCAATTTTTCTATTTCTATTCCATCAACCAAATAGGTCCTAAAACGCATGAACACCTGAAATGAATAAGAAATATCTGAAAATGAGAAAAAAATAATTTATCAAAATTATATGCACAATCACTACCAAATATCATTCTGGCATACCCAAGGAAAAATGATTTTTCCTTCTCTCTGAAACTAAAAACCCTTGCATTTATCTTTATCATTTATCACAAAGCAACAGTAAATGCCATTTATTTTGATGTCAATGCTTTATCTATGTTTTATCAAAAACCTTCTTTAATCTTCTTGTGTTTTTTGCCAAGGCCAATGGCCACGTTATTAGTAGTCCAATATATATAAACGAATGCATTGATAGAGGAATATTCGGGAGGTTGATTATATACCATTTTCATCTTCTTAACGGGAGTACAAACAACATGTGTTATCAGCATCTAAGATGATAGCAACTATGTCCATTGGTGGTTGTTAATAGGGTTGGGCGATGTCTATGCCTGCATCAAAATGGCCATTTCTAATTCAAAACTTTTTAAATTTAATTATTAAAAATACTAAATTACTGTTTTGATGTGAGCATAAACATTGGCAAAGAGTTGGGCTCAGCTATACAGAGAGTAAATTGAAACTAATTTCAAGCACAAATTTCTCTTCCATTGTTTGTAGGGACAACTACCTTATTGGTCAACCGACAGAGCTAGACGTAGCTTTCAGTCCATCCTTTAGGTGCCAGATTTGGAAGAGACTAACTCAAGACGGTATCATATGCATGACTTCTGGTTATCTCTAAGAATTGAGTTTTAACTTTTGTGGTCTAAACACCATCGTCTGGCATTCCATTTGAAATGCTTAAAAACATAACTAAACAAAAGGATAATGAAAGCAGTAACAGTCGCAACACAGAAGAACCCATGGTCAAGATGACATGGCCCCACCATTTGGGCATTCACCTCATTAGTGTCACAACCAACTTATTGAGACACCGAATAATTCGGTATTAAAATATTTCTTAGATTAAAGTAATAAAATATTTTCCTCAAATTAGAATGGAACATGAGTAACGAATTCGTTATAAGTGAAGACGTAAGGTTTTAAAGAAACAGCTACAAAGCTAAGCGAAAGGTTGCTAATTCTTGGCAGTTTTCAAGGAGCAGAATGGACCATTTACAGTTAAAAACCCCACTTACAAAATGACCGGGTGCCTTTAGCCATACTGTTACAGTAACCACCCACATGCACTCTCACAATTACGAATTTCCAGTGGGAGAAAATTCTGGTAAGAAAAAACACGCAATGGTGGAAGAAGTCTTGAGCTGTTACGGAGAAAGATGGAGAAATCGAGAGTCCCTCCAATGGCTTTTGTAAACATCCAAGGTTCTCTATTTATTTTTCCTTCTCTCCATTTACTGAATAATGTATTCTTGCTTCATTGGTAGAGTAATTTGAATGTGTCAAACTTGTGAATGAAATACAAAAATAACAACCAGCTTGAATGAGTGCATAAGAATAGTTAACACCTTGTGTTTAGTTGGAAGGTTTGAAATAGTGACATCTAAGTCACCATTAGATGGATGATCTCATAAAATTAATTGGAGATCTGGAAATCTGTATTTTGTGTTCATATTTTTCATGTTTAAGGAGGAGGTTGCCTATTTTGCAGAAGTAGCCCTTCTGAATTGGGAGTTGAGATAAATAGTTTGGGATGAATGACGAATTACATAAATTTGTTGGAAAACTTATTGCAGCATTGACGTTTGCCCCTTGAGCCAAATGCTCACCTACCACCCTGACATCCAGAACAGACAGAAAAGTTAATACGGTAGGTGAGATTTTCAAATTTGGAAATGAGAGGGAAAAACGTTTTAGGTCAGAAGACAAAAGGAATGTTTCTACATTCATTCATTGTAGAGAGTTTTTGCAGATCAAGCAGATCGGTAGTTGCAGAGTTCAGCAAAGCAGAGAAAAGGAAGAAGAACAAAGTGGTCGGAAAATCCACTTGTTGCAGAGACTGAAGGAAGTTGTTCAGTGTCTCCAGTTGCACATGACACCTCTATTCATTCTGTGAGTTTATTGTTATTTGGTTTTGTCCTGTTGAAGCAGTGATTGCTCTAGGCACCATTGTATGCAGCCATTAGAGTTGCAAGTTTAAGGTTTAAAGTTTAAAGTTTATTGAAAGTTTGAAGTTTTAACATTTTAGGGTTTTCTAGTTGAAGCTGAATGCTCCCAGATTTTGTAATAGTTTAAATCTCAATTGAATAGAAAAGAAAGTAGGCATACTTGAATCTATTGTTCTTCCTCTTCTATTCATTGTATTTGAGAAACTTGGTTGAAAGGTTAAAGCTTGACTCTCTGGTTGTAATCATGAAAGCATTCACGTTAGATTTTTCTAAGTTATAATTTATTTTTATTAGTTGGAGCCGAGCTCACTCGACATCTATTGTTGCCAAGCATTTCTTTTGGAGCTGAGCATACTCGGCATCTATTGCTGCCGAACTTTTCTTTTTCAAGTGTCGAGCTCCTCTTTGTGCCGAGTTCACTTAGCACCTGTTGCCTGTCACTCCGCACTCTCAAGTGCCGAGCAACCTGTCACTTGGCACCATCAAGTGCCGACCAAAACTGGCACTCGGCACCTTCATGTGTTGAGCAATTTTTTAAGTGCAGAGTATAATTTTTAGGTTTAGTGTTGTGAGTTGTTGAAATTTATATTGATATTTCTCACATGGTATCAAAGCTTTGAGGTCCCACATCCATAGTGAGTTAAGGCAATTTTTTTTTGGGGGATATTTCACATGGTAGGAGATGCAGGAAAGATTTGGCAGCAGCCACCATCATTTAATGGACATAATTATGATACAGTTGCAAAGAAGATGAAGACCATTATGGTAGCAAATGATTTGTTGGAGTTTGTAGTTAATGGGTTCAATGATGTGACGGACCCAACTCAGTATGCTGCTCTCAAAAATGCACAAAAGACTCATTTGAAAGATTCAAGGAGGAAGGATGCTAAGGCATTAAGTTTGATTGAAGCAGCAATAATAGAGACTATATTCCCTAAGATTGCAGGAGCAAATTATGCAAAGGAAGCATAGAATATCTTTGAGAAAAACTTCAAGGGGACTGATAAAGTCTGTACTATAAAGCTACAGAACATCGGGAGGGAGTTTGAGAACTTTCAAATGAAGGAGAATGAATCAGTTGCAGACTTTAGTTCAAGGACCTCCAATGCGATTAACCAACTGACGTCAAATGGAGAAGACTATCAAGAGCAAAGGATAGTGGAGAAGATATTGAGGAGTTTACCTCATAAATATGAAAATTTGGTCATGACCATAGAAGAGGCAAAAGACCTCACTATTTTGACAATGGATGAGTTAATGGGTACACTTCAAACCCATGAGCGTAGGATCAATAAATCTACATCTTCTACTTTCCAAGAGCAAGCATTCAAGGCTCAGTCAAATCTAAGAGGAAGAAATGGCTCAGGCAGGAACTCAAAAGACAGAGGCCAAGGTAATGGAGGACAAAGGAATGTTGCAGCAAAAAGCTCAGGAAGAGCAAATGGAGCAAGTAGCTCACAAAATACTTCAAGAGGAGGCAAGAAAAACTACAACTTAAATAAGAGTAATGAAAAATGCTACTACTGTTATAAATATGGGCATTATGCAAATGAATGCTGGAAGAAGCAGAATGATCAGTTAGGACAAGCAAATGTGGCTGATGTGAACAAGGGAAGTGGATCCAATGCTGCTGCCTTCATCATATGTAATGCTGGTGAAGAAGGAAGCCCTGAGGTTTGGTACCTTGACAGTGGATGTAGCAACTACATGAGTGGCAATGAAACCTTTTTTTCATTCATTGACAAGAGTTTCAAATCTGAAATTAAAATAGGTAACAATGGAACCCTACCAGTTGTGGGCAAAGGATCTATTATGGTCTGCACCAAGAAAGGTGAGAAAAGGGAAATACAAAATGTGTATTTTTCCCCTGGTATGAAGCACAATTTGATGAGCATTGGTCAGCTCATTCAAAATGGATACAAAGTGTTGATGGAGAATGACATGTGTGTCATTCATGAAAAGGATGGGAGCAAGAACCTACTTTCAGCAGTTCAAATGACAAAGAACAGAATGTTTCCCTTGAGGATAGAGACATGCTTCTCATCTCAAGTTTGTGATGCACCTCACACACAATCAGTTCTAAAGAGTGTGATTGAAGACCCTTCACGGTTGAGGCATCTCAAGTATGGTCATCTCGGCTATGTTGGTTTACATTTAATTTCAAATAAAAGAATGGTAGATGATTTCCCACGTGTAGGAAATTCTTGTGACAAGTGTGAGGCTTGTATTTTGGGTAAGCAACATAGGCTTCCCTTTAATTCTGAAAATTCTAGGAGGGCTAGATATCCATTAGAGTTAGTGCATACTAACCTTGTTGGTCCTATGCAAGTTACTTCCATTGGGGGGAGTACATATTTTATGACATTCATTGATGATTTCAGTCATAGGGCATGGGTGTATTTCTTAAAGGATAAATCTGAAGCATTTGAAAAATTTGTAGAATTTAAGGCCCAGGCTGAAAGACAACGTGGACACTATATCAAGGTCCTAAGGTCAAATAGAGGAGGGGAGTATACTTCCAATTATTTTGTAAACTTTTGCAAGAAACATGACATAAAGAAAGAGCTCATAGCCAGCTATACACCACAGCAGAATGGAGTGGCTGAAAGAAAGAACATGATCATTGTTGAAATGGAAAGGAGCATGATGAAACAGAAAGCTCTCCCAACTGAATTTTGGGGAGAGGTTGTGGCAATAGCAGTTTACCTAATCAATAGGTGTCCTATAAAGGCAGTCCATGACAAAATTTCAATGAAAGCATGGTCACGAAGAAGATGGACAGTTGAACACTTAAGGGTGTTTGGATGTGTAGCATATGCACATGTGCCTAAAGAGCAAAGGAAAAAATTTGATGACAAAGGTGTGAAATGCATTTTCATAGGGTACAACCTAGAATCAAAGGCATACAGATTGTATGACCCATTGAACAACAAGATGATGCTTTCAAGAAATGTGGAATTTTTCGAAAATCAATCTTGGTATGAAAAATTGATGAGTCACCAAGCACTTTTAGTAAAGTGTCAATTATGAGTGAAGAAGATGCTGATGAATAGCAAGAAGAAGGAGCAAATAGAAGAAAAGGAAAGCAGGTTCAGATAGTGCCAAGCTTCTCTAGGCATGACCGAGTGTTAGGGCCAAGTAACAGTGAAGACCGAGCTGGTCAGCAAAGCAGCAGCAATGAAGATTCTAATCCCACACTCTCCTCCCTATTACCAAGAAAGACCAAGAGTATTAGGGAGATATACCAAGATGAAAGGTATGAAGATTATGTTGAGAGTGTTAATTTTGCATTATTTTCTCATAGTGATCCATTATATTTTGAGGAAGCTATTAAGGAGAAGAAATAGTGTAATGCCATGGATGAGGAAATAGATGCCATAAAAAGGAATGAGAAATGGGAGCTAACTGAATTTCCTCCAAAGAAGCAAGTGATTGGAGTGAAATGGGTCTATAAGACCAACTGCAATGTTGAAGGCAAGATTGATAGGCATAAGGCAAGGCTGGTAGTCAAGGGCTACAAACAATAGTATGGAAGAGATTATGATAAGACATATACCCCTATTGCAAGAATGGAAATCGTGCGTGCTACCATAGCAATTGCAGCTCAGTACAAGTGGAAGGTATTTCAAATGGATGTGAAGTCCGCCTTCCTAAATGGTGTATTGAAGGAAGAAGTGTATGTGGAGCAGCCACCTAGTTATGAAGTTGCAGGTGAAGAACATAAAGTGTATAGATTCAAGAGAGCTCTTTATGGGCTCAAGCAAGCTCTACGGGCATGGTACAGTAGGATTGACTCATATTTGATGAGCAATGGCTTTAACAAAAGAAATGGTGAGCCTACTCTTTACATCAAGGTGGCAGATGGTAATGTATTGATTGTTGTCTTGTATGTAGATGACTTGATTTTTATTGGTAATGATAAGGCTCTAATTGGTGAGTTTAAAGAGGCCATGAAAAGTGAATTTGAAATGACAGACCTAGGTCTCTTGAAATACTTTCTAGGCATAGAAGTAAAACAAATGCATGATGGCATTTTCATCTCTCAAGAAAAGTATGCAGGGTAGATCTTGGAGAGATTTAAAATGCAGAAGAGTAAAGTAGCCCCCACACCAACAGTAGTAGGTCTGAAGTTTAGCAAGGAAGACTCTAGCAAGAGAGTGGATCCAACACTATACAAGAGTATGGTTGGAAGTCTAATGTATTTGACTACAACTCGGCTAGACCTAATGCATGCAGTAAGTATAATTCTTAGATTTATGGAAACACCAAAGGATTCCCATTGGCAAGTGGGAAAGAGGATCCTAAGGTATGTCAAAGGTACCAAGGGATTTGGAATTTTGTATACTACATCAAATGAATTCAAGTTGCTAGGTTATACTGATAGTGATTGGGCTAGAAGCTTAGATGATAGGAAGAGCACTTCCGGATACATATTTCATATGGGATTAGGTGCAATTTTATGGGCATCCAAGAAGCAACCTATTGTTGCTCAATCTACAGCAGAGACTGAATGCATTGCAACAAATGTAGCAGCATGTCAAGCAATTAGGCTAAGGAGGATCTTGACATATTTGAATGAAAGGAAAGAGGATGGAACCACAATTTATTGTTACAACATCTCATCAATTGCATTGTCCAAGAATCCAGTCTTCCATGGGAGAAGCAAACATATAGAGATCATATATCACTTCATCAGAGAGTTGGTGGAGAATGGAGATATCAAGATGGATTTTTGCAAGTCAGAGCAACAGCTAGCAGATATTTTCACCAAGCCATTAGGCATTGGATCTTTTGTACACCTAAAAGAGTGTCTTGGTGTAGTTGATGTGGATCAACTGTGATCCTTGTTTTGTTTGGCTCAGGACAAAAGGGGAGTGTTGGAAAACTTATTGCAGCATTGGCGTTTGCCCCTTGAGCCAAATGCTCACCTACCACCCTAACGTCTAGAACAGACAAAAAAGTTAATACGGTAGGTGAGATTTTCGAATTTGGAAATGAGAGGGGAAAATGTTTTAGGTCAAAAGAAAAAAGGAGTGTTTCTACATTCATTCATTGTAGAGAGTTTTTGCAGATCAAGCAGATCGGTAGTTGCAGAGTTCAGCAGAGCAGAGAAAAGGAAGAAGAAGAAAGTGGTCAGCAGATCCACTTGTTGTAGAGACTGAAGGAAGTTGTTCAGTGTCTCTAGTTGCACATGACACCTCTGTTCATTCTGTGAGTTTATTGTTATTTGGTTTTGTCCTATTGAAGCAGTGATTGCTCCAGGCACCATTGTATGCAGCCATTAGAGCTGTACGTTTAAGGTTTAAAGTTTAAAGTTTATTGAAAGTTTGAAGTTTTAACATTTCAGGGTTTTCTGGTTGAAGCCGAATGCTCCCAGATTTTGTAATAGTTTAAATCTCAATTGAATAGAAAAGAAAGTAGGCATACTTGAATCTATTGTTCTTCCTCTTTTATTCATTGTATTTGAGAAACTTGGTTGAAAGGTTAAAGCTTGGCTCTCTGGTTTTAATCATGAAAGCATTCACGTTAGATTTTTCTAAGTTATAATTTTTTTTATTAGTTGGAGCCGAGCTCATTCAGCATCTATTGTTGCCAAGCATTTCTTTTGGAGCCGATCATACTCGACATCTATTGCTACCAAGCTTTTCTTTTTCAAGTGTCGAGCTCCTCTTTCTGCCAAGTTTACTCGACACCTGTTGCCTATCACTCGGCACCCTCAAGTGCCGAGCAACCTGTTAGTCAGCACCATCAAGTGTCGACCAAAACTGACACTTAGCACCTTCATGTGCCGAGAAATTTTTTAAGCATTGAGTATAATTTTTAGGTTTAGGGTTGTGAGTTGTTGAAATTTACATTGATATTTCTCACAAAATTCATACACCCTTATTATCATATCTCCACTTAAAACCATTTAGTCCTATCAATAACCAGATGTGCTATGTATAGGCGTTGAATTCTATAGCATCATAGACATACATCACTGAGGTGATTGAAATGATATAAATTTAGAAAAATATAGTTGCAGTATGGTTTCTAAGCAATATAATTTTGAAGATATTTTTCATTTTGTTGTTCATATTTGATGAAAATTTCAGAACTTTGACCACTTAAATAGTTTGCCTATCAGTAAAAAAATTATAATAAAAATAAACATAAATAGTTCTTTGGTTGATGTGTAGAAGTTTTCTTTGTAGATTATATTTAAATTTTCCATTGCTTATATAGCTAAAAGGAGAGATTTTAGAATAGGCTACGGCTGTGGAAAAAGAGGAGTTAATATAAGGACAACATCAACCATTTTTTTTTCTCTTGCTTAGATCTTTATCATTAAGTTTATTTTTCTCTCTTAATCTTTTCAAGTTGGCTAAACTCAATAATATTTTGATCTTTTGTTATGGTTTAAGCAGAATTATTTCAGTCACTATTTCCTCATGCGGCCATTGATCTTCACATAATACCCATGCTGAGATTGGGGTGCCTTGCTCTTATTAAATTCGCAGATTGTTCAAGATTGAGTTACATTGCTAGATATTAGAGTTTTGATCCTCATCGTACTTGTATGATTGGGTTACATTGCTCTCTCAGCATTATGAATTACTGAAGCCTAGAAAACTAATGTTTTATCAACACCTCTGATAACCTTATTGCATTGTGATTGTACTCTTTGGTAGTTTTGGCTAAGAATGTAAGCCTCTGTTTACTTGATTTGGTAGCTAAATGTAATTGGGACTTAGGAGTTCTCTTGTAAAATAATATTTACATGGCCATCCTTTTATATATGATTTGGAGGTTAGTTTTATTTAACATTCAATTTACCATGACTTTGTTAACTAGATGTGGTCATTGACCTTTAAATTATCATGTTACATAGATGTGGTCATTTCAGGATGCATATGTGACATCATTAGACAAAGACATTATTGCATCTTTGCTTGCTTCCTACATTATATATAGAATCTATAAGTTGTGGAAGAGAATATGATTTCTTGATGAATGGAAAGTAATGGTGTCATTCTTGTTATTTAATAAACATCCTATGTATTTATGTTTATGAGAAGAATTCAAGATAGGATAACACACTAGGAATATTTATTGATGGAGAAAGAGTTTCTTTGTTAGCTATGTGATTGACTTAATATATGTGTAATTATAACATGTGTCAAAAGAGAATTGATGGTAGTACTTGTATTCCTTTTTGGAGGTTGGATTAAATTTCTTGCTATAGATTAGCTAAGATGTTATAATTAATTGATCCACGGTTAATGGACCTTATGGTTTTATCCTTGTATGTGGATGGGTATATGGAACTCAATGATGGATAAACCTTGTTACATTTTAATTACTATAAATTATGGAGAAGGGACTATGAAACTAGAGTGATAGCTAAGAAAATGTTGTTTTATTATCTGGTTGACCGATTAATGCTCTTGACATTATTTGTGTAGCACGATTCCATTACTCCTCTAAATTTTACTTGTTTAGACTATCTTGATGCCGAGCTGGGTATCTTTCATGTCAAGAAAGATTATGGGGAAGCTTAACAGCTTCATAGTTGGGTGGTAAAGCACTCCTATGATATTCTCATCCTTGTGTTCTTAGATAGGTTCTAGAGCTCATTTCAACTTGGTCGTCATGGTTAGACCACCTAGCATCTGGTATTTGGTATTAGTAATCTGGTAACGAATTTATGGTTTCTTTTAAATTTGAGCATATATGTATATGTATCATTTTTTTGTTAAAGTTAATCAACTAATGTTGACTAGTCAATATTCAAAAGGCTTTGACTCTTGTTGAATTTTTTGCATTTTATGGAGGTTATTGATGTGGCATTGGTTTTGTAGGGGTAGTCCTTACAATTAGCCAAAGCATATTTATAACTGATAAATGAATCCTAGTAGATGCAGTTTCATGCCAACATGTTAACATGTTGATAAGTGTTGGTTAACAGTTTGTTCCTCTTGTTAATTTGGCTTTACCTTGACTCTAGATGCCCAAAATGAGAGGAAACAAAAAGATGTCACCAAAAATTAAGTCAGTCTATGTGTTCTATCACTGCCCTCTAAACTATGGTACATCTCCCTAATATGAAATATATGTAATGATTTGTACTTTTAACAAATCATTGGGATGGGGGTATGTTCTTAACCTGAGAGAAGAAAAGGATAAACTAAGATGTTCATAACTACAAACACCCTAGGAAGAAATAGATTTGGGCAACCTATAACACCTACTGGAATGGATATCATAAGCTATCTTGAAGGCCTTTTAATACTATTCCTACTTCTAAATGTAGATTAGACCTAATGAAATGCAATCTAGGGAAAGAGTAGAGATGCACATGAATGATGAAATGGAATCCACCTTGACTGATAAGTCTCCACTAAAATGGAATCTAGTAAGATATCACTAGCTTCAAATACATTTGTTCTACAATCCCATAGAAACTATTTTAAGATGCAAGGTTAGCTTGACTGAAGGAGACAATAAATAGAACATTAGAAATGCTGATCTCAAATGGAATTAAGACCACACAAGACCTAGGTATAGATATCAATCAAATCCTCCATTTCATACAACCTCTTGATTCTCACTTAGTATATGAAAATACATGGGGAGAAGTTGCTTAAAATTGTTGATCCTTTCTATTTACTGAAAAAAAATACATATATAGGCCCCCTCTTAAGATTTGTAGCCAATTACATTAACAGACTATATGAATCACTTAGAGGTCCAATAGTCATCAATAAAAATTCAATATATCAAAGAAAGAAAGTAGAAATGTTTAGAAACCTTCAAAGTGGTTCAAATTCCTTTGTAATCTGTAACAGTCATCTTGGTGCCAAAACTTGTATTTCATATCTCAACATTCACTATAGGTTTTAATTCTTGCCCTCTGTCTCGAATCAATGATCATGATTAAAACCTAGAAACCCTTTCATCTCAATCCCATTTTCTTCTTCGTAACCATCATCCATATGATACTTTTAACATGTGTGATGATGTGATAACCATTTAGGGTTAACTGTTTATTTATTTTGCAGCTTCGCAACCTTAACTTTTAACCCATCGCTAAACTTTGCAATGGAGCAATCATAAGTTTTTCCTTCTTCGGAACTCTAACCTTGGGTCACCTTTAATTGCTTGTGATGGTGGAATGATAAGCCCTCATTGCTTTGCTATCTTAACTCTAGATTAACTTTAACCACCTGCAAATATGGGATAACTGTTTAACTTAACTGTCCTGTACTATTCGCAGTTTCGCAACTCAGAATCTCGGCATATGGCTCAATTGTTCAATGATGCGATGACTATCTTGGATTACTATTCTCAACTCTATAACTTAGAATTCTTATTGCATTACCATCTTTGATGTTGTGATTACTAGCTATTTTAACTATCATATACCCTTTTCACACATTCACAACCTTCTATGAGAATCAACATTAACACCTTGCAGTGTTGCAAAAATTGCATAAAAGACTGTTATCCTATTTCACAGCTTCGTGACCAAAGAAATTAATTTTTACTTAGATTGTACGATGATGCGATAATAGAGTGAAATTGTCTGTTATCATTCATCTCAAGCTCGCAACTTAATATATTAACTCGTCCTTTGACCCTCCGATGGTGTGATCATAAGCTTTCGCTCCTTTGTAAGCTTAACCTTAGGTCAAGTTGAACTGCCAATGATGATGTGATGAAGGA
Source organism: Cupressus sempervirens (assembly GCA_028749045.1). NCBI lineage: Eukaryota > Viridiplantae > Streptophyta > Pinopsida > Cupressales > Cupressaceae > Cupressus > Cupressus sempervirens. Next base: position 769,135,236 of record CM053792.1, on the reverse strand, counting down.
AATTCATTACATTTCCTCTTTAACCCGAAGTTAGCCCTAACTCCTTGTGATGGTGCGAAAGCTCAGATCTTAACTATTGTGGATAGCCCTTTATCGCAACTTTGGTGTCTTTAAATACTTAAGGGCAATAATAATTCCATCTTAAAACACCATCTGTCGATTTGATTTCCATCTTACAATTGCATCATGTCCTGCGGAGTATTTGACTCTTCATCTTACAAACGTGGACACTCAGATTTAATCACAAAGTAGCAACAAATGCCATTTATTTTGATTTTAATGTTTTATCAAAAACCTTCTTTAACCTTCTTGTTGTATGTTCCAAGGCCAATGGCCACGTTATTAGTGGTCCAATATATATAAATTATGGCATTGGTAGAGGAATATTTGGAAGGTTGATTATAGACCATTTTCATCTCCTTATGGGTAGTACAGACAACATGTGTTTCAGCATCTAAGATAATAGCAACTATGTCCATTGGCAGTTGTTAATGGAGTTGGGCTCAACTATAGAGAGGGTAAAATGGAACTAATTTCAAACACAAATCCCTCTGCCATTCCAACTACCTTATTTGTTAATAGAAAAAGCTAGATGTAGCTTCCAGTCCATGGTTTAGGTGCCAAATTTGGAAGCGACTAAATCAAGACGGTATCGTATGCATGACTTCTAGTTATCTTTAAGAATTGAGTTTTAACTTTTGTGCTCTAAACACAATCACCTGGCACTCCATTTGAAATATTTAAAAACATAATTAAATAAATGGTTAATAAAAGAAGTAATAGTAAGATGACCTGGCCCCAGCACTTGGACATTCACCTGATTAGCCAATGGATACTTATAATTGATAAATGAATCCTAGTAGATGTAATTTCATGCCAGCATGTTGATAGGTAATGTCATCTTTAGGAAAGAATTATGAAGGTATTAGGATGGTAAGCGTTATGTGGTTTAATGTGGATATAAGCATCCAAGAATGCATTCAGGTAACTTCAATCAGTTTTCGGAGTAGGAACTCAAAAATCCACTCTGTCTTAAAGTCATAGCTCCAGTCATTTTTACTTTGATATCCTTGACAATAGAAATAACACACAATAGTATTTAGATACCATCTATATACTTATATACTGAAGACAATTTAATAAACCTATTCATATAGGTCAGCCTTTTTTAGGTACATTTTATTTTCAAAAGTGTTCGTCATTTCTATTGAACATGACAGTTTCAAATAAATTAATCATCGGGATATTCGAAGATGATTTAAGCATCTGCAAAACATAGAAAATTTATGATAAATGAAATCATTGAAATTTGGTTTGGAAGCATAGCATTTTTTTTGAAAGTACAAATAAAGATGTTGTGAAATGGAAACTAATTTTGTTCACCTTTCCAGTTCTTAGAGTCTAGAATGTTTTCCAAGGATGAACTTAGTATTTCTCTGTGTCAAGGATGGTCTTCTAAAACAAGAAATCGCGTTCACAATCAAAATAGAAAACCATTAACTTCAAATTCAATAGATATGATCAAATGTTGATAATAAAACTATAAGAAAACTTTATGTACCTTCACATTGAGAGTTAAATTCTTCTAATAGATGCTGAAAATCTTGTGAGCACAACAAAAAAATGGACAATGCCAAACAAATAGCCTGGAAGTCTAATTTCCCAAACCAAAAGAAAATTTACAAATTTAAGAAATTACAAAGATTGAATACTTTTGTTTTGCATGTGACAATTATGAAATAAAAATGAAATAAATAAATAATCTTATTGGTGGTTTTAAAAGGAAGTTATTTGTAATTATTGTCAAAAAATTAATGCATTTGATTGGTTGTCCCTAGAGCCAAACAACCACATACCCACCTAACAACATTCAACTTGATAGGTGATTTTGAAATCTGAAAGAGATGGAAACATTTTGGAAGCCAGAAAAAAGGAATGAATCTCATTCATTCGATTAGTTAAAGAGTTAGAGCAAAGAGAAGTATAGAGTAGAGTACAAAGAAGAGAATGAATTCAATTAACAGATCAGATCAGAGGACATTAAATAGAAGGAAGGTTTATAAATAAGCTAGTGTTTACAATAGCATGAACTTGATCTCCTTGTTCTCTGTGAGTTTGTATTGTTTTGTCCTATGACGTAGTAATTGCTCCAAGCTCATTGTATGCAGTCATTAGTGCTATAAGTTTAATTTTAAAGTTTTTATTATTTGAAGTTTTCATGTTGTCTAGTTGAAGTCAAATGCTCCTAGATTTTGTGATAGTTTTAACCTAGTTGAATAGAAAGCACGAAAGCAAGCAAGAAGGTCAAATATTTGTTGTCTCCTCTCAATTTTTTATTGCATGGTATTTTGTATTTGAGAAATTCATATTTGAAAGCTTCAACATTATGCTCTCTATATTTTAATGGTGGAAGAGTTTAGACTTTAAGTTTGTTGAATAGCTTACTTAGTTTTCTCTATGGCCTAGCTTCTATCTATAGTTCCTACCAAACTAACTTGGTTTTTGTGCTAGTTATGTGTTGAGCCCCAAACTCTACCTAGCTCAATTGACATACATTGTGTCAAGCTCCACCTTGTAATGGTGATCGAGCTTACTTGGAATCCACCGTGTTGAGCTGCCGCTTACCCCTTATTGCCAAGCTCACTCAACTCCTTCACCTGTATCTGTGCCCCACATCCATAGTTAGTTAGGGAATTTTTTTCTTTTGAAAAATTGATATGAAAAGAGATATAGGAAAGATATGATAGAAACCACCATCTTTTAATGGAAAGAATTATGATGCATGGGCAAAGAAAATGAAAACCATAATGATTTATAATGATTTGTGAGAGTTTGTGATAAATGGATTCAGTGATGTTACAGTCCCAACACTTTATACTTCCCTCAAAAACCTACAGAAGACTCAATAGAAAGAGTCAGGGAGAAAAGATCTAAAGGCATTAAGTCTTATTGTGGCAACAATCACAGAGATAGTTTTTTCCAAGATTGCAACAACAAATTATTTAAAGAAAGCATGGGATATCCTTGAAACAAACTTCAAGAGGACTGATAAGGTCATAGTAGGAAAGCGACCAATGATCAGAAGAGACTTTGAGAACTTTTAGATGAACAAAAATGAACCTATTGTAGAGTTCATCTCATGGATCTCCACTTTGATAAATCAGCTCAAATCAACTAGAGAAGACTTTGAAGAGCAAAGGATTGTGAAAAATATATTGAGTATACCTCAGAAATATGACAACCTTGCGATGACCATTAAGGAAGAAAAGAACCTCACCACATTGGCCATGGATGAGTTGATGGGAACTCTTCAAACCCATAAGCAGTGGATCAACGGATCAGCAAAAACTTACCAAGAGTAGTTTTTCAAGGCTCAAGAAAATTCAAGAGGTAGGGGGAGATGAAGATATGGCTCTCATAGAGGCTCAAAAGGTAAAGATCATGGAAGGAAAGGTCAAATGAATGTAGGTGTAGAAATCTTAGGATGAGCAAACAACCAAGAGGGAGCACGCACCTCTCAAAACAACTCTAGAGGAGGTAAGAAAAATTACAACTCTAATAAAAGCAATGTTGGATGCTGCTACTATCATAAGTGTGAGCATTATACAAGTGAACATTGGAAAAAGATGGGTGATTAGTGAAAGAAAAATGCAAATGTGGCTAATGTAAATATGAGAAATACAAACAATCTCACAGCCTTCATCATGTGTAACACTAGTGAAGCCAACCCCGAGGTCTAGTACTTGGACAGTGGTTGTAGCAACTAGATGAGTGGTAATGAAAGTTCATTTTCTTTAATTGATAAGACTTCCAAGTCTAAAATTAAGATGTAGAATAATGGAACCATTCCTAGAGTGGGCAAAGGATCTGTCATGGTCTATACCAAGCAAGGTGTGAAGAAGGAAATACATAATATATATTTTTCCCCTGGTATGAAGCACAACTTGATGAGTATTGGACAAGTCATTCAAAATAGTTACAAGGTGCTAATGAAAAATGAAAATTGTGTCATTCATGAAAAGGATGGGAGTAATAGATTACTTGTAGCAGTCTAAATAACAAAGAATAGTATGTTCCCTTTGAGGATAGGGACATGCTTCTCTTCTCAAGTCAATGATGCACCTCCCAAGCAAGCATGGACAACAATACAATGGCAATCAGCTCTTAGGAGTGTGATTAAAGACCATTCCAAGATTTGGAATCTTGGGTATGGACATCTTGGTTTTGATGGTTTAAATTTGTTGTCCAAGAAAAGAATGGTAGATGGTTTTCCAAGCATAGTAGATTCATATGAAAAGTGTGAGGCTTGCATATTGGGTAAGCAACATAGGCTTCCCTTTAATTCTAGAAATTCTAGAAGGGTTAGAGCACAATTAGAATTGATGCATTCTGATTTGGTAAGCCCTAAAAACTACTTATATTGAAGGGAATACTTATTTTATGACATTCATAGATGATTTTAGTCATGGGACATGGATATATTTCTTGAAGAACATATTTGAGGCGTTTGATAAATTTGATGAATTTAAAGCCCTAACTGAAAAAAAAATGTGGACACTATTAAAATTTCTTATGCCAGATAGAGGAGGGGAGTATACCACCAATTTGTTTGTAAATTTTTGTAGGAAAAATGGCATGATGGAAGAGCTTACAACCAATTATACTCTGTAGAAAAATGGAGTGGCTAAGAAAAAGAACAAGATAATTGTTGAAATGGAAAGAAGCACAATGAAAGCAAAAGGACTCCTAGCTAAATATTGGAGAGAGGTTGTAGAAAAAACAATGTACTTTATCAATATGTGTCCTAAAAAGTCAGGCTATGACAATATTCCTCTTGAGGCATGGTCAAGGAATAGATGGATAGTTGAACACTTGAGGGTGTTCGGATGTGTAGCATATGCACATGTGCCTAAAGATCAAAGATAAAAGCTGGATAACAAAGTTGTGAAGTGTATATTCATAGGGTATAGCTAATAATCAAAGGCTTATAGGCTATATGATCTAATTGGCAAGAAGATCATCATTTCAAGAGATGTGAAGTTTCTTGAAAATTAGTCATGGGATGGCTCAGTAGATGAATTCTCAAGAACTTCAAGTAAAGTGCCTACTATTGATGAAGAAGAAGATGACATTGGTGATTAGCAAGAAGATGGAGTATCAAAAATGGGTTGTAGAAAGAGCCAAAAAGGAAAACAACTCTTTACATGCAGGGCAATAACTCCAAGTAGTTTTAGATAGCCCCGAGGAAGCATACAAAATAGTAGTAGCAACAAAATTGAAAATTCAAATCTAACTCTTGCCTCCCTATTGCCAAGAAAGACTAAGAGTCTAAGGGAGATATACCAAAAAAAAATGTATGAGGAAGATTATGATGAGAGTGTAAATTTTGTATTATTTTCTCATAGTGACTAATTTATTTTAAGGAAGTTATGAATGAAGAGAAATGTTGTAATGCCATAGATGCTATTGAAAGAAATCAGACATGGGAGCTAACTATTTTGCCTCCATAGAAGCAAGTAATTGGAGTGAAATGAGTTTACAAGAATAAGTGCAATGTTAAAGGAAAAATTGATAGGCATCAGGCACACTTAGTGGTCAAGGGTTATAAGTAGTAGTATGGCAAAGATTATGATGAGGCATATTCCATAGTTGTAAGAATGAAAAGTGTGTCTACTATCATAGCAATTGCAACCCAACACAAGTGGAAGTTATATAAAATGGATGTAAAGTTTTCCTACTTAAATATTGTATTGAAAAAAGAGGTATATGTGGAGAAACCACTTGGTTATTTAGTTGGTGGTGAAGAACACCAGGTGTATGGATTGAAGAGAGCTTTATATGGGCTCAAGCAAGCTCCAAGGGCATGGTACAACATGATTGATTCATATATTATGAGTAATGGCTTTAGTAAAAGTGATGGTGATCCCACTCTCTACATCAAGGCAAAAAATGATTAAGTTTTGATCGCTATCTTGTATGTAGATGACTTAATCTTCATGGGAAATGATAACTTCCTAATTGATGAATTCAAAGAGGCTATAAAGAATGAATTTGAGATGAAAGATCTAGGTCTCTTAAAGTATTTTCTACGAATAGAAATAAAAAAAATGCGTAATAACATCTTCATTTCTCAAGAAAAATATGCAAGACAGATTTTGGAGAGATTCAAAATGTAGAACAATAAGGTAGCTTTAATACTAACAATAGTAGGTCTGAAGTTAAGCAAGGAAGATTCTAGCAAAAGTGTGAATCCAACACTATACAAGAGTATGGTTTGAAGTCCAATGTACTTTACTGTAACTTGGCCAGATATGATGGATGTAGTAAGTTTCAATTCTAGATTTATCAAAACACCAAAGGATTCCCATTGGCAAGCAAGAAAGAGGATCCTAAGGTATGTGAATGGTACCAAGGGATTTGAAATTTTGTATATGCAGAAAATGATTTCAAGTTGGTTGGTTATATAGATAGTGATTGTGCTAGAAGTTTAGATGATAAGAAAAACACTTTCGGATACATGTTTCATATGGGATTGTGTGTAATATTATGGGCATCCAAGATGCAACCTATTGCTACTCAATCTATAGTAGAGGTTGAATACATATTAGTGAATGCAACAACATGTCAACCTATTTAGTTAAGGATAATCTTGATAGATTTGAAGGAAAGGAAAGATAATGGAACCTGAATATTTTGTGACAACATCTCCTCAATCATACTGTCTAAGAATCTAGTCTTCCATGGGAGAAGCAAGCGCATAGAGATGAAATATTATTTCATCAAAGAGTTGGTGGAGAATGGAGATATCAAGATGGAATTTTGCAAGTCTAAGCAGTAGATAACAGACATTTTAACAAAGCCTTTGGGCATTGGAACTTTTGTGCACCTAAGAAAGAGTCTCAATGTAGTTAATTCTAATGAGTGATCTTTGTTTCTTGTTTGGCTTGGGACAAAGGGGGAGTGTCAGAATTTTAATACATTTGGTTGATTGCCTATGGAGCCAAATGCCCATGTACTCGCTTGACAACATTCAGCTTGGTAGGTGAGTTTGAAATTTGAAAAGAAAGGGAAACATTTTGGAAGTCAGATAGAAGGAATTAATCTCCTTCATTTGATTAGTTAGAGAGTTAGAGAAGAGCACAAAGAAGAGAAGGAATATGATCAACATACCATGTCAATGGACAAAAAATATAAGGTTAAAAAAGAAGACAGTGTTTGCAGCAACATGAACTTGATCTCCTTGTTTTTTGTGAGTTTGTATTGTTTTATCCTATGAAGTAGTGATTTCTCTAGGCTCACTGTATGAAGCCATTAGTGTTTTAAGTTTAATCATTTGAAGTTTTCATGTTATCTAGTTAAAGCTGAATGCTCCCATATTTTGTAATAATTTTATTATAGTTGAATATAAAGTAGGCAAGCAAGAAAGTAGACATAAAAATATTTGTTGTCTCCTCTCTATTTGTTATTGCATGGTAATTTTTATTTGAGAAATTCATATTTGAAAGCTTTAAGGTTATGCTCTCTACATTTTAATGTTGGAAAAGTTTAGACTATAAGTCTATTCGCTCTATGACCGAGCTTTTATCTATAGTTCCTCTATCGAGTTCACTCAATCATTGTGTTGGTTTTGTGTTGAGCCCCAAGCTTCACCTTCCTTTTTTTTACTAAGCTCACTAGACATAAATTGTACTAAGCTCCATGTTGCAACAGTGACCAAGCTCACTAGGCATCCATTGCACCAAGCTCACTCAACATACACTATGTCGAACTACCCCTTACTGCCAAGCTCATTAGACTCCTTCATGTGCTAAGCTAACTTGGCACCATCGGCCTGTCACTTGACACCCTCTTGTTCCAAACAAGCTTGTCACTCAGCATTGTTTGTTGCCAAGAATTTTTTTTAGGATTTGTGATTTATTTTTCACATTTATTTCATTACAACTTGAATACTTTTTGTGAGGAGTACACTAAATATTTTTTAAATTAGAATTTATATAATTTTTTAAATTAGGAAACTATAAGTTACAATTTATAATAATAGTCAATATATTTTTTAATTGGTGAACTCACATATTTTCCTTCTATGTACAATTCAATTGGTAATTTCATTTATTATTTGATGTTGATTTCTCTATTTCTTTAGATTGGGGCTCTATTATGTGACTCAAGGAGCCTCTTAGCTAATAAATGTAGGGCTTGTTTGGTTGCAGGAATAGGAATAGCTATTATGGAATATGTATTTTGGAATAGAAAATGGGGCTACGTATTCCTGTTCTCTATTTGGTTTAGCCAATATTTGATGGGGAATTCGTGGACCCCAAAATTTATGTTTTGTAAAATAAATAAAAGTGGAATAGGAATACGTATTCCAATAACACCTATTTGGGTGGAATTGCAAAACCTCATTTTTGGACCAAAATTAGAATACCTATTCCTATTTTACTTTTGTATTCCAATTTCAATTTCATGCATCCAAACGAAGAATTCAAAAATTTTAAAGAATTTACATATGCCTATTATGCATTTATTCCCATTGCAAAACGGGCCCATACTTGTTTTAACATGGAATATACTTGGAATGTACTTGTTTGTGCTAGGAACTTTCCAATGCTACATTTACTATATAAAGATGAGCTTTGGCTTAGTGCCACTTTATTTAAAGTTAGTGTGTCAGTAATTATGATGCCAAACAGGTTAAAAATATTGAAGTCACCACCCATATGGAAGTGTAGGTAGATTTTAGTTATATAAAAAGTAGACAGATGACACTTACAAAAGTTGTTTTCGCGAATTAGAGAGTGAAGGAAACTTAGAGAATGAGGTTTTATACATGTGGAAATTTTAAAAAATGTTAACATCGTCAGTATGCATTAGCCCGGATGTGACTTGGTGAGCTCCTATTAAGAATGATAGGTTAACGAAGGAAATATCTATAATGGTGGACTCTGGTTGGTTGGAGATAATGATGGTTCCCCTTTAGACTCATATGATAATAGTGATGTCTGAGGCATCTAATTTGAGTTCTCCACCACTATATCACCTACTCATATGAAGGTAGTATTTTGCTTAGTGCTTTCTAAATCAACACTATATGTAATGTTAATTATTCTATCCAATGATGCAAAACTAATTAAAATTACTAATGTAGGCACATGTATTTAAATAGTGGGAAGGGATTTGCACTTCTTCTATGAGGAATTAGAGAGCGAAATTTGAACAAACTGTAAGCATCGTCAGTACACATCAACTAATGATCTCACAGGAAGGGTAACACTTATTGAATTAATATTAAAAATTGGTAGTAAAAAATATTAGCTGGCTTCTAGTGAATCTACATCCATTGTGGGTGTTAAGAGGCAATAAATCATCAATAGTAGAAAGGCATGACATTGTCTGTGCTGACAGAAAATGATAGAAACATTGTATATAGTGCTCTACGAGCCATGCTGACTAAGGGGCATATCTGTAAGGATATTGAATACAACACTGGGATCTTTTTTACTGTCGCAACCTATTTTCCCATTTTCAAATAATCAATATCCATTTTGCCACATGGATTCATCAAAAGAATATTACTCATAAAAATTAATGCATGAAATTAATTCTGAAATCTAAGCATTAAAAATGGAGGATCAATTATTCTTTCTATTTTTTATTGTTTTACTTGATGTAGGCAAACACTGTTGGCAATTAGTGAATTAGTATTATATCAATCTACCAATGATATGTAATAATTTTTCTGCTAAACAATTATTCTAAAGTATACTTACATTTATTTATTTTTATGAATTGTCCTTTTCTATTAATAAAAAAATACTCAGGTTACAATTCATAAAAAAGGGTTGAGGGATACAAGATCACCCTGTGAATGAGTTCACATGGCCGAAGCCAGACTAGAAGCATGGCCATAGCCAGAAACAGAAACTATTCATCAAAGAAAAAAATATAAGGCAACCTCAGGCTGCCAAAGTAGTGCCAGTTGAGGGTTGTGGATCACTTTTGTCTTGAAAACCCTAATCATTTTTGGGACTAGGGGGTGGGTTGGGAATAGTCCATCCATAATCAATAGTAGCAATAATAGTGGCAGCCTTAGCATCATTAACCTCTAGCCATAGAGGAGAGATCACCAAGTCTAGGTGAGGCCACTTCCCAAAATGTGCATGATGAGTACCAGGAGGAGGAGCTGGGGACCAACCAAAACCACCATGAGGTAGGGAAGGTAAGCAGTGCCTCCATCTACCATCGCCACCATTGGGAGAGTGGTGGCAGGAAGCTTGTGAGTATAGGGTGTGCAAGTGGCAGTCGGAGGAGTGGCACCAAGGTCGGCGACCATGAGGCATCGAGGTCTCTACTAAGGCATCAGGAGGAACTCTGGAAATTGTGCAGGGATCATTGCCCTAGTGATTCAGTAGCTTCTATAGGTGAGCTACCTCAAGGGAAACTTTGTTAGCTTGCACCTATATCTACATAATTACATTATTACAAATACATGCCTTAGTGTATATAGCAATGTTAACATCCAAAAAATTGTGTGTGAAAAGAAAAACATTCCTATCTTTCCATAGAGAAAATAGAATTTCCAACCTAATGGTATGCCAAATCTGGGTGAACTTCCAAGGAAATCTAGGAGAGTCACCCAGTAGAATCATGTGCTAAGAAAAAGGCTCAAGTCTGAATGGCTTAAAAAGATCATGAATCTAGTGCCAATAATTCTGAGCACACTTACAAAACTAGGAAATATTCAAGAAAGACTTTGGCTGTCCACAAAAGGGGCATCTATGATCAAGAACCCTAATGTGTTTGAGTCGAGGCCCAAGGCTTCTGATGGTGGATATGCTAAACCACAGATGGCATTTGTGATCTTCTCTTTCTCAATGGAGAAAACACTTTGATACCATTTGGAATGCTATAACTGAATCCAAGATTGCAAATTTTTCTTGGTACTTGGCCTTCCAAGGTCTTCCCCCAGGGCCTCGACTTAAAGACATTGGGGTTCCTAATCCTAGATGCCCCTTTTGTGGACAGGCAATTTCTTTCTTGTATATTTTTTGGTTTTGTAAGCATGATTAGAATTATTGGCACTGGATTCGTGATTTTTTTAAGCCATTCAAACTTGAGCCTTTTTCTTGGCACATGATTTTGTTGGGTGACTCCCCCAAATTTCCTTAGAAGTTTGTCCAAATTTGGCATACCTTTAGGCTAGAAATTTTGTTTTCTCTGTGGAAAGATAGGAAATTAAATAGTATATAATTTATTTTATCTCAACTATGATAGGCTAATTAAATTTGAAGCCTTTTTTCAGAAGCTTCCCATATTGCTTCTTTTTAAAATGTTAGTGTATCATTTATAAAAATATATTTTTAATTTAAGATTAAAAGTTATTAAATTTTTTTTTTTAAAGTCATATTTCTTTAAGTTGTTTTTTAATATGCAATTTATCACATGCATTATGTTATTATTATTAATAGTATAAGGAATTTTTTAATTATATATAAAAGCACATATTAAACAATCTAATATATAGTTTTACATTCACACTTGGATGGAGATTATATAATACTTAATTATACTAATTACATATATTAGGTGAGAAAAGGTTAGAATATATATTATTTTCTATAATTTTAACAAAATAATTTAAAATAATTTAGATGGAGATTTGTTCTAAATTTATTAGTTTTAATTGGTTAAGGTGGATATTTTATGATATCTAAGTAATACTTATTGATGTGGAGATTATATGATATTTAAGTAAAACTTATTATAGATTCATGTATATAAGATTAGATGAAATTCAACAAGGTAGTTGGATAATTTTTAATCTTTATAAATTAGATTATCTTTTTTAATAAAGAAAATTCTATATAGAAATAGTTTTTTAGGAAGAGATTACTTGTAAGATTTGTTTAGCAAGAGATTAGTTATGAATTATCATGTGGTTAAGTACAATAGTTCTAAGCTCATTTTGTCAAAAATTAGTTCAAAACAAGTGTTAGAAAGTTAACTAAATATATTTTTATTTCTAAAACTAAGTACAAATTAATTTAGAGGTAAGATTATATTTTAATTAACTTTAAACTATTTTGGAAAGTACACACCACTACGCGACACTTGTTAAAAGATGATTAGTGGGAATCAAAAAGGGGAAGTGGTTATAAAATGTTTTAACAGGTTGGGAGATCTATTTTTGGGAAGAAGACTAACAACCTTTTCTGGGGGGCACTTTTTGTGTATTTATTTTGGGGGCTTCCATCCCCCTCTTTCTTGCTCAAAGGACTTCATTATCACTGCTTGTCATTGTGGAAAGAATCTTTGGTAAACATTGGATCAGAGAACATACTAAACTGTATTGATTATGATAGTTTTTGGGGAAGAAAACAAAGAGCACATAGAGCTAGCTAGAGGAGAAATTGGGGCACCAACTTCACATAAGGGCAAACCAGGTTCTCATTCAAGCATTGATTCATTCATTCTTTTGATTCATATCTGAACATGTAATTAAATGTGAGAGAAAATATTGAAAATTTTCTTTAAGTTTACTTTACATAATTGAATGTAGTGGCGTTGTGTGTTGAACATTGGTGTTCTTGTTTTGGGCTACATGCTTGAATACCTCTATGGATTGCATTTATAGACATTCCAATATTATGACTTTTCCAACAGGGCCCTCTATATAAATATTCGAATGAAAATAGCATTGTATTAATTATACTTGTATAATTTCTCACTATACTCTCTCAAGATTTGATGCTTTGTGATTTAAAAGAGTTTGCAAAAGTAAATGGGTAGTCTTCTCCATTATTTTGCCAATCTTCCCTATAAGTCAATTAGTGTAGCATTGGTGAAAGCTTAACTATGGGCTTGGGGAATTTATGATTTGATAGATATATAATAATGCATCCTTCCATTGATTAATTGTTTAGATGTTAATATATCGGGTTTATGCCATAACCTATTTAATAGCCAAATTTTGGTTTCTTTTCAAATCAGAACATAAATCTTTGATTCCTTAATGCTTCAATGTTAGTTGACCTTGGCAATGCTACCTTTGGAATGTAAGGCTTTCTATTGTTCTATAAAAATATGTAGAAAAAATATGGTCTAGTCATACATAAAATTGATATTAAATATGACAAAGAAGAAAGATACCACTCATGATTCGAGTGGCTTAAACTAAGATAGATATATATTCTTTCATATTAGTATGGTTCATATCACATTCACATTAGTGAAGATATAATGAACAACACAAGTCATTTTACCCTTTATTTGTATCAGATATAGATCTCCAAAGTCAATAATTTAATTAAGATAGTTATTAAAATCTTGTGTTTAGTTCAATATAAGTGATACAATCTTCATAATATCTATTTCATATTTACTCTTGCAATCATTGAAAGATCTCTTCCTATCTTCAAATATGTGTAAGGATAACCTCATCTATATTTTTCTTATAGCACCAATTTGATTCTTAATATTGCCAATTAAACCAAGATCTGAAAAACTATATGTATTATTAAGAAAAATACATCTCTATATGCATAAATAATCTTTACTACTAAACCGACAATAATATATAGTTTGGTAATTTCCAAAAGAATGAGTCAATATGCCATATTCAAGCTATCATTTTTTGTATGAATGGACTTACTAGGTTCCCCAAAATGTGACCATCACTTCTACTTTAGTGAAAAATAATCATTTTAATGTAGACACTTTGAGAACTATTGATATAATATATGTTTGGTTTTCTTAATAGAAGGGTCTATAATTTGCATGTTCTATTCTTTAATATTGTGAATTTTTTCATTCAAATTGTGATTTAGGAGACTTCTTATCTAAACAACATCTATCTACTTAGATTCATGATTTATTAGAAAGGTGTTATATTTTTTCCATATCTTTTGTATGGCTATGAATGATGCATTGGAGGTTTGAACTACATAGTCTAGGGTTGATATGTTCATTTTATCTTTTGTATGCATGCTTCTTTTACATTAAGATGAGGGAGTTTCTTAATGGATCACTAAAGAAGTTTAGGACATCTAGTTGTTTGATTCTTGCAATTTTCAAATATAGAAGAAACAAGTTAATGTTTTAGTGATTGTTTTAAGAAAATGGGTTTTCTTTCCAAATGATCTCTATTTTAATGTCTTTTATTTTGTTCGGTTTACTTTAGGAGATATATTAGAAGTATCAAGGATGTGATCCTTTCTAATGCATATAAATGAGTACGTAGATCATTATGAATTGAATTTAATGTATTTTATTATGTTTTGGTTAGTCAAGAAATTACACTTTTAGCAAAGATTACCATGTGCAAGTGTAGATTGAAGTGCACACATAAAAACTATTGAAATCATGCATTGAAATATGTATTATTTTTGCATTCTTGAGCTCAATGAATAGGATCTTGGAAATGTTTATGTTTAATTATGTTCCATATTGACTAACTATTTTTTAAGAGTTTTCTACAAGAGAAGTGTATCATCTTATAATGTAAGCACTTCCATGTTAAGAGTGTTTAGCCCTTCATGTAAGTGGTCTGGGGTCATGTCAAGTGCCTTTAATGGGTCTTTACAGCAATTTGGCTACTTTCCCCCCATTCCTCTTCTTCTCTCTATCTCTTTGACAATTTGATATATTCCTCAAGGTCAACCTCCACCCTAACCTTCTCCCTAACCCTAGGTTCATTTTTCAATTTTTGAGATTTTTTGGATCTCTGGCTTAAGAAAGTTTGCTTTCCTATTTCTAAGTCAGTTGTTTTGGGTTTTCCAATGGTAGACTCTTAAACTACATTTAATTTAGGTACATTGCTAGGGGTTATGGTTAATTGGCATTTAAAAATTTCCTATGTTGGCCTTCTCTAAGAGTTAGTGCCCTAGAACTCTATATAAGGAAGCCTTCTTCCCTTATTTTGACATCCACTTATTAATATGTCAGCATCCACTTTCAATGAGCTAATATATTATTCACAAATGAGCACCAACATACATGAACTAAAGATCTACTATCCATGAAGCATTCAAGTGTTCAAGCATTCAATATCCAATTCATCAAGGAGATCCATTGTTAGCTATTGAAGGATTCAATCTCTATGGAGCCCTCTTCTTGAAGATTTTTCCATCCATATTCATCCAAGCCTTTTCCTATGCAAACATACTTCCAAGATTTGTATTGAATATCTAATGTCATTGATTTGAGACATCCTACATACATTTTTACATTCATTTGGAGCATATGTACTTGTGGCTTCAAGGATTCAAATCCTTCACAAGGATTTCAATATAAGTAAGGTGAATAGTTCCATTTACTTTGTGTACATATATTGCAATTTAAATTATCTTTCAAGGTTGATTCCAAAATAGGGTTTGACCAAGGAAAATCCCCCATCCAAAAAAAGGAACCATTTTTCTTGTAGATATAAGTGTGGAATAGAGATTGAAGAGAAAATTTAGATACCCTTTTCATCAAACTTGTGGGGATCCACAAATATAAAAATTATCAGAGTAGTGTAGGTCAAGGTTGACTTTTGGGGGTACAATTTTGCACTAGGGTAAGATTGTGCCCCACTATTGGGGTCAAGATCAACCTCTCTTCAAAGAAACAAAATATTTCTTGGTTTTCTCTATCTTGACATTTCTAGTCCAAAATAGGTTGTAGAATTCCCCAAAACTATACACAAACATTAGAAAAAAACACTTTCCAAATTTATCCTACTTCAAGGTAAGTATTTTTCTTCTATTTATTTCATATTTCAAGTTCTTACTTCTCAAATAGAAAGACCATAGGACCTCTTTTCTCCTTGTTCTTCATTACTTGATCCATTTATGCATTGATCACATTCTTGTGCTTAATCAATTTGGAACATTCCTATTGGAAATTAGGTATGGGAATAGAATCTATTTTCTTTCTATTCAAGAAGTAATAATGATGGATTTCCATTGTACTTCATTGTGAAATAAGGTGGTTACTATGATTATCTATGTACTTTGAGAAATTTAAAGAGTGTTAGTTATGGTTTTTTTCTAGTAAGATGGATATGATTTCTTTTAACCACATAGTTCCATTACCACCTCTTTGGTTTTACTTGGGTAGTCTTTCTTGATGCCGAGATGGGTATCTTTCATGTCAAGAAAGATTTTGAGGGAGCTTAAAAGCATCATGGTAGGATGGTAAAACACTCTCACAATATTCGTGCCCTTATGTTTCCTAAGAAAGTTCTAGAGCTCTTTTCAAATTGATAATATTGTTCATACCATCTTGGTAATGAGGTATCTTATATCTAGTATCAATTATATGTATTTCTTTTAGGTTTAATGATAATTGAGAATTGATGTTGACTGGTCAATATTCAAATAACCTTGTCTCTCATTGAAATTTTTGCATTTCATGGAGATTTTCTTATGTGGTAGTAGTTTTGGAGGGGTAGTCATTACATATGGTATCAGAGGTCTTGGTTATACATTGGGTGTTGAGCTCACTATGCTAGACACACAACAATAAGTAAACTAGCTTAATTTATGTTACGTAAGTTGATGACATGGGTTGCATGGTGCGTCATCTAGTTATAATTACTTTGAAATGGAAGGATAAGATGTGCCTTATGCATGTCAGGATTTTGGGTTGACATTGCATTCTCTTAGAGATTGTCAAAATAGAAAGTTTATGGAATGATTTGTAATTTTCATACCTCACCTTATAATTATATTTTTATTTGATTATGTGATTGTATGATATGCATATTATGGTATTATAATTGAAGTATTTATTTATTTGAATGTGTTATCCAAGAAGGCTGCAAATTTCTATTGACTGTTGAGATAGTCAAATTATGGTTCACTTTTATACTAGGCTATAAGTGCCTACCAAATCAAGACTTGGCTTGTGATAGAAAAGAAAAATATATTTTATTGTGTAAATAGCAGGTGATGCACATGTGGTGCAATAATTTTTTTTTAATGCCACATTAATTTGGCTCATTGAGTCACCTAGTATGATAAGTAGGAAGAACATGGATTTTATTTGCAAAACTATTGTGTGTTCCATTATACATTTAGAAATGTGTGATTATCAAGATAAATTGCATGAGATGCATGTGAATTTTGGTTATGTCCAAGTAGCCCTAATCATCAATGTTAGAGGATTTAATCACCCTATTAGGAGTGGCCTTGTTAGAGGTCTTTAGACAATTCAATAGAAATTATACATTGTTAGAGGATTTACAAATAGTTGTTAAGCCAACTCTGTTAAGAGATTTAGATCACTAGTACAATAGTTAGATTAACAATGAGATGACCTAATTCTGATGCAACTAAATTGCTAATTACATATCTCAATTCTGGCTTGTATGCTTGGTCCTTCTTGATATAATGTATCTTTGCATCTCAACAAGGATATTATGCTTATCCTTCTAATTCACTTCATCTTGACTGTTAGATTGTGGTGACTGATCAGGAAAGTATTGTACATACTTCATAAATAGTGGGGTTTTTTTTTTTTTGGGGAAGTAGCCAACATGGTAGCCGACATATTATGGCCGACATATGGCCGACATGTTATAACCCTAAAGCAGTTTAATACTTGTATAAAAAGGGCTTAGGGTTGGGTATTTTTTCATGTGTGGTGATACGAAATTGGTTCTTGCGGCGGTATTGAGCTGTAAGGGATTACGGATTGTAATTAGGTTATAATCACTGGATTGTAATAAGATCGGACTTGCTGTTTGGTGGACGTAGCCCAAGGATTGGGTGAACCACGTTAAATCTTGGTGCCTTGTGTTCATTTCTGTGTGTTCTATTATTTTTTGTTATTGGTTATATTTGCATGTAGTTTTTTTATTTCTGTCCGTAGTTTATCCTAACAAGTGGTATCAGAGCAAGGTTGTCTTTCAGTTATCCTCTGCAGGAAAGTCTCACGGTTAAGTGGGAGTCTCACAGTTGAGTGGGAGCAATGGAAGATGAGGGTAAGTTGAGGGTTGACAGGTTTAATTGGCAGAACTTCCAGTTATGGAAGATGCAAATGGAAGACTATTTATATTAGAAGGATTTGTGGAAGCCGTTGGAAGGAAAAGCCAAGAATCAGGGAACTATGTCAGAGGCTGAATGAGATCTTTTGGATAGAAAGGCACTCGGAAGCATTCGGTTATGCTTGGCACCATCGATGGCATTTAATATTACAAAAGCAAAGACGACAGAAGATTTGATGAAAACCCTAGCGACACTGTATGAAAAGCCCTCTGCTTCAAATAAGGTATTTCTCATGAAGCATTTATTTAATATGAAAATGGCAGAAGGTGGATCTATTGCAGATCATTTAAATGAGTTTAATACTATTACTAGTCAATTATCTTCTGTGGGTATCAATTTTGATGAAGAAATTAGGGCTCTCTTGATTTTGTGTTCTTTGCCTGAAAGTTGGAATGGCTTGGTAATGGCGGTGATTAATTCTGTTCCTGGATCTAGTACCCTAAAATATGATGATGTGATCAGTGTTATTTTAAGTGAGGAAACTCGTAGAAAATCCTCAGGTGGATCTACATCAGGAAGTGTTTTAAATGCACAAAGCAGGGGTAGAACGACTGAAAGAGGAAGTAACTCTGGAAATCGTGGGAAATCAAGAGGAAAATCAAAGTGGAGGAGGTCTCAATCGAGAGGACCAAATGATTGCTGGTATTGTGGGAAACCAGGGCACAAAAAGAAAGATTGCTAGACTCGAAAGAAAAATGAAGGAGATAAATCAGATGGAGACAAAGAGGCAAATGTGGTAAGTAACAAATCTGAAGAGGATGCTTTGCTTCTGTCTTTAGAGAGTGTTGATGATTCATGGGTTTTAGATTCTGGTGCTTCTTTTCATGCTACACCTCATAGAGGTTATTTCATTGATTATGTCCAAGGGGATTTTGGGCTTGTTTATTTGGGGGATAATGAACCCTGTCAGATTGTTGGAAAGGGAAAAATTAAGATTAAGTTATAGAATGGGAATCATTGGCTACTACATGAGGTAAGACATGTTCCAAAGCTGAGTAGGAATTTAATTTCAGCAGGGCAACTCGGTGATGAGGGTTATGTAGTTACTTTTAATGATAAAAATTGGAAGGTTTCAAAAGGTTCCCTTGTAGTAGCAAAAGGTGTGAAAGTAGGCACCTTATATCTTTGTGCAGGTCATATTGTTCCTTCTACTTTGATTGTTTCAGAGAACAATGAATATTCAGGAACAATTACTGCAGTTGAGCAGGGAGAACAAATAGCTGCTGTAGATTCTGATACAGCGCTGTGGCACAATAGACTTGGGCACATGAGTGAGAAAGGTATGAAAGTACTTCATTCAAGGAAAGTTTTACCAGGTCTAAAATGTGTGAATATGGATTTCTGTGAAAGTTGTGTGTATGGAAAACAAAAGAGAGTGAGTTTTGTAAATACAGGGAAGGAAAACAAAAAGGAGAAATTAGAGCTTGTGCATACAGATGTATGGGGACCGGCTCAGGTATCTTCCCTTGGTGGCTCTCATTATTATGTTACATTTATTAATGACGCAACTAGAAAAGTATGGGTTTATTTCCTTAGACAGAAATCTGATGTATTTTAAACTTTTAAGAAATGGAAATGCTTGGTTGAAAATGAGACTAGTGAGAAATTAAAATGTCTTAGATCTGATAATGGTGGTGAGTATTGCAGTCATGAATTTGAAGATTATTGCTCCACTAATGGTATTCGTAGACAAAAAACTATTCCAAGAACTCCACAGGAAAATGGAGTGGCTGAACGCATGAATAGGACTATAATGGAGCGCGCAAGGAGCATGAGGTTGCATGCTGGGTTGCCCTTACACATGTGGGCGGAGGCTGTCAATACTGCAGTATATTTGATTAATAGAGGTCCCTCTACTCCTTTGGGCTGTGGTATTCCAGAGGAAGCATGGATTGGTAAGAAGGTGAGTTATTCTTTTCTCAAGACCTTCGATTGTGAAGCTTTTGCTCATATAGACTCTAAAAATAGAACCAAGATAGAAGCTAAATCAAAGAAATGTGTCTTTTTTGGATATGACATTAATGAATTTGGCTATAGGCTTTGGGATTTTGAAAATCATAAAATTATAAGAAGCCGGGATGTCATATTCAATGAAAACGTGTTGTACAAAGATCTGTTGCAGCAACATGAGAAGAAAGAAGATGATTATGTAGTACTGGATGATACTTCAAAAGCTGATGTTCCAGCCATTCATCATGATGTGCAACAACTACAACAACAAATACCACACCCACCAGTGAATGTTAGACGGTCAAAAAGGCCAATTAGACCTCCACAAAGGTTTTCTCCCTCTTTGTATTCTATTTTACTTACTGATGCTGGTGAACCTGAAAGTTATGATGAAGCTGTGCAGGTGGATACTAAGATTCAGTGGGAGTCTGCAATGAAAGATGAAATGGACTCTTTGCTGAAAAATAAGACATTGGATTTGTGCAAGTTTCCTACAGGTAAAAAGGCTTTACAGAATAAATGGGTTTACAGGTTGAAAGAAGAGGAAGGAGGTAAGAAAAGATTTAAGGCCAGGTTAGTTGTAAAAGGATTTGCACAGAAAAAGGGAATTGATTTTGATGAGATATTTTCTCCTGTTGTTAAAATGACTTCTATTCGTACTATTTTAAGTCTTGTGGCTACTGAAAATTTGCATTTAGAGCAGATGGATGTTAAAACAACCTTTCTTCATGGTGATTTGGATGAAGAAATATATATGGCTCATCCACAGGGTTTTGAGGTCAAAGGTAAGGAGAACTTAGTGTTCAAATTGAAGAAAAGTTTATATGGCTTGAAGCAAGCACCTCGGCAATGGTATCTGAAATTTGACAGTTTTATGCATGAGCATGGATATAATAGGTGTCATTCAGATTACTGTGTTTATTTTAAGAGGTTGGATGATGATAGCTACATTATTTTATGTTTATATGTTGATGATATGCTTATAGCTGGGTCTAACATGGATCATATTAAGGGGCTGAAATGCCAATTAGCACATGCATTTGCTATGAAGGATTTGGGGGCAGCAAAACAAATTCTTGGTATGAAGATTTGCAGAGATAGGAAGAATAGAACATTGACGCTATCTCAAGCTGATTATGTTGAGAAGGTGTTGCAACGTTTCTCTATGGAGAATGCTAAAGCTGTCAACACACCTTTACCTGGTCATTTGAAATTGACTAAGGAGATGTGTCCCAAGACACAGGAAGAGGAGGATAAGATGTCCAAGGTACCCTATGGTTTAGCTGTAGGAAGTTTGATGTATGCTATGGTATGCACTAGGCCAGATATTGCACATGCAGTGGGAGTCGTTAGTAGGTATATGAGTCATCCAGGATTTGAGCATTGGAATGTTGTCAAGTGGATTCTTAGATATTTGAGAGGAACATCCAATAAGTGTTTACACTTTGGGGGCTCTACTACTGATTTATAGGGCTATGTTGACTTAGATTTGGCTGGGGATATTGATACCAGGCGGAGTACTACAGGTTATGTCTTTACTATTGGTGGGGCAGCCGTGAGCTGGGTTTCTAGGCTACAGAAGATTAATGCTCTCTCCACTACAGAGGCAGAGTATGTTGCTGCTACAGAGGCAGTGAAAGAGATGATATGGCTTTAGTTCTTCTTGGAAGAATTGGGACATCCTCAGAAGGATAATTATTTGTTCATAGATAGTCAGAGTGCCATTCATCTTGCTAAGAATTCAGCTCTGCATTCTAAGACCAAACACATACAGTTGTGGTACCATTTCATTCGGTCAGTTTTGGAGGATGGACAGTTAAAGCTAGAGAAGATACATACCAATGAAAATCCAGCAGATATGTTGACAAAGGTTGTAACAAGGGAGAAGCTAAACTCCTCTTCAGCTTCAGTTGGTCTTTTAGACTAAATGTGAATAAAAGAACAGCAGAGTCCAGGGTGGTTTGATCCAGTGGGAGCCCCGTGCGGTAGTTGTATTGCTACAGGATTAGTCTCCAACTTGGAGATTGTTGTTTAGTGTGGAGCCTGATCAGTCCCCAAGTGGGAGATTGTTAGATTGTGGTGACTGATCAGGAAAGTACTGTACATACTTCATAAATTTTTTTTTTGGGAAGTAGCTGACATGGTAGCCGACATATGGCCAACATGTTATAACCCTAAAGCGGTTTAATACTTGTATAAAAAGGGCTTAGGGTTGGGTATTTTTTCATGTGTGGTGATACGAAATTGGTTCTTGCGGCGGTATTGAGCTGTAAGGGATTACGGATTGTAATCAGGTTGTAATCACTGGATTGTAATAAGATTGGACTTGCTGTTTGGTGGACGTAGCCCAGGGATTGGGTGAACCACGTTAAATCTTGGTGCCTTGTGTTCATTTCTATGTGTTCTATTATTTTCTGTTATTGGTTATATTTGCATGTAGTTTTTTATTTCTGTCTGTGGTTTATCCTAACATTGACATCGTCAAATCTTTAACTATGTTCTACTGTCACACACTTACTAAGTATTTATATCTTTCATATTGCCAAATTAGCTTGAATATAACTTAGAGGAATTGAAATTTATCTTCTCCGTTGGCTAGAACCAATAGATAAATAAATTAAAATCAATATACAAACACAAGAAATTCCTTCATTAGCTGACCCTACTCTATATACACTAGCTCAGAAATGATTTTCTTGTGTTAAGAAAGTGAACTTGGTCAACACTACATATTACAAAGTTCCCTTGGTAACTAAGTGATCTCGGTTAACACTGGTTCCATCTAACATTTCCTTCATTAACTGTGTGACCTCAATTAACACTCAACGTTTGCAAACTTTCCTTTAACGCCTGAGTGAACTCAAGACATTATCTTTTGAACTAGGCAAACTCTAGAATGCTTGGTAGACACACAAAATTATCTTCAATGCCTAGGTGAGTTTGGCATACACTGACTAGTAATGATATGACATTTTGTGTAACATTAAGGACAATACACAATTAATCAATTGTACTCAACAATGTACTTCTTTGGAATTGATGACAACATAACATGTCATAGTGCAATGAAATTTTTAGAGCAAGAGTAAAGTAAGGATCAAATCCTTAGTTTTATTCAGATTCTCATCCATGAAAACTCCCTTTATCAGTGTAAACTCCTTGTGCCTTTAGTTTATACCTATGTTAGAAAACTTCTTTCTTTAACATCTTCTTCTAATAGAAAACTTTGTCTTTGATATCAAACCAAGTTCATTATCCCTTATTGACGTCTCTTTCTCTTTTTCTTTTAGAAAAAAATTTCTATGAGATATGACAGAAAACTTCTCCCTCTTTGACATCTCATGCCGAAGACAATATTTTAGTGAATATCAATGTATCTTATGTACTAATTCATTTACAATATGTACGCACCAATTGATTGATCCTCCACATGCTTTGGTTGATGCATCACTAAACTTCATTTAGCGAGCTTTAGATAGGGGTGTGACTCCTAGCTTACCTCCTAGATACAAAAATGCATCCTTAGGTAATGGCTTAGTGAATATATTTGCAATTTTTTCTTTAGTATTTACATATTCCATTCTAACTTCTTTATCTTGTACCAATTCTCTCAAAAAATGATATTTTATAGCAATGTGTTTTCTTTTGATATGCATCACTAAATTCTTTGGTATATTAATTGTACTGGTGTTATCACAATATATAGCCAATGGATCCTTGATCTCTATCTTCATACTTAACAACAATTGTTTGAACCAAACAATATTAGAATAACTAATTGTTATTGCCACATATTCTACCTTTGATGTGGGCTGAGAGATAAAATTCTCTTTCTTGCTTGTCCAAGACACTAGTGTTTTATCAAGAAAGAATGCTCCACTACTGTTGCTCTTTGTATCATCAATACTTCCTACCCAATCAGCATCTATAAATACTTTTAAGTCCAAATTGCCTCATATTTTGTACCATAAACCATAGCCTTTAATACCTTTCAGATATCTCATGATTCTTTTTTTTTTCCATCATGTGATTTTCTTTGGGATTTGTTGCAAATCTTGCCACCATTCCAACTGCTAATGCAATATCAGGTCATCTATGCACTAGATGCTGCAATTTTTCAATCATTGATCTGTTTGTGGTTTGATCTACCTCTTTGGAATCATCATCTTTAGAAAACTTATGCCTAGTAGACATAAAGGTTCCGACTAGTTTTGAGTCTTCCATTCCAAATTTCTTTAGTATCTCAATATATTTAAATTGAGTGATGTAGAAACCATCTTTCTTCTTCTGGATTTGCAATCCAACAAAGAATTTTATTTCGCCAAACATAGACATCTCAAATTCTTTACTCATTTCTTCTAAATATGCCCTACAAAAGTCATCATTTCCTATGAATAAAGTGTCATCCATGAATATTTCTTCCAACATAATATTTTTATCTAGTCCTTCTTTGATATACAAACTACTTTTATTATTTGTACTTTGAAAACCAATCTATATCAAGTAGTTATAAAGTCTTTCATATGAAGCTATGGGAGCTTGCTTGAGACCATATAATGCGTTATGTAATTTGTAGACTATATCTCTTTGGCTAGGATCTATAAAACCTTCAGGTTGATCTATCTAGACTTCCTCATCAAGAATTTCATTCAAGAATGCAGAATTTTCATCCATTTGATAAAATCTAAAGACTCCATGTGTTGCATATGCTAGTAAAGTTCTAACACCTTCTAATCTTGCAACAAGAGAAAAATTTTCACCATAATCAATGCCTTCCTCTTTAGAATAACCTTTACATACTAATCTTTCTTTATTTCTAGAAAATTCTCCATCTTCATTTAGCTTATTTCTAAATACCCACTTTGTGCCAATTAAATTTTTATCCTTGGGTCTACGAACAAGAGTCCAAGTTTTATTCTTCTCTATCTATTCTATTTCTTCATTTATTGCTTCAATCCAACTTTCATTATCCAAAGCATCTTTAATATTTCTAAGTTCAATTTAGCAAGTAAACATGTACATTTCAATTTTTTTTTTTGTCATTGTTCCATATTATTCGTCTCCAATGATCTTTTTAGGTGCATGATATCTTTTAACATATCTTGCTTGCACAAGTACTTTGGATTTGGAGTTTGTTTCACTAATTTCTTCATAATCTTTTTTGGTAAGGTCAAGTCCCACTGTTTGTGTCTTAGGTCCACCAAACTCAGTTTTCTCTAGTAACAACTTGGTAGCTTTTGATTGCAACTCAGGTCCTTCAGACTATTAGTCAAATTACACTAATTACAACTTAGCAGTTTTTGGAGATTTTGGGGACTCAAGAGGTGAGGCCTCCTTTCTTCTAGAGAGATTTGGTAGGGTATTAGGTTCATAGTAAACAAATCTTCTATAATCCTTAGGCTCTTTATTGCTTTCTTCTTCACTCTTTTTTGCAAACTCATCAATTCTCACATTTGCACTTTTTATGATTTTATAGTAGACAAATTCAAACATTTATATTCTTTACTTCTATAGGAGTATCTTAGGAATATGTCTTCATCACCTTTGACATCAAATTTACCTTTCCTAGATTCTTTCAAAATATAATATTTGCTGTCAAATACTTTCAAGTAACTTACATTAAGTTTATAGCCATACCATAGTTCATAAGAAGTCTGATTTGAGTCTTTCTTTAATAGTACTCTATTCAAGGTATGCATTGTAGTACTGATTGCTTCTTTCTAGTATTTGATTGCAACATTCTTTTCTATCATCAATGTTCTTGCACAATCCATGATAGATTTGTTCCTTCTTTTAGCTATATTATTCTGTTGAGGAGTACTAGGGGCTGATACCTATCTCTTAATTCCCGTTTCAATGCAAAATTTATTGAATTCATTAGAAATAAATTCACCACCTTTGTTTTTTCTCAAACATTTCAGCTTCTTTCCAATTTCTTTTTCTATTGTTGCCAAATACCACTTTAATCTTTGAAAAGCTTCAGATTTTTCTTTTAGATACATTACAGTCATCATTCTAGAATAGTTATCAATAAAAAGAATAAAAAAATTATCTCCACTATAACTTTGTATTCCATTAGGTCCACATAAGTCTGTATGAACAAGCTCTGAGACTTCTTTAGAATAATATTTCTTTCCTTTGAAACTAGTCTTTTCCATCTTAGGGTGACCGCAAGAAGTTGGGTCGCAATTCTACGGAAGTCAGATCCACGGAATTGTACTTCTCAAAAATGGGTACCCAATTTTTTAAAAATCGAGTACCCGTTTCTAAAACTAGGCTTCAGGCACCCGACCCGAATTTTAAAAATCGGGTATCTGATATTTAAAAAGGATTGGGTGCCCGAGCCATTTAACTATCAGGCACCCACCTTTTTAAAAATCGGGTACCTGATTTGTAAAACTTTTATAAACTGCTTTTTTGGCATTTTAGAGGTCATTTTCATGACCTCAAAAATGGGAGCCTTCTTAGAGATGCATACAGGAGCCCGTTTCTCAGCCCTACCGACTACCCCCTTCCTGCTAGTTTTTTATACATAGGTATTTTAATATGTTTTATACTAGTTTACTTTATTTTTTTGAATTTTCAATTTAATATGTATGTTAATTTATTGTTTTTTCACTTTTCATATGTACATAAAATTGTAAATTTACATTGTTAATGAACTTAAATGTTTAAATTTTTTTATTTGTTAATTAAAATATAGTTTCCTAAATGTTTATTTAAAAAATTATTATTTTAGATGTTTTGAAATGTATTTAATTTATGTATTTATTACAATGTTGAATGATTAGATTAGATGTAAATTTATTTTTTAAACATGTAATTTTACAAATAAATATAACCTCGACCTAAAACCATATAACCTCGACCTTGTTTTAACTATAACTTTGACCTAAAACCATATAAGTTCAACCTAAAACCATATAACCTCGACCTTGTTTTAACTATAACCTCAACCTAAATTTATTGTTTAAACTATAATCTCGACCTAACCATATAAGTAAAACCCTAAACATATTATAAAATACTTAATCACATAACAGCCGGCCAAGGGATCCAAACAAAAAACTTATAGTATTTTAAATGATTTTACTTAAATTGTATTGTACTTTGTTTCATGGATCGAAAATGGATAATGTAAACTATTTTATAAATGTATATTCTTTCAGCATTTCATACCATGTGACATGTACAGTGGATGATTGCGCATTCCGAATTAATTTTCCAAGTGGCATTCGAAACAAATGTATATAAATTATTTAAATGGATTGAATAGAATTAGTTAATATGAACTTTCATGTGGACACGTTATTTACTTTACTTTTAGTAGTTTATAATTATTTAAAAATGAAATGTAAATGTGCTCATTAAGGAATGAAATCTCTTATGTTTTTTATAAATGTAAATTATTGTGTGTATATTATTGCTTGCTTGGTAAAAATTTTGATTAGTTCTTTGGATCCCTTGGCTGGGCGTCATTTAGGATTAGTTCTATAATGTCAATTTGTATTGAATTTAACTCTAATCATAACCCTTACTATCATCTTAACCTAAGTAATCTTAATTTGCTAAAACCTACAATATGTAATATATAAATAATTAAATAACTTTCCTATCTTACCTTGAGTACTAATTTTATAAATGTCAAACCCTAAGATTGAAAGGTAACCCTGGCCCTTAACTAATTAATATTATACTTATAAACCAAATTGAATTAAACCATGATCATAAACCTAATTATATATCCCAACTTAAGAGTAGAAACCTTGAATTTAACCTTAAAAATCCTTTCCCCAACCATTAACCAAATTGAACCATTACCCTAGAAGATTGAACCAAGTTAAATGTTGACCTTAAGACTAAACCAAATCACCCTAAACTAGAACTCAATAACATATTGAACACTTTAAAGAAAAATTCAAACCTAACATTTTTGAATTAATGATGGTTTTTAATCTAAAAGCTCTAACTATAATTCTATATCTAAAACCAAATTTAACACTTTAAAACTTAATTCAATTTATTAACTCTTGTCCTAATTGAAACCTAAGCATGTAAACCTAATCAAATAGTACAAACCAAATTGAACCCTAATCCTAAAACTAATTAAACATTGATATCAAGGTCTCAAAATGATACATCATAAAAAAATTAGAAGAGACTTGAATGAATCAGGCATCTAATTAAGTAACCCTCCCTAACCATCAAGAGGTGGAGGTGTTCACATTAGTGCGAGTACGAGCCCAGACTAGACCCTTAGATGGGTAGCCTAAATGTTTATTACCTTTGCAGAATGGAAGGCCACATAAAAAAATATTGCCTTATTCTATAAAAAGAAATACCCATCCCCTAGTGATATATATAGTAAGATATTTTTCCTAATTTTACTATCAATCTTTTTGGTTAGAAGACGATGATAGTTCAAAATGAGTTAGAAGATAGGGATAAAATGAGAACCATCATTCCTAGAATGAAGATGCATTATTCCAAGTGATAAACCCATTTCTATCATAAATCAATTCCTCCATCCAAAAAAATAGTAATGAGAAATCCCTACGTCAAGTAATCAATGGAGGGCTCATTAAATTGATCAAGTGATCAATAGAGGGCTCATAAAATCCCTAGGTCAAGTAATCAATTGATCCCCAAGGGGAGATAAGAATCTCATTAAAAATTAGAGATAGGACACTCCTAAATGCGTATCATACAAAATAATTATTGCCAAGGTCTTAGCCTCTAGACTAGAAGATATCCTACCCAAGATCATTAACCCTAAACAAAAGTGTTTTGTTAAGGATATTTATGTATATTGGAGAACTTGATGACCTATTGGAAGACTTTGGATTGAGAAACATTTCTAGGATAGAGTGTAGGCATGCTCAAGTAATTGATTATGAAAATGTCTACAAAAAGGTGGAATGGAGTTTCACTATGATGATGTTGCAAGCCCTCCATCCAATATTAAATGTCAAATGGTGTCCTCTCTTATGATTGGTGTCAAGGTTTTAGTAAAGAAATTAATGGCGTTAGATCCTAATTTTTAGGACTCTCTAGATCAATTATGAAAGGGTGTCCTCTTGCATCCTCTTTATTTTTTATTGTTGAACATTGACTCATTACATTATCTCCTTAGAGATAACCAGTTGTCTCTAAAAGTTAGAGGATCTACTCTCCAAATAATTAATAAGTATCTAATGTACATAGTTTTTTGATAATATATTTGTATTCATTTTAAGCTAGAAGACTGCAACACGAGTCATTTAATGATCAAATTGGACCTCTTTTCTTTGTTTCTGGTAGTAAGATTTATGTCTCTACATCTATCTTATTGGGATTAAATATTGAGTCCCCTACCTTGTGTAGTAAATATGGTATTGGATGGAGATTTCATAATTAAGTGGTTAGGTACCTAGGGATTCCATCTATAGTAAACCCTAACATATAAATGAAATGTGTCTTTATATCAACAAGAAAATCTTTGGAAAACTCAACAACTGGAACTCTAATTATCTCACTTTGGTTGGTAGAATTCAAGTATGTTAAAAGATTCTCTCCTTGAATATTGGGTGTAAGTTTGTCTTCTTCCTACTCATTTTATTTAAATCAATTTGGTCTTCCATATAAATCTATTAGGACCATTTCGTGGATAGCCAAGGGTTTACTTTGTCAATAAAATGGATAGCCAAAGCTTCATAAGGTAATGAATTATGGATTATTATTAGAATTAGGATTATTATACATGGTTAGGGATAGGGTTCACATGTAAATTAGTTAATTACCTAACTTGATCTACACTTATAGTTTGCAAGAAGGTTTTCAACTTGCTGCCATACTCTATTTTTGAGATCTTTTGAAATTGCTTTTGTAAGAGATGATTATCTCAATACTTGTCTATGTACATAATATGATGATGCTTCCCCATAGATATATACTCAATATACTTTACACATTATATGCAACTTCTTATATTTTCACCTTTACATCTTTTCCCCCTTTCTAGTGTAAATGCCAAAGGTGAATTTTACATGGTTATTCCAAAATGTGAAAAGAAGTCAGAACATACCTTTAGAATTAGTGCCATTGTCTTGTCCCAGGTCTCTTGTAATATCTCAAGTGTTTGTGTGCAATGTAATCTAAACTTCTGTTGATAATTCTATCATCTGATAAACAATGGAGAAATTGTTAGCATGTGCTCTATGACATGAGTGTTTTTGACACCTTTCTAGAGAATACTTTTTATTAGCCAACTACTTTTTGTAGAACTAAGCGGATAATAATTAGGATTCAAACTACAATCATAAATATTTTTTAATCAATTCATAATTCTATCTCTAAGCTTTCATTAGATAATTGTAACCTTAACTCTCATCTTAGGACCATAATAAATATCTGATACAGGTAAATATAATTGTAACTAAAACCATAATCCTAGGTAAGTTCCCTAACATTAAAGGATTACAATCATTATAATAATCTTAAGCTTAGCCATCATAAAAACTGTTAACATAACAAAATTGTAAACCATCACCTTGTCATAATCTTAACTTTGTTTCATCCTGAGACATGAACATGTATAATCCATAATGAGTTCATACTTAAAAATTTAGTATTTAATGTTTAATTTGACTTAAGTGTTTAATTGATATAATTTTAATAAAGATATGTGCATTTATATAGATCTAGTTGATAAATTTTAGATTTAAATTTTATTAAATAGTAATTTTGTCATACATGTATTATGTTGTGATGTATTTTTGATGTGTTTTATGTTTTATGTTGTTTAAATATATATGCAAATTATATTTGATGGACCCACCACCACCCCCTCCCCCTCCCATACCCCCACCTCCGCCACCTCCATCTCCACCTCCACCTCCACCTCCACCTCCACCCCCACCCCCACCCACACCTCTACCACCCACAACAGATGAGCTCCGCGAGACCATGAGGCATAACCTCAACGACCTCATGAGTAATATAGAGGCTATATGACGTGAGAGGAAAACCCCCTCACCAATTACGTCTTGCAAATAGCATGCAAGGCGTGGTTGACTCCATTCATCATTTTGATGAAGACATCGATTCATTTAGATCATGGAGGCAAAGCATGCATGCCTTCTACTCTGATGGCTTATCATATAGAAAGTTTTATAACCTACATATAGGTAAAGGAAATTTTCAATATTATTTTGTAAACCCTAAGATGGGTGAACCAATTAGTGAGAAGAAGCCTCGCATTTCTATTAGGTGGTGTACACATCCGCGCATAGCAGCACATTTTTGGGAGCGGTGGTGGATGGTATTTGACCATCCACCACACGCTAATCATGAGGTGCCCATGTACTTCCTTAGGAATTTATGGGCTGAGTTTGAGTTGGGTTTGAAACCCAACTATTTTGATATGAAAGAATTTTAGGGGGTTGGTAGAGGGATGCCTTAGGATAGGCCTGGGGCAAAGCTGAGTGACAAAATGAGAAACCGCAGGCGAGCTGAGCCCCTTGTACCTCTTCCTGAGACTGTTGTGCCTTCTCCTTACCATCATCATGAAATTTCATCTACTTTTACCCATTTGAGTGCCCTTTCGAGAAATTTAGTACAGCAGTAGATGCAGGTGGTACATGCTCCTCCACTTGGACATGTTTGTACTAGCTATGGAGGCATATGCACAGGCCCCCAGAGCGATCCTGGTGCAGCACACGATGGCCATTATGCTGAGGGTGTAGATTTTGATGATGATGTATATGCTTCCCATGGTGATGGTAGTGACAAGATAGACGCGTCATCATTTGTTGACCTCATGTAGTAGGGAGAGCCTAGAGAGAGTCAAGAGCAACAGGTAAAATTTTAATTTCAATATAAATATAAAGTGCACATAAAATTTTAATTTCAATATAAATATAAAGTGCACATAATTATTTACTTTCTACATATATGTGTAATTGTATTAACTATATTAATTTTTACTTTTCAAATAACAGAGGATGGATGACATTGTTCCTCCTAGGAGGCACTATAGTCTTTTTCTGAGACCTACAGATGTTGGCGTCCCTTATACGGTATGCACTTTGAATTACACTGTAAAAATGTAAATTTAAATTCGAATTTAATAACATGTGCTCATATGTTCTTTTTATTTGATTTTGCTAGGATTGTCTGCATCTACACATATTAATGTTAGTACAAGTCCTACTCCAGTTACCATTGAGTCACAGTCTCAAATACATGTAGTATGAACTTTTGACTGAAGACAAATAATTTGTATTATTTTTATGTATGTACATTATTATTAACTTATAATCTGAACAATTTTGACTCACATGTATATATATTTTATGTGTTTTGATTTTATGAACAGGAGCATGGATATCATTCTCATCCATATAGGCCTCGATATAGTCTATTTTTGACTCCATCTTATGATTATCATGCTAGCATACCTCTAGACACATCTGTGACATTGGCTACCACTCAGGTATGATATATACATTATATATACATTTTTAATTTATAGTGTATAAGAAATGTAGTGTACAAATTATGTACTTTGTAATTATATTCATGTATATTTAATTTTGACTAAACGTTTATGTATCCATAATTTTAGGAGTACGTCACCACAAGTGTTGCCGAGAGCACAAGACTTAGCCAGATGAAGGTACCTACATCATCATTTGAGGTTAGTATTGTGATTTATGTACATAATGTATAGTTCATTATGCTCTAAAATCAAATTAAAAAAATGTATGTATTGTAAATTACAGGACCTCACCACTATTGCATTTGGTAGTTTTGACAGTGCGCCTCCTCCCGTTACTGAGGGACACCCATCTCATGTGGTATAATTTATTTTATTATGTAGTGAATATTTAATTTATTTGCAAGCTAGATTTTGAGACCCATTTCAATTAAGCAAGTACATGATGAGATATGCCTCCTGTTACACAAGGTGATACATCTACCTCACAGGGTGTCCGACATGACGAGACAACTCATATTACACATGATGATCCATCTTTGATTAGATAGATTAGGTCTTGTTGGCACCTATAGATTGTGTTTTTATGTTGTATATATATATATATATATATATATATATATATATATATATATATATATATATATATATATATATATATATATATATATATATATATATATATATATATATATATAATTTATGATGTATGTACACTTTGTGTTAGGATAGTTAAAACTGTATGTTAGACCATGTACTATTTTTTTACGATTGCTTATCATGCTTGTGTATGTAGTACATATATTACTATGTTTCACCATGTTTTAAGTATATTCAAACCATTTTCTTTATTCTGACATATTTTATTCATGAACATATGACACATTTTGTAAGTATATATGCAAGATGAGTTATTTTAACTATCTATAGAGCATTATTGGATAAATATCACATCAAATTTATGCATTGAGATAATTCATACAAATAAAATTGACCTACTCGATTAAAAAATGTATTGATAATGTACCTAACAATGTATCATAAGTGATCTTAATGTGTTGTTTGGTAATGTAAGACTCATTATCACCTAATAAGACCTATTATGTGGTAGTAAACATATGAATACCTATCATAACGTATAACAGACATAATGACTTATTAGGACTCCCATGTCCCCTTAAGATACACATGTATGGATAACATACCTAACAATGTAAATCATGTAAGTGATCTTAATGTGTTGTTTGGTAATGAAAGATATAATCATTACAATGAATACAATGAGTAATTATCTTTAAATTATCATGTGCAAGTCACTTTTTTTTAATATTACAATCAATAGTAATTTCAAACTTCAAACAAACATTAATTTAAACATGCTTGAATGTAAAAGTAATAGAACAAAATAGTCATTACTTAAATTGACAATTAATTTATAATAATTTATCAAGTGCACATACCTTTAACTTTCAAATAGAAGTAAACTCTCATTTTTGAATTATTTTGTACAACATATTTCACAATATATGTAAGACAATGTCAATGATATATTTATAGTTCACTGAACTCATTTGAAACATAAAATTGGTTGAACGCATCTCTTCAAATGAGGTCCTATAAAATAAAAATGTAAAACAAAAACACACATGTTAATAAACACATAAATTAATCTTCAAGGTATCTGAACTATGTAAATATATATGTGTAATTTGTATGTACTTGCTATGTGAAATTGCACAAGATGTTGATGTTCGATCCACTTTAACACTTAAATTTTCATAAATTGTAATTGAGACCTGAATAAGACATATATAAGTTCTCTAAATTGGTATTGACAACACAAACATACAAGTAATTAAATTATATAAGTACATATATATAAAAATAATACAATAATGAAAAAACTTACATGTGTTTGTTTTAAATGTAGTCATCCCACTGTACCATCTGCATCCTCTCTCTTTTGCAATGCATCTATGATTGTCTCATGCTCGTCCATTGAAATTGTCCATAATACCTTATTGGCAGGTCTCCCTTCGTACCTTTCTAATTTGATATTTGTTGCCACAACCAAATGAGAATAGTGTAAAATCTTCTTTTCGGTTTGGTAGTCTTCAAATGCTGGCAAACCATTTCTTCTTGTTAGGTATCTACGTAGCCATGTGCTAGCTACAACAACAGACGCGATTGGATACTCAAAACCATCATCATCCACTTGATGACATGTCATTTTTTTCATAGGTTCCACACATCTAGCTAGCCAATACTCAGTCTGTTCATCATTATCACTAGGTGCAATAACAGCATAAACATGTCCTACAAGATAAGATAAAGTATAGAAACACTTTAATCACTCATGTACATATGCAAATTATATAAATTGAAGCATGAGATTGCAAAAAAATCTAATTAAATTGTGCATACCAGGTTCTATGAGGTCTGAAATACGATCATAGTCTTCTGATGCAAAAGTAACATTCTGGCCTTCATTTACTATATCATCTTCAAAATGCATGTTAGTAGGTGCTAATGATCTTTTTTGCCAATCTTCAACCCATTTTGTATTCTCACATTCTTCCCATTCACCTGCAAGACAAAATTGACAAAAATAAGCAAGCTCCCTAATCCATATAGTCCAAGTGTTAGAATCTGAACTCCTCAATGAATACCATTTAGCTGAACCACTAATTGTATCACAATCATATCTTGAAGGGATATTATTTCCTTCAACTAGGTAGAAGAAACGTTTGATTGTAGAGTTTTGACTTGATCCCGTGTATAAATATTTGTTACACCATTCGACAATCTCATGTGCATTTTTGAATTTAGCTCTTTCCTCAAATTTTAATTTCTCTTTACTAAGGACTCTCTTCACACATGCACTAGCACCATCATGTTCTCCTTTAGCATGTCCAGCCTCAAAAAAACTCCACATATGTTGGATGCTAGTTTGCTTATGTGTCCTACTCAACCAATAGAACATTCTAGCATTCTTGAATTGTCTTGTAAAATTATCTGACCATATCCAATGTTGTGTCATTTGAATTTGTCTCTCTTTTAAATTATCATAAAAGACCTTGAAACAATATTGGACAAACTCAGATGAATGGAGTTTATTATCACTTAAATAAAAATGGTACTCTCTCAATATTTTTTGATCCTCCTCTATACTATCAAGTGCATGCCTATAAACTATATGAACATAAATTGTTACTTGCACTGAATTGTAATATTGTGGTTGTACCTCTTCTTACAGTGCAAGCGTGTAGTTCTCTGCAAAGTCAACAATTGAAAGTATAGTACCAATTGGAAATGTATTCTTACATATGCAAAATTGTCCATCAAGCCATCTAGAATATTGAGAGTGTTTAACATATTTTGGTATGATCACACTGTTAAACTCATCCATAAATGCATGACAACTAACTTTATCTGTAACTAGATCACACCTTCTTCCAAACTTCCCTTCCTTCAATGGATATTCAATAGTTTTGAATCTTTTTATCTCAACTAATTGTTGTCCAAAAGTAGTCAAAGCATTTTCATACAAACATTCATCTAACAAAGAAAGATTGCCGCACATATCACATGTACTAGAAAGAAATGCATTGAAAAGAAAGTATTGATCATTAGGTGGCTTACAAAACAAACCTGATATGAAATCTTTTATAGTTTGAGGTGGTATTTTTATGCCACATTCTTGCAACATTTATTTACTATGCATGGTACCACGTATAAATTGAAATACATCATAATGGTAATGAAATTGAATATGAGTTTTACAACAACATGTGATTCTTTCCTTGTTAATCCTTACATACCATGGTTTACACTTTTCAAAAGATCTTTGACTAATGGTAATATTTAATACCTTACCATTTACAAATTTTTTTAAAAATTTAGTTTGAGTCATGTCCAAAAGGTGTTTAGGATGTGGATCACGTATTTTTGACCCAATTCTCAATTTAAGAACATCTCTTGAATTAGATGATACTCTTGTATTATCATGCCAAAAATTTTCAATCAAACTTTTGATTTCACTAGTAAGTTTCATATCACATCTCGGGAGTCTACCACTAGAAGTCCATAAAATATTTTCTGGATCACATTCAAAGTTAACCCTTCTCTTTACTGCTCTTTCTAAAGTCTTACGATTCACATTAAGATATCCACTTATGTTGGTAATCAATCTTTTGTCAGATGTTGATTTTTTAACTAAAGCTGTTGTTATTGCTCGTCGTGTTGCATTCTTATCTTTAGATTGACTTCTCTTTTCGATAACATCAAAGGCACTAGCAACAGTGGATACAACTTGTTTTAAAGACTCATTTTTATTCTTGGATTTTGCATACATTCTCAACCTTCTCATTACTTTTCGCATTTTAGACATTTTAATTAGTTGCAACATTAGCTGACATTGAAACCCAAATTTCTTATTATAAAAAAAATGCCTATACAATCTATTAGCATGTGTCCTAATTTGTCTCCATGAAACTAATCCCTCAAGATTATCTAACACATCATTAGGAATATGAAAATTATGTTCAGACACTTTACTATCATCCTGACATGTTTGTTCAGTAGTTGGTGTTTCTATGTTTGCATTCATGCAATTTTTATTTTCAGACACTTTACTATTTTCACTGTTATTTGGGATTTAAATATCATTTTCAAAATTTCTTGGCATTTCTTTTGGGGCAGGCATTTCAATTGGAGTGTTTTGTGCATGATCGTTTGACAATTTCTTCTCATGAAGAAAATCTAAATCATTTAAATCGTAACCTGCTTCTAAAAAATCACCAATTTCATCATGAGAGAAAATTTGAGGGTTTGGAGACACACCTGTATTGAATGCATAATTAGAATGTGCACCTGAATTTTCTTTTATTGGGTTCTCTTCTTTGACTTCTTCATCCATCATGGTATCTTCAATGTCTTTCTCCTTTAAAACATTGTTCAAGTCTCTAATTCTCTGTCTTCTCTCTCGTTGACATTGTGCTTCATTCTCTTTATTTGTTGCAATCTCCTCATCTATCAAAACTCTTGCTTTCTTCTTTCTTCGTTGTTTTGATCCCATGTTTGCACCAGTTTTGAATTTGAATCAGTAGCCTGCAAATTATATAAGAGGACAAGAAAATAGATTAAGCATGACGAAATTTGGTGTTGTAGGTCAAAACTATTGTTCAATCATTTCAATCATTGAAATTGGGTCGGTGGGGCAGCTTTTGGGACCCAACGAGTACATCAGAAATGGGTACCCAATTTTTTAAAAATTGGGCACCCGATTTTTTAAAACTCGAGTACCCATTTACAAATCGGGTACCCAATTTTTAAAAAATTGGGTGCCCGATTCTAAAAAAGTTGATATAACAGTTTAAAGAAATCGGGCACCCGATTTTTGAATTACAAATCGAGTGCCCGATTTGTGAGACATGAGCGAGAATTTGGCATGACTCCCAACTTTTGCATGGGGTTTTGCCTTGGGGAAAGGCATGGCATAGGCTTGGTCCCACCAAGCTATGCCTTTGTACTCCTTTTTTTTTCTAAGGCATTTAATCGATAATTTCTGATATTGTCATAATTGTTTTATAGTCATTCCTATTGATTTTTTTAACGAGACAAAAACCCATTATAGGTCTTGCTATTCTAATTTCAAAAATGTAAATTTTATAGTGTTATTAGTTTATTTTCTATTTTTCCATTATTTATTAATCAAAACTATCTCCTAAACATTAAAAAGTGACATTCACTAAAACTATAATAACCTTTTTATTTTATAATTTTTCTTAAATTAATTTATATGTCATCAATCTACATACAATTCTTTTGATGTTAAATTTTTTTTTTTGAAAAAAGTGAGATTTTGATGAAATTATGTGGTCCATACATGAGAGGTTTTAAAATTTACCTTTATAGCCAATTAATAATTAATAATAAAAATATTATTCAATAAAAAATCAAGAAAAAATATTGTCATCAATCTTAGGTGTATTAGGTAACTCCCTTTAAAAGGATTTGCAAAAATTCATTTATTTGTGTCAAATTATGGTGTCCGTACACGAGCATGGTATGGTCTTGAAACAAGCATTTTGAAAAAGTGGTTTTTAAAGATCCATACCAAAAAAATAATCTATCATATGGGTGCACAAATAAATTTCATATTCAAAAACTAGATTCCGAACACTAAAAATTTTATTTCTGGAGTTTTTTAATATTCAATCTCTAAATACCTCAAATTTTGACATCAATTGACAAAAAAATTTTAAAATAGGAAAAACACTTCCACTTTTTGGCCAAAAGTGAGACCCAACTTCTTGCACTGACCCCTTACCAATTTGATAATTTTTGCATAGACCCTTATCGGGTTTCCTCAAGCAAGGAATACCTCTTACTCTTCTATGTTTTTTTATCATAACTAGGTTATCAAAGTTCACGTGACATAATTATTTGTTCCATAGCCAACTTTATTCTACTTGAGTAATAAAATATGAACTTTCACTTAGATCTAGATAAAATAGATTACCTTTTGTTTGTTTGTCACATCCAACCAAATTTCCTTTTCCATCCAATAGTTTGGCCTTCCCATTCATAAATTCCACCTTGAATCCAATGATATTCAATTCTACTAGACTTAGTAGATTGTCCTTTAGTCCTTCAACCTAACAAGAATTGTCACATCTAAGTTCATTGGTTAATGAGATACATCCTTTTCCCTTTATGTAACAAGGCTCATTGTGTCCAAATCACACACTACCACCATCATAATATTCCATGTGCTCAAACTTTTTTTTTTCTCCTGTCATATGATGTGAGTGGCCACTATCAATAATCCAATTTCCATTTTTGCTAATATGAGGGGTAAGTGTCATTTTATCTCCTTCATCATCAAACTTATCTTTTATAGTAATATATACCATTTCATCTTCATTGTTATCAAAATCTTTAGCCATAAAACAAGATTTCTTACCTTTTTCCTTGTAGTCCTTCTAGCATTTGAATTCCTTCTTGCCTTTGTACTTATTTCTTTTCTTTTCATCCCCATCTTCTTTGTTTGGGAACCTTGTAGTAATGTGACCAACTTCTTCAAAAGAGAAATAGATTAGAGGTATCTTACCTTTGTACTTTTCTCTACTTTTGGAATATTTCATTGTAGGTAGGACTTCAACAACTTCAAAATCACTATCTAAACTTTCTTCTTCATCATCACTTTTAGATTGAATGGCCTTTGATTTCTTAACCCTTCTCCTAGGTGAAATTTTGGATTCAAATGCAAACTCAATACCTTTGGAACTAGGGACATAGTTATCATAGTTATCCAACTCAAAAGCTATCACACTTCCAACTCAAGCATCTGAATTTATTTTTATATTTGGATCACATCTCTTCTCTTGAATAGTATCCACTCTAATTGCATCTATAGGAAGAAAGGTTCTGAGTACCCTTTTTACAATTATTTTGTCATCAATGTCTCCTCCAGATGCTTTGATTGCGCTTACACTTGCTTTGATTCTCTCAACATATTTTGCAACATTTTCATCTTCTATCATCTTCATCTCATCAAATTGCACTCTAAGGCATTCAACCTTAACTCTTCTTACATTATCATCTCCTCGATTGATATCTTTTAGTTTGATCCACATCTCATATTCTGTAGTACAACTTTTCAATTCATCAAATTCAACATAATTAAGATTAGAAGTAATGTGAATCATCATAATGTTATGATTTTTGTTTTCATCAATATCTTCAACTAATAATGTACCAGTAGGAGTTTTGTATTCAATATCAAGATACTTACACCTTGAATTATTTATAGTTGTGAGATGTAACCTTATGATTCCTTTCCATGTTGTAAAGTTGTCTTCATTCATCTTAGGAATCTCTCTTCTGTAAAACATCTTGATCTTTAGCTTTAGTCCTTAAAACCTTCTCTACAAGCACCAAATTCTCTGATACCAATTGTTGGAAATATAAGAGGAGTAACTGAGAGGGGAGTGGTGAATCAATTACCACTAAAATAAATCCTATATCCCTTATATATCAGCACAAAACAACTCTATTGAAACTTAACTTTGCTGATATTCGACAATTACATAAAAAATTGTTATAACTCAATAAACACTGAAATAGTTCGATAAATGCAAAACATGAAAATATTTAAGATATTAGTTTTTATTAATATTACTTTTTAACTTAGTTGCAAATTCCTAATATAAATAGCATAAACACACTTGACACCAAGATCTAACATGGAAACCCAATTTGGGAAAAACCACCAATTCTAACTAGTTATTGATTTTCACTCTTCTATAGTGACCCCTGTTAGGATCCAACCCTATTAAAGGTTACAAAAAACATTGTTATGTGTGACCCTATTAGAGGATTCAATTACCCTATTAGGAGTGGCCTTGTTAGAGGTCTTTAGATAATTCAATAAAAATGCCACCTTGTTTGACGATTTACATATAACTATTAAAATAACTCTGTTAAGAGATTGAGCTCACTACTACAATGGCTAGAGAGTTACAATAAGATAACATGATTCCTGAAGCAACTAAAGTGTTCATTAAAGATCTCAATTTTGGCTTGTATACTTGATCCTTCTTGATTAAATGTATCTTTGTATCTCAACAAGAATGTTCTGCTTATCCTTCCAATTCACTTCTCTTGATATTATCAAATCTTCAATTATGTTCTAATATAAAACACTTACTAATCCTCAATTTGACCTTGTATTTATACCTTTCATATTGTCAAGTCAGCTTGAATATAACTAAGAATAATTAATATTCATATTCTCAGCTGGCTAGAACCAACATATAAATACATTGAACTCAATATTCCAAAACAAGAAAATCCTTTGTTAGCCTACCCTTCTCTATAGACACTCACTCAGAAATGATTTTCCTATGTTAATCAAGTGAACTTGGTCAACAATTGCATATTCACAATGTTCGTTGCATAATTGAGTGAGATAAGTTAACACTGGTTCCATCCAACATTTCCTTCATTAACTGAGTGAGCTTAGTTAACACTCAACTTTTGAAAACTTTCCTTTGATGCCCAAATGAACTTGGTAGAAATTGTCTTGATATCTAGGCAAACTCTAGAATGCTCGAATGCAAAAAATTATATTTAATACCCAAGCAAGATTGACACACATGGGTTGGTAATGATATCACATTTTGTGTAACATCAAAGACAATACATAATCAATCAATTGTATTCAACACTATGAACATGGTGAATAAAATATTTGTTTACTCAACTAAGGTTTTGCTTTCTTATTTTTGTATTCTTGCAAATAATGATGTGACAATTATTTAGTAGGACATGGCTCTTACATACAATGAAATAAAGTTTTACATGTAGGTCAAATTCTTTAGTATATTCATGTATGGCGTATTCATGTGATGAAATTGTTGTGTTTCACAATTTGGTTGATAATTGGCTTATGAAATGTTATTATTATTGTACCTATCATTTCACATGTAAGTTGGAAACTAGAAATAAGTTCCATAATTA
This sequence comes from Cupressus sempervirens, assembly GCA_028749045.1. Classification (NCBI taxonomy): domain Eukaryota; kingdom Viridiplantae; phylum Streptophyta; class Pinopsida; order Cupressales; family Cupressaceae; genus Cupressus; species Cupressus sempervirens. The sequence goes on along the minus strand of CM053792.1, from coordinate 769,093,257 downwards.
ATTGAAAGATATTTTATCTACTTGTTGACCCAGCTATGTCTAGTTGACTTTTGACTAACGTGATATGACTTTTTGGCCCATGTAGCAAGTGTATGGAATTGCACTCTTCCTATTAGAATTAAAAAGGGTATGTATAGATCATTCTTTTATTTAATTTTGGAAATATATTACATTGGTGTTATGTATATGTCATGATCCACCATTTATGTAAGTTCTACTTTATAGAAGTTGTTGACCCATTTTATTTAGTTAACCTAGTCAATGAACATCAATCAATGATTTGGTCATCTTGCATTGTCTATTTTGACTCTAGTTGATGTGTTGTTTGACATAGACTTGGTCATTATGAATTCAACTTAGGTTTTTGGTCGACATGTGCTATTGGGATTTGATATTTTATTGTCTCAATGCCACTTGATACAATTGATTGTGTAGCCTTTTTATGATTCTTTTTACTTATAATATTGCTTGGATATATGTTGTTAATTTGGAGCTATATGATGCATTATGATGTAACTACATTTTATGTCAACTTGTACAAGCATATGTATGCATTATGATGATCAAATGTTGATGAGTACATTGGTGATTTTATATGTGGATATCTTTATATTTCATGATGATTTAAATAATGATGAACTAGATGTAACATGATTACATTACTTGAGCATGTTTCATAGATATTGACTTATTGATATAGACAATGACTCCCTTAAAGAGCACCACATATAGATGGTACGTATGGTTGATTATTTTTTGTTTCTCATGATCAAGGTTTGATTAAAGAAGAGACAAAGGAAAATATTGACTCTTGACATTTATAACTGAAAAATTATCTTCTTTAGTTATTGATATTATGGATGAGATAATGGTATTGTGAGTGTATAAGTATGGTAGGATGTGGATATGAACTACCTACTAGCGGGGTCAAATCCAAGTGATGCCAAGGTATGATAAGTAACCATAGGTATGTGTGTAATATCATGTGATTTTAAGGTAGTAAGTTACTTAATTTTGATAAACATTTAGATAAGAAAGTATTTGAGTTGGTATTTCATTAGAAAATTGATTGATTTATGATATATGATGGATTGACATTTGGTGTTGTTCCTAGAATGCAACAGAGGGAACAACACATCATTACAAAGGGGAAATATTATCAGAGAGAGTATCCTAACCTTGTAAAACCATAGAATGGTAATGGAATTCACACACTCACATGTAGAAAATGATTTTGAAATGATTTCTTATACATGTGCTTATATAAAAGATGTGTTAATATTGTTTTGAAAAGCCTATTCCCATGAGGTTATGTGTAAAATTTATTAGAATGCATTCAAACAAAATGTAGGTTTCATTTAGGGGAATGAAAAGTTGACCTTATTAGTGTAGATAAAAGTCAACTTTTTGATATAATTGATTGTGATTTCATGAATTATTGTGAAAAATTAAAGATAGATTATGACCCCACTAATTTGAGTTATTGAATATTATTGGGTATGATTTCTTTTTCTTATGTATCTCTACATCGAGATAATAAATTTTCCAAGTGGGGAAGGATGTTAGAAGCTATTTTCCCATTTTCAAATTAATTAGTATCCATTTTTCCACGTGGATTCATCAAAGAAAAATTACTCCAAATAGAAATTATCACATGAAATCAATTCTAAAATTTGAACATTAAAAATGGAGGATGAATTATTCTCTCCATATTTTTTGGGTTATTAAAAGATTATTAGTGGGATTCAAAATGAGGAAGTGATTACAATTTTTTTTAATGGAGTTAAGGAATATTTTTTGGAAGAAGACTAACAACCTTTTTGGGGGGGGCACTTCCTATGGATTTATTTTCGGGGATTTATTATTGCTTATCATAATTGTGGAAAAAATATTTGATAAGCTTTTGATTAGAGAACATACTAAACTATATTCATTATGGTGGTGTTTGGGGAAGAAAACAAAGAACACAAAGAGTTGGCTAGAAAAGAAATTGGGGCACCAACTTTAGATAAGTGCAAACTAGGTTCCTATTTGTGCATTGATTCATTCCTTTTTTGATTTATAGATGAACATGTAATTGAATGAGAGAGAAAATATTGATAAGTTTTGTTAAGTTTACTTTAAGTAATTTAATGTATTGGCCTAGCATATTAAACATTGTTGTACTTTTTTTGGGTTGCATGCTTGAATACCTTTGTGGACTACATGCATAGACATTCCTATATTTTAGCTTTGCCAAGAAACCCTTCTATATAACTCTTCAGATGAAAATAGAATTTTATTCATTCTACCAATATGAATTCTCACTGTACTCTCTCAAGATTTGATGTTTTGTGATATAAAAGAGTTTACAAAATTAAATGGGCAGTCTTCTCCATTGTTTGGTCAATCTTCCCTATAAGCCAATTACTATAGCATTGGTTAAAGATTAACTACAGAATTGGGGAATTTATGACTTAATAATATATTATTATGTATGCCTCCATTCATTAATTGTTTATATGTTAATATATTAGGTCTGTGCAATGACCTATTTACATGCTAAATTTTTTGTTCCTTTTCAAATAAGAATACTAAGTATTTGATTTCTCAATGCTTCTATGTGAGTTTACATAGGCTATGCTACATTTGGAATGTAATGCCTTGTGTTATTCTATTAACATATGCAGAAAAAATATGCTCTAATGATAGATACAATTGATATTAATTATAACTAAGAAGAAAGATACCACTAATGATTTTGAGTAGCTTGAAGCAAGATAGATATATATATTATTTCATGTTAGTATGGTTAATATAACATTCACATAAGTGAATATATGAGGAACAACACAAGTCATTTTAATCCTTGATTCGTATTAGACATAGATCTCCAAGATCAAAAATTTTATTCAGATCATTATTAAAATCTAGTGTTCAAGTCAATATAAGTGATACAATCTTCATAATGTCAATTTCATATTTACTTATGCAATTATTGAAAGATCTCTTCCTATATTTGAATATGTGTAAGGCTTAAAACCTCATTTGTATTTTGTTTATAGCTCTAATTTGATTCTCAATCTTTCTACTTTAGCTCAAATCTCAAAAATTGTACATATTATGTAATCATTCAATGTCATTTTTGGATGAATTAGACAAATAAATGTCTATATGAATAGAGAATCTTTATTGATAAACCAACAATAATGCATAGCCTAATAAATGCCAAAAGAATGAGGAGTCAATATGTCATATTCAAGCTATCATATTTTGTATGAATGAACTTACTAGGTTCCCAAAACTACTACCACCACTTTAGGTTTAGTGAAAATAGAAGTTTTAATGTAGAAACTTTGAGAAAAATCAATATAATACATGTTTAATTTTCTTGATTGAAGGGTCTATAGCTTTCATCTTCTATTATGTAAGATTGTGAAGTTTGAAGTTTTGTATTCAGATTGTGATTTAGGAGACTTCTAATGCATTCACATCTAAACAACCTCTATCTACTCAGATTCATGATTGATTAGAAATTTGTTATACTTTTTTTGCCTATCTTGCATATGGCTATGAATGATGCATGGAAGGATTGAACTACATAGTCTAGGGTTGATATGCTCATTTTATGTTTTGTATGGATGAATCTTTTACATTAAGAGAAGAAAGGTGCTTAATGGAACACAATAGAAGGGTAGGGCATCTAGTTGTTGGATTCCTTCAAATTTCAAATATAGAAGAAATAGGTTAATGTTTTAGTTATTATTTTTTAAAGAAAAAAGCATTCCTTTCCAGATAATCTCAATTTTAATGTCATTTAATTTTTTTCAGTTTACTTTAGGATATATAGCAGAAGCATCAAGGATGTGACCCTTTATAATGCAAATAAATGAGTTTATCAATCATTATGAATTGAACTTAATGTGCTTTATTATTGTTTGGTTAGTCAAGAAGTTAAATTTTTAGCAATGATTACCATGCTTAGGTGCTAACTAAAGTGCACACATGAAAACTATTGAAATCATGCATTGAAATATGTTTTATTTTATGTTTTGTTTTGGCATTTTTGAGCTCAAGGAATAGGATCTTGGAAATATTTATGTTTAATTATGTTCCATAATGACCAACTATTTTTTAGAAGTTTTCTAACAGAGAATTAATAATAATGGATGTCCATTGCACTTCATTATGAAATATGGGGGTTATTATGATTATTTATATATTTCAAGAAATAGAAAGAATGTTAGTTATGGTTTTTTTTTGCATGATGGATTATATTTCTTTTAACCACATAGTTTCATTATCTTCTCTTTTGTTTTTGTTGGTTAGTCTTTGTAAATTTTGGGCTAGGTATCTTTCATGTCAAGAAAGATTCTACGGGAGCTTAATAGCTTTGTGGTAGGGTGGTAAAGTAGTCTTATAATATTCTCACCCTTATCTTTCCTAAGAAGGTTCTTGATTTTTTTTATATTGATAATCTTGTTCATACCATCTTAGTAATTAGGTGATTGTTATAGCCATTTCTTTTAGATTTAATGATAATTGAGAATTAATGTTAATTGGTCAAAATTTAAAGGACCTTGACTCTCATTGATTTTTTTGCATTTCATGGAGATTTGATGATGTGGCATTGGTTTTGTAGGTACAGTCTATACATTCACAAAGTACATTACCCTAATGGAGAAGGATGTGATGATAAGGTTGACTTGTTGGAGCAATGACTATGGTGTCTCCATGTCTTCTAGTGAGTGAATGAAGGGCACGAGATGCTAGTGGCATGGAAGCATATGGTTGCAACCATTTTATATTATCTTGATAGGGGCCATTAGTGGGATTCTGTCTCCAACTACACTGACTGGATTGACTACTATGTCATCAAAGATGCTTCCCAACTCAGTGCTTTGTATGATGTAGTAATTATTGAAGTAGGCAATTGCACCATCCAACCTTCCATGTTGCTCTCCTAGTATAGTGCTCTTCCCTTTAGTTAATTTCTCCCTAAAGACACCCTTGTCTCTCCCAACTCCAATTATAAGCTCACTAATCTTTTCAAAGGTCAAGACACAAACCCTTGCATGTTCAACTTGGAGGATGTAGATTATAGGATACACTAGAATAGTGGATATTATGCAGTGATGATTCTTTTGAATTATGGAACACAGGTTGCCTCATTTGGTATGATGGGAGTACTTTCCCCAATGGGACTGATTGCACTAGAGTTGCATCTTTGGGTTTCTTGGATGGGCATGTAGAACTATATAAGAGCCTACATAATAACCTGGGCATTTACTAGTCCACTTAGCTATAGGGATAGAGCTCCTGCTCCTAATAAAAAGGCTTTCCCTTAGCTTAATTAAATAAATGCCTTGTTTAACATGTAATATCCTTATGTTTCATAACTAATATCAATGTTACTATCTACCTTAATTTTGGCCTACTAAGTCCAAAGGAGAATTATTATTACCCATTGTAGAACTATCAACATGTTTCATTATAAAAAGTTTAGGCTAACATATAGTAACATATAATAACAATGTGAGTTCAAATCTACGTTGTTTTATTTCTGTAATACTATTGGGTTTGAGGTCCCCTATAAAAAGGATGTTTTGATCTTAATAAAAAATATATATATTAACAATTTTAGTTAAAATAAATATTTAAACATGTCAAATAAATTATTTAGACCATCCAATAAATGTCTCCATAGATATTATTTGACATTTATATTAGAGATATTATGTATTAATCATTAGAGTTTTATTAGAGAAACTCTATCTTATATGGTTGATTTTATATTTTAATAGTAGTTGAGTAATTTCATCGAGACCTTCTCTTATTTGTGCAATTGTTTATGTTAAATAAAATATATGGATTAATAAGTTTTTTTTATTCTATTAACATTCAATAAATAGTACATAAGATAGTTAGAACTTACTATTCATGTTTAGAAACTAGTAACACATCAATAGTAGAAACTTATATAGAATCATATCTTAATCTATATATGTTTTTTATTAAGGTAAAATATAGATTTTGAGGGACCTAAAACTATTTAACAAGTGGTCACAACAAGAATTTTGAATGGAAACAACCAACTAAACCTAATGATGACAAGGAACAATCCAACTACAACCCAAAAGGTTTCCAAAACACAAACAATAGAGGTGGCAATATTATGACAATAAAAAAAAATCCAACCTCCCAACAAAACATGAAAAGACAATAAAGAACTAGGCTTCCATAATCATCTCGATTCAGGAAAACATAATAATTTTCTCGTCCACTATCCAAAAGTTCTTAATGGAAGATTCCAAACTATTAGTGTCACCACAATCCACCATCACCTCAAGTTTTCTATTCATAGCTATCCATTTTATTTAAATCTTGCTAATCACATGGAGAACCCATTTGAAAATACTAATTAAATATACATACCATTTCTGCTATATGTTTACTATTAGTTAAATATGCATGATCTTGTTTTGCATGGTGAGAGTTAAGCTACACTTGGGATCCATGTATATAATTTCCTTAGGTACTCCATCATATGCTAGAAGGATTTTATCTAGCAGTAATATTTCTATCTACTACTTTACCCCCCTTACCTTTCTCACCATTTGTGTCATCCTCGAAAGCGGGGAAGACGAATTTTCATTAATTCTTCTTGTTTCTCAATAAAAAAAATTATAGGTAGGTAATTCAACGAACTCTTCTCTAGGACACTTAAATATTAACACTTATAACTTCTCACTATCCAAAAACCCTACACCCTTAGGAGGGTTCTAGTCATTTCCCCCTTACTCTCTTAGAGATGAACTATTAATTCATTGTGCACATTGTTCTTCCTTGAGCTCATAAGGCTAAGCTCATCAACCAACTTTGAATTCCTTTCACAATTACAATGCATATGCCTATGGCTTCTAAACTAGCCATTACAATAAAAAAAATCTCTAAGTCATTTATTGTTGGAATCATTTTTTTATGAATTTTAGGGTTCATTCTTTTTAGGCCTACAAACCATAGTAGGTCATAATTAGGACTCCTAATTAGAATTCTGAGTTCTAGTTTGAAAATTTTCCAAACAAACTTACAAATAATCTTCCATTATGGATCCCGTTTAGATTCTCTTGAATATCTTAGTGGTACCAAGTCTCAAACTATCTATACAACAGCCAAACGCTAATTAAATTACATTATGAAGAAAATTATGTTGATCTTAGAATGGTTTTGACAATTGAGTGTCAATATACTTATGTTATTTACTAAGTTCATGTCAAGCTAGTAACATATGTTGAGTATAATATGTACAAGTATTGAATTGTAATAAGTGTTGAGTCACTCAAGTGTTGAGAAAATAGACATTGTTGAGCAAGTTTAAGTGCAGAGTGAACAATAGGTGCCGAGCAAGTTTAGATGCTGAGCCAGACATAATTTCAATAAATGTCAAGCATCGATATTTAACAAGTGCCAAGCAACACAAAATTGACATAAGAGTTTGTGAAGGCACAAAAAAATATGTAAACCATTTGCATGCTAGCTAATGGATAAATTTTGATGTCTTAGAGATAAGATCAAATCTATTTGATTCCTTATGTGATCAACATGCAACCAATCAAAAAAATGGAACGGTAAAGAGCCAAAATGGATGAATCTCAATCGTAGATTCATACCTAACCTTATGTCACAAAATATTTATGAGGAAGATGAAGCCCCATAGTTCATAGAGACATTACAAGTAAAGAATAGAAGAAGGGAAGGGGTGAACTAAATAGAGGATATTCAAGGTGACTTAGAAGAAGAACAAAATTGTAGAATTAGTATGAAAAAATAGAGGATCATGATACAACACATGCATATCATATCAGAAAGGATCAAGATGGATTGAAGTGAGATCGAAAATCAACAATACTAGATTGTAAGTAATCAAATCAAACATTATACTATACTCTCTAACAATTGTATCAATAGGATGAAATCCTATGCACTTAGCTTGGTTTAACAACCATTAAGAAATCCTTTAACAAGGTGAAATTCCAAGTGAATGTTTATGAAATCCTTTAGATAGGTACACTTTTAGCAGGGTGTGAAATCCTTTAACAAGGTCAGATTTAACAGTCGCTTGCAAGCCTTTAACAAGACATGCCTTTCACAGGGTAGATCATGAGAATGGTCAACATTTTTGTAACCTTGACAAGTTACACTTTATTGCTATAGTAGTGAGGTTGTGGGTGTCATCCCCACCCGAGTTTTACCTTCTCATTGGAGGGTTTCTAGGTAATCAATTATGGTGTTAACTATTTGTGTGGATGCATTTACTTTTCATTTTATTTCATTATGTTAATGCATGTATTGATTTGTAGTTAAAAATTTTATTGGTTAATGAATTAGAACTTTTGATTCACACCCCCCCCCCCCCCCCTGAAAAGTGCATTTCCCAATTGTAATTCCAACAATTGGTATCAGAGCTAAGTTCTTATTAGGAGAAGACTTACAACATAGAGAAAAGATCTTGAGATGAAGGTCTACAAATTGGGAAAGACTATAGAGAACCAAGAAATTGAGATTCAACTCATTTTGCATTCACTGGAAGAAGCAAGGGAGGAATTGAGGAAATCCTTAAAGAGAAGGAAAGATATTGCCACTGTAGAAAATGAAACATAATACAAGGAGATTGACACCACTAAATTCTTTAAAAATGGAGACTCATATGAGTTTGATGTAGCAATAGAAGATTTTATGGAGAAGAATAATGCACAAGCTAAAGAGATCATAATCCTTAAGCTGGAATAAGAATCACAAGCCATGATGCTATGTGAAGTAACTTTTCAAACAAAAGAAGAAAACCATGGAGGATAAGGTCACGATTTACAACATGCAATTGGATACCCTTAGCCCGATGATGAATGCTCATCATGAGTTAAACGTCAAAGACATTGAAGTCACCACACTGAAATTATAGAATGATCAACTGCAAAATGATCTGAGAAGAGAAAGAGAGATTGCAGAAAGCTTCAATAAGCCCAATGAAGCTATTAAGTACTTTGAGCAACTACTAAAATCTCCTGGATCCAAAAATGACACAATAGGACTAGGCTATACCAGCATTGAAGAAGGAGAGACATCCATGACTACTGAAGAAAGGAATCAAAAAGGTAGTAATTCTAAACCCACTTGTCACTTTTGTGGTAAGAAAGGACACACCTCTAATCTATGCAAGAGAAAGAATGTCAATCAGCAAGACAAACCTAAAAACATGGGTCACTATCACAAATACGAAAGGCAAGGACATGAGGCATATGAATGCAAGACAAAGAGCATGTGTGCACCAAGATTTGAAGGAGACTACTACAACTATCAAAATAATGGACATAGAGCATTCGAGTGTAGATCTAAGCCTACATGGTCACTAAACAAGTTAGCAAAAGAAAGAAGTCATGGACACTTCTATAACTAGGATTACAACACAAGGCATAGCTATCATTATTATCAAAAGTATGGACACATCCTTGAGAACTACATAAAAACACATTTCAGTGGCAACTACAGTAGATGGTTGAGTCAAACCACATGCTTTAGCTATTTGAAGACTGGTCATATTAACAAACATTGTCCAACAAAGTCAAAGGCACCCAACTCAGAGTTCAAGAAAGGCAAAGCCAAGGTGGATGTTGAACATGTCAAAGGAGAAATGAACAAGACATGGAAGAAGAGAGATGCAAGTAGCTCATCAAATGAAGGGGTCACTTCACCTAGTAGGTCTAGTGATCACACCTCATCAAACTAAGCAAAAGACAGGTATATGGAACTGATATTTAAATGCTTTATCATACATCAGTTCCAAGATAAGTTAGTGCTAAAAAAGGATAAATTAACATAAATAAAAGATGCAAGAAAACAAAGAAAATTCAATGATAAATCATCCAGTTTTACACACTATTGTCAAGTGTGAAAATTTCTCTTCAGATGCTAAGTGAATGTTAGTATGTGTTGGGTTCTCAACCGAAGCGAGTTGGAGCTGAGTGAGTAGTGGTTGCCTAGTAAAGGAAAGATCAAATAACTATCGAGTGAAGGAAATTCCTATTGGAGTTGAGTAAGGGTAATTCAAATACTTGCAGAGTGATGGGAAAACTAATGGAAGCCAAGTGAAACATATTTTGCATAGAAGCCGAGCTTACAGCTGTATATGCACTAAGCATTAAATGTGATGTTCTAAAAAGGTATAAGGTAGATTTTTACCCATTTTTTCATCATTATAAACATAGAGCAAGAGCGAGTAGAGTGAAGACAAGATTTCAAGCAAGGATGAAGCATTTGCACGAATTCTAATAGCAATCAAAGCATCATTTAATCAATCCAAGGTATTCCTTTTGTGTGTGAAGCACTATATGGAAGTGGTTTTCACTCTGGACTGGGTTTTGTGGCAATTGCATGCCTGATATTTTTAGATTTCTCTTCAAACTTGGTATCCTCTGGCTTGTTTCTTGTGTGAAGAGTGTTGGGTCACACAATTTAGTGTAAGTACCTTCTTCACTTATTCAATTTTTTTAAAATTGAATTGGGCACCTGATTTGTTCAAAATCGGGGACCAAAATTCATAAAATCTTATAATTTTTCTTTTAGTCTTCTTGGGTCATTTTCACTATTTCTATTATGGGATAGGAATTTATAGGAGATGAGAGCCCAGTTTTGAGAGCCCTACCAATCCCTCAACTAATGTTTTTCTCTATTCAAGTATAATATTTATTATGGGATGTAAGTGCAAGAAGTTGCTGTCACTTTTGGGCAAAAAGTTGAAGCGTTTATCCTATTTTTGAAATTCCTTGTCAATTGATGTCAAAATTTGAGGAATTTAGAGATTGAATATAAAAACTTCAAAAATAAAAATTCTAGTATGTATGTATGTATGCATGTGTGTGTGTGTGTGTGTGTGTGTGTGTGTGTGTGTGTGTGTGTGTGTGTGTGTATTGTAAATCCTTTTAAATGAAGTTACCTAAAACACCAAATATTGATGATAATATTTTTCCTTAATTTTTACTAAATAATTATATTATTATTTTTTAATTGGTTTTAAAGATAAAATTTTAAACCTCTCATGTATAGACACCATAATTTGATCAAAAATTTACTTTATTCAATTTTTTTTTTAAAACTTCAAAGGAATTGTATGTAGGTTAATGACATATAAATTAATTTAATAAAAATCATTAAATAAATAAGTTATTAAAGTTTTAGTGAACCTAGCTATTTCACATTTAGGTACCACCTTTGATTAAAAATAATGCAAAAATAGAAAATAAACTCATAACACTATAAAAATTATATTTATGAAATTAGGACATTGAGAACTCCAATGGGTTTTTATTTCATAAAAATAATCAGGAAGAACCTCTGAAAATTATTGCAAGGCATGAATTTGTTAGTTCAATGCCTTAGCCATATCTTGAGAGGTCAATGAATAGGCTTGGTCTCACCAAGCCTATCCCAAACAAGAATTTGAGGCAAGAGAAAAACAATCCTACCCCATGTTGTAAGAAATAGGCTCCTGTTATTTGAAATTCAAAAAATGGGTGCCCATTTCAAAAAAGTAAAATCCATGTTTAAAACTCATTTAAATCCCCAAAAAAATCAAAAATATTAATGTTTTTAAGAAAGGGATCCCATTTTTCAAATGTAAAAAATGGACACCCAATTTTTGAAAAAGGGTACCCATTTTTTAAAAATTCAAAATTTTTAATAGTTTTTTCAAAACTCGGTACCCATTTGTAAAATAGCATGATTTCAATGTATGGACTTCCATGGAATTGAGACCCAACTTCTTGCTTCTACCCTTATCTATTATTTTATTTCTTTGTTTTAATTTTAAATCTTAAAAATAAGGTCTATTTTATTGCTATTGTTCATAATTATTCATTTAATATCAATATTTAGGTTTTTATTTGTATTTACATTAAAATTTATTTATTTTAACAAATTTAGTGTATAAAATGTAGAATAGGTAAATTATAAGAAAAAAACATAAATCATAGGCTCAACCTATACTAAAAACATAAACTATGGGCTTAATTTCAATTCAAAAATATAAAATTTCAAAGTAGAAAACATAAATATTACTGCTAAGTTAAAAATTGAAAATAAAACACATTAACGTTAGTTGAAACAATAAAAAAACTTGAATGCAAAATAACAATCTAAATTTTGAAAATACTGAGCTTAAAAATTAAAAAATGTAAAAATTCACATTAAAATCCTATTATCCTTGAGCTTCTCTCTATCTTCTCTTTTCATCCTAATTCATCATTTTTTTAAATTAGAGGGAGGAGAGAGAAAAAGAGAGGGTGGAGAGAAAGGGAAGAGAGGAAAAAGAGGGGAAGGAGATAGAAAAATGAGAGGACATCCCCTCTCTTTTTCCTCTTTCCTCCCTCTCCTTTTTCTCTATCCTCCCTCCCTTTTTCCTCTCTCACCCCTTTCTCTCTCCACCCTCTCTTTTTCTCTCTCCTCCCTTTCTCTTTTCCTCCCTTTCTCTCTCCTCCCTTTCTCTTACCTCTCTTTCTCTCTCCTCCATCTCTCCTCTCTCTTCTCTCTCTCCTCCCTCTCTTTTTCTCTCTTCACCCTTTCTCTATCCTCCCCATTTTTTTCTCTCCTCTCTCTCTCTCTTTCCTCCCTTTCTCTTTGCTTTATTTCTTTCTCCTTCCTCTCTTGTTATCTCTCCTCCCTATCTCTATCCTCTCTCTTTTCCCCTCTCCTCCCTAAGATGTATATAAGAAATGAACTTCTCAATTAATGATATAAAAATGAATATATTCATTTTTCATAACCATTCATTAAGATAAATTTATCTTACAATATCTAATCTTTTAAATTAAACAATATATTAAGGTTTCTTTAAATAATATATCAATAAGCATATAAGATTGACATAAAGAACTATGTAAGTCAACTAAGTCAAAGGTGTATAATTACATAAAATATGGAGTATAGAAAAATTTGATATGGTTCTTGAGTTTGGTGTTGATGCAAAAAATTATGTGTTTTAGATCCTTCTTTACACTTTCTCTCTCCTAACATCATCTTTCTCTCTCCTACCATCATCTTTCTCTCTCCTACCATCATCTTTCTCTATCCTACCATCATCTTTTTTTCTCTGCTACAATTGTCTTTCTCTAGGCCCCTTTCTCTTTCTATACCCTCTCTTTCTTCTCCCTTTTATGATATTTAGTGATGTGCATTTAAATTTTTATTTTTTAGATGTTCATTTAATTATAGTTAATTATAGTTTAGTCTCTCTTCTCCCCTTTTTGATATATTTGTATTTAAAGATGTATTAGATGTTTGGATGGTTTTAAAGATGAAAATTTATATTTATGTTTTAGATCTAAATATGGATTAAATATAACTTTATCCTTGTTTGTTCCCTAACCATTAACATTATCCTAGTTTGAACCATAACAATAACTTTATCCTAGTTTGAACCCTAACCATTTTCCAACTCTAACTAGAGTTACATTACTAGTTTGAACCCGAAACATTATTTGTATCCTAGTTTGAACCTTAACCATAATCCAATCCTAACTAGAGCCACATAATTAGTTTAAATCATAACTAATACATAATCTCAATCCCTAATTAAATATAAATTTCCACTAGTTTGAACCCTAATTATTTATAACTTTATCCTACTTTGAAGCCTACTTAAATATAACTTTATCCTAGCTTGAACCCTAATTAAATACAACTTTATCCATTTTGAAGCATGACCATAATCTAGTCCTAACTAGAGTCCTATTACTAGTTTGAACCCCAATGAATACATAATTTGAAATCTCCACCCCATGTTTGAACACTAACCAACATATTTAATACCAAACTCTTACTACTTTCAACCCTAATTAGATAATTATTCAAACCTTATATTCTTAACCCTATCATAGATATTAAATTATAAATTTAAATATAAATGAAAATGATTAAATATTAAAACCTATATCAATAACCTAATACTAAAGGTTTATTCATAGTTAAAGACATGAATTAAGATATTTAAATAGTTTTAATGATATGCAATTAGATTTATATTTTATATAATTTTATTAAATAGTAATTTTTTGAATTTTTATGTCTATCTATGTGTGTGTGTGTGTGTGTGTGTGTGTGTGTGTGTGTGTGTGTGTGTGTGTGTGTAAAATTAATTAGATTTAAGTTTTATATAATTTTATTAAATAGTAATTTCTCAAATTTTTATGTCATATATATATATATATATATGATGGTGTTGACCTATCCTCGCCCTCTCCAACCCCACCCCTACTTTGTTCTATATTACCAACTCCTAAAGAGTTGAGAGAGAGCATGTGGTGCAACCTATGCAACCTCATGGAAGATATTGATGCTATTAGGCCCAAGACACTACCCTGAAATTTGCTAGTTCACCTTGCAATACAATGCAAGGAATTATAGACTCTATTCAAACCATAGATGTTGAGATAGATAGGTATGTATCTATCGATCATGGAGGGAATCCATGTGTACATTTTATTCTAATGACTTATCTTGTAAATAGGTACATGACTTGATATTTTTAGTCAATGGATTTTTTTATGCATTTGTGTTTAACTAGATTCAAGTTTCATAGTAGAAACAAGATATTTAAGCCAATAGGCTTGTATGTGGGAGCTTTGGTCCCAAACATTATCTTTTCTCACTAAAAAGTTGTCAAACCCAACCATAAACAAATATTTTTGTGTATTTTTAATTGGTTTCCAAAACATTTTTTCCAATACTCTCTACCTTTTAATTTTTAATTTTTCAAGAGTACACTAAAACCTATTTTGTAGGGATTTCTAATTAAAAAAAATTATTGTTCTCTAATGAAAAAAGTTACCTTTTTTAAATCTATAATTTAAACCTTCTTAGCTTCCAGTTTTATACAATTTAACATTCCTGACTTCTATTTTTTTTAGAAGTTTATAATTTTTGTAGGACTTTATAACCATCAAAGAAATGAAATACTTATGTGCAACTATTTGCATATGCTACTCGAATCCTCCATGTTCCATTATAGTGCCAAAAAACATGACTACTCCATTAGATTGATGGTTTAGGAAAATTTTACAAAAAAATTGGTAGTGATAATAAATTTTTTATTAACTTTTATGCATTTTTTTTCTTAATTGTCAAGTGAATTGTGTACATTATAATACTGTACACAAAATTTTTTTTTGAGAAGAGAAGTTTTGATCTTCAAAATGTTAAATACAATTAAGTATCTTTTCTTTAATCTTTATATATTCTTTTAGTTTTAACTTTTGACAATATTTTATACTTAGTTGTTAAACAAGAATATTTTGTTACCATGGTTGCTATATATTATATTCTAGGAAGATGTGTATCAATCACCCTACTATTCTTGTGTTGTTTACCATATGTGTTCTATCTTTGGTTGTTTACCACTCCTCTTATTTATCTTCATGCTCTATTGTGTTGTGAGTGTCTTTACCTTTAGTTATATTTCTTTCTAGGAGTGTAAAATGCTTGCTACATTTGAATTTACAGTTGGTTTAGAATAATGGATTCGTAAAAAGACTCCTTGTTCTTTTGTTGGTGATTTAAATTTAAGCACCTCTATTCTATTTTATTGTGTTAATTAGATCAAAGAACTAGTAATTTACATCTACATCTTCTTATATTGAGAAATGTGGAATAAGAATGATGGTTGCATCTTACTTCCACGATTATGCCCCTAAGTGGTAGTTTTACAAAAAATTTACATGTTCCTATTTTTTTTTAATAAAGTTTTGAATGTCTAATTGAAATTTATTTGTATCTCTTTGATAGCGTCAGATTCAAAATGAATCTATTCTATCATTAGGGATCTACATATGCTCAAAATTAATTTTTCATTAATTATCTACTTTAGAATGTTGGGTTGTAACTATTGTTGCAAAGATTAGTCGAAAATTTCATAATACATTAGAAAGGTGTAGGAAACTGTTGTAGTTAGTTGTGCAAAATAGAAATACATACAAGTTGATTTCTTGAGAAAGGTAACAATTCTTATTCTATTCTATTTATTTTCTTGATTTTCTATTTATTTTCTTGATTTTCTTTAAAATTTAATCATAGTTAACCTAAAATAGAGCTTTCTGTCCTCTTGCAATCCATGATCAAGTTTGAGTCCAAGATAGATCTATAACCAAAACCATCAGTTTGTATGCATATAACTATTCAAAATTATTGGAAATTATCCCTCTACATTGACAATGATCTTTTAAGAAAATTAAAGGTCCCAATGCCTCTGTTTTGTCGCAAAATTGTAGATTTCTCCTCCTTCGAAATAGTAATTTTATCTAAAAGAATAATACTTTACATTTTAGTAAATTATAATATTATTCATACCAAAAAAACAAGCATTCATAACTATGAAATATTTTAATGTGCATGTTTCATAATTTATTATTATTATTTCAATTGGTAACTATATGCTATATGTACAAGTTTATTGTCAAACACCATAGAGCAATAGTGAAAAGTAGAAAAAATTAATGGAGCATATTAAGATATATGTTTTCAAAAATATAATATATTTAAATATGTATGCTTTATAATAAATTTATTGTTATTAAAATTGTATTTATATGTTATATATAAAAAAATTAAGCTCTCTTACACCTATATAGACGTTTCAATAAAAAAATTGTGTACATATTCTTATATCTATATTAATATATTATAATGATTGTAATAAGGAAGATATTTTTTAAAAAATACTAAAATATAAAATAGCATGTTGTAAATAATTTAAAATACCATAAAAAAATCATTAAAATAAAATGAAATCTAAAATAAAATATAAAACATTTTTCAATATATAAATATAAAAAATCAATTTTCTCTCTTCTTGAATATGTTGAGTTCTTATGGTGTATTATAAACATTGTAAATGTATTTGTTATAATTTTAAAATAAAAAATATTTTAAAAGATAACAAGATAAACATAATTGTTTATATAAAGTATCATATGAATATTAAGACATAGTAAAGATTAGAAATAAATGATCTCTTTCTGTTAATTCAATTTATTTTTGCTAATTTTTTAAAGGAGTTTGAAAGAAATGAACATAAAATAAAATAAAGTCAAATTGTGTATTAAGATATTTAATATAGTTATATTGTTACATTTTGTGGAATAATATTTTCTCATTATTTTTCTATTTTATATGGTGGAAAAATAAATCAAATCAAAACTAATATGGATCTAAATGGAGACATCACCATGTTCCTTTTTTGTCTACTTCTAAGTTTTTATTTTGTTTCAAGCCCCAATAAGATGGGCATGTTAATTATCTTTGATGTTTATACTAAATTATTTTGATGTTATTTAATGTTCTAATTTGTGCCAAATGAACTTCAGGTGTTGAGTGTGTTCAAGTGCCTAGCAAAGTAATAAGTGTCGAGTAAAATAATAGGTGATGAGCATTAGTAAAACACAATTGATGTCGAGTAACATAGTATGTGCCAAGCACTAGCATTTCAATAGTGTCGAGCTGCTGCATTATTGGAAATGTCAAAGATTCACCAAATCAAAGTTGACAAAGTTGTTACCTTAAATTTTGTGAATTAGTTGGAGGACAAGGATAATGAGCTAGTAGCATAGAATTCTATGCAAACCATTTTTGAGTGAATTCAAGAGGACTCTTCATGATGTTTCTAGAAGAAACGAAATATGGGGTAGATTCAATGAATCCTACCTAATCCATACAAATTTAAATTAAAGGAGGGAAGAATAAAGTGGGAAAATAAATTATAGATTTCTATTTAAGGAGTCACAGACCAAGAAGAAAGAGTTGTTGGAGTCCCTAATTGTGAAGTAGTTGAAATGATGTTAAGAAGAAGACATCTAGAAGAAGCAAGAATAGAGCACAGAGACTCTACTTTGATAAGTGGTTAGAAAGAGAGGATTGCATTGGTACATTGAGCATGGAGACTCAAGGAAACTAAGCTTGAAAGGAAGACAAGCTGTCAAAGTTGTAGAGACTGAAAGTCAGGCAATGTTATGAGTTGAAGAGTGATCTGAAATCTGCAAGTTAAGTTGTATTTTGTAATCAGGTCAAAACCCCTTATTGTTACTCTCTAGCAATTGCATTATTTAGGGTAAATGAAAATCCTATAGAGTTAGGTTGGTTTAATAGCCATTTGTAAATCTTTTAACAGAGTGGCATTCTAAGTGAATGTTCTAAAATCCTCTAACTAGGCCCACTTCTAACAGGGTGGTTAAATCCTTTAACCAGGTCACATTTAATAGTGTAGCCTTTAATAAGGCAGGCCTTTCACAAGGCATCACTTCAAAAGAGTGAAAATTGAGTAGCATGTTACTAGTGGTTTTTCCCAAATTGGGTTTCTACGTAAATCACCATGTTATGTGTTGATATTTTTCATGTGTTATGCTTGCATGTTGATTTATAGTAACTTGTTGAATAGGAAAGTTAAAGCTTGGATGAATGAATAATTAGATGGGCACACTCTACTTGATGAAAAGTTTGAATTGTACATTTGGACCTTGAATAACTGATGCACCCCCCTGCTAGCTATTCTAAAAGAACTTCTAACATATTCTTGGCATGAAGCCAATTTTTTCTTTGGAAATGATTTTGGGTAGGATTAAGTTAAGTCTATTTACTAATATTTTTGAATTTTTTTTATAAATGGTATTGCATAAAGAAAAAGGCCTAAAATCACTTGGATTTTTAGGCTTTAGCTTCTTAGGAATTAGTGTAAGAAAGGAATGATAAATTTTTGTTATTAACGAACCACACTTTCTTGAGGTTTCAGTTGCCTCCCATAGATCTTTACCTATAATTTCTGAAGTTTTTTTTAAAAAAAAGAAAGCCTAGAATCCATCTGTGCCATGAGATTTCTCTACATTCATGTTAAAAACTACCTTCCTTACTTCTTCTAGTGATATTGGTTTATTTAAAGCTTTGTTGTCTTCTGGAGAAACCAATTTATGTATTACTTTAAGTGATTCATCTTGCTCTAATTTGTTTAACCCTTTCAAATTACTTAATATATTCTGGAAATAGTTTACAAAAATCTCTACAATTTTAGTAGGTTTATCTATTTCTATCCCATCCTGATTTTTGATCCTTGGTATCTTACTTTTAGCTCTATTATAGAGAGTTGAGTTATGAAAATATCTAGTGTTCCAGTCTCCTTCCTCTAGCCACCTTTCTCAAAAAAATTGTCTCCAAAACATTTCTTCCTTGGTCAGAATATCTTATTGTTCATCCAAAAATTCTTTTTCTAACTTATAGCTATCATTGTTCATTCCATGTTTTATAATTGCTAGATTCAATTCTTTTAATCTATCTTCAATTTCTAGTTTTTCTTTGAATATATTTTTAAAATGTTCATTGTTCCATCTAAGGATGTTTTGTTTGAGAAACTTCATTTTAGAAACAAAGATAAACATTTTTTATCCTTCAAAATCCCCTTGAGACCAGCATTCTTTAATGTTTTCTAAAAACCTTGAATCCAAAAACCAAATTTTTTGCATTTGAATGAATTTCTAATGGGTTTGTGGGGTTCAATTAGCTCCAATCTGACATGGAAATGATCAGAGCTAGCAATTAGAAGAATTGAAGACTAGATATTTAGATTAAAAACTTCTAAATCACCTTTGATAAGAAACCTTTCTAATCTTTCAGCTATATACACAAAATCCTTTCATTTGTTATTCCATGTGTGAATCCCATTACTACAAGGAATATCAATTAAATTATGACCTTCATACCATTCTTTGAAATTATTCATGGATTGAGAGATCTACTGTATACCCCTAATTTTCTCATTCAGATCTAATATAGTGTTGAAGTCTCCTCTTAGCTTTATTGGAATGTTTTGAAAATTTTCCATATACTGGCTGATATCATTACAAAATATTTTTTTCTCTAGATTACTGACAGGTCCATAAATATTAAAAAGAATAAATCTGACATTAGACTTCATACTATGAACTAGACCACTAAGCCAATTATATTTAGATGTTAATATATCTAATGAGATTTTTCTATTATTCCATATCAACCCTAAACCTCTAGGTGCACCTACAGTACATGCATGCTACAACACCAATTACCTAGTTTTTTACTTAAGTTAATTCCTTCTGATTTGTCTAACTTGGTTTCTTGTAATAATATTATATTTGATTCAAACTTATTAAGATTTTTTTTTAAGATTCTTTTCTTGTTAGGGGCATTAAGACCTTGAATGTTCCATGTAGTTATCTTCATGGTTCTATGAGAAGGTTCTTCCCTTGCCCTTTACTAAAAAGTTGACTTATCTTTTGCTATTCCCAAGCTTTGCCATTTGGTTCTCTTAGTTCTTTAAGAAATTTTCTAACTCTTTTTGTTGTCATCTTGCCATAATTATGAAATTTAACTCATAGATTCTTTTTTATACCCAACTGATCCAAATTTTCCGATGCCCTTTTAACAATTTCAGTTTTGTTACTCTCCTCATTTTCCTTTTCATTTGTTTCTAGCTCTTGAACCACTTTCTCTGTTAGGAAGTGACGGACCTCATTTGTTTGTCCTTCATCTTCGTAGCTACTCTTGAATATTGGTGAATTCTCGGTTAACTTATCTTCTTCTTCAAATGCTAACAAATCTCTTCTAAGATTTGTGAAAGTTTAATTGTCTCCTCCCCGGTATAAGACTTTCTATAAAATTTCTTCCTTCTAGGCCATATTATCACTATCTTCATTATTAAAATCAAATACCCAACTTAATTCTTATGAAAGCTCCTCTATGTAGTCTATCTACTCCTTTTTAAACAAATTTATTTCTACCACTTCCTTCATATCCACCTTTTGGTTCAAAAAATCCTAAAAGGCATCAATAGGAATATCTATTGATTTGCACATTTCTGATCCATTTATTCTACCATTGGTTTTTGAATAGTCTCTCTTTGGAGAGGGAGTCTACCAAAATTTAGTTAGCCACTTTGGTGTCTCTTTATCTGTAGTTAAATTTTCCTAAGATGCTTCTACCCCTTGATGTTTTGAATTGTTTTCAGTATTATTGCTCCCATTCCTTGATGTGACTTCAAATAAAAGTGCTTGTTCCATATCATATATGCTCCTTGGAGTATTGTTAGATGTCTTATTCCCTTCCAATTTTGGTGCTATTGTCTTTTTTGGTTGTCTTTCTACCCTTATAGTTTCTTTCTTTCTCTAATTCCTATTATCAACAATAATACTCTGTAATCTCAGCCTATTATTTTCTTTAGGAGACATTCCTATAGATCAAATATTATTACTCTAACTAAGTTCTCTCCACTAAAACAAATTACCCTTACTCATTTCTAGTGATTGATTACTCATGTTTTTATTCTTTGGATATATATTATGTTTGTCCTACTGTTTTCCACTCTTTTGGCCTAATTGATAATTTCCCTTTCTTGTTTCTTCCTTAATAGTATCTACTGAATCTTTTTAAATATCTCCCTCCAATTCAAATTCTTCCTGCAGTATGTTGAAATGCCTTTTTCTGATTGTAGGAAGCAATTTGTTGAGATCTGAAGATCTAGGTAACATATTGAAAGAAAGCTTCCTTTCATCATCAAGCCTAATTATTTCTAAGATATTTCCCTCATTTTTGAAAATTTAAGCTATATGTTGATCTATTTGTGATTAGTTTTAAAGGTTTCAAATTTGTAATGGTAGCTTTGCATCTAATAAGTAGTTTAATGTTGTTACATCTTTCGAAAGACACATCCAAACCAATCAACTCAACTAATGATCTGCCAATTCTATTTAAAATACCTATTTGATTTAGTTCTAGAGGGATTGAATTGATGACAAACCAAGATGGAATAGTAATGTCTAGATTATCCTCTCTACTATTAGGAATCCAATCAAAGAATTTTAATGCATAACACTTGAACATAAATTAGAAACCCTAAGAAGCTAATTTTTCACACATTCATCACAGTAATGAATAAAGATTAATTTTTTAGAATAGTGTGTAATACTTGCTAGGAAACCACAGAATTCCTCCACCCAGTAAATCAAATTTTACATCTTTGCTTTGGGGCCATGCCAAAAGGAAAATAATCTAACCTCTTGACATTCTTGCTAGCATTCTTTACTATCTTTATTGCTAATGATAAGAACTATGTCTTCATTTCCTAGAACTGAATGATAAATATTCTTAAAGTGCATCAAATGTGATTGATCAGATAAAGGCTCACTGCGATGCCAAGGGACATATCTAGAAGCAGAGTGCAATTGAGGGGTGATCTTCTACTAGGGAATAGAATCTACATACAGATGGAAAGAAAAACCCTTTTACCTCAGATAGAAAGAATTCATATTCTGGTTGGCATATTCCATGGAGTTAAAAATAAAAATTTTCTTGTCTAGGCTGGATGTAGATTGAAACATAATCGATGCATTGTTCCAAATTTTGCCAGAATAAAGGTGAGGATGCTGCAAAGGGCATTGGGTTAGGAAATAGGCCTCCTTTGCAAACTATAAATTCACCAAAGGAGCAAAAAAATTGGAAGTATTAACTTATGATTTGCCTATCTGACTAGATTTCTCCACCCATCTCCGCCCCTTAGGGCTTCATAAACCCTAAAAATTTGGTCTGAATGGATGTGCATGCTTCTATTTACTTTTTGGGGGTTTGTAAGGATAGAATCTATCAAAGTTTGCATTTTTTGAATATATATATATATAGTGGTTTTGTCACCTTAAGAAAAAAATAGCTCTATTTTGATTTTTAATCTTAGAAAATAGTGAACTATTAAACTTGTTTTAAAAAATCAGTACACTTATACATGAATTTTACAATTGCTCACGAGGTTTATTTTTTTAAAATCTATGATTTTAATCTTCCTAATTTCTAATTTTCTATGATTTTAACATTTTTAGTTTCTAATTCTTCTCACAAGTTTTAACTTTTTTTAACAATACTTATGGAAAACCCTTCCCAAAAAAGTTCTTAATGGAAGATTCCTGACAATTTTTTAGTCAAACACAATATTTTTCTTATCCAGTATCCAAAAGTTCTTAATGGAATATTCCTAACTATTAGTGACACCACTTTCCACCATCAACTCAATTTTGTCTTTATAGCTCTCTATTTAATCTAAATCTCACTATGTCATGGAACACCCATTTGAAAATACTTTAAAAAATATACAAACCATTTTTAGTGTATGTATACTATTAGTTAAATATTCATGATCTAGGTTTGTATGCTAAGAGTTAGGCTATACTTGGGATCCATGTATATAATATCCTTCGAAAAGGGAAGGAGGGGACATAGTTTACTTTCCCAAATACATTAGAAGTGTTTTCTCTAGGCACAATGTTTCTATCAAGAACTTTAGCAAATTACCTTTCTCACCACTTGTATCATCCTCAGAAGTGGGGAAGACACACATATATTTATTGTTTTATTTTCTTAACAAGAAAATGATAGGGAGACACTTTAATGAGATACTTTGAACTCTTCTTTAGGTCACTTCTATTAACACTTTGGACTAGTTAGTATCCACAAACCTTACACCCTTATGATGATTCAAGTCATTTTCTCCCTACTTTGTTAGAGATAAATTATTAATTCAATGTGCACATTGTCCCTCCTTGAGCTCATAAGGTTAAGCTCATCTACCAGCTTCCTACCTCTTTCACAAAAACCTTGTAGCAGCCTACGGCTTCTAAACAAACCATTACAATCACAAAATTCTCTAATTTGTTTATTCTTGGAGTTATTTTTTAATCAATTTCAAGATTCCTTATTTTTAAGGCCTAAAAAACCTAGTTAGTTACAATTATGACTCCTAATGGGGATTTTAGGGTCTAATTTAAAACTGTTCTAAATAAATTTACAAATTAAATTCCATGACATATACCCTTTTTCAATTTTCTTGGGCATTTTAGTGGTACCATGTCTTAGATTGTCTATGCAACACCAAAATGCAAATTCAGTTACTTTACAAGGAAAATAAGATTGCATTTAACCTTTCAATTTGAAATTCAACAAAATGGACTAAACTAATCCTCCATTCTTTACCAAAGCTTAGTCTATAACCCCTTCACATCTCCATGTCATTGGATTTTCTAATCCAATTTTCTCGTACAAGTGTAAGCCACTAATAACTCTTTTCTCCTAGTTGGGATATGGTTAAGCTAACTTAGGAAAAGTTTATAAAAATAGAAGAAAAAATCTTTTGAAATCCAACAAAAGAGAGAAGAATGTACTCATAATATGCTTTCTTACCACCTAGTGTCATAAAATTCCCACTATGGGGTTTCAAACTAGAGTGTATTTATTGGATAGGAACCAGAGCTTAAAATGTTTTAACAATACTTATGATGAACCCTTCCCATAATATTCAACTTGTATTGGAATTAATTTCAATCAATATTGGTTAAAAACTTCATTGAATAGAGGTCACCAATTTTGAAACACCATGATCTATACGGGAGTTCATGTAAGAGCTCTTGGTCCTTTATATTTTCATCATTAGAAGAAATAATGAAATCACTTCCTCAATTGATCTTTAGAATTATGTAGAATTGTAAAGTATCATTTATAGATTGTAAATAATATTAAAATATGTTTAAAAAATATATTACTAAAAAAATTAAGTTTTACTATACAATTTTTTCTATAGTTTACAATGTACTTATTGCTATGAATCTAAGTAAAGTAAGGTTACAAAGTAGTGAAGTTCTTGCCTAAGATTTTGAAGACTTTTTTGGATTTTGCATATGAATTAGAAAGCTTGAATGATAAATTCTAAATGTCAAATGTTAGGTGTAGATTAAAGGCTAAAAATTGTAACAATTTTCAATAAGATTTATATTTTTAAATTATATATGATACTAAATCATTGTAGCATTGTGTACAACATTGACATAGAAGAAAGAAATTTTAAAATAGTTCATTACAATAGTTGCCTATGCATGTATCACTAGTTTAATCAAATTAATGTTAGACCTCTCCTATACAATCTTATTCTATATTTTGAATATGTATTTGACCATGAGAGAAAATGAAAGGTTGTATATTTACATTGCATCAGTCTAGCTTCAAATCTTTATAAATTTACAATTTTAGTAGAAAACTTTTTTAAACTTTATTTTTATAAAATAGAACATATGAATTCACTATACTCTCCCAGGAAATTGTCATCTTTTGTAGTTGACCTTCCTAATTCAGAGTAAAAGAAGCATTCTATATAACGGAAAAATATAAAAACATTTATAGCTCAATAAAAATAATTTCTTTGCCTTCAAATTAAATGGATTAAATTAAAAAGCAAATTGTTTGCATTTGAAATAGTACATCAATTCTAGGAGCCTGTAGTTGGATTTCTTTGTAAAATAAGTCTTTGGGAAAATATTCTATTTATGTTAATCAATCTTGGACATGTATAGTGAAATAAAAATATGTAACTTTACACACATTTATCTCTTAAAATATTTCATGTAACTTGCATCTCTTGTATGTTGGGCATACTTTGATACCATTTTTATGGACCAACCAATTTTCCTTTTAGCTCTCCTTCTTAGAGGAGAAGAAATGAGCTTGATTAATTTTTAGGAACTTCAAATACCACCCAAATGAGAAATAAGAAAGGTGCAACTATTGTAGCCATTTCCAATTTATCCAACGTAATATGCAAAACCTTAACCCAGTGAAAATGAGTTAAATTTTGAAAATGTATTTTTTCTTTGCAAATTAATATTTTCTCTATTTTATTTGAAATTCAAGACATACTTGATCTTAACTTATGCAATTGGATAACAAGGAATGTGATTGCTCGATTCATTTGCCTGTAATAGATGAAAGGTAATTATAAGTTGCAAAGATGCTAATATCTAGAAGAACCAAAAGCCATGCAAATTTAAAGAAATGAGAAACTTCTAAGAGAAGATAATAGATAAAGAGCGAATGAAATTTAAGCCTGCATCAACGATAGTTAGCTGGCGTGGGTCTATTTACGAGGAGGGCTTTTGCCATTAATGGAGTGCATTGAAGGGTATGAAAAACATGTCTCCCTATAATTACACCCTAAAGTGGTGGCCTTTGAAGTGAATGAGGAGCTCATTGTGAAGGTGGTTGGCTTGTCTCTCAAGGGCAAAAGTTTTCGTAAACACCCTAAAGTCTCCAATGAAATAAGTCTATGAAAATTACACCCTAAGGAGGAACCTACACATATGAGTGGTGTCTTCTCTCATGAGGACCTACCTAAGTCTTGGGACATTGTATGCTACACCATCATGCACAACATTATGCTTGAGGACTAGTTTTGTGTGTTTTATTATTACCATTTCCCCATCTTAAATCGCTTTAGGAACATGGACTTAGTCTTGTATCTACACTATATTTTTAATTCTATGGAGGATAGTGTCTTTAATGTGTGGTAAAAGAGGAAAGAAAGGAAAAACATATATATCTTGAATGAAGCCTTCATGTTCAAACTCTACAAATTTCATCTTGCCTTTAACCCACTTCTTTTGGTTAATACCCTTGCTACTGTGACCCTATAAGCCTCCAATGACTCAAGCCAATGGTTTTCTTCCAAAAGAGCTACCAAAAACTCACCTACCATTAGAAAGGCCATTAGCTTGATTGTTTTTGATACTGATACTGGGTAGACCAATAATATTTCTAGGAGGTCTAGAAAGAGGCTAAAAAAGGAGAAACTTAGTAACTCCCCCACCCCTAGAAGAAAAGGTGAGCTTGGAATCCACTGAGACAAAAATGGGACCTCCTAGGAAGAGGAGGATAAAATTGATCCACCCTTTCTCTAAGAGTAAAGATATTCCTAGCCATTAACATGTTTCAGATACCATGGAAGGTAATTCAACCGTAGACAAGATCTTGGTCGAGAATATTACCTCCCTAATAAAGGAGGATTCTAAGGGTGGGGGGAAGATGGGGAGTCACAACCAGAGATAGAATAAAAGAAAAATGAGGATGGATAGGCTCGAGAAGTCTATCTAGCTAACTGAAAATTATGAGTCCCCATACTAGAAATTTGGGACTCTTGCTAAGATTACTACAAAGGTTACACATTTGGTGGGAACCACTTTGTACTTCCTATAGAAGAACAAATAGGAGAAGGAAGTGGGAACAGAAAGTGAAATCACCCACTCCCTCTACAACTTTTTGGTGGATGATGAGATCAAGACCCTATTGAACAAAAATGTTAAGGAGAAGGAGGATGAACCAGCTAAGGAGGATCCAAATGATAAAGATAAGAGCTAGCCTTGTGCCGTACAAGGAAATTTTGTTTAAGTTAGCTTACTATTGGTTATATACCAACACTTGTATCTTATGCTACCATTTTTTGTTCATACTTCTTAGTTGCATGTGTGTTTATGTTAATATTGTTAGTAAGATGAGCATGGATTTTTTGCTAGTTGTTAAAACATTCTTGATGTTTATAATAGGCATAGGTTGATTATAGCCCTATTTGACTATAGGCTCTCTCCCATCCTGATCTATTTCTGGGTCAGCCCCACTTCTAGATTCTTCTTAATACATAAAAAATAAAGAAACAATGAATAAGTCATTTTCAAGTTCTTAGTTGCAAATGAACAACTGCATGGCTTGATTTTTTACATCTTTTAATACACCAATAATATCAATAATTCAAAACCCTTACAATTTAAGGAGAACATATGTTTCACAGATTTTATGATCCTAGTGTCAAAAGAATGGGAGCCCCTAAAATTAAACAATTGATGAAAAGAATTATGATATTGCTATCAAGATTTAACTATGTAGTTTTTGAGTCAAACACATTGACCCATATATCATGAGTAGTGATTCAATGTGAATCCATCTCTCATGAGAATAAATGAAATACTTAGCACTCATTGGATCTAAGTAATGCTCATAGAGGTGAAGCACCTGGACTTCCTAACAGGTCACCCATCCCAGTACTGCTCCTGCTTGAGTGAGCTTAACTATGATGTTTCCTCTATAATTAAACCCACTCTTTTTGCATTAATATTAAAAGTTGTATAATAAGAAATATTAGCTTGGTGCTGGTGACTCTACATCCACCGTGGTTGCAAAGAGGCATAAATTGATTTCGATGGTAGAAAGACATACTTGCCTTTGACCCTCTCCCTATAAATAAAGTAAAGACAATAGATGGTAGCACACACAACTACAAGTAAGAAAGGGATTCTCGTTGGACTACCTTGGCATTTGGCCTGGTTCTCCTTAGTGCTTCTGTCTGTAGATGTCTGACCGTCACACTTTAGAGGAAAAATGGTGTTCTCAACGACAAGGATAGAAACATTGTTTACAGTGCTCTGCAAGGCATGAGAAAACATGGGAGTGGAGAAATTAGTGCGGATATATTTCATCCAGATATCAAATACAACGCTGGGCGGTTGTTCACCAAGTACGTGAATCTGATGGCGAAGGAAGTGGTGATTAGGTTGACGCGGTGGAGCAGCGAGTGCAACTTCTCCATGTCTTCGAGCGGGGCGAGGGAAAAGTGCGAGGACGCAGACGACAGAATACTCTGGATTACAGGCCATCATTTTACCCTGCCTTAAGATAATTTCTATCTGGCCTTCCGCATGATGGGTCTTTGGAATTGTGGAACAAGAATTGTCGCATTTGGTACACGAGGAGTGCTTTCCCCATAGGGACCAATTGTTCTGGAGCCACATCTTCCGCCTTCAAGGATGGGCGTGTGAGACTCTATAAAAGCCTGCATAACTACACCAGTATTTACTGGTCCACCTAGCCAGAGGGATCTCATCTCTCGCTCCCGATAACAAGGCTTTACCTTAACCTAAATAAATAAGTATCTTGTGTAGCATGTAATATCCTTATGTTTCATAACTAATATCCATGTTACTATCTAGCCTAATTCTGGCCTATTCAGTACAAAGAAGAATAAATATTATCCATTCTAGAAATATCAACATGTTTCATTATAATGCTAACATATAGTAACGTATAATAACAATGCGAGCTCAAAACTACACTATTTTATTTCTGTAATACAGTTGGGTTTTGGGTTACCTATAAAAGACCTGTTTTAATCTTAATAAAAAACATACAGTTACAATGTTGTTCAATTCAATATTTAGAAATGTTTAAAAAAATCTTCGGATCATTCAATAAATGTCTCCTTGGATACTATTTGATTTTTCTAATAGTACATTCATATTAGAAATGTTGTGTATTAATCATTACAATTTTATTAGATAAATTCTATCTTTTATGGTTGAATCTTTTATGTTGTATTAATCACAACCTTTTCTTATCTATCCATTTTTTTAAATTAAATAAAATACATGGTTTGATTGGTTGTTGTTATTCTATTAAAATTAAATAATTAACACATTGGACACATAAAACTTACTATTGAAATTTAGAAACTAACATATCAATAGTAGAAACTTACACAAAATCATATCTTAATCTATGCATGTTTTTTTATTAAGGTAAAACATAAGTTTTGAAGGCTTTGGAAATTTATGATGTCGTACAAGGTAGGAGAATCCCCAAAGGAGATGTCCCAGCACCCAAAAAATAACCACAGAAAGGAAACATAAGAAAAGATACACAATTTGATACCGATTCTCAAAACTTTATTCATAAATTAACTATTTACTTGTAATATGCTCAGTTGTAAGGCCTTCAATATTATGGCCTAATACAACAGCAATTATAATAGCAGTTCTAAAAGATTCGTCAAGATTGAACCACTAATCCCAATTCTAGCTAGTCTAGATCCACACTTTGGTAGAAACCTCCAAGGATGATCTAAATTTGTGGCCACAAGCCCAACAAGCAATCTCCATTTTTCCCAAGACTTCGCTACTAGCCCTTCAAATTTCTCTCCTCCATTTCATCCTCTTGACCAAGGTGGATCACAACTCAGGCACCAAAGAGACTAAAACCAAACTAATTGTCAGACAAAACCATGTCAACTTAACTAAGTGATAAGTACTTAACCACTTGTTGTGTACTATAACTTGAGTAGTTGTATCATGCATTAATAGATCAGTATTTTGGTGCAATGAACACCCCACTTTAACAAGTGGTATTAGAGCATGGTCATAGGTTTGAATCCTTAGACTCTCAGGTAAAGCTAAGGGGGAGATTATTGAAAAAAATTTCAACACTCCCCTCATGATTCATGATAAGGGCTTAACTGCCTCCTATATACTATAATTTGAGTGGTTTTATAGGGCATTAACAAATCAATATTTTGGTACAATGACAACCCCACTCTAACTAAAGGGATCTAAAACTATTTAACAAGTGGTCAAAATAATAATTTTCAATGAGAACAACCAACTTTCAACCAAACAATCACAAGGACCAGTCCAAGTACAATCAATTTTTTTTTTCCAAAATATAAACAATAGAAGTTGCAACATAATGACAAAAAAAAAAAAACCCAACCACGCAAAAATAGACTAAAATAAAACAATTAGCTAGGCTTCCATAATCATAATGATTTAGGCAAACACAATATTTTTCTCATCCTCTTTCTAAAAGTTTGTAATGGAAGATTCCTAACTATTAGTGTCAATACAATCCACCATCACTTCAATTTTTTTATTCGGAGCTCTCCATTTAATCTAAATTTCTCTAATATCATGGAACACCCATATGAAAAAACCAAACATATATACACACTATTCCTACTATATGTATACTATTAGTTAAATCTTCCTAATCTTGTTTTGCATGGCAAGATTTAGGCTACACTTGGGATCCATGTATATAATCTCCTTGGAAATCATGGTGAGATGAGAGAGAGCCGCTCAAAGTAGGGTAGGCCTTAGGAATTTTCTTCCCCAACCCATGAGGGAGGTCTTCTTTAGTCATTTTCTTACTTTTCTCTTTCACAGTTGTGATTTTTCCATTTCTGACACCATGCCTTTCATAAAAAAGGGAAGGAGGGGACATAAAAAAAATTCCCAAATACACTAGAAGAATTTTCTCTAGAGTTAATATTTATATCAAGAAATTTACACCACTTACCTTTCTCGGCACTTGTGTCATCTCTAAAAGAAAGAAATAAAAAATACATTTTTTGTTTTAATTTCTTAGCCAGAAAGTGATAGGGAGGTGCTTGAATGAGCTAATTTGAACTCTTCTCTAGGACACTTCCATTAACACTTAGGACTTCTTACTATCCATAAACCCTACACCCTTAGGAGGATTCAAGTCATTTTCCACCTACTCTCTTAGAGACATGAACTATTAATTCAATGTACATATTGTCCTTCATTGATTTCATAAGGCTAAGCTCATCAAACAACTTCCTAGCTCTTTCAAAATCACCTTGTAAAAGCCTAGGGCTTCTAAGAAAACCATTACAACCACAAAACTCTATAATTTGTCTAATCTTGTAGTCAATTTTCTATCAATTTCAAGATTCCTTCCTTTTAGGCCTACAAACCCTAGTAGGTTACAATTAGGACTCCTAATTGAGATTTCAAGTTCTTGTTTGAAAAAGTTCTAAAAAACTTATAAACAAACTTCCATTACTTATACCATTTTGGATTCTCTTCAATATTTTAGTGGTACATGATCTCATACTATCTATTCAATACCCAAATACTAATTCAATTACTTTATGAGGAAAATAAGATTGCATTCAACCTTTGAAGCTGAAATCTAATCAAATGGACTCAACTAATATTCCATTCTAAGTTACCAAATCTAACTATGTACCCCTTACACATATTGATGTCATTTGATTTTCTATCCCCATTTTCTCCTACAAGTTTAACCCACTGATAACTCCTAGTTGTGCTAGGATAGAGTTGACCTAGAAAAAGAGTTTTAAAATAGGGGAAAAAAAAACTATCTCTCGACTTACAACAAAAGAGAGAAGAATGCACACATAGTCTACTTTCATACCTCCGAGGATAATGAAACTCCCACTATGGGGTTTTAAAGTAGAGCCTATCTATTGGACCCAGTTCTATGTCTAGTCTATTGAATAGGCAGTAGAGATTGAAATTTAATTTACACAAAAAATACTATCAAGATTCAATACCAAAGCACATAAAAGTATAAAATATACTAGACTCACTATCTATAATGGAAAATTTTCATGTTCAATCTGTTTGGCATGAAGTGGACAAGTTGCATTGAGACTGCACAATAAGTTTACCAAAAAAATTTGATTTCATTAATGTTCTTCTAAGTTATAAACTTCACCCAACCTATGTACAATGACATGAAAGGCATCAAATATGTACTCCCTTAGATTTCATTACTTTAAGTTGAACCATAATTGATATTGAGTGAAATTCATGTTCTTGCTCAAATGTTGTCATGATAACATTTTGAAAATTTTGTGTTTCTCTTTCAAACTTTCCCTCTACTAGTGAATAATGATACCTTAAAACCTATGAAAGATGCCTATATTTTATGCAATTTTGAAAAAAATTCCATACTATGCCCAAGTTTAGCTTACATGGAAAATTTTGACCACCTTATCACATGCTTTTCCCAACTTTCCCAGTGACACACATTGACAAAAGTTCAAGTTCAATAGAAAAATAAATGAAATTACTTTCAGAGACCCAAATAGTCTCATCATCAAGGATATTGTTTTATTT
Organism: Cupressus sempervirens; assembly: GCA_028749045.1. NCBI lineage: Eukaryota > Viridiplantae > Streptophyta > Pinopsida > Cupressales > Cupressaceae > Cupressus > Cupressus sempervirens. The sequence continues at coordinate 769,060,642 of CM053792.1, read as the reverse complement.
CATCATGTTCTCTATGTAAGTCCCATGCCTTATCTTATTTGCAACCCATGAATTGAGTATCTTCTCCTCTAGTAGCTTAAGTTGAGAAGGAAAGGTCAAATTAGTGATTACCTCTATAACATCAAGGAATATCCTAGACTACTTTATGTCCCTCTAATATGGATACTTTATGTCACAAAAATAAGTTTCAATGAGAAAAACCAACTAAAGAAAATGATCACAAGGACCAATCCAACTACAAACAAAAAAGTTCTAAGTGGAAAATTCCAAACTATTTTTCAGGAAAACTGAATATTTTTCTCATCCGCTATCCAAAAGTTCTTAATGGAAGATTCTCGACTATTAGTGTGACCACTTTCCAGCATCACCTCGATTCATCTATGAACATAGTTCTCCATTTAATCTAAATCTCACTAATCTAATGGAAATTATATTTCAAAATACTAAACAATTATACACACCACTTTTACAATATGTATACTATTAGTTAAATATTTATAAATTATATTTCAAAATACTAAACAATTATACACACCACATTTACTATATGTATACTATTAGTTGAATATTGATGACCCAATTTTGCATGGTGAGAGTTAGGATACACTTGGGATCTATGTATATAATCCCCTTGGAAATCACAGTGAGATTGGAGAGAGCCTCTTACAATAGTGTAGGACTTAGGAATTTTATTCTCCAAGCCATGAGAAAGGTATTTTGTTGCTAATTTCTTTCCTTTCTCTTTCTTAGTTCTATTCTTTCTAGTTCTATAAACATACACTTATTAAAAAAATGGAAGGAGGTGACATACTTGGTTTTCCCACATACAATACAAGGATTTTCTCTATCCACAAGATTTCTATTTGTAACTTTAGCCCACTAAACTTTTTCACCACTTGTGTCATCCTTAGAACTGGGGAAGACAAACATTGATTCATTGTTTGAGTTTCTCAACCAGCATGTGATACGGAGGCACTTTAATGAGATACATTGAACTCTTCTCTAGGACACTTCTATTAACACTTATACTTTCTTACTATCAAAAAACCCTATACTCTTAGGAGGATTCAAGTCATTTTCCCTGTACTCTATAGAGATGAACTATTAATTCAAAGTACACATTATTCTTCCTTGAGGTCACAATGCTAATTCAATTGCTTTACAAGGAAAATAAGGTTTCATTCAACCTTTTAAGTTGAAATCAAATAAAATAGAATCAACTAATCCTCTATTCTTTACCAAATGTAAGTATGTACCCCCTTTACATATCCATGTCTTTAGATTTCCTAGTCCAATTTTCTACTACATATTTAAGCCACTGAAACTTTTTGCTCCTAGTTGGGCTATGATAGAGATCACTTGTGAAAAGAGAATAAAAATAGAAAAAATCCATCTTTTGATATCAAATACCAGTGAGGATGATAAAATTTCAACTATAGGGTTTCAAAATAGAGTCCATTTATTGGAACTAACTCTATCTAGTCCATTGAATATGAACTAGAGCTTAGAATTCTATTTACACAAGAAAATATCAACAAGATTAAAAACCAATTAAACCGAATGATCCCAAGAACCAATTCAATGACAACCAAAAATATTGTTAATGGAAGATTCCTAACTATTTTTCAGGAAAACACAATATTCTTCTCATCCAATATCCAAAATTTTGTAATGGAAAATTCTTGACTATTAGTGTCACCACTTTCCACCATCACCTAAATATTTTTTTCTCCTACTTTCATTTTTATGGAAGGCATGGTGCTAGATGTTGAAGGAACACAATCAAAAGGACCTTCTTCGCTAGCTAGAAAAGAAAATCCCTAGCTCATACCCTACTCTGAGAGGGTCTCTCTCATCTCATAGTGATTTCCAAGGATATTATTGGTACTCAAGTTTTATTCATATCATTCTTATTGAGGGTTTGAAGTTGAGTCTAGTGTTAATGTATCAAATCTAGGTATAGATTTCCCATAGGATAGCCTTTCTTCTTAGCCTCCCTTTCAAATAACCTGGTGCAGAAATCATATGAGCTATACTTTAATTTTTTGCTAGGTTATATATATATATATATATATATATATATATATATATAGAGAGAGAGAGAGAGAGAGAGAGAGAGTATAGAAGAGAACACTGAAGACTAAAGTTAAAGATTGATACTTAGATTGTGAGAATAGTTTAGAATCAAGTTTAGTTGAATTCAATACAGAATGAATGCTTGAAAATGAAGAAATAGTGAAGGAATCAAGTCAAAGGTGGTATGACTCTTTCAAAAATAAAATCAACAACTCAAATGTGATAATAATAAACTACATGATGGAGAAAAGTCAAATGAAAAAAAAAATGCACCTTATTAGCTAGTTGACAAGTGAAATAGTTTAAATGAAGACTACAGATTGTGCATGTTCTTAGTCGTCTGATTAAAGTAGATCAACACTTCTTACTATGTTGGTATGGAGATATGCAAAAAAATTAGTCATAGGGACATAATGAGAGAATGAAAAATGTCAGGTGGACCATCATTTTTCATGAAACATAGCCAACAAAGTTAATGTCAGATCTTTTGGCCAATAAAGTACTACCACATGAGTGCCACGAGGTATATAGTTGGAAAGAGAGACCCACGCTGCAAAACAAAGAGACTTGCACCTTTTATTATTATAATTAGATTGGAAAAGATCTACACATGTCACTTTGTCATTATAAAAAGTTCCTCAGTCACTAATTTTAGTGACAAAGTGATAGGAAGAAATGTGTACATAGAGGCCCCACTAAGGAAATATAAAAGGAAGATAGAACAAGATTCTCATGATTTAATCTTGATTAGAGATTTTGAGATCAATGATGGAAATTTAAATTCCCATGTGAACATTGGAATATAAAATACGTGTATTTCATGAGAAATAATAGAAGATGAAGAAAATAGTATTATTATAGGGTTTTCTAAAGATTGTCAAAAGGTGAAAGGTTATGGAGTGTTTTTAGGAATATCACTGATTCAAAATCATCAATGGAGAAGATGACACTTGGCTATTTTATTGGATAATGCCATAGTTTATTCTCATTTTATTTTCTATTTGTGATTGTTTTTCTACTAAAATTGGGAGAGAACAAAAACTTATAAATTTAATATCATTTGAAAGTTTAGGAAACTTAAGAGTGAATGGTTCTATAATTCCATTTATAGTATTTTCTTTTCATGTTTTTTGGTCCATGCATTCTATATTTTTTCACTTAGAGCTGAAAGAAAATTATGTATGACCCTATAAATAATTAGGTGGATTCTACTTCATTTTAATATTTGTAGTTTAATAATTTTATTTCTTATTTCATAGATAATCCTATTTCTTCTCTTAATAGTTTCATACATGTTAGATAATTCATTGGAAATTGAAGGATAATGTATGTGAATTTATTGGATACTTGTTGAATTCCATTTCAGTCAAGGCTAATAGATAAAGAAATTCCACATGCCTTCATATGTATAATTCTTTCTTTCCAACTTTTGCATATAGATGGGAAAATGTATTTAGAATAGAATTAGAAGTTAGAGAATAACAAGATAATATACTGCAATAATTCCATTGAGTATTATAGCTTATTCATATACATCTCACCTAAATTGTTTGTACCTCCAAACAATTTGATTACCCTTTACTACTCTTAGGTTAAGAGATTATAATATCAAAACTTCTAATCTCATAAAAACATATTCATTGTATATCATTGTAAATTATAGGGAGGTATACCTAGTCAATTTAGAGGGTGGTGATAGAGTACATACACTGACCCATTTGTTGGTGGACATCCTTTTGTCTCTCTAAGCATTGGGTATCAAATAGTCAAGACTATAAAACCTAATAGGAGAACAAACTATTAACCAATAGTTTTTTGTGACTCTACTAGGGATAATTGAAATGAAAGTTCTGAAGAATCCCTCTTCATAATCATCTTATACTCTAAATATGTATTTGAGTTGCAACAAATCACTTGTGGTATTTAGGTGTTACCATAAGAACTTGATACTAGTTTACAACCTCAACCTACTGAAGAAGAAGAAAAAATTCAAAGTTGAGAAATGGTAAGTTTTTTCAAAACACCATTATTATAAAGAATTTGATACATTTTGGATCCCAAATATACTAGGAGTGCTAAGGAGAAAGGAAAGATTGACCACATATACGAAGAGCTTAAGAAAAACTAATTTCCCTATCTTAAAAGATCTTTGTAGAAGAAGAAGATAACATGCAATGGAATCTATAAATAAACAACCTCAAGATACTCTTTTTCTTACATTTGTTCCTCCTAATACAATACAAAGAAGTCAATCATCTTCTGCACCTTTTGCTAGGAATTTCATTCCTCTTACTTTTGATGCTTTGTTATTGATTGGTGCAACAATTCCACTTTTTGTTACTTTTTAGAAAAATCAAAATATTGTACCAAAAGTTATGGTACAACCATGGGGGAATGCTATTTTTACTCTTGCCCTTGAGGATAATAATGATCTACCAAGAGCATCAAGGAAGAACTTTCCAAGATTTAATGAATATGGCTCCACTTTTGCAGAATAACACTTGAGTACTTTTTGTAAGGCTTGTGGTGTAGTAAATCCTCAATATGAGGATGTGGGTGCTAGAATGTTTTTACACACACTAGTGTAACAAGCTACAATTTTTTTTTAAGACCTATATGTAGGATGCATCGCAAGTTGGAGAACCATGAAACAAAGGTATGAGCAATGATACAAAAGCACAAAAGATAGACAAACCTTGTTATTACAATTGGCACAAATAAAAATAAAACCCTTAATTTCTATGAGATATGCAAAATTTAGTAAAATTCTAAAAATAATTCCTATTGTAAGTACACCTACTGATGATAATGAGAAAACCTTTTACATTAGCTCCATGCCACTTGATCTTGAATACTAGATTAGAAGAGCCAATGGAGTCATCTTACAAACTGCTCAAACATTAGCATTGGAGAATGACATAATAGCCTCTAGTAAGTGGACAAGAGAGCTTCAATCTAGAAACATGAGCAATATAGCTAGTACTTCTAATAATATAGAAGCCATGCTTCAAAAATTGCCTAGTGAGCTCATCTCATTAAAGAAGATAATCAATAGGCTTACTCATCCTTTTCATCAAACCTCATCAGGAAGGTTAGAGAAATCCAAATGCAGGTAAATCATTGCAAATACCACTTATTCAATAGAGATTAGCAATTGGACCTGCTCCAAAAAGACAAGATATGTGTGCTTTTCACTTAAGAGCAGATCATGATAGAGACACTTGTCCTGACATTATAAGATATAGACATATGGTAGATAACAAAGAAAAAACAATTGAATATCCTAAAAGTGAGTATGTTCATACTCTTTGTGGTGACTCTAATTTTTTTTTCTTTGAGTATGAATCAAATTCAAAAATAGAAGGTGACTATTTTGCTACTCTAGAAGGACCACATTTGACAATGATGACTAGAGGTCAGAAGAATAGAAAGCAAAACAATAATTTAGTCTCTATCAAGAACAATAATAAATCATCAAACAAAGCTAATAAATATAGTAGCATAATAACTTCATCTTTAAAAAAGGAGCACAAAGGTAAGTTTGCTAATTCCTTTGACATAGTACAATATTGTAACGAGGGAAGAATTCAGATATCTCCATCAGATTACTTGATGTATCATCTTGATCAATTGCAAAGATTAGTTGAACATTTTAGTAATAAAGATGCATGTCATGTTAATGTTAATCCCAATGTTGAACATCATAATAAAGCTAGCACTAGTGGAGCTCCTTTGAATGATGAAGACTTTGCAATTCCTATATTGTTTCAAGAAGAAGAATCTATTATTTTAGCCATATGTCCAAATGAGAAACCATATCCTTTTTATATTTCTTTGTTCATCAATTGGAATAGATTGAGTAACTAAACTATAGATTTAGGACATTTAGACAATGTAATGCCCACCTCTATAACCAAATCTTTAAGCCATCCATTGACTAAAACATTTGGTAGATGCTACTCAATGGATGCCAAAGAAGTGTCATTGGTAGGATAGATTAAAGATGCTCAAGTTGTCCTTGGTACTTACCCCTCTGAGAGAATGAAACTTACTATTTTAGTAACGGACATCACTACAAGCTATGTAATGCTCTTGAGTAGAAGTTTTTACAAGGACATGGAGGGAGGAAATCTAATTAAATTGTTCTAGTGTCACTATATAAGTTGGAGACAAAAAAGGGAAGATGGAACTACAAGAGAAAGAAAAATTCACTATTTTGAAATTAGATGATCGTAGATCTCAAATCTTGTTTCATGAAATGAAGTTTGGCATTTATATGTTTTTCTTTGATACCCCTAAGATCTTAGAAGAACTAAAACAAAATAAAGGTGGTGTAGGTGTGTTGAAATATCAGTCAAGTTTGTTATTAGTGACACACACTTATTAAAATTCTATAAAACTACCAAGCTCATTGAACTATCGACAGTGTTTGCCATGTAACTCAGTAGCCACCAATTGCTACTGACACTTTTGGACTCATCTTAGTGGTTACCAAGTAGATTCAGTCAGTGAGAAGTCTAGCAGTTCAAACTATGTATTTTAGTGTATACCAAGTTTATTAGTGGCTATCGAGGTTGTAGTTCATGTGATGCAAAGCCGATGTTTACCAAGCATTGCAGTATCTATTGAGTTTGCAGTTCAGGTGGTGCAAATCCAGTGCTGACCGAGCTACTTCATGGTAACCAAGTTATTCAATGTTTGCCAAGTTGTACAATGTCTACCATCTCACAAGTGTAGACTGAGTTCAAGACTACTTGAAAGTGATCTATATGGATCTAGTTTCTACATCTATCAAGGGCATGATGATACTGAGTAGTGGTAGTGGATGCCGAGTATCAAAACCTCACTGAGTCAATCTTCAGAACCCATGTATTTTTATATGGGCCAATTTTGCAATATTTGTGTTAAATTGTGTCATCGCCAACTTTCTAATTTTGTAATTTGGATTGATATATATATATATATATATATATATATATATATATATATGTATGTATGTATGTATGTATGTATATGTATATATGTATATAATATATATATATATTATATATACATATATATATATATATATATACATATACATATATATATATATATACATATACATATATATATATATATATATATATATTTATATATGTATATGTATATATGTATCTATATATATATATATATATATATATACATATATGTATACATTTATAATACATATACATATATGTATATACATATATATACATATATATATATATATGCATATATATATATATATATATATATATATATATATATATATATATATATATATGTATATGTATATATATGTATACATATATGTATACATACATATATCTATATACATATGTATATATATACATATATATATATATGTATATATATATATATATACATATATATATATATATATGTATGTATATATATACATATATATGTATATGTATATGTATATATATGTATGTATATATATACATATATATATATATGTATGTATATATATACATATATATGTATATATGTATATATATACATATATATATATATACATATACATATATACATATATATGTATATATATATATACATATATATATGTATGTATATATATACATATATATGTATATGTATATATATATATATATATGTATATATATACATATATATGTATATATGTATATATATACATATATATGTATATATATAATATGTATATATATATATATATATATGTATACACACACACACACACACACACATATATAATGTATTGTATCATTTCAAGTGTAAGAATAAAAAAAAGAACGAGAGTGAATATGGAAAGTTCAAGTTATAATAGCAGCAGATAAAGAATTATAAGGCCATAACATAATAAGAAGCAACAATAACAAATCTATCATAGAAAGGTGATCAGTACACTAAGGAATCTCTATCAAAAAACTTAGTTGCAAATCAGAGATCTACTACTTCATCCTAATAGGTGAACTAGTCAAAATCCTCTAACAAGGTAGACATAGTAGTCTTCTATAAATTGCTTTACCACTTGCATACTTTATTGTATGTTTGTAAATCCTCTCACAAGGTGGACCTAGTAGTCCTATTTGCTCCTAATAGGGTAGATCATCAAAAGTGATCAATGTAAGCCTTAATAGGCCGATTTTATGCTACAGTACTAAAGTTTGTGGGTATCAGCCCCACCCCAATTTTACTTTCTATTTGGAAGGTTTTTAGGTCACTAAATCTTTATGTTCAAGTGTTGTGGATGCTTTCATGTTTTCAGTTTCTCATGCATACAATTAGATCAAATGTGATGAACTAAGTGCTAACTGATTTATTGGATTATGAATTGAAATTGCTAAAGTTTTAGAAGTTACAAATTCACCCCTCCCCTCTTAGTTACTTAGGATAGTCTTGACTATTTCCAACAATTGGTATATGAGCTTTGTGTTTCTCAAGAGAAATTTTAATAGCTTCAACAAAGATCAAGGATATGAAGATATTCAGACTTGAGAAAGCTATTGAAAATGAAAAGTTGGATCTAGAAATGGCCATTGCCCAACTTGAGAAAGCTAAGGAGCAACTTTCCAAATCCCTTAAAAGAAGAAAGGAACTTGCAAATCAAATGAATGATCATCTCTATATTGAAGAAAGAATTGAAGACTTTCAACCTTCAAGTAGTTTAGATGAAGAAAATGATGTAATCAAAGAAATCTTAGAGAAGAAGTAAGAAAGATAAAAACAAGAACAAGAAATTCAGTCAGTAAGGCTATGTGATGTTTTGGAATAGAGAAACGTGATAAAAGAAGAGATGGATGGAAGGACCAATGAAATCTAGAACCAATCCATTGAACAAGAAAACCTTATTGATCAGATCTCCAATGCAAATGAGGAAATCATGAGCCTAAGATTTAAAAATGAAAGAATAAGGAATGATCTAAATTCTAAGAGGCAAATCAATGAAAGAATAAAAAAATGAGCTAAGATCTAAAAGACAAATAAGTGAAAGATTGAGAAATGACCTAAACACTGAGAAGTAAATCAATGAAAGAATGATGAAATCGCAAGCAAACATGGATCGACTAAATGAGCAAAACCTCTATAGGAAAAAAGGAAAAGAAGGAATTGGATACAAAGAAGAAGGTGAATCCTTCAAACAAGGTACTCAAAAGAATCAAAGGCCTACTTGCATTCACTGCGGTAAGATAGGTCATACATCAAACAAATATTGGAGTAATCTAAAAGCAAAATTCAATGAAAAATGCTATAATTGTAGTCAGCATGGACACAGGGCTAATGAATGCAAAGAGAAACCAAGATATGAAGGCAACTGTCATAAATGTAAGAAACATGGAGACAAGGCATCAGAATGCAAAACAAAGACATTGAATCCTGGAGAACAATTTGTAAAAGCAATATTTAGTTGGGATTAAAATATCTGGTGTAAATGTCATTACTGTGGAGAATTTGGACATATTGGCATGAATTGTATTAAACATAATATGAGAAAAAGATATACCACTAAAATATGTTTCACTTGTACAAAACTTAGTCATCTTTCCAAGAATTGTATGAATACAGGTAAAATTAAAGATGAGAAGAAAGCAAACGCTGATAACATATGAAAGTAGATGAGATAGTAATGGATTCCTAAGTCTACCATGGATACTAGTCTAAGTAATGATGGTCAAGTCACTCAAGAATTGGGTGACTCTACCATTTCTAATTAAGTTGTCAAGAAAGAACTGGAACTAGGTTATCAAAGAAGAGATTTGAATCATTTCTACTTGAAAGATGAAAAAGATTCAAATCTGTATACAAGATACAAAGGGATCACTAAGCAAGATTGGTATTAGTTATTACCAAGTTACCTTCTCTACTGAGTGAGGTCAGGTCATAGACTCCACTGAGCAAGGTTGGAAGTAACAGAGGCACTTATAGTTACTAAATTGTGTAGATATCACTAGGTGATCAATGAAAAATAGTGAATGATATACTATCAGTATAATGTCAACTTATCTACCTCTGTACTGAGCATTAATGGAAACATTTTAACAAAAGACATGGAATTGAATTCATTTCCTACCATGAATTTTTGAGTGCTATTGCAAAGAGCTATTTTTAGTGTGATCAAGAAACTTGAGTGAATTTAATGCAAAAATTCTTCGAAGTTCTCTCAAGCTACCAATCGAAAATGGCATCCAGTAGCAATAAGGTCAAGAAAGGGTCAGACATGTTGGTTTGAGGTGTTGAGTGGAAAGTGCCAAGTTTCAAGCTCATGCCCACAGTTGTTGAAACCCTAGACACAAGCAAAGCTCAATCCCAAGTTCCTGCCAAGGTACTTCTTGTTAACAACATTCATACTCATTTTAATGTGCAATTCAATAAATTGGTACTCTGGAGATGGATGATGCCCTAGGTCAATTATGTCTTGATGCAACCCTAAAACCTAAGCATCAACATTTAGAAGCAAAAGGATTAACACACATTCCCCATATGCCCTAAGAATTTCAAATAAAATAGATTAGGTATATCCTTAGCCAAGTGCATAACAGACAACAATGGTTAGAGAAACCAATTTTGATAATGAAGAAGATGATTCATCGAATCATTGGTCTTCCCATGCTTGCCAAAGACAAAATAACTAAAATCCTAGGTTAGGTAGAATTGGAGAAAAAAACCCTAGCCGAGTGGGATGGCAAAGGTATGAAAATAAGCAGTGTCATAGATGTAGAGTTGAAGTTTGGAATTCATGTTATTGTCCATAAGATATATATTCTAACCCATCTTAACAGTGTGTAATGTGAAGCCATGGATTTGGCATATAAAGTGGTGAAGAACAACCTATCTTATGACCTTGTTGAGTTATTGTTGAGGCAATTCAATTAGAACATGAAAAGTATTAGAACTTCCAAGAATAACTAGTGAAAATTTGGCTCTCTATTAAATTTTCTATTCTTTCATGTCTCGAAGTTCTTCCCTTCCAAAGGCACTGTAGTCTGGAGAAAAGGTGTGCTTGTACTTTACCAAATAAATTAATATATTGCAAAAATGGGTGAGAACTATGCTAACATCATGGACAACTACTTTGATGTGTTCAAAGATAAAATGAAAAATAGGTTCGAAACACCAAATAAGTTAGTTGAAAATTACAAGGATGATGTGTGCTTCATGGTGGATTATGACAAGGTATATATCTAGGTAGTTGAGCCTAGAGTTGTGTGGGTCAAACCTCTTGGCTATGAGGTGAATATTGATGAGACCAAGGATATCATTGAAGCTCTTATCAATGAACCTATTGATCCCAAGGTCCCTTATTTTGGAACCTAAGATGAAGTTAAGGCAAGAATTGAGCTAGAGATAAAGATCCCATAGGCAGTTAACAAAGGGAAAAGAAGGATAGCCAAAATGAAATCTAGTGCAGCTCTCTTGTTAACCGAGGGTAAAGGTGAGGATGAGGAATAGCTAGAGGATGAGGAAGAATCTAAGAAAGAAGAAGAACCTTTGAAGAAAAAGGGAAAGGTGATTATCACCAAAACTGAAAAGTCATCCATTGCAATCTTCACAAAGAGGTCATGGAAGAAAGGAAGTGACATTGTATTCAGCAAACCTCCACCCACCTGTGAGGAAAAGTTGAAGTAATTGGAAGGAGGAGCTAGAATTAAAAATTTTAAATCTTTGAAATATGAGACTGTGATAGAGGCACAGTAGAATCGAGTTGAAGAACTGGTGTTGAGCAAAACAGGTAAGTGGAAGTACTCATAGACTAGATTGCATCTCAAGTCTCTTGTGAATTGTTGGAGAAGATAAAGCCAAGATGGGATTTTTCCATGAAAATAGTCAAATACATATATGTACAACCCCTGAGGCAGTTACTATAGAGCATATCTAATGCTAAGGTGAAAGGGTCTTTAACGAAAAATGAAGAAAAACTAACTCCAAGGTTTAATACTTCTTTAGTTTTGATTAAAGACATCAAACATGTTGTTAAAAATGCTACAAACACTTGGAAAAATGTTTATCATCTTCATAAACAAAGTGAATATCCAAATGAAGTAAAGGATGTTGATGAAGAAGAAGATAAAGAGAAAGATGAGAAGGAAAATGTTGAAGAAGTGACTCCTTTTGATAATGAAGAAGATGTAGATTATCAAGGACAAGAAGCTACTGAGGAAGATAAGCAAGATGACAAGGAGACTAACCCAGTCAAAATTGCTATAGTAGTCATTGCCTCACTTCTTCACTCCCTGAGAAAACCATTGATTATATCAAGTATTGAGATAGCTTCAGCAAGTTTGGTTGTGACTACTACTGATACATCCAATCACTCTTTGCACCAACTTAGCTCAGCATATCATTGACAAAAGTGACTTCCACTTCATCAACTAAGCTACAAACTTCTTCTTCATCTGCCAAGTTGAGCTCTTCAGTCTTCACTCCTCCAATCTTGACTTCTTCACTTTTGAGTACATACATGGTAAGTTCTCTAGTTTTGTCTTCTTCAGTTTTGGATTTTACAATTTTGACTTCATTAATTTTGGATTTTGCAAGCATTTTTGTAAGTATTCCATTAGTCAAAACTATATCAATTTTTACTGCAAGCACAAATGTGTCCACTATTGTTTCCATTCTAGGTACAAAGGCAATAAGTACAAGGACAATTGAACCTAAAGTTCAACCGAGGACAAAATTTTTGAAAGGAATGGAGATAGAGGAAGATATAGATTTGGATGAGGAAATTGAAATTCCCAAGTGGGATATCTATAATCTTTTTGTAGACCAAATGAGACATATATATTACAGCAAGATGATTGTTGTAATTCAAACGAATCTTATTCAACAAATCAGAGTTATAGATCAAAGATCAGCCATAGGTTCATCCTAAGTGGTGCATCAATCAAATCAGCTAACAAGGTGGACTTAATAGTATTTTGATAAACCTCTTAATAGAGTGCATACTTCATTATATGTTTGTAAAATCCTTTCACAAGGTGGACTAATATTTCTTATTGCTCCTAATAAATTAGGTCATCAGAAGTGACCATTTGTAAGCCTTCACAAGCCAAATTTAAAAGCTCTTGGGTATCATCCCCACCTAATTTTTACTTTCTATTTGGAAGTTTTCTAGGTCACTAAACACTATGTCATGAATGTTTTATTGCTTTCATTCTTTCATGCATGCAACTAGATCATATTAAATGGTGATGATTTAATTGACAAATTAAGTTTAAAGTGCTTTATTGGTTCCTTATTCAACCCTCCCTCCTTAGTAAACTATCCTTGCTTATATTTCCAGCACATCTTTTGTGCTTTTGAGATACCTTCACATTCAAAATAATTCTCCAACCCTTATATCTATTGCATCACTAGTAATGGCTCTATTTTTTCACTAAACAATGGAACTCCCTCTAATGTCTTGATTTATTTAAGGAAGGTTTCTTCCTATAATGGTGGATCTAGTTTAGGTACTTCATCCTCAATGGCTATTGACTTCCACTATCAACACCATGTTTCATTCTTTCACTGGCCTTATCAGCCTTTTTTTGCCACTTCATCTAGTTTACTCTCTATATGTTAAGAGTCTCTTTAAGGATCCTATTCTCAACCTTATTTTCTAGCACTTCCTTTTCCAGCTCAACATTAGTCACCATGGTTGTTTAACCCACCAACTCACACATGTACAATGTTCTAGCCCAAATATTTTAGGTCTTTGATGCCAAATTGATAGGGAGTTTCGACACAAACCCTACTTATGAGGGTTTCCTAACTCTAGAGCTTATTATTTAGGCCTTCTTCTAGGCATACTTCCTACTCATTAGGGTTCACTCTAGAAACCCTACAACTTAGGAGACTCTAAACTATCTCCTAGCCTAATAAAAATTACCTACCAAGTTCAATTCTTTAGTTGTTAATCTAAACTACAATTACAACTCCACTCCAAGTCCTCCAAGATAAAACATTAGATTTCCCATGGATGGATGTGTATTATAAAAATTCTTTTCTAAACTCTTGTAAAGTTTTTTCTCTCTCCAACATTGGGTTTCTAATTGATGCCTGCAAATCCCTAGAAAGTAGGGTTACAAGACCGACCTACAATTAGGCCTCCAAAACTAGGTTTTTAAAAATTTATACAAAATTTTCTTAAAAACCTCTAAAATCTATCACCATCTTGATACCTTTTTGGACAAACCTTAATATTTTTTAGGTCTAAGGTTTCCAACATGTCCGTATGACTCTAACCCAAACTATCCAAAAGAAAAAGGAATTCAACCACTTTTAGGGATGCATCTAAATCTTGTTTACTTAAAATCCATTCCACTTAACCACATTTCCACTAGTGTCTAACATCTCCCATGAGAACATCTAACTCTAACCTTCATGCCCAAAAATCTATCCAAGCTCTTTAAAAGTAACTATGATGGTGCTTGCTCCTTGTTAGGACCCTGCAATCTCACCTAGGCCATATATAGTGTACATTGAGTTTACTCCAATGTCTCAACATGTCGTGATGAATAAACTATGGGATTTTATGGGATATGAATTTTACACTTTTGAATCCTATTCAAACCAGTGAAGTATTCAGGAAGGAAAGATTTCACAAACCTAAATAAATGAATTCAAGATATGCTAATATAGAACATAGAGAAAGTAAATTTTCCAATCTAACTACATTTTTTTATAACAATGCTATTCAATCCATAAAAAACAAGATGGTCAACTTGCAAGATTACTGTGACAAGGTTGAACACAAAAATGAGTGGATTTTCTTTTCAAATTTGGCCAAGGAAGCATCCAACCCCTCTAATAGATCATGGAAAAAATAATGTACACTAAATCCAATATTTCCATTATTTGGAATAGTTTTGGATAACTACCAATGGTCGAAAAGCAACTTTTCAAGAAATGTTGGCAATGACAAATTTTTCAATTTTTTGCATCTCCTTCTCAAACTTGTCTTGCATGTTCCAAATTGATTCCTTAATGCCAAATTATACCTTTTCCCACATTCTAACCCCTTTCCAAGGTTTCTCGAAAAAATTTGGGCTCAAAAACCAATATTACTAATTTAGAAGCAATGAAGCAACTTTTTCCCACTTTAGCAACTTTCAATCACAAGTTCACAATTTTCCTTCTAACCACCTAATTGATCACCCAACCACACAAATTACCCTAAATTTTTTATTATTTTCTAGTTAGTTGGCTAGAGTCACTACAAGCCAAAAATTTGACCTAGGAGAACTAGGGTTTCAAATTGACTACCTTAGATGCTCTTGCACCAAACAACCACAAAGTTCAAATTTTCAATGAACCGAGAAATGGGATCAAATTATAGACTTAACTAATAATATGATTACCTTTTAAATTTTATACTTCCTATCCTAATATGGAATATTATATAGTATCTATGAAGATACAAATTAAACAATTACAATGATAAATACATAAGAACTGCTAAAAACCAAACTACCAAGTCCAAAAAGTAGGTTTCATTATCTTAGGTAGCTAAAAATTTGATCATTCACATATCATCATTAATTGTATAATTTGCAATAAAATCATTCAAAAGATAAAAATTGCATTCTCTAAATGACACTAATAAAATCTAAATGTATACAATTGTACTTTTAAAATGGTAATTATTGGACTTAATTTCTATTATTTGAGAAGAATTAAATAAATGGTTAGGAATCAATTATATATCTCAAATCTAATTAAAAGGGGATAATGCCAAGAAGTCATAAGAAAGAGATAATTATATAGTATTTTTTATTATAAAAAAAGGTTATTAACGATGAACTCAAAATAATAGAGGTAATAGATTTAATTGATAAGTTCTCTCTAAATGAACTAGTTACTTGAGGGTATGAGAGAATCATGGGGAACTTACTATTTAAATAAATAAAAAATGATTCAACCAACATAGTAGATATAATCAATGAAATTTTTTAGGATCATCTTCAAGTGAACTAGATAGACTAAGTATTTAATTAGGTAAAGTGGGTTTTAACAACTTAATAATCATCAAAGGGACCAAGTTTCTATGGGAATGAAACTATTTAATTTTTTATCATCAACATTTCAAATCACACTCCATGGTCCATAATCAAGATGAAAGAATACAATATGATGCAAACAAATCTAGACATGGTCATTGCCAAAAGTATCCTAGTAACATAAATATTAGATAAATGAATTATAGGCTCATATTAAGTAGAAAGTAAAATTTTATTTTCTAAATAGATAATATATGGATAAATAAGCCATAAACACAAATAAATAAATGGATAAATATGGATAAAATTTAATGGTTGATAAACTTTTTAAAATAATTTTTACCCTACAAGATTGAGTATGGGGAGCATTGGGAAAAAGATGAGCAATGAAGCAGTAATGTTATGGATAGAATGATTATTTGAATAGTAAAAATATTATAATATTTACTTGAGATCACATTATTTTAGATTCAAATTAATTGAAACCATTTAAAATAAATGTATGTTCTAAATTAATTTAGAATTTATCAAGACATGCAAATCTGTACAACTCATAATAATTATAAATTTGTTTTAATACAATATCCTAATCAAAATGGTCTAGGGACCAATATTCATAAGGGATAACTTCATCAACATGTAGCCATAGCATGAAATAATGTAAGATGTTCACTTTTTAGAAATGTTAAGTATACAATAAACTAGATACAAGTTAATTTTGATTGTGTAAGTCACCTTGCAACTCATTAAAAAAATATTTTTATTGCAAAGTGTCCAATAAACTAATTTTAAATATTCAATCAAAGTCTAATTTGAAAATCTACAGTAGTTGGGTGGAAAAATATGGTTTCCTATTAGTAGAGTATTTCTCTGTAAAATATAGAATATATGCAATTTAAATGGACCAAATACCTATTTCTAATTCTAAGTATACATGCTTGTTATCTCTAATTTTTATATCCAACACAATAAGGCTAATAGTCATTTTTTAAAAAAATGTCATTAAAATAGTGTATTAAATTAGTATATAAAATAAAACTTATAGTCAGTAGAAATTAATTCAAAGTTAAACATTAAAATCTTTTGACAATTTTGTATATTTCAAACAAAATGCAAAATATTTATTATACGAACCTATTTTGTATTTGTAACAATCATCACTGAGCGGCTAAGTACTCACCTCTTGTCTTCAAATAAGCATAGATATTTGATTTTTTATTTTTTTAAATTTTAATGTAGTTTATATATTTAATTTTTACTTATTTATAACTAGTACTATGCAATTTAAAATAGTATAGAGAATATATAAAAAATAGTTTACATCCAATAAATATTATGTTGGGCTATTTATCTAAAAGTGTAGAAGATATTTAATAATATACTTTTTTTATATCTTATTGTATTTGTTGGAGGCACATACTATTGAAATCACTTGTTCATAACAAGTGATTAATTTTTTCTACTTCAACCAATAATAAGTATTTTTATAATTAATTTAATCTTTTGATGTTTTCTAATGTTTATATGTCAAACCTTAATTTCTAAAATAATTAAAAATACTTTACTTTAGTTTGATTAGCTCATATTATTTGAGTCATATAGGAGTGGTTTTCCAGAGAAGCCACTACCCTATATTTAAGGATGAAATATACATATAATAGAAACACATAAGACTTATATCAAAGTCAAAACTTATCAAATAATTTTTTAGTGATAAAAGTTACATGTTATAAATTCAAAAATATTTGTATGTTAGAAATATATGTAGTTTGAATGATAATTATTTTTAATCTTAAGAGAATAAGTGAATTTTAACATTTCACTTATATGATACTTTTTTTAATTATATATATTTTTAGGAATTTTTATTTTAAAATATTTAAATATGTATGAAGATGGATTTCTTAATCTTAAATAAATATTGATTAAATTATATTAAATTAACATCATTACAATTGACTATTAAATTTTTATTATAAAACTGTTATAACTTACCTCAACTCACTATTTTCTAACTATAAATTTTTTAATCTTATACTATTACAACTTTCCAAAAATATATGATATGTTTCAAGTCATAGCTAGTTTTTTCTAGAGAATTAAAACATAAAATGAAGACACATATATTAAGCAAATGGAAAAAATCTATTTTAGGTGTTAAAATAGTATTCAATAAATAAAAATAAAAGCACACTACAAAATTTTAATTGGTTTATGAAATAATGCTTTAAATCTATCACGAAACATGATAGTCTTTTGTAAAAAAAAAAGTGGGTTTGTCCTTATTTAGAAAAAGTTGTAAATTGTTATTGTAAATTTTTTAAGTCAACAAGAGAAGTTAATAAATTTCAGCAAATATATTGACCAGTGTCATTTTTCCCCCTACAAGAATGCATGCTGAAGTCATAGTGATAAATAATAATAATAATAATAATAATATATTGCCACCGTTTGTACATCTATAAATCTACATATAACCTACATATAAGAGTCTAATTGAACCAAACATTAGAAATATAGAAAAATAAAATTTAAAAGTTATAAAGTTAAAAAATTATCATATACTCTTATAAAAATCTAATATTTATATAAAATAAATAAAGAAAAAATAATAATTTGAGATTTATATATAGAAGCTAATTTAATAAAATAGAAAATATGCCACATTACAAATTATTAATATAAAATACTACAGTGCATCAACATTACGATGTAACTCTTGTACACAGAATAATTTATTTTCCCATAGTAAATGTTTTAACATTGAGACGTTGAAATCCAAATTTCGTTGACCTGGAGCTTTTTCAGCGTAGAAATCATTGTCATCTGTTTGGTTGTCAATCTCGTGAAATGGCGAGGTATCGGAGAAATTCACAGTTGTCCTACAATCCCTCCTCACCTGCTGAAATAAAAACTGCGAAGGCAAACATACCAGAATTTTATTTAAATAATGTGTTTTAAATAAAATTTCAATACTCGTGATATCAGAGCTGCATGAACAGAAACACCACTACCTAGATAGATCAAAATCAAGATTGAAGAAATTACTAACCACAGGAGCACCTAATTATTGCAACATCTCCACCACAGCCGTCATGGAAAGCCTACTTTTGGGGTTCCTACTTGTGCATACCAGTGCTACCCTCGACGCTCACAACATTTGTTCTATGCAACTTTATTGCTTCACTTGGCAATCCAACACTGCCACCTCACAACTGCCCATCGTTATTGTGCTGTGAATCCACTACATTATCTACTCCTTCGCCATACACATCATTTGTAGCCTTCACCCTACTCACTAACTCCAACACCACTACAAAACTATATACGTCACTTTTCTCTCCCATTTTCAATCCATGACCATACTCTGCACAATCAAATTTGCTAATGTTAAGGCACTCAACTCTCAATAATAAATTGAGAATTTAACATATCAGCAATAATGGTGCTAGATAGAACAAAACCTGGGGCTATATATCTGTGGGATCCTACATTACCAGATGTCGTATATTCATCGGCCAGCCTATCCATAAATCTGGACATGCAAAAATCTGCAATTTTATCCTCAAAATCCCCACTGAGTAAGATGTTGCTGGATTTCACACCCCTATGCACTATTGGACGGGAACAATCATGATGGATATAACTCAGCCCCCGAGCTGCGCCAAGAGCGATATTATAACGCATCGGCCATTGCAGACATTCCAACAAGCTGCCGTTGGGCATGAACTCGTAGACCAACAGCTTGAAATCTGACTCTTCTCTTGAAATGCAACAGAGGAGCTTTATAATGTTGGTGCGACAGATGAGTCCTAATATCTCCACCTCCAGATCCCCGACTTTATTCTCTTCCAGCTCCCCATTTATCCTAAAACTTCCAAATTTTGGTTTGCCCCTGTTCTCATGGATCTCCTTTACGGCCAATTCTTGCCCGGTGTGCAGAATGAGCTTGTAAACTTTCCCGGCACTTCCAGAACCAATGACATTATTCTCCTTCAAATTGGAGAGTATGTATCCCTCGTCCACTTCTGTTGAGATGAATGACATCGTTTTCCACGATGGCGTGTGAGAAGGCTTCCTGCGCGGAGACCAACGACAGAGACACATACAGCGCAGAGCCAGGAATACTATGTACAAAGGAGCCACCAGAACGGTAGCCAATCTCTTGTTTGGAGAGGAGCACGAAGTTAGATTCAAATTCGGACCTCCACAAAGCATTGGGTTGGGCAGTACCTTGTCCTTGTAAACTTGGTTGTCTAGAGAGTCAGGAACGCATCCAGACAATTTATTGCTAGATATGTTGAAAAAAATCAGTGAATCCCATTGAAATTTGAAAGGAATGCGTCCCATCAGAGCATTGTCGCTAAGATCCAAAGTGGTTAAGTTCCTCAGTTGATGAATGTTTGCAGGAATTTGTCCAGACAAATCATTGTGAGAGAAATCTAATTCTTGCAAACTAGAAAGACAATAATGCTTGCAGGAATTTGCCCGGACAAATTATTGTTGTTGAGCAGTTCTCTCAAGCTGCTGAGATTGCGGGCTCTCCCATTGTAACGTCAAAGTAGTGGCACATTTAATTTTCATCGAGAAAAGTACGAAACGGACTAATCTCTTCGGTCACATCTGGTGAAAATACGAAACAACTTATTGATCCAACATAAACCACTCAAACATTATCTGAAAAACTAAGTTACTTGGGTCATCGACTAACTTGGTCATTCTTTTGTTCTGTCATTGACAACTTTAAAGAAGGGAATTGCCGTTCAACCTCTCCGTTAATGGAAACGGTACATGTTGCTCCCTTCGTTCAAAGTACACACATCCCGGACCACCCACGGCTGTCACTGAGCGTGGGCTCACTTTGACAATAGTATTAATTTTAAATACTATAGTTCAAATATCTTCACTTTTGCGAAATCTATATTTATATAATATTTTCTAATAGGAAAAACTGTCATATGATTGACCATACTCCTTTTGAGAATCAGTTTTGCTTTCGAATAAGTTTCAACAACATTTCTATTGGTCAAGTTTAACAACAAAAAGCTTCAATCTCCTTTACTCACTAATATTGAAATTTGTTAAGTACAATTAAAAAATGTTAAATTTTTTCACATTTATAGTATTATCATTAGAGGAGAGGATCTAATAGTTAAATGTCCTAACTAAGTGTTTATTAAAATGTTATGTGGAAATTTAAAAAATAATCTCAATTTTTTGCACAGCGTACTTGGCAAGTCACTTGCTTATAACTAAGATTTCAAGTGCACATCATCAATTATGGTGTCACATTAGCATGTTTTTTGCCAAGATGTCCAAATGAGCTCAAATAAAAGGTGAGACTAATGGTTATACAAAAAGGGTACCCTACCCACGTGCTACTAGATGCTTTGTCAAGTGACTGCACTCCTTGTGATTGCCAGAGAGGTCAGAGCAACTTTGCACACCGTTTGCACACTCTCAGTTCACAACCTCATCGTTGCTCTCCTAGTGGTGGTTTTGGTGGCCGCCTTTGCTGGCCTCACCTACATGGAGGGTGGGATGGAGCTAGTCCCCTATGGCTCCTCCTCTTGCCCCTAATGCAGGTTGGTCGTCTACACCTAGAGATCCCAAATGGGCTTTCCCTCAATTGGAATTAGCCATCTCTCCACCCAGGTCGAAGGGGTGATAAAGAAATTGATGCTGCTACTGCTAATGATGGTTGGCCTCCCCTTCAGCCAACAACCAACCCGAAGGACTTATGGGGTTTTAATGATAAAGAGCCTCCTTCGACTGACATTGAGCTCTTGTAACTAGAGGGCTTTCTGTTTATTGCTTAATGTGTTATTTTGATGAATAGTTGTTTTTTTCTAGCCTTGTGTTGAGTGAACTCATGGGGTGATCTTGTATCCCCCAGGCCCTTTTTTTGTGAATACGTATCTTTAGATTTTAATTAATGGAAAAGGTCTATTCATCAAAAAAGGGTACCCATACTTGCATAGTTGATGTGGCATCACATCATTTGTTTCTTTTACAAAAAAAGGTACATTTGTACTAATATCTTTAAAGTCACAATGATTGGTGCAACATTGTCAAAAAAACTAGATATTACATTAGTAAGTGTAGTTATCAAATGAACAACTCCTATTACAACCATTAGAACACATTCAAGTATCAAGTCCTTTTCCCTAATGTAGATGATTCTTTAAAAATAGAAAATGTCATTTTTAAACATTTTGAAAATAATTTATATCTTAAAAAATTTTCCAATATATGAAATTATATAATATTTTATGAAGGCTTCAAAAGCTATTTATATAAATTTAAAATCTTACAAACACTAAGTTATAATAATGATTTTGCTAGACATAATTGACATAAAAAAAAATTCTCATTGCCACCACTTCAAATCTTATCTATTTCTCCTTAAATTAACCCATGAAATTGACTCTTCTTGACTTTAAGTCATACTTGGCATATTTTAAACTAAATTCTATTCATATTTTATCCACCTCTAAATTTGAGATGATTGTATGTTTTTTATTACATCACACTTTGACTCTATTAGCACAACATACCTTGATTAAATTCCCAATTCTCAATCATCCCTGAGTTACATTTTTTGAATTAGATTATTCCTTAATATATGGTATTTAAAAGCAAAGGAGCTCTAAATTTTGGAGGGAATTTTTCCAAAAAAATACAATTCAAAAATAAAATAAAAAATGAAGGATAAGCAACAACAAATGAACAATATTATACTAAATCCAAACTAAGAAACATGCTTAGGGACCATAAATGAGGAATAAGAAGGAAAATGTGTACAATGTGATTTATTATTTTATATATTACATACAACTATTAGTTCCCTTCTTTTTGTTAAGGAAAAATTGGCCTCCAGATCATTTTCATATTTTGCACTAAAAATGACTTCTATATCAATTTTGTAGGTTTCTAAATTATAAAGGTAGTAACTCCATAGACTTTTGGAAAATTTCATTTCAAAGCATAAATCTATTGCTTGTGTATGAGCTACAATAAATTTAGCTACTCTATTTCTCCTTAAATTGAATCCAATATCAGGAGGAATAAACTTCAAAAAGAAACAATTTTGGCTTCCTAGGGTAGGCTTCTTGGAAATAGGGAGTTTGGTGATGGTCGTCTTATATTTAGAAACAGAATCCTTTAGGGCCCATTTGGTTGCTAGAATATGATTTGACAATTGGCATTCAGATGCTTGGATTTTTTATTCTGGAACTTGAAATATAGTTTGATTTGGGACCATTATCTTCAAACCTAAAAATATTTGATATTTTGACTATTTTATTCTGGGTCTATTTGGTTCAAACCCAAAAATTTGGAATTTGCCAAGTATCAGTCATAACATTATCATAAGTTTCTTAGAGTCTCTTTATATTGACAGGATTTCACTTTATGGTTCTGTACAACTACCATACTAGATATAAATCATGTACTATGCTTATTAATCTAATATATTTATAATGAGGAAAGCATGGACATATTTATTGACCTCAATCCAACTACATCTAGGGTTTTATTCATGCTTTTGTGTCTCATCAAATTTCCTATAATATCAATGTCAATCCATATTCCAGTTGTTGCAACTTGATGCCTTGGGAAGAAATGTTGAAGAGCACATTGAATATTGAGTACTGTAGAGCTTGATTGACATTATAGAGTTGGCAAATGAGGGAACCTCTCATAGAATTGTATGCGTGCTTCATTAGGTGAGTGATGAAGGTTCCCCAATCTATAATTGTCCCTTCTTCACTTGACTCATCTATCATAGACATGCTCATGGAAGGGTATTCTCCAACATTAACTTCATTCAACCCAATGTAGTGGTATGAAGGATGGGCAGAGTTTCTCAGCATGGAGATAGAAAACAAGTCATCAGAGGAAAGGAAAAATTTATTGAGTGCAAGGAAAATCATGAGCGCAGATGAATGGATGTAATAAGAGATCATCTTCTAGAACATATTGGTCATCTATCAAAGAAAGAAGATTGACTCCCTACAAAATGGAACCAAGCTAGGTGCCGAGATGATAAGCCACATTTGAGTTTGGGCCCAACTGAAAATAAATCCTAGCATGGATTATGAAGGCATTCCTAATTAGCTAGATTAGAAAGAAAATTTTCATTCACAAGAAATATTTAGATTGAAAAAAGTGGACCTAAACACTTTTTCATTTCAATTTCTATGTAATCCAAGTTTTTGGCAAATTGGAATTAAAATGTGAATTGAAGTAATTACACCTATTTAGATGGAATACCAAATCCTAGACTTGAGGATAAATGGGGACAACAAATTCTATTTTTTTCAATTTTAATTTTAATTTTGCACACCCAAAAAATGGATTATAGTTTTTTTGGAATTAAAAATGATAATTTCTATCTAATTCTGACAACCAAACAGATCCTTATTGTTTTGTGAATTTCTTTCTTCATATTAGTGAGTTGAGCTAAAAGAAAGATTTCATCACATGTACACATTTCAACATTTCTTCAAACATTTTTCTCTTAGAATTCCAATCAGTAATGGGTGAGTTGGGGGATGATAAAACTAGTCTATGATAGTTTCTATTAAGGTTTGTGTAAGAAGCCTTATGGACAGATCTTTGTGTTGGACACCTAGTACTCTAGTGGCAACATGAAATGCATTAAGATGATAACCAATGAATAAAAATTCCATCACTATTGAATTTAGGTCATATATCCCTAGGTCCTTTAGGTATATGATTATGAGCATTGAAATTCACATTAGGATATTTTACAACTTCCCATGGCAGGGTCATAGTATGTGGGAGAGGAAGGTTGATAGTGATAGTTAAAGTTATCCCATATAAGATTAGGGCTTGGAAAGTGGGTGGTGTAGAGGTTTTTGGGGAGAGATGAAGGTTCTATCTTTTCTTTGTGTACAAGGGTAGAATTTGGGGTAAAGCTTAAATTTTGCAATTCTTTAAAAATAGGATCTAAAAATCCCTCTAGTTTCCTATATTGAGTAAAGGATCTCGAATCTAGTTTTCTAGTTTTAATCATTTTTAATAACCCCTAGGTTTTTTTTTCCTTTGGGAAATGAGAGCTTTCCTAATTTGTAAGTTTCTTTCTTGCCTTAATCTTTCCCTAGCCAACCATAATTCCATTTTTAAAATTAATTCTTGTTCCTTTTCAAGAGCTTCATGCATCCTATGATTCTTATGAATATTTCCTCTAAGCCTCAAAGAACAAGAGTTCACTTGACTAACTACATCTTGTGATATTGATATTAGGATTTAATTGTGTAATTTTCAAGTCAAACTCATTGACCCCTGTTTCATGAGTAGTGGCTCAACATGAATCCATCTCTCATGAGAATAAATGGAACACTTAGCACTCATTGGATCTAAGCAATGCTCATAAGGGTGAAGCACCAGGACTTCTCAGAAGGTCACCCATCCTAGTACTACTCTAGCCTGAGCACGCTTAACTATGGAGTTTCCTACATGGTTAACTACATCTTCCTAATCATCCTAAAAACCTAGATTTTTTTGTAACATAGTGAATATATTTTCATGAACAATTACCATTTTTATGCATCATATTAAAGTTGGTATACAAATTTGACTCCCCTATATATTCATCAAAAGATGGTGCATCAAGAGGTAATCCCAAGAATGTTGGGATAGGATGCATTATTAATGGTGCTAATTAAGAATGACTAGCCAAACATGCTAAATTCATAGGAAAGATTAAAACTAACATTGCGAAATTGGAGGGCCTAATTGAAGGATTACACTTGAGTTTGCAATTGGGCATTAGAGAATTGGTTATTGAGGGAGATTCTCAAATCATTTTAGACATAATTAGAAAATGAGGAACTCTTAATTGGCAGCTCAACTCCAAATTAAAATAGGCTCTAGAATTAATAGACAAATTAAAGGCAGTCTAAATTCAATACATTTGCAATGAAGAAAATACAGATGCTTACTCCTTAGAAGTTGCAAGGGCCAATGGAGAAGAGATATTTGTTAAAAAAGAACTAAGCACACTTAATTAATTATTAATCAAATCTACTTATAGAAAATTTAATGACTAAATGGATGATAGTAATCATTATGATAAAGAAAAATTCAGTTACTACTTTTACTTTGAATAAGTAATATTATTTGATTATATTATAATGGTTACGGATAAGCAACGAAATTAGTTTTTAGTTTTTATTCTTTCTTGTTTATTTTTTAACTAATTCTCTAACAAGGACCTTGGCCAATAATTTATAGTGTTGTAAAATTCTCTAGTCAAAATGTTCACGAGAAAATAATGAACAAGGAATGGAAAACAACTAATTTGCATTCATAACTCAAAAAATTTATAGCAAAATATTTACAATGAAAGAGAAACTTCATGGATTAAAAGATGTGTTATAATGCAAAGACAATGTCTTTCTAGAGTATCTAAATTTATTGCTCCTTTTGAGCAAGAATAGTTATAACTTCTTTTAATTATTTAATATAATTGAAGGTTTTGATCTTTTACTATTTTTTTAAAAATGATTAATAAAAAAGATAAAGTTAAAAACAAGAACATCCATTCTGTATTCATGAAATTTTTATGAAGGTTTTTTAATTAATTAAATATATAGTATTTATTTTTTATGATAGTAAAAGTGTTTTTAAAAAGTTATTTATTTTTGATAAAAAAAAAGTAATATCAACTTTAGTATAATAATTTTTTTAAAATTAATAAAATAGATGATAAATAATTTTTATAAGAATTAAAATTTAGAGAGTCTATTTATTTAATTCTTAATATAAAAAGTAATCTTAAATTTACTATTTAAAGTTTTGAAGATATTATTAAAATTTATTTTATTTAAATGTTATCATTGAGGTATTATTCACTCAAGAGAATTATTATTTTTTAATTAAAAAAAACAACAATTTGTAATAAATACTTTAATTTTTTTTAAAAAAAATTTTTTTCCTAAAAGAAGTATTAAATTAAATAAGAAATTAACTAGTTATAGTAGAATTTATTTTAAAAACATACATAACTTTTTACCTAATATACACAATTTATAGGTTTTATACAATTAATTTTATCCATTTTGTTATTATTTTATACAATATTATTGTTTATTTTAATTTTTAAATTGACTAATGAAAACTATAGCTATGAATAATTATTTTACTCATTAAAAAATAGATAAGAAGAGCCTTTTCAAATACAAATTAATAATATATAATGTTGGACATCATTTTTTTAATTTGAACAGATTTTCTAACTATCATAAAATGGTTTTATGGGTTTGTAAAGGTTACTTTGTAACTTTTAAATTAGTTTCATGGTGTGAGACAATTTTTTTGAGAAAATAATAAAAGGATGGTCCCTTTTTTAAAGCCCATCGACTAATTATTACATTAATATATTAATATTAATAGAATTTCACACACACACACATACATACACACACACTTTTAAAATAATACTCTTGGTGATGAAGTATAATTATAATAAGTGTTAAAAATATTTTAAATAATAATTACTTAATAAAAAATGAAGTAAATATAAATTGAAATAGTTTTAAATTTTTATAATTAATAATACACGCGCACACACATGCACGCTCATACAAACACACAATAGTGTTAAATATATTTTAATCTTTAGAAAATATAAATCTATATGAATAAATTTTTTTTTTAAATATAAATTTTAAATTTAACAAACCCTTTTTCATTAGAATCCGCTCTTACACAATAATGAGTACTATGAATACTAGTTAATACAATTTAGACACAAGAAGAAAATAGCCATACAATGATCAATCACTCTTTAAAGAGTTAAATGTATAAATAATATATAATATCATAATATATATTTAAGTTGGTTTTAGGTAATTGTACTATTAATCTATGTATAAAATTATAATTCATATTATTAAAGATATGTTAAATTATTTGCATTTGATCATGAATATCTAATTTAGTGAAAATTTGGAAATAACTAAATTTGTATTTATTTATTAATCATAAACATTACTCTTTTTTCCCTTTTTTGTGCCAATGTATTTTAGGTGTATTGTAATAGGATTTATGTTGAAAGTGCTAACTATTATTAATTATATTTACACTTATCCTTAACACTAATAAAATCCAAATGTGACCTTAAAAACATACATAATTAATTAATTAATGTTGATAGGCATTTTACAATGGAAGAAAGCGTGGAGTCGGATGGTGTGAGTTTATTTTTCATTAAATGAGGAAGGAAGAGAGCCATGAATCTAAATAAAAAAAAATAAGAAACAAAACTTTTCTACTTTGGGCCGTTAAAACCAAGTAGTAGAAAAGACCATCTCTAATCCAAATAGTTAGAGACCCACCATCAAACAAAACTTAATCAAAGATATTGTAAAGTACTATGTGTTTCAATGTCTAACTTATCAACCAAAACATAGTTGATAATCGTAGCACATAATTGACTGTGAGAGTACCAATTATAAAATAGAACCAAATTATACACAAGTGTTTTAAAACTATGTCCCATAATTGCAAGTAGGGTCACAATGAACCTAACAAGCCAAAATCAAGTAACTAGGTAACACTTAAGAAAAAACAAAAAGAAGAGAAAAGGCCCAAAAACATTAGGCATGTTTGATGTTCTCCCAATCCTTGATCAAATACTTGAGATCTTTAGTCCATTTGTAAACATGCTCCATGCACTTCATCTCAACCCACACATTGTCCTTCTACATTCAAATTTTATTCAACTTTCTTTGGCCCATGACAAAGTTGAAGATGGCCTTCCTCCTAATTTCTTTTTGTACCCTGCAAATAGTTGAAACAACCATGCCTAACTTAATACTAGTAATAGCATTATCAAACTTATTGTTGAGTGATAGCACTTTATCATTGAGGTTTTTAATTTTTTCCCAGAGCTCTTATTTGGCCATTTCAATAGAATAATCAACAAAAGGCATGGGATTGATAGAATTCTTGATTTTGTCTACCAAAATCTTCTCAGAGGTAGGGTAATCAACATTGGGTCCAAGAGAGACCACGTCATGAGTCTACTAGGTTTCATATTCCTCATCATTTGAATCTCTAGCCTCCTCTTCTGCTTAAAATTCTTCCTCAATACTACTCTTATCTGTCTTCTCTAGTGTTTCGTGAACCTTTGTCTCACAGGTCTTCTCATTTTGATTTTCCCATTTTTCCTCTTTCATATCCTCATGGTTTTTTCATCTTTTGAGCCTTACTCTTTTAGATCTCATCTCTACAAAGCTAGTTTCCACTCTATTACCATTAGCCCTAGCTTTCTTCTCACCATTTTCACCTTTACACCCTTTTGAATCTTACTCTTCCACCTCAATTATATCCTTCACAACATTACTTTTCTTTAGAGTACTGGTAGGGCTAGTTTTGGCAAACACATCCTTGCATTCAGTTGGGGTTTCAAAAAGTAAAGATTCTTCAAAGGATTGGTGGCTGGCCAGCTAAATACCTTAATAAAAAAGGATTGGAAATCCTTTCACATTAACTCCATGATTAGAATGAATCGTGTGTTTTCCTAAGAATAACACACTAACATCATTTTATTTTTCAACACAAGAGCATAATCTTGAGAGGGTGGCTGAAAGGTATGTTAATTCCTGTTTATGTTATTACAACTAAAATAGAAAAGGAATGCTGAATGAAACTAAGATAGGAACTAAAACAACATCTTATCTTAAAGCTTAGAGTACTGCTGCAAATAGTAATTCTATCTATGCAC
Source organism: Cupressus sempervirens (assembly GCA_028749045.1). Classification (NCBI taxonomy): domain Eukaryota; kingdom Viridiplantae; phylum Streptophyta; class Pinopsida; order Cupressales; family Cupressaceae; genus Cupressus; species Cupressus sempervirens. The sequence goes on along the minus strand of CM053792.1, from coordinate 769,030,804 downwards.
CTATTCCGCAAGAATAGTTAAATGATTCTATTATCAATGGCTAGAGGAACAACAAAGGTCTATTTTGAAAAGAAACAAACAAGTAAATGATATTTATTCTAAAAAAGTAGTTCACTCGCCAAGTGGGCTCCCTTGGATGAGTGAACAGAAAAGACGACCAAGACAGAAGATGGAAACTTGAACTTTGTATTCTATTCATTCATAGTAAGAGATTACATCTAATCAAAAACAAGATTACACACTGTTGTTATGAACAAATAGTCTATTCTATCTTTATTCAAGTAAAAACTTCTTTTAAAGCTATAGTGGGCATTATTTAAAGGAAAACTACAACAACTTCTCCCTTCCATGGTCACTCCACTAACGAGGATCAATTATAGATTCATAAAGTTTACAAGAAAAATATCATTAGCTACGATTTAACTCATCCAATTATATAGCAGATTGATGGAGCTATATTCATGTGCTACCATAACAAAAATCATGCAATAATCTACTTGTTGTGATGATTCATGAATCTGGTTGGCTTTGACTTAGCGTTGAAATGCTAACTTTGAATATGCATAGCAAGTACTTGCAAAACATTGAGCTCAACAACTTCCACATACATACATACATACATACATATACATATCCATATACATATAAATATACATACATACATACATATATATTTTCATTTCATCATCAATGTTAGAAATGATATAATGTTCAAACTAGCACTCTTTGCTAATCTTATGTCTACAAGAAGGAATTTACCCAAACATTACATGGATGAGGAAATATTTATCAGCATGTAATATTGCTTCATTATACAATAGAAGTCCATAGATTCAAAAAAAAAAAAAACATATCTAAACTATCTATATTTCAATCTTCATGTCTTAATATATAGATAATATACTCATTAAAACATAAGTTCCTTTGCATAAACTATACAGTCATAAAATGTTTCTGCAAGATAATTGTCTAAAAACAAGATAAAAGGTTCTCAAAATAATGGCCTTTAAGAGGCTCATCATTCCCCCTGATTGATCTATTTTTGGTCCCTAGCAATCATGAAGTTCTTGATTTGAGCCCGCATTCTCTAGTCACTAGGTGTCCTTTCTCCTAGCTCATTCTTCGCATAATCAAAGTAACCATAATTTGTCTTGAGCCTCTTCCAACGTTGAACTTCAACAATCATACCATGATCCTTTGCATTGTCATTTTCTACTAGTAGTAACTACAGGAGAACTAGGGGTTGTTACCTTAATGGTAACCAATGTTTGTAGTGATTTCTCCTCAAGTCAATATACCAAGGAATCCTAATTGTAGCAAGAGTCAAGTTTTGTGGAGAGTGGGGTTCTCTTAATTTTAGATCATGTGGCATTTTAACCCATTGTTGCCTTGAGGCAACAATTGATGTCTCAACATTTTGAGATAAGTGTTGTTCCTAGTCCATAAAGGCCCATTCTCTAACTGTACTCACCTTACCAACTCCTACAAGATTGTCCAAAATAGAAATCCAATCAAGATATGTTCATCTAGAATGTTGAACTTTCAATCTAATAAACAAGGGTGTTTTCATTTCATTCTCCATGTAGGGTTCAGCTTGATGTTCTCTACTTATTTCATTCTATATCCATGACATTATGGCTCTTAACTACACATCCCCTACATATAGGACTAGATTCCATTTAGTGTCATTAGGCACTACCAGATTGTGAAGATACAAATCACACAGTAAATTTTTCAAAGCCATGGGAACAAATCAAAATGCATCATAAAACTCATGTGGGGTAGAGATAGAGGGATTAACACCTTCCACAATTCTACTCAATTTATAATTTTCAAATTATTCTTTAAGAAATAAAATGTATATTGGCAATGGAAACCTACATTCCATTAACTCAAGAATCAATCCTATGATCTGCTTAATTCTTCTCTCCAGGACATCATTTTGATTTGAAATTTGTTTCAACTAGAAACTCTACTCATTAATAACATGCTTTACTTTTTCTTTCTCCAATTTTGATTGAGCTCTCTCCCATAACAACTATTGAAACAAATTAATTCTTGTAGACAAAGGTGTAGACAGATCAAGTGGTGATAATGGCTCTTGATTAAAAAGGTCTTTCTATTCAAGTGTCAAATAGAGAGTTTTGTTGACACTCTGTGGTGTGGAGCACTCTCCTTTTCTTATGACAATAGTTGTTTCCACATTTTCTTTTCTACTGGATTTAGTGGCTACTGTAGCTAATGTGTCTAACCCTTCTTGATCCAATTTTCTAGTACTTCTTCAACAATTTTAGGTCTAAATTTTGGATAATTCTCTAAAGGGAGTTCTACAAAAATTTCACTAATATCTTGGATGTCAAGGTATTCTTCAGACTCCTCGAATATTTCAAGCTCACTAGACTCCTTATCACTATCAATAAAAACATAATCAATGCTACAATCATCTTTTAGTTGTAGATTCTAGGTTTTGGTCTCATTTTCACTAGCTTAAGTTTGCTACAATGTTTCCTTCAAAGAGGACTCCTTTTCACCTTCAGAAACTTCAAGGGTATCTATGGGAATAGTGGCTTCAGGAACCCTACTCTCAAAGAGTCTAACACTTTTCCTTGTGGGTGGTGTTGACAAGCATGGAGGATTCTTTTGTTTCCTCTTGCTTATACGTATTTCCACTGCAACCACTTTAGGATATTTTTCTAGATCTTTCTCCTCTTAAGAGTGTAGGGTTTCATTAAGGTTAATCTCCTCATCTACTTGTTGTTCAAACCCTTTTGCTTCAAGTTCCAAAATTTTACTTTTATCTTTCTCAATGGGAGACTTATTCTTACTAGATGATGGGGCCTTAGGAGCACTAGCAACTTCTACATTTTTGCTTCTTTTTTTGTTAACAATGGAGGGTTCAACTTTGTAAATCCTCTTCTTAGTCATTCTAGGACTAGAGAGGGGCTTTAGGAGCATTTTTAGCTCTGGGAACAACTTTATAGAAGCTAGTGGATGTTCTTTCCCTTTACCCAACACCCTGGCCTCTAGGACCAACCAACCTAGGCTCTACCTCTTTTAACTACAAGAACTCCTCCCATGACCCAATTGTTTTATTATTCAATTCCCTTTCTATTATTAATTTTAATAATCAATGGTGAGAGAAAGACTGATATTTTCCTAATTGCACTAGGGAAGCTTGCTTCTTAACAATGTTAAACATGATAATTTGGAAAGTTTACCTACCTGTAATCATGTCATAGGTGAGCCAACATTTTGAAATGTAGGGCATGCAGGCATTTGTAATGTCCTTTGCATGTGAAGTATTGGATGATAAACATAGTTAGTTGAATAAAATCCATTGGAAAGGATAACCTATAAGTACCTTGTTTCTTATAAATTTTAAGTGGAGAGTTGTGGTGTATACTAAATTATGCCCTAGCTATCTTTAGGTCAAGCTCTTTCTCCCAATTTTCACCTTCCTAGGCAACCAAGTGACCACGGCTACCACCTCCTCTAAGAATTCAATTCTCAGGACTTTAAGTACTAAAACACCATCCTTTAAGGTGCACATTAATTGAAGAGTGACCTCTTCATCAAATCCCTTTAAACTAAGACAATAATCCAATCATCCCCTTCTTCTAAACATTTCACAACTGACTACATCACCCAAAAGAACTTGGTGATCAAATGGCTTGTCCATTTCTAAACCTCCACCCATGGTTAATTATAGCTAAATTATGGAAAAACTATGATGTTTCAAAGCTTGGTGAATCCAAGTTTACAACATTACAGCATTGGCCCTAGTTATTTCAAAAAAATAGTGTGTACTTGAAGAGTTTAATGCACAATATCTCATAATATCCTTCTTGCATAAAATTTCATAATTTTTGCTCATGTACAGGTCCATCACTCAAACACATTGAAAATCATCATTAAAAGTTAAGTAACTGCTTTTAATATCCTTAATTTCATAATGACACAATCACAGAAGGACAAGTCATCAACATGTGACATTAAGAATGCAATTATTTCCAATCATCTCAATGAAATTTTGAAGTTACATGCAATTTGAAATTAATTTGAAAGAAAATATTAAATATTTCCCTTCCCCCAACTAAATAAAGGCATGGGTTTGACTAGGCCAGGATATGCAAGAGTGAATAATCATAAACAATACCAAATCCTAAGAAAGCATGAATGATATAAAATAAAATGCATGAAAAGTTATGTGGTAGGTAGATGACAACTATTGTAGGAAAGATGTTCTAGAAAAGATCATGGGAACTAGTAGAGTGATGGGATGGAATGGTGAGATGGAAGAGAGAGAAGGTGAAGTGGAATGGATGTAGAAAGTACTTTCAAGAAGAAAGTGTTTATTATGAATGCCTTGAATGAAGTTAAGAAGTATCAGGAGTCAAGGTAGGAGACCTAGGCACTTTGGCTACAAGAATAAAAATATCCTCATTGTGCTAGAATTGCTGCAAGAACTCTTCATGGCTAACTAGTTTATTGTAAAGCTTGAGACGATGCCCATTGACAAGTAACTTGAAGTGAATAGGATCAATGGTAGATAGCTAAACTTCACTGTAGGGAAATATGACAACAATCTCATACAGTCCTAGCCAACATGTTTGGAACTTCCCTGGGTTATGCCGGTACTTTAAGTCATAAAGGAGTGCCCAATCTCCCACAACAAACATTATATGTTTGACAAACCTGTCATGCCACTATTTTCTCTAGTGTTGAATGAGATCAATATTGTCCATTGTAGATTTCCTCCACTCATCAAGACCATTTAAACTTAGGATTCGATCATGTTGGGCAATAGTGAGTTCTATTCTAAGCTCCAAGGTAGTCCCCAGGGTTTTATATTCAAATTCTAAAGGTATTACTACTGACTTACCATAAATAAGCTCGAAGGGAGTAAAACTAGTTGTGGACTTCTAGGTGGTTCTATAAGCCTAGAGAGCTTGAGGAAGGTGTGTGACTCAATCCTTCCTATGAAGTGCTATAGTCTTGGTGAGAATGGATTCCATCTCCCTATTAGTAACTTCTACTTGACCATTATCCTAGGGATGATAAGGTGATCATTTATCATGCCTGATCTAGTATACTCCTCTGTAAGAGCAGTTATCAAATTTGATGTAAATTGAGTCTCCTAATTAGATGCCAATTGTCTAGGAATTCCAAACCATGTAAAGATGGATTCATACAAAAAAAATTCCACATTGATATCCCTTGGGTGTTTCATGGGTTTAGCCTTTGTCCATTTGTTTACATAGTCAGTGCACACTAGAATGTAGGATTTTCTTCGTGAAGTAGGTTCAATGGGTCCTACAAAATCAATCCCCCATTTGTCAAAAGGTGTGACAACTACTTAAGGTTGTAGGGGTATTTCATCTAATTTAATGGGTCTTCCCATTCATTGACATTTGTCACATTTCTTCATATATCTAGTTGCATCCTTGTGTAAGCTTAGCCAATAATACCCAGTTGTCAAGATTTTTAAGGCTATTCTTTTTGCTGCAAAGTGAACTCTACAGAGTTCATCATGACATGCCTTTAAGACATCATATGTTTCATCCTCTCTTAGACACTTATGCATGTCTTGATCAGGTCTAGTATAGAACATAAATATAGAAATCCATGAATAATTAAAGCTCTTCTCTGCTAGTAACATTTTTTCTTGAGCAAAGAAGTGAACTAGCATTTTACCTATGGCGAGGTAGTTAACAATATCTGCATACCATGGGTTTTGTATGGACAACATAAAAAGGTGCTCATCAATGACATGTAACTGAGAGAGAAAGTAGGCTACCACATTAGCCTTACCAGGTTTATCAACTATGGAGATGTCAAATTCTTGCATGAGAAACAACCAAAGAGCTAATCTTCTTGAAAGTGCAGGTTTATTCAAAAAATATTTTATGGAAGAATGGTTAGTGTGAACAAATATTTCATATCTAGTAATGTAGTGCCTAAACTTATTGAGGGCATGATGACTACAAGTTATTCCTTTTCAATTATTGTGTAATTAAATTTCACACCTCGTAAATTCTTACTAATGAAATAAATGGCATGTTTAGCTGAGTCTACTTTCTATCCTAACACAACACCAATGTCATATTTTGAGGCATATGTATGAATGTGAAAAGGTAGGGCCCAATTGGGTCCTCTAAAAATAGGCACTATGGTAAGAACTTCCTTAAGCTACAGGAAGGATTTTGCACAATCAGAGTCCCAAGAAAATTTAGAATCCTTTTTGAGTAGATTTTAGAGAGGTGCTACAAGTTGACTAATTTTTTTAATAAGTCTTCTATAATATCTAGCATGTCCCAAAATACTACATACATTATTTTGCTTCTTTGGTGTAGGCAAGGTACTAATGACTTCAATCTTTGTTGGATTTACTTAGATGCCCTTAGATGGAATGAAATGGCCTAGCACTACCCCTTACTCCATCATCATAAAATATTTCTCACTATTTAGGGAAAGGTTATAGTCCTGACATCTTTTGAATATTGTTTCTAAATTTTATTTTGTTTCTTCAAAAGTAGCACCATAAATAGTAATATCATTCATGTAGATCTCCATATAATTAGTACAAATATCTAAAAAGATATTGATGACTAAGTAGGCAAATGTTCCCCATCAGCAAGTGAAAGTTATTTTTTCTTGATCTTCTAGGGCTATTTGAATCTAATTGTAACCACTAAAACTATCCAAAAAAGAAAAATACTTTTTGCCAGCTAGGTTGTCAAGGACTTGGTCTATAAATGGAAAGAGGAAATGGTCCTTCTTAGTGGCTGAATTGAGCTCCTTATAATCTACACAAAATCTCCATTTTCCTCCCTTCTTGGGTACAAAACCTAGGGGTGAGACCCTTTGGCTACCAGTGTTGGGGTATATAAAACCAACACTTAATAGTTTTTGCAATTCATTCTTAACCATATCTTTTAATCTAGGGTTAACTCTCCTCTGAGGCTATCAAACAGGTTTGAAGTTAGGGCTAATGTAAATCTTGTGAGTGCAAAGCATAGGGTCTAATCCTTCCATGTCTGTGCAATCCCAAGAATATGTGCTTTGATTCTCTTGCAGTAATTGGAAAATAACTTTTTGTTGGGGGAATGATGAGGCATATTTACATTCAATTCTTTATTTGGACCAAGTTCCATCTTAATAACCTAATTTGTCATGAATAATTGGGTAATAGGAGAAGAACCCATCTCATGAGGTAATAATGAATGGAGAAACTATGAAGGTTTTGAATGATGTGGTGAATTCAAGGATGGTAGAATGGTTTCTAAGATGCATCCAACTTGAGGACACATTGGATATTCTATTCCATTTCAGTCAAAATAATGGATGAAATTATTTCATTTTCTTCTCGAGAAGCTATTAATGTTTCTCTACCTATCATCATCAACTAATGGATGCAATGGACTTCTGGATCATCACCACTCAAGTTTGGCTAGATTACTTGGTCATCTATTAACAATGGTTGAGCAAGGGATTATAAAGTTATGTTCTTGGTATGAATACCATTGGATATTGTCATGTTCCTAGATCAGCAAGCTATATAGACATCTGTAGTGCCCAACCATGATTTTTGAAGGAATTTGAAGTCTTCTATTTGATCTATTGGTTATGCAGAGTCTTTTTCAATCTCACGAGTAAAGTTGAATTCTAAATAGGTGTGTAGATTCTGGATCTTCATGCACAAATACATATAGTTTAGGGGGATCTTTTATTTTTCATCTTCTCCAAAGAGCTAGAGCCATGCATAAAAGGTATTTTTGAAGAACTTCATGAACGAATCAACAAGATAAGGTTCCATATTATTTACAAATATTAATATGTTTTTGTGGCCTCTACACATAAATGGGAAATCTATCTAAAGCTCCCAAACTTCATAGTTTTCTGATACTCATTCTTAAAGTGTTCTCTATCTATTTTGGTGAGAACTAGAATGCTTAATCCAAAACATTTCCCAACACATGATTAGCAATAACCAAAAAAGGCATTTTGCCTAATTTTCATACAATCCAATTGAGGGATCATAATGCTTAGCTAGCACATTTATTAGTTCAATATCTATAGAGACATTAGGGACCATTACCTTTCCTAGGTCAAGCCTCCATGGGTTATTACTAGGTTCTTTATCTATAATATTAGAAAAGAAATACCAAAAAATATAATGACCAGTACTAGCAGTTTGGCATTGCCACACTCTTTGAATTCATCTTGAAAAATAGATATTTGGCTACCAGGGGAAGAACTAGGAAAAGCTTCTAACAAGATTTTTTGAATTAACTTCTCTACTAGTTCTTCTTTACTACTAACATCCTTTTTTATAGACATCTTGAAGACATTGGACCTTGATAGGGGAAGATTCTAAAATTTACTAATTTTACTATTGAACACTTCTAAAGATGAACTATAGTTTCATCGCCTTCTTTCTCACTCCACCTTTTTGATTTCATGTGAAATAACTCAACTTTGATGATTTACCAATATGAAAAATATTACTTATTTAATTCTCATAACTTTTTGCACATTTATGAATTCATGCCTTACTTTGTATGCCACATTGTTAAGTACTTGAGTAAAGAAATTAGTATTTTTTTCTTAAGATGCCTTTTGTTATTTATTTTACCTTTACGGACTCATCCTTTTCATCCTCTTTTAAAACCATGAAAACTCAGTCGACTTTGAGTTCATGTTGTGAATGTATCTTCAAAATTATGAAATCAAGTCACTTCCTCCTTCCTCCTTCACCATACATCTATTTTGCAAAATTGGACCTTATTACCTTCTTCCCTCTTGATTTGCTGAAATTGGTGAAAATTTTGTTATTTTACAAAGAATCTCAAGAAATTTTTAATATGTTCCATTAGTGGCTCTTTCTAGGGACACGTGACTTACACTTACACATGATGAGATCCCAATTATCCTATGGAAGAGCATATTTTTATCTTTCTCTATCAAATGCCATGTGAGGTTTTTGCAACAATATATGTTTCTGACATGATTTATCTATTTGTTTTATGTATTTTACCAAAATAGTTTGTTTTCCAAATAACTCTTTGTTTACATAATAGTGCCTTTTCTAAAAAACTTCACTTCCTTTGATATTTTTAATAATACTTGTGTCTTCTTTCCATAGGATGTGTCCCAAGCATATGTTCTCCCCATCATAGGTATATTTCAAGAATACATTGTATTCTAGATATTGTTTGCATGAAACTGAATCATGATGAGATTTGTTATTTCTATGATTTTTTTAAGGGAAATTCTTTTAGTTGTGTATACTAGCACATGTTTTCCTTTAAAAAAAAATAAAAAATTAGTGCTTGATTTTGAATTTCAAACAAAGCATGATCATATATGGAATCCTCTTTTGAGAGAAGATCATTTTCATTTGCTTCCTCATAAAAGATTATTAATTCTAATATAGGTTTATGACACTGTGCAGGGATACTTATTTATCTTCACATGTTATTTTGATATTCCATGTCTAATATTTTTGAAATATCATCTTTATTAATTACATGATCTACCCTCTCATAGTGCTCTAGACTTTCTAGTTTTTAAGTGCAACATTGAAATGTATGGAGGAACCATTCTTCTAGTTGATACCATGATGAAATGATCCCTTCTATAATTATCTAGTATTTATTCTTCACATCACCCTTGAGAGATTTTATAAAGAGTACCATTACATTATCTTATTTATAAACCCAATTCTCATTTATATAATCATAAAATACTTTTAAATGATCAACTATTGATCCTTCCCAGTCCCCATAAAACCTTGGGACTTTTTTTTATCAAGGTTGCAACAATTTTTAGGTTTATAAAGAAAACCTCAAAGATCCAATGGTCTAAGATCATCTAGGATTAATGGTCTTCTTTGAGGTGAAGAAATAATCTAAAACTTCTTTAACAAAATTGTTATTTTCTTTCAAAGAAAAATGTATTTATTCGGTTCTTTATGTAGTGAAGTCACAATTTTACCTTCTTTATTTACTAGTCCATAAACTTTAAAAACTTTATGTAACATTACAGAATGAATTTTGAGCAACTCTCCATAGTAGATTCACCAATCTATTGGTGTACACCATTTTTGGTTGACTCCCTACAAGATTTCCTACTCGATGCTACAAAACTGAACACAAGTTTAGCCAATGAAGAAGATGAATCTTTTTTTTTTTCATCCTCCACACTTCAGGATGTACAAGACCTAGGTGGTTATACCTTAACTAGAAATAATGGATGGCTATGGGACTTAATGATACTCTTGAGTTTGCAATAGTTCTCAAGGAGAAATCAAAATAGTTGAGAAGGCTTTCAAAAGGGGCAATAATACTAAAAGATGATACATACAATACTAATGGATTGACCCTCACTAAGCCACACCCTTACATACACACTTACAAGAAACATGTTATGACCAGTCCTTAGTCCTTTGGGAAAATAGAGTCAAAATCTACATAATCTTATTATTTGAACCCTTAGAGATAATGTGTACCCTATTAACTACCAGATAAAAGGAAGGATAAACACAATCCAAAGCCTAGATGAATTCAACTCCAACTTAAGGAGTCAATGTAGATAGATTTATGCAATATCCTTAGTCATTCATACAACAATATTAATCCAAGATAAATAATGAAGAACATGAGACATTTAACACTATTGAAGTTGATGACTGATCAACCCCACAACTCCCAAGAATCACCTACAAGTAGGGTAAGTGCACCAAGTTGTGGTGCCAAAAGTGGGGTATAAGTGGACACCTTTTTCTTAAATCAGAAATTTCTAAACTTCAATAGAATTTCAAGATAGTTACGCTCAAAATTTTAAGATATGACAAAAACAAAAGTCGTAGTCCTTTGAATCTAGTTTCTAAACTACTAATTTTTTTCAAAATGGTTTAGTATTAGGTCCTCAGAAAAGGGGGCCACAAAAAGTGGTATTATTTATTCCAAAAAAACATAACATAGTACAAAGTGTGCCCCTCGTAAAATTTTAACTTCTTTTATGAAATTCTTTAATCACTCTAGTCAAAAGTTACTTAACACTATGTAGTTTATCCTAGATTTTTTGGGTAATTTTATAATGTGTAGTTTTTTTAATGAATTTTTTAACTAGACACATCCCAAAAACGTGAAATATCTGTGTGCTCTCTCTAGAAATAATTGAAAACTAATCTAAAATGATTTTTTTTTTTTTGAAGTGTGTAGAAAGGAGTCTAGTTTCTAAAAAACTAAGTTATTGCAAAATTCAATGAACAAGCTAAAATCTATAGCCCAATTAGTACATAGTGGTTTTTGACAAAAAATAACATAAATTCAGAAGAAATTATAGATGAAAGGCTTGAAATAGTTCAAATTAAAAATAAATTATATGGTTAGATAGCTAACACAGAGACCTATAATGCCATGCAACATGATCTTATCGATACCCAACCACGAGGAATCTTGAAGGAGAGCACACAAGGAAAATCAATCAGTTTTCGTATGTTTGTTGGAAAACACATCTCAGAATTGTTTATAAACTCCAAAGCTTTGGTTTTGATCTCCAAGGCAAAACCAAACCTTAGGCTTGATTTTAATGCAAAGCTTTCAATAGCACATGTGCCCTATAGTGTGCACACACTATAGCATGCATGCACTATTAGAACCATTTGAATTCTTAGTAGCACATGTACACTATAGTATGCACACCCTATTAAGGCATAAATTGCAATGCAAGAGAAAGAGAGAGATGGGGGGGTGGGGTAATGGCTATGTGTGTGAGAGGGAGAGAGAGAGAGAGAGAAAGAGATAGAGAGAAAGTAGGGGATGGGAGAGTGAGAGAGTACGGGATGGGAGAGAGGGAGTGAGAAAGAGTAGGGATGATAGAGAGTACAAGATAGGAGAGAGAGGAAGTGTGAGAGAGTAGGGGTGGTAGAGAGAGTATAGGATGGGAGATAGAGGAAGTGTGAGAGAGAGTAGGGGTGGAAAAGAGAGAGTACGAGATGGGGGAGAGAGATTAAAAGTAGGGGATGGGAGAGAGAGGAAGTGTGAGAGAGAGTATAGGTTGGGAGAGAGAGAGTACATGGTGGGAGATAGAGTGGGGGAGGGAGAGAGAGAGAGAGAGAGAGGAGGATGGGAGTGCATGTGTGTGAAAGAGAGAGAGTAGGAAATGGGAGAGGGGGGAGATAGAGTACCTTGAGAGAGAGTAGGGGATGGGAGAGAGAGTAGGCGATGGGAGAGGGAGTGGGAGAGGGGGAGAGAGGGGGGATGGAAATGTGTGTAAGAGAGAAAGAGAGAGAGGAGGGGGTAGTATAGAGAGAGTAGAGAGGGAGAGAGTGAGAGAGAGAGAGTGTGTGTGTGTGTGCGTGAGAGAGAGAGAGAGAGAGAGAGAGAGAGAGAGAGAGAGAGTAGGCAGTGGAGAGGGACTGTTTGAGGAAGAGCGAGTGAGAGACAAAGTAGGGGATGGGTGTGTGTGTGAAGGAGAGAGTAGGGAATGAGAGAGGGGAGAGAAAGAGAGTAGGTAATGGTAGAGGGAGTGGGAGACAGAAAGAGAGTGGGGATGGGAGAGAGTGTGAGATTGTGAGAGAGAGTAGGGCTGGTGGAGAGAGAGTGAGAGTAGGGGATGGGAGAGTGAGTGAGAGAGAGATAATAGGTAGTGGGAAAGGGAGTGGGAGGGAGAGAGAGGGGGAGTGGAAGTGTGTAAGAGAGACAAAGTAGGGGATGCGAGAGAGTTGGTAATCAGAGAGAGAGAGAGAGAGAGAGAGAGAGAGAGAGAGAGAGAGAGAGAGAGAGAGATGGGAATGTGTATAAGAGAGATAGAGTAGGGGATGGTAGAGAGTGTGAGAGTTTGAGAGAGAGTAGGGGGTGGCAGAGAGAGCTCATATAGGATGGGGGTGAGATAGAGATAGAGAGATAGAGTGAGTGTGTAGGGGATGGGAGAGAGTGTGAGAGAGTAGGGGATGGAAGAGAGAGAGTGAAAGTAGGGGATGGGAGAGATAAAATAGAGAAGGAGAGAGATTACTTGAGAGAGAGAGATAGTAGACGGTGCAAGAGGGAGTGGGAGAGGGAGAGAGAGAGGGGATGAGAGTGTGTGTGTCTATGAAATACAGAGAGTAGGGGATGGGAGAGGGGAGAGAGAGTAGGTGGTGGGAGAGAGAGTGGGAGAGGGAGAGAGAGGGGGAATGGGAATGTGTGCAAAAGAGATAGAGTAGGGGATGAGAGAGAGTGTGAGAGTGTGAGAGAGAGTAGGTGGTGGTAGAGAGAGAGCTAGATTAGGGGATGGGATAGTGAGAGAGAGAGAGAGAGAGAGAGAGAGAGAGAGAGAGAGTAAGGGATGGGAGAGAGAGAGAGAGAGAGAGAGAGTAGAGAGGGAGAGAGAGAACCTGAGAGAAAGATAGTACGCAGTAGGAGAGGGAGTGGGAGTGGGAGTGGGAGAGGGAGAGAGATAGGGGGATGGGAGTGTGTGTGATAGATCTAGAGAGTAGGGTATGGGAGAGAAGAGAGTGGGGGGATAAGAGTGTGTGTGTTTGTGAAAGAGAGAGAGAGTAGGTGATGAGAGAGGGGAGAAAGAGAGTAGGGGATGGAGGATAGCGAGTAGGTGGTGGGAGAGGGAGAGAGTGAGAGTAAAGGATGGGAGAGACTGTGAGAGAGAGTAGGGGATGAGAGAGAGTGTGAGAGAGAGTTGGGGATTGGAGAGAGAGTAAGAGTAGGGGATGGGAGAGAGAGAGTAGAGAGGGAGAGAGAACTTGAGAGAGACAGTAGGTTGTGGGAGAGGGAATGGGAGAGGGGGAGAGAGATGGGGGATGGGAGTGTGTGAGAGATCTAGAGAGTAGGGGATGGGAGAGGAGAGAGAGAGGGGGATGGGAATGTGTATTTATAAAAGAGAGATTTTAGGGGATGGGAGAGGGGACAGAGAGAGAGTAGAAGATGTGAGAGGGTGTTAGAGAGAGAGTAGGGAATAGGAGAGAGTAGGGGGGATGGGGGAGATATATATATATATATATATATATATATATATATATATATATATATATATATATATATATATATATATATATATATATATATATATATAGTAGGAAGTGGGAGAGGGAGGATGGGAGTCTGTGTGAGAGATCTAAAGAGTAGGGGATGGGAGAGGAGAGAGGGTGAGAGAGGGAGAGAGAGTAGATAGTGGGAGAGGGAGAGTGAGAGAGAGAGAGAGAGAGAGAGAGAGAGAGAGAGAGAGTAGGGGATGGGAGAGGGGGGAGAGAGTAGGGAGAGAGAGAGAGAGAGAGTAGGGAGGATGGAGAGTGATGTGATTTCACATGGTGAGTACACGCTTTATAGTGCATACGCACTATGTGAAATCACCTAAAAATGGTCAAAAGAAACTTTGGGACCCATTTCATCTATTCTCTATTTTTGGTCTATTGTGCACTCTGTTATTCCAACATAAATCATGGGTTTCAACATAGCAAACACTATTTCAACACCTTTTGAAGCTAGAAAACACCAAATTCAATCATTGGATACGCAATTTGAAGATTTTTCAAATATTCCTTGTATAGGAAAGGTTAGTGCAATCCATTTTAAATATTGTTTGTTGATATATAGATACAAATTTGATTATAATTTGACATGTTGTTTAATATATAGTGAATTCATTGAAAATTGGATGTTTGAATGAAATGTTATTTTGAAATGGTTAGAAATTTGACAAATCATTTGATATATATTGTGTATTCATTCAAATATTTATAATTTTTATATGTATTTGAATAATTTTTAATTTACACATTTTAAGTAATTCAGATGTTTGAATAATTTGACATGTAGAAATCATCATCATGCCAAGGAAGAAACCAAAAACTCAAACAAATGAAGATAGGAAGAGAGATTTGGAAATTAAAAGAGATAAAATGAAATTATTACATGAACAAAGAAAATTGCAAAGCAATAATTAAGAATTGACTTTCGAAGAGGATTAAGAACCACCAGTACAAAGAAACAAAGAGGAAGAATTGGAAAGACAGAGAATGAATGAGACTATTACACTCAAGAAGACAATTGAACTGTGAAGCTACACCATCTTCCAATGTTGGAGTCATATCATCCACTACACCATCTTCCAATGTTGAAGTCATATCATCCTCTCATGTTGAAGAGATATTGATTTGTAGATCTAATGATATACACACTCCATCATGTCATGTTGAAGGCACAACACCAACACATCAAGTAGCTTATATTCCATCTTTTGCATCTTATTACCAAGGCACATCATCTTTAGTTCAAGGTATGCCAAAATGTTGAAAGAATTGAAGAGATAATAACACCTTCTAGAATTTGTTTTAGAAGACCAAAATATTTGATTGATATTGGTACTAACATTTTGAAATCAATGTCTGACAAGATTAGCAAGTGTACTTGTCAAAGCAAAGTTAATCATATGTGGAGATTATTTTTTGAAGAATTAAATATTATAGGTCAATGCCAATTATTTGTTGGAATGATGAAGAATTTGAAATTTAGGCCTATCATGAAGATTTTTGGGCTAAGAATGATGGATGATTCAAATGAAAAAAGTATTCTAAATAATCTAATGAGTGCTTATGAAAAAGTGGGTTCTAAATTACACACCAAAGATAGTAATAGCACAAGATGAGTACTTACATCGACAATAGTAAGTATCCAAATGAAGAAATGTTGACTCATGAGAAAAACAAGCAAAAAATTAAAAAATGGTAGAGGTACTCTAAGGAGAGCCATGCTAAGGCGTGAGAGATTGGAAGATCCAACAAAAAATGAGTTATGGACATTTAGCGGTAGACTACCACGAAAGGATAAAGAAATTAGTGAAGCTTTGAAATCAATGATCAAAGATTTTTGGAAAAATAACACACATGTTTCCTCTAATCAAAGAGATGTTGCAAAAGGGAGGATTGGTAGCCAAAATTGCAACCCACATGTGAAATTTTTTTGGACTCAACTCAAACACAATTTTTGCAAAATTTATTGGTATGTATCCTCAAATTTGAATAAGTCAAAGATTTTTTGATATGGGTAAACTTTTTTATGTGAAGATAAATCACACATGCACAACTTGTTGTTGTAGGATACATATTGAATTTTCTAACCATTTTGATGTTTTTAGGCATATATGCATATTTTTGCATTCTTAATTTTTTTTGCAGGATTATGACATGAATGAGCCACCAAGATCTTCAAGGGAATTCATATCCAACATTTTATCTGAAATAGGGGACAGCCAACAATTTTACAAGACATCATGCTTGGATAGTACATGCTTATTTTGTGGTTCTTTGCAACTTTTATCAACTTGTCAACATATGGATAGTACACATGCAATTGGAAATGAAATAGTAGATTATGGAAAATTTAAGACAGTGACATATGCTCTAAAAGATGAGAAACATGGTAAAAGATGTTATTTAGTCATTGAAAAGATTCCAATGCATGAGTTCATGAAGATTTTTCATGAAAAGATTATTTACGAGTATGCAAGGCATACCAATAGAGCTCGATGGATGGATTTGCAATTCAAGTTGTGCAAGGATACGTTTCCATAGGATACCATTGTTTCGGTTGTAGATTTCATAGAGAACTACACACTACAACCACAAAATGAGGTGCAAGAAAAGTATTATACTTCGCAATAGGTTTTCATATTTGTTCACATAACATTCATGCATTCACCTACAAGTACAAAGGATGATAGGAAGATTTTGAGGGAGTACCATTTTTACATTAGCAATGATTGATCACATTCTACAGAGTTCATACATGGTTGTTTTCAACTATTTTATGGAGATTTGGCTAACAGGGGCATAACATATCGTTAGCACATTATTTGGTCAGAAAATTGCGTATCTCAATTCAAGAATGCATGGATGTTCTATTGGTTGAGTAGGATGCACAAGTTGTGTAGAATTTAATATATGTGGAATTTCACAAAGGTTGGTTATGGAAAAGGAGAGCACGATGGTGCAGGCACAAGCATGAAAAGAGCCCTGGCTTGTGAAGAACTAAAGTACAAAGATGGAGCAATATTGATAGATGCAAAATCCATAATCCAATGGTGTAACAATACAATGTGTCTAGGTAAGGAAAGTGAGTCTACGATTCATATATTTTTTTGGTTGATAGATAATACTAACATTGCACCATATCAGGATTGTTGCACACTAACAAGATCTAGTGAGTTACACTCTTTTAGAAGATTTGATGTAGGTTCATAGATTATCCACACATGAAAAATGGTATGCTATTGTCAATCACATGAAGAGGAAAATTGGGATGACTGTGAGTCAAATGAATGGGTGGACAAATGGGATATACAGGTTTTGGACCCAATTGACACCTATCATCCCCCACAAGCACTAGAAATGGTAGAGATGGATTTGTCTATTGACCTTGACTGCTTGTCAGATCTAGTGCAACCTAGTAACATATATTTATATATCTTTCTAATTTCAATATGCAACTTTATAACTTTTACCTAAGCATTTTCTGAATTAATGACAGCATTTTGTACATATGTCACTGCAGGCCATGTTTTTGTTGTTATTGCACCTGAGGACAATGAAGAAGGGATAGATTATTATTTGTGTTGTTGTGTCCAAGCCAAAAAAAAAATGGATCACTCAATTATAGATGGTGAAGGTTTAGAGTACCATGTCGATGCGATGGTTGTAATTGGCACATGGCTTAGACAATATTATACGAAGAACCCTAACTTGTGGTTATTCGAGGATTGGCTAAAAAAGAGGTAGATTCTTCATTATTCAAACCTTGTTGTTGCATCAAATGTCCACTTGATAAAATATGGTGGAAAACCACATAATAAGATTATTTGGAAATTTTGTGAGTCAGACCATGAGGCAATACTTGAGACATTAAAATGTCGAGCAAATCCAGTTGGCTCATTAGATTGAATAGGGAGAGAGGGAGAGAGAGAAAGAGTGATCAATTGGATCCAAATAAAATGTTGCAACCTCTTCCCCAAGAATATCCACATGACTAAGGTGGACCATATTTTTATGATATGTAAGTGATGAGATTTAGTTTAAATCATAGATTTTATGTTTTGATTTGTTAGAATCTAGATACATTATTTGAATTTATACTAGATTCTTTAATAGGACCAATTTTTAGATTAGTCGTTTGAATAAATGAAAGTTTAGAATTTTTTTTTAGATCAAAATGTAATGAAAGAGCATGAAAATTGTTAGAATTTGAATTCTTTGTGATGTAAAGTCATGATTTTGTGCATGTAACTAGAAACTTCAAATTGGTGAAAGTAAGGATACAATGGGAGAAGTTTTCAATACTCATCAAGCAAGGGTTATCATAAAACTCAGAAAGAAAGTATTTGTACAAATGGATAATTCTTAATCACAAGCCAAATTCAATTTTTGTCATTCTCTAATTTTAGTGGATTAATCTTATCTTAGATTTTTTACCATGCTAACTCTTCATTTGCAGGTCACTAAAGAAGAGGGCTAATAAAGTTGAAGCACTAGTGATAAAGGGTGAGATGCCAAAATCATCTACAAAATGGTATTATCAATTCACATCCTCAATATTTATTAGTTCTTTTTGTTCAAGTACCATTGTGTGTTAATCATCTTATGCCTAGAATTGTAGCGGATCACAATCATCAAAAAGTAAGAAGGAAAATAGGTCTCGATCTGATGATAGGTTTGTAACATTTTAAGATTTAATTTTGTCTTGAAGGGTAACTAAACAAAGGAGGACTTCAAGGACTAAGGAGGATAAAATACAATCAAAAGAACTCAAGTGGAATGTGTTGAAGCCTATAATGGCCTTATGTAATGATGAATACAAAATTTATGTACAGGTCCCGATAAATGTCTAAGGACCAAAATACAATGTAATGGGTGGGATAGTTTTCATAGTTAAATGCATTCAATAAATCCATTTGACCCTACATAGGTCAATGGAATAGGCTAGGAGATTAGAACATTCATAAAATGCATAGTTTGAAATTTAAATTTTGAATTCAAATGGTTATATGGGCATTTTGGAGGGAATTAGCTTTTAGATTGGTTTTAGGCTTAGCTAAGCCTCCAACTGTTTAGAGTTGGTTGGGACACGTAGAGAGAGTCTATTGAATGACCAAGACATCCTTCGTACGAGCAAAAAGGAAGAAACTAATGTCTCATAGTATAGACTGTCTCAAAAATTTGCATGTAAAAGCTTGGTTTTTTATAGCAATTTGAAGGATTCTTCGGTTTCTTTGCATATCTTTGGATTTTGAATGCATCGTTAAATATTCCTAGACATTTCTTGATGTTCTTAACCAGGTTTTGAATCCAATTAGTAAGTTTATTGTTCAATTTCATAGACTACTGGCTGTAGCAGATAGTTTATTAGCAATTTTGAAGTTCTTTTCAAATAATCATGTTCATTCCATGAAATGTTCCACTATTTCTTCATGGAATGACATTATTATAACTTGTATCATGTTTTCTAAGACTAATATGCTCATCTAACCTAAGGATTTTGGTGGCTACCAAGCAAAAGTTCATGAAAATAAGGGGTAATTGTAGGGTACAAAAATACAACAGAGGGTTTGCCTTAAGGAGGGCATAGTTAGAGTTTTGATTCATGTTACTGATTTTGAAACAATAGCATTTGCACCTTTAATTGATTAGAGAAGTGCTAGCACGTGTGAGATTGGTAAAACCTTAGGTACAAGGGTTTTGAGAGGGCAAATTAGGGCTTATGGGGTTAAGGAACCCTTAGGTTTAAATTGAGTGTGGAATATTCTAATTAGAGGCATTTTAAGAGCCTATGAAAAATTTGGAAACTAGACCTTAAGTCCTCCTATCAATTTCTTTGTAAATGCATCATTCTTACATTGTTAAAAATAGGGGCATTGTGACGGATCAGTGATATTGTCCAAAGGAAGCATATCTCAATTTTACATATGTTTTGTGCAAGGATAAAGGGTATCTAAAAAATCCATTTTTTCAAGGAGTCTTTTGAAAAAAACCAAAATTATCTACCTATTTGTCTTGCTGCTGTCACAGAATTGAAAATTTGCATTAACAACATTTTGGTATGTTGTGCATTTTGGCTTGAAAGGTATTGAAACTAAAGGGAATTTATTGGAGCATGCTAGATATGTCAAAAAAAACTCATTGAAGCCTTAAAACCTCCTAGAGTTGACCATTTGTAGGATTTGACCATGAAGACCTAGAAGGGTCACTTGGCACATTATTACAAATTTTCTCATTTTGGGTTGTTTAAGGGTTCATCATCCTTTCCTCTGCATCAATTTCCCTCTATTTTGTAATCCTTTTTCACAACTTTATTTCTAACATGGTGTTAGTTGTTCAAGTTCATGAATGATCACAATATCCATGACAAGTTTTTAATTGTGAATTGACAAGTTTTTGATCTTCCTTGCTACATGACTATCCCATTTCATTAATATGGTCATTTGAGAACTTATTAAACACAAAACATTAAAAAAAACTTATATCTACCCTTTGAACCCCTTACATGACTCCATTAAGCCCATTTTGTCTTTACAAAATATTGCACTTTTAGTGTGTTTTACATCTTTTAGAGGCTTTGATAGCCTTATTACATTATTCAAGACATTTATAGGTCTTTTCTATCCACCCCTAACCTAGGATCAATCCAAATCCATTCCTAGTGCCCCCTAGGTACCTTGTAGGCTCAATAATGCCATTAAGGCTTACATTAAAACTTGCATTACAATATGATCAATCTATGATCAAAACAAGATCACATGTCCATGATCAAACTCATTACAAGTTTTAATGACCTTAGAGGGCCATTTTTCTTCCAATCCACCTAAGGATCCATCAATATCCCAATTTCTCATCTTGCCTCCTACTTGTGACCTTGGTGCTCCTACACCAATGTTGGCCAACAATTGGAAAATTTGTGTTATCGATTGAGCTACTAGATCTTGTCATTTTCATTTTTTTCCTTGAGAAAATTCTTACACTTAGAATAGCTAATATCTTTCAAAAGTTCTTCATTATCCTTATAAATATTGGATTTGAGTGTAGCTTCAATATTTGGTAGCTTATTACGAAGAGTAGTCATCTCATAGAAAAAAAGTCTTCTAGCCTAAGCTTCTCTTGAAACTTGTTTTATAGTTCTTAATTTCAAAATAGATATGACTTTTTCATTGTAACATGTAGGCAAAGATCTCATAATTTTACTCATGTTCGTCATCATTGCTTAATGTTGTAGGGGCACCAAGGTCATTCTATAAAGATACATTCATTGAAGACACCAAGGACTAAGGAGGAGATCTTGACAACAAAGCCAATAAATTGGAATATTTTGAAGCCTATTATGGCCTTTTGTAATGAAAAATGCAATGTAATGAATACATGTCCAAAAGGTCCTAATAGAGACTTTAAATCTAAAATGCAATGTAAATGGGCTAATAATGCCTTAGGAGTCTAGAAAGACTTATCAATAAGTTTAATCAAGTCATAGGATCAGTTGAAAGGTATTACTATTCATTAGGAGTCAGTTAGAGTCTTTTTGTTAAAAAGTTTCAAATTTGAAATAAGCCTGATGGCTAGTTAGGATTATGGGATTTTTAGGTTTGTTTTAATGTTTTATTAGTTGTAAAGGCCCACAATCAAATAGAAGAGGTTAGAATAGGAATTTATAAAGCTTGGAGAGGCCTAGGATCTAAACAAGAAGAAGAATAAGTGTTAGAATCTGATAAGATTAATAACCTAGAAAACTAGTGCAAAGAATAAATATCTAAACTATGAATGCAAATGATACAAAATCAAAATAGCATCATAGAGTTAGTCTCCAAGAGAGTAATGCAAATTCTGGAAGCAAAATAGCATTAAGAGGATGCAAAACAAGAGATGCAAATACAAGCCAGGTAGCATGCTTATATAGGCTAGGAAGAGGGAGGAGGTGACAACACCAACCAATGAGGAGCAACCATCTATCAGACTAAAGATAGAAAAGTATCTTCCCAAGATATCTAATGGATGCTCACATGTAGGAAGGTGACACCTCACAACCATTCACCTAATAAGACATGCTTTATTAACCTAAGCGAGATTACTACAAGTGTAGGAAAAACCTAGCAAAATAGGAAAAATAAAAAACTACACTAACACCCCCCCATAAGCGAAGCTTAGGTGGATGTAGAAATGGGTCCCGGCAAGTCAAGCCTGATGAGGTACCCATGTGCATAAAATTCCCCCAAAAGAGAAAGAAAAGAGACTCCCCAAAGAAAATTAGGACTCCAAGTGAGAGGAAGAGGCCCCCCCAAAAGATGAAGCATCCCACACCCCCAGCAAAGCTTGCAAATTTTGTCCGGTAGATCCACTTACATCGAACAAGTTTTCTTCCTTTAGGAAAAGGGACAAGATCCAAAGTGTGGTTCCTCATCAAGGAACTATACTCTTCCTGCATAGCTGTATCCCACTCAGAAATACCAAAAGCCTCATGAAAGGACTGTGGATTTGAGACAATAACAATGAAGATATGTAGAGCATCTTGGAATTGTGAACAAGTCTGCTTGGTGTCTGATGGATCCCCAACCCAATCACCTGCAAACTGCAAGGTCTGTCTAGCCCAAAGTGGACTAGAAGATGGAGAATATAGAGGAGAATCATCAACCTATAAATGATGACTAGGAGAGGAAGGAGGTGAGCCCTCTGAATCACTCTCTACATCAGAAGTGGAGGTAGAAGACTGCTCAAGTGAATCTGACCCATTAGAAGATCTATCATGTATTCCAAGTGACTCCAATGTCAAAGTAGAAGGCAACCTTGTGACCATGCTTTATTGGTTAAGTTGATGCAAGTAGTGGAAGTTAAGATGGCCAAACCACTCATGCCATAATCTACTCACATCATTAGAGTGAGTGAGTGAAACAGTCAAAGGAGGATCAGGAACAAAGTGAGAAAACATATAGAGTCGTGACTGATGATCTGCTCTCCCAACTACAACTGTAGAATCATTATGTAACTCACATATCTCCATTGAATCAGGAGTGAACTCAACCTGCTTTCTTAAACTTGTGTGAGTGATGTGGTGTACCGATAGGAGATTAGTTGACAATGAGGGTACATAAGGAAGATCATGGAATGTGCCATCCCCCACATCAATAGACCCTCTCCCACACACCTCAACAAGAGTGTTATCACCCATCAAAATAGAATGCGTAAAACACAGCTCCAAGGATGCAAGTTCTTCCTTAGATGAAGCCATGTGGTGTGAAGCACCCGAATCAAGAACCCAAGTGGATGGTGAGGAAGCAACTGTAAAAAGGGCCTTGCCCTTTCCTTTCCCCTTGTTGTTTTCTTTTTCCTTGTTAGACCTTTCATTAGAACTTTGTTTGATAGACTCAGGAACACTAATATTATTCTTCTCAAGAATGTATGTCAAGTGATCAAGTTGTTTCTACAAACATTTATGTTCATCATGACCAGGTCTTTCACAATAGGAACATTTGACCTTTTCTTTCTTAGGCTTATCGCCCTTGGAAGATGATGTATTAATAGTTGCTTTTGAAGAAATCGATATCTGATCCTTCTTCTCCTCGCTATTCTTTTGTTTCTTATCCTTACTATTGTTGTTACTACTTTGTCCTTGTTGTTCTTTTGTGCGTTGGTTGGCAGCCAAGGCGTGTGACTTAGAGGACTTAAGAGTGCCCATTTGGATTAGCTTTTCTTGTTCTCGAGTGAGATTGACAGCAAAATCATCTAAAGATGGGATGGTGAATTGAGTACCAAGTGCACCCTTAGTAGCATAGAAGGTAGAGACAAACACATAATATTCTGAACTTAGCTTAGAGAGAATACTAAGAATCAACTTGTTGTTCATCTTTCTTTTCAATTCCACATTGTTTTAACTATAGCCTTAGTGATTTTAATTTGGTGAAGAAATCTTGGATTGTGTTGAAATTGCCTGGACTCAAACTAATTAATTCATTTTCCAACATATGACCCCTCATTGAATCTTGTGTGCCAAATAGTGTTTCTAGCTTTGTCCATACTTCATTTGGTGTATCCAAAGACTCAATGTGAAATAGCAAGTCAGGAGAAACAGACAAACACAATGTTCCAAATGCCTCATCACATTTGTTAAACCACTTAGGCTTATCTTCATCTTTATCAAGTTTAGTTTCAAGTCCCATAGTTATCCTATTTAATCCAGCTTTCCTTAAGTGAATTGTCATGAGTGATTTCCACTCAAAGTAATTGTATGGAGTTAGGATGGGCATATTTGTTTGATCCATGATGAAGAAATGCTAAAAAGAAGAGAACCCAACCATGACAATGCCCCCCCCCCCCCCCCCTTTTTACTCAATCAAAGAAGCCCCCCCCCCAAGAAATATGATTTGGCACTTTATTTTAGTGCGTTTACAACTACCACTAGAAAGAAATACTTAGTGGTCTTGATTTCAATGCATTACAAACCCTCATGAAGAGCATATGCTAAAAGTGAAACTTGGGCACAATAATCAAGGAAATAAATAGCACCACTATGATCTACTCAAAAAATAATGCACTTTCAAAAAAAGAATCGCCTCGATACGAGGTCGTATGAGAAAGTTATGATCCTTCGAAGTTTCCAAAATGAGAACTGTGCACAGTCACGGCTGAGAATCTGCAATTTCTGAAGAATTCATGCATGAAAATCAAAAAACAACTCCATTAGTGGATAGAGCACAAAAAAAAAAAGCCAAGTTCATAATAAGATTCATCAAAATCGGAGTCCGTATGATCAAGAACGAGACATTTGAAAACTGCGTTCAAATTTGTGACTACCAATGGAGAGGGGTATGGCTATAGCTTTGCATGCTCGATTCTGCAAAATATACAGCTTGCATGCAAAATCTAAAAGATACCTAGATGGTTTTTTGAGGCTGTAAAAAAAACACAGAAAGCATTTTTCTTGCTGATGTACAAAAGATGTTGCTGTAGTGTAAATCAGACGCCTTTAACAGTAAAAAATGGCTCCAAAAATCAAAAAATGACCCCAGCAACCAGAATATGACATGAAAATGCTGGATCAGCTTCCTAAGTCCATCAATGGCATGCTGGAACCTGCAAAACTGATTGAAAACTCCAAATATGCAAGTTGGTTGTTAGATTTGAGATTGAAACCCCAAAGAAAAACCATTTTTATCAAAACTTTTCTAATTCTCAAGATCATCCAAAGATGCAAGAGAAGAGCAAACTTTTTTTTTCAAAAAACCACAATAAAGTTTATTTGCCCCCCTCGCCGAATCTCTCAAATAAGGAAACTAAAATCTACTCTTGCACATAGAAAAGCTTTGATACCATGTTAGAATCTAATAAGATTAATAACCCAGAAAACTAGTGCAAAGAATAAATATCTAACCTATGAATGCAAATGATACAAAATCAAAATAGCATCATAGAGTTAGTCTCCAAGAGAGTAATGCAAATGCTAGAAGAAAAATAGCATTAAGAGGATGCAAAAACAAGAGATGCAAATACAAGCCAGGTAGCATGCTTATATAAGCTAGGAAGAGGGAGGAGGTGACAACACCAACCAATGAGGAGCAACCATCTATTAGACTAAAGACAGAAAAGTATCTTCCCAAGATAGCTAATGGATGCTCACATGTAGGAAGGTAACAGCTCACAACCATTCACCTAATAAGACATGCTTTATTAACCTAAGAGATATTACTAAAAGTGTAGGAAAAACCTAGCAAAATAGAAAAAATAAAAAACTACACTAACAATAAGAGGGTACTGTACATAAATTCTAGATTTGAGTGAATAAAGTTCAGTTTTTCTTGTCATTTGCACTATTTCTTTGAATGATTTCATTATATCTTCATTGACTAAAGCATTCAACTCTTGTAGGGATGAATTAATACTCTCACATAGTCATTTCATGGTTGTTTAAAGTTATCTTGAAGCATTAAAAGTATCATTGTCTTGTTATTTACACTAACAGTGTTGTAACAGTCCCAAAAAAATTAACTGTTTTGACGGGTTTTATGATGATCTGATCCATTCTTTCGGTATTTTGTTGTTGTTTCTTGGGTTATGTATCTATTATAACATTTTTCAAATGTTACTAACCAATTTGAGTGCAGGAAGAAACATTTAAGGGGTGATCACCGTGACTAATAATGGGAAAAAGAGAGGAAAATGTTGCTACAAGTACACTAGTAGAATATTTACCTTAATGAGGGTATTATTTTATGTTTGGATGAGTTATGAAATGTCCTAAATATGGTTTTTATTCTTTGAATGAGTCTTAGAAGTGACTGGAAGTGGGAGAACCATAAAACCCTTGTTTTGCACCACTTAATGAGAGGGTTTGTTGGAAAGCGTGCATAGAAGAGTCAACTTGGAAAAAGGACTATGGAATCCTTTTTTTGGCATAAAAATACCATACTCTATAAAGTTTGGAAGTTTGGTGCTAAGTTTAAAGCACATTTTCTTTGTAAAAATGACCTAATTATGCCTAATTCTGAGACAAATTGCCATGTTCCGTACAATCTTTACAAAGGAGTGATATCTTGTTTTTAGATCTGTTATACAAATTTGAAAAAGGTATCTAAAACAAGTTTTTATTTTCTTTGTGTTTTGGAAAGTTTGTGAGATAAGGCGAAAAAATAGTGTTTGTTGACCTAATAGAGAGAGCAACCTAGTCAAGGTGGGTAACTTGGTTTATGCATGAACTTGAGTTTTGGGGTTATAAAACCTATTGAAACATGTCCATTTAAGTCTGTTAAAACACTTTGTGAGGTTGGAATAGATAGTTGAAGGTATATTCCAAATTTGTGCATTTGAGTGCCTTTAGGAAGCCTAGTGAACCTTGTGTACCATTCAACTTTGTGAATTTATTATTGAAGTTTTGTTGTTACCTCCTTGGCTCTACATCAGCTAGTCTTGTGGATCCAATGGTGTGGAGTTAAATGGGTTAAGCCTCTTGAATGATTATTCTATAATAAAATATTGAGTGGGTTGTGTTATTGTTTTAGTTACACTTAAGGAAGATATAAGGGCATTGTTTCAAAGAAAAGGGATAGTTAGTTGTTTCTACATCAAATCATTGGTTGACCACTGACCTCTACATCACTTAAGGTGCTATCTCTACTTATAATTGAACAAACTATATCATTCACTTTCTACATAAATGGTGAAATAGTTCACTTTCACTCACTCTTATATATTCATACTTCCCTTAAAGACCCTACAACTCAGATTGCTTAACATACCTATCACTATATAAATAGCTTCTAGCTTTTTACATGTCTTGTGGGTTATCATTTATCCATAGATGTGAGAATAATCTACATCAAACAAGATACTAATCAAATATTAACTTTCTATCATGCATATAAAATTGGCTAGTTGTCTCTACTATCTCATACTCTTCCTAGGATCTCCCATAATTTCTTGAGCATCCCTATACCTTTTTTTAACCTCATGGTTCCTATTTCCAACTACAGAGGATGGAATGTCAACCTCTATATCTTCTTGATGCATTTCATGTTGCATCGGCTTTTCCATATTTTTTGAATCCTCACCACATGATCCTACTTTGTACTAGTAACTATACTTAAGATTTGATGCCTTTGACTTGGTCGATTTATCCTTGTAGCTTTTATCAGCTACTCACTTTGATCATCTAGTATAAAATATTTATACCTTCTAAATGCCTTTTCCTCCATGAGCTTAACATCGCATCTAACTCTTCTAATGTTTGGAAGAAAATTCCTATATTCCTTTGAGGTTTTACTATACCAAACAAAGTACCCCATATCTATACTCATATCTTACTTAGTACATGTGTATCACTTGGAATATGAAAATATATCAAACTTCCAAATATATTGAAGTGACTAACATCTAGCTTCTTCCCTATGAAATCTTCCTCTGGTGTCATCTTCCCTAGAATCTTGTGTGGAGATTTTTTGTATGTGTATACTATTGTACTATATGTTTCTTCCCATAGGTAAGAAGGCTTGTCTTGGTCATGTAGCATATAACACTTTTTGCCTTATATATAGAATGATTCTTTCTCTCAACAACTCCATTCTACTATATATTATAAGGAATATTTCAATCTCTTTTGATTCCTTCCCCGATAT
This sequence comes from Cupressus sempervirens, assembly GCA_028749045.1. Classification (NCBI taxonomy): domain Eukaryota; kingdom Viridiplantae; phylum Streptophyta; class Pinopsida; order Cupressales; family Cupressaceae; genus Cupressus; species Cupressus sempervirens. The sequence goes on along the minus strand of CM053792.1, from coordinate 769,002,670 downwards.
TCCCTTTGTACTAGATGAAGAACAACCTCAAATCTAGTGTCACTCATTAGAAAAGATGCTTTTGTAAACTTCCCCAAAAAATCCTTTACATGCATCATAATGATCTGTGCTTATCTCTAGAATACATGTCACTATCTCTTGAAGAAATTTAAGTTATCCATGATGAATAAGACCCATCCTCCTATTCCATATCTCCCTAAGAAAATGCTAATGGATCAGAATTAATTCATATAATTAGACACTTAGCAAAGGGCCACACTATCTTTTCACCTCTTTAGACACCTTTTAACCACTTCTTAGAGATTCCAAAGGATCAAACTCTGACTCTGTTCCAGCACCAACTAACACCCATTTTGAGTCACAAACCTAATTGGCCAGATTAGGCTAGGTTACAAAGGAAGCACAAGTACTACCAATCTATACATACCAACCATACCAAAATTTCAGTACTACCAATCCATACAGGCTGTACAAAATTGAAACAATAGAGAAAAAGGTAGAAATTCTAAGTTTTATTCAATGTTTGCTGCTCATTGGTCAAGTTTATCACATAGAAGTATGGATATCTAGTATGGTTGGATAGCTTTGTGAATATTCTTTCTATTTCACTTGGAATGAGGTTCTAATTCACTCTACAACTCAAGATATTCCCATTTTACTAATTGTTGTCCCCATTTTGTGCCATTACCTAGGGTTTCATCTATTTTCCCTCATATCTTGAGATTCCACCATGGGAAATTAATGACCCTTGGTGGAATCTGATTTAGGACAAATTTTTTTATGTTCTTTTTGGTTTTAGGTCAAAAGAATGAAGCTAGAGAGAAAAACTTGATGCCTTAGGCATGCAAGATCCATTTGCATGCTAGAAATTCATAGCAATATCTTCCATAACTCACTACAGAGAAGGTTTTGAGGCTTGAAAATTAGTATGTGATCATATTACATGATCCCCCCCATGTTCCAATTTTTGGTTTGAATTTTTTCTCAAGGGGTAGGGTACTTCCTTTGTTAATGGATGCCTAATTGCCTAGATTCCTAAGTGAGCCTTAAAAAACTTAGTTGTTGCATAATTCTCTTGAGATCCCAAGGCTTTAGTATGTTGTATAAAACCAAAAATAGTATCCAAATCTATGATTCTTTTCTTTGGGTTGTGAGGAGATGTTTGCGATTTTCCATGTTCAAGGCTACAAGCCTAGTCTTGAGTTTGTAAAGCAACTAGCCAATGAAAGTTGCATAGTTTGAATCTAATGTTGGATTCATGTTATTTTGGACCTAAATAGACCCTTTACATGCTTGGAAGTCACCCCTAGTCATTATTTTCATTTGTGGGGTTTTGTGTCAAATATGCCTAGGAGCCACCTTTTAGGCACAAAAATGAGCAATATACGTAATTTTTCAAAGGAAAAAATAATTTTATGTTTCTTAGAAGGTTAAAAATGTCCTTAGGGTCTTTAGCTTAAGTTTTAGGTATCTAGGAGCTAAGATGTCAAAAATTGCAAAAAATTGCAAAAGTTGTCCAACCAAAATTGCAAAAATGCTGACAACTTTGCAGGAGTTTGGGAATTTGTAAAAGGATGAGCATTTGGAAATAAGTTATTTTACTATTTTTAAAACCTTTTCTAATTCATATAATTGGAATCAATTGAAAAATGTAAAAATTACACTTTTTGTGCAAAGTTGCATTGTTGAAAGTTGTAAAAGTTGCTCAAATTTGCAACTTAGCGGAAAAAGGGTCATGGGATCAAACTATCTACTCTGTTAGCTCTGGGTGGCTGAGTAAACCCTATCCCCAACCTCATCCTATCCCCTTTAGCACTCAATCATTCTCGGGCACACCAAATCGAAACGTCCCTAAGGGTCACTAAATGCCATAGGACTGCAATATTTGATGGGGCATATCTCGGATCTCATGTGAGGTATGGATGCGATTCTAGTTCCTACAAGACTATGTTGTGAAGAACTACAATAGCCTCTCCCACTTTTTGGAGATCACACTCTATTCTTACTTTACAATGTCATCTCGAATGATGTTGAAACTTGTAGTGTTGGCCAGTACAAAGTTGCCAACTGTCAAATCTCTCTCACCTTTCATCATACGATCAAATTGTCTACTCCATTATCCTTCAGTGCTTAAACATTCTCAAGCATATTGAACAAGAACGTCCCTAAGGGTCACTAAATGTCACAGGGTTGTGATCTTTAACGGGGCATATCTCCAAGATCGTGTGAGGTATGGATGCAATTCCAATTCCTACAGGACCATGTTGTAGAGATGTACAATAACCTCTCTCACTTTTTGGAGATCACACTCCATTTTCATTTTACGACACCATCTCCAGTGTTATTGAAACTTGCAGTATTGACCAGTACAAAGTTGCTAACTGCCAAATCTCTCTCACCTTTCATCATGGGATCAAACTGTCTACTCTGTTAGCTCTGGGTGGTTGGGTAAACCCTATCCCCTTCAGTGCTTGAACATTCTTGGGCACGCCAAACCGGAACATCCCTAAGGGTCATTAAATGCCATAGTGTTGCAATCTTTGATGGGGTATATCTCAGAGCTCATGTGAGGTATGGATGTGATTCTTACTCCTACAGGACCATGTTGCAGAGGCTTGCAATAACATCTCTCACTTTTTAGAGATCACACTCCATTTTCATTTTATGATGCCATCTCGGGTGATGCTGAAACTTGTAGTGTTGGCCAGTACAAAGTTGCCAACTACCAAATCTCTCTCACCTTTCATCATGAGATCAAATTGTCTGCTCTGTTAGCTTTGGGTGGCTAGGTAAACCGTATCTCCAACCTTTTCCTATCCCCTTTAGTGCTCAAACATTCTCGAGCACATCAAACTGGAACATCCCTAAGGGTCACTAAGTGCCATAGGGTTGTGATCTTTGATGAGGCATATCTCAGAGCTCATGCAAGGTATGGATCTAATTCCTATTCCTATAGGACCATGTTGTGGAGACCTACAATAACCTCTCTCACTTTTTCTAGATCACACTCCATTTTTATTTTACGACGCCATCTTGGGTGATGCTAAAACTTGCAGTGTTGGCCAATCTCTCTTACCTTGCATCGTGGGATCGAACTATTTTCTCCATTAGCTTCAAGTGGCCAGGTAAACTTGCCAAATCTCTCTCACCTTTCGTATGTCTTTCTTGATGTGTTCCTAGATTCTAAATATTAATTTGAACTCAGTTGACGTGGCTGTAATGATATATAGGCAGTACTTTACAAAGTGTTTAATGGTTATCTAATTTCAACTTATTATATGATATAGCTGACATATATGCATATAAAGGTCCTATTACTGGTATCAGCATTGTAGGTAATGAATATCTACCAGAAGACAAGGACCTACAACACCTCCCTCAACTACCAGTACAAGAAATTGAATGCATTCTAGACAAGAGGATAGTCAAACAAACCAAGAGGTCTACTTACTATGAATACCTAGTAAAATGGAAACAACATTTATTGGAGCATGCTACTTGGTTGACATTTAAAAACATTAAGAAGAATACTTTCAATTTAGACAAACTCCTAACTAAAGGGACTTAAGTTATTTGGTCTTAGGGAGTGTGGTTTTAGTTGTCCGATCGTATCTGTTGTGATTCTTATAAACTAAGCTGATTTTTTTAAGATCCTTTGTGTTATTGTGATATTTAAATTGGTTTGAGATAGTTTAGTTTTGATTTAAAGTGTTTAAGGCAAGTTTTCTAGAAACAATCTAGGAAAAGGCTTGTTAAGAGCTCATTCCAAAAATGAAGCCCTAACTTGTATTTGAACTAGTGGAATTCTCTAAGATTCTAGAAAATTCAAGTAAGGAGGGTATAATTATAGATTCCTAGAGCTCATGAAGTGTCTCGATGGAAAAACCATGTTTGCATTAGTCCCTAAGTTGAATAGCTTAGTGTATTCAGGTAGGATTAAGACCAAAAAGATTTAAAAATGTTGAATTGAATCGATGGGTGTAGTTTAGTGGTGGATTTGAGTTATTTTTGGTTATTAGAGGAGGTCTGACACCATGCACCAATTGAGGCACCAATTATCTAGTAATTACTTTGAAAACCAAACCTAGTGTGACCTTATTAGGTCTATGTACTTTACATGGGTTAGGTGCTACAAGAATCGAATTGGGAATCTAGGCTTTGAAGTCTTAAATAAATTCCAAAAGGGTGTTTGACTCTACCCATAGAATAGTTAGATTTCAACCTAGGAGGAATTTAAGTCTAGAAAATTAGAGTAGGAGACCTACAAGGAATTCTATGATAGTCAACATTTTGTATTGTATGACAATTTGAGGGTTAAACCAAGAGTTGATTTTTGATCAGTTCAACATAAGGAAGGTGTCCCAATAGAAACTTGGGGTTGGTCAAACCATTGGTGAAGAGTTACAATTATTGGCTTGGAATAGGGCCAGTGTCCCTAAAACAAAAAGGTACAAGATCTTGATTGGAGAAGTACTCACCTTGGAGGAGTTCACAAATGACCCTATCACTTTGGATAGGCCACAAAAATGATGTCCTAAAGGAACAAGATATTAGGAAGGCCACAAGTTTAGTTTGGTAGATTAAGAAGAAGAAAGTGCTTAAACCTCACTTGTTGCTCAACATCTCTACATTAGTGAGGAGGAGATAAAGAGGATAGATGGCTACATAGATATGGAAAAAAATAGATATGGAAAAAATAAGAATATAAAGAGGGGTGGAATAAGAAAGAGTGAGATACAAGGATAGAGAGATATGAAAAAAATTATATAGAGAGATAGAGATAGAGAAATAGGGAAATATAATTATAAAGGGAGAAGGAAAGAGGGAGAGAAGGAAAGATTTATAGAGATAGAGGGTAACAAAAGAACGTGTAGCTAGACATGAAGATTAAAGGAAATAAAAAGATAGTGACAAATGAATAGAGATATAAGAAGAGGATGAATGTGAGATAAAATAGAGAGAGTTAAGGAGATGTAGAGAGACATCTACATGGTGATATAGATTCATAGAGATCATCATATTAATACTTATTTTTCTCTAATTCAAAAAATATTGAAGATATCATTCTAGAACTCTCTTATTGATTTTGTATCGACTTCATACTTAATTTGTCTTATTTAGGTCATCCTTTTTAGGTTTAAGTGTATGTGCATACATTAACGATTATTAGAAATTGTAAAACTTGATCTTCTTATTAAGTAACAATATTTCTATGCTTAGATGAATACACTATTTATTTCTATAAAATTGGTCTATACAATGAAGGTCAGCCATCTACAATCCAAGGTTTTAATTTAGCTAACAAATGTAGAGCTTCTAAAGCTACTAATTTCTTTCATGGAGTTCCTAATAAATCTCAAGGTTCTCATTTAGGTGACCAACTACCAGGAGGTTCACAAATAGACCTGTTGATTTTCCAGTTTTGGTGTTGGGAGGTCTTGGAACATCAAAACCCACTTTGTTACCTTATGGGAAGAAGGTGATTGCTGATCCAATAAGGGGAAGTTAGATTCTTGTCTGCCTTGGGTGAGTGGAATTTGTAATCTATTAGAATGTTGTATTATCTTTTCTATATTCATTTGGAAGTGAGTCATAACCCTTGTTTAGTCCTTGTGGAGTTAGGAGAATTTGGGTAATAGGTTGATTTCTATGGTGCTTCCTTGTGAATACTCTACATCATCCCCCATCTTGAGTCCTTTCTATGACATGCAAGGGAAATATTACATAGTCCAGTTCTAACTTTTTTAAATATTTAAATCATTGATTAACACTCTTCTCGAATAGCAATTTCAGAGTTGAGTGAATGCATGTTTGTGCAATAATTTTTTATATGTTGGTAATACAATATATTAATTTGATAATATTTAAGATTAACCTGAATAATTAAATTTACAAATTTTTTATATAGAAAGAATCATTTATAACCATTGCATTGTACTAAAATGAATCTAATCTACACATTAATCTAGGACACCTACATGGTTGATTATTGTTTGTATGAATGCAAAGTTGGTGTACTTGAAGAATTTTACCTTGGATAACACAAGATAACACAACTCTTGCGATCTAGTGATCCCTCCCAAAGTATTTTCCATACCACTAATCCTAATAGAAAACTTAAGACATAAAATATATGGGTGAAATAGAGGGTAGGAGCATAGTTATAATATCACTTTGTGCATTGGGTTAATACTATAAAGGGTAGGATTGGTGCAATGTTGATTTGTAGGCAATACCATTATAGATCTTGAATTGTTACTATGCTTATTGGGGCTTGTATTATATTATTTGCTATTTTATCTAATGCTCAGTGTATTTTGAATTTGATTGCTTCGATTTGGAATAAACTAGTAGCAGCTATTACTTTTGTTAAGGGAAGTGTTAGGTATATTACTGTAATGGATTTCTTTCCAAGGCATTTGATCCTTTTGTGACTACCTCGAAAACAAGTCAAGCTATCAAGCAATGCCTCTTAAACTTTGTGAGATCGATCTTGACAGATAAATTTTGTTACCAATCAATATTGTATCAAAAATTCAAACTAATTAGGTATTGAATTAAGCTTGATAAACAAATGACAGAGAAGGAAAAATTTAAACATGAACAAGATCATAAATCATATGACGATGACATATTGGAAATGATTAACTTATGCTTAAACAGTGATAAAGTTTATTGTCAATCAATATTCTATCAAAGTTTTGAATAGATTAGGTATTGAATTTAATGTCATACATGAAAGAACATATAATATAAAAGGATAATCAATAATATCACATGTACATTAACAAACACATAATATATTATGATAAACAATAATGTTGTATATGAATAAACATATCATATATTAACCAATAATGTCATAAGTTGAATAATGTCATACATCAAATATAAAATGTCATATATACATCAAATGTGTATCGAATATGTCCACTGATGCCTATATATATACATGTCTATCAACTATATATTTTCCTTCCCATGAAGGGAAGGAAACAAATCTGTCAAGGTCTTCTGTCATCATGTGGAGGGAGACAATGGAGATGATGGGATCCTCCTAACATGCTCGCTCATCCTCTTATTGAGGCTCTTCTCTAAATCAAGCTGATACAAACAAAGTAGATATAAATCAATATTTATTATACATTGAAATCAAATATATGTACACACAAAATTAATTATTTTCTTACCACCATCAAATAGTCACTCTATAAGTCCACCTCAAAGGCTCATGAATGATTAGGCATGACGAGACCCTACAAAAATTCAATCAATATAATCACTTATAAATAACATTAAAAATTTTGATACTAACTATTATAAACAACAACTAAAACCAAGAAAATTCTTTCATATCTCAGTCAATTGTTGTGAGCTAGCCATAGCTACATCCACTTCATGATTGATGGATTGTCAGAGATGAGGAGTTCCGACGTCATGAGCTGCATGTCATACAATACACATTACATGTAACATGAAACATGAAACAAATATAATAAAATGAATTAAATTAACATGAAACAAATGTACCTGTATGTAGCTTGTATGATGTCTATGCTCTGACTTTGTAGTAAATGTTGACGGTCCTATAGAGAACTGATGCACATGCATAATTTTTTTTGTCAATCCTTAATATGATTACTTAATAATAAATATATGTATTAATTTAAATGATTAAATCAATACATACCTCTAGACTCGTGGATGGGACAAAAAATGGGGCTAGAGGATCACTATTAGGCCCACTAATACTCTGACCCTAAATTTTAACCAATGTGAATAGATGCTAATTAATTAATCATTCACTATACATATGAAATGTGATCAAATTATTAAATTATAATTGTAATTTACCTATGTGTCAATGCCAAATATGTCACTTATGAACTGATCAGTTACAAGCCCATCTTCTTCACCATCTCCAACATGAGTGCCAAATGCGCACAAGGATCCTCATGAAGTGCACATGTGACCATGACACACAGAAGGCTTCCCCTCGACTAATGCGCTCATGGAATGGATTAGATTCTATGTCAAAGCATTAATGGTCCCTAGAGCACTAGCCTCTACATGTTCCTTCACAACTGAAGGAATAGCCACATGCTTGCACAATGGCTTGACCAAAGGTTCCCTAACTACATTAGGGTCACAACATGCTCCCAGCCTCTCAAATGATGACCCACCACCTCTACCCTAGGAGTGTAATATATCAAAATAATTGGGGATCTCCCCAAGGACAAACTCACAATACAATTTATTCAAAAAATACATGGGGACCTTGTGATTGTTGCAAGGAGGGGCATCAAAAACCATCCACCATCTATCTCAAAAATTATTTCTAATAGCATCATGTATGGACCAATGGATGGGGAATCTTTTAGTACCCTCTCTAACAATATTTTGCTCATCGGGTTTTCTAAATAATGCACATATTCTACCTTTTGGTATTTAGTTTTTTTTTAACATTTTCATATGACAATTTATTTGCATAAAATATTTTTTGTTCATCCCTCTTAACCCTCCAAATATCTAATTGACCACTAATTTAGGCAATCTAGGTCTTAATGGATTCAAGGGATGATGCCAATAAAGCCCTCATTGGATTAGTTTGTCCAGATTCTTTCAATCAACCAATGAGTCCTTCTAATTCAGTTTTGCCTCTTTCTATTTCGCTTATTATATTTTCTTTTGTGCCAGGTGGAGGACTTGCAATTGGTTCGAGTTGTGGAATTTGTTGTTCTTCTTGGGGAGGTTTTGGTTTTTAGGTTCTTGAGGGTTTTGAGGTTCTTGTGGATTTTTTAGTTGATTATTGACATTTCTTGATAAAAAATCAATTAAAATCTAAATAAATAAACAAATCTAAATAAAAATTGTAAAAAGCCTACAAAACAATATGAAAAATGTATCAAATAATGGAAAATGAAATTTAGGTCACATATGACATGGGCGTGGGTGTGCTTGTGATCTCATATTTCACTAACAAGGAGGCATATCGGCAAGCCTGGTGGTGAAAAGTGTTGTTTTATGCAATTTGTGTACACACTGCTATTGGAAGAAGTTTAAAAAAAAAAAGATAAAATAAATGGGTTGTGGGTATGCAACCCATTTATAAAATTTTACTTTTTTCAAAGCATGTACGTGCTATTTAAAAATGGAAAAAAAAAGTTGTCACCTTTTTGGCACCACAACTCGATGCATATACCCTGAAAACACTTGTTACATAAGAGAGAGGTGGAAAGCTATGGAGGCAGGAATTGCAAGATCCATAGATGAGATATTATTGACGAGCAAAAAAGACATTGCTAATATCAATAATGAATTAAAAATTACAATGAGAGATTGTCCTTATAAAGGAGATCCAAACCCTAAAAGGGTCTAACCTAGGTTGCATCAAAATAATTAATAAAAGAAATTAATTATTAGATGCCTAAAGTTTAGCTTAAGCAAATAGAGTTAATTAGGAAATATCTAATTACTCTAAAACCCCCCTTAAGATAAACTTAGGGAGTAGCTAAAAACCTAGAAACTACTAATGAAAGTAGAAATGGGTTTGGACAAAAAAAGCTTGATGAGTTACCCAAGCACAACCAAATGTTTGTAAAGAGGAGAAATAGAGAGAACCTCATGGGAAAAAATCTATTCCATAAAAAGATGGAAAACGTGCTGAAAGAAACTAGTGAAGGACTAAAGAAGCCTCCAACTAGAGGAATGTCCCAAAAAATAGAAACAAAGTGATCATGAAGAACATCACTAAAGCATGTAGAAGCTACAAAGATCTATAAAAAGATGACTACTGATCTAAAGAACCTCCACTAAAATAGAACCTGAGCAGGTAGAGAAGTTGTAGTTTGCATCAAATTAACAAGAAAACAAAGGAAAATGACTGAACTCAAAAATGTAGATGGCATAAAAACCCAAAGCCTGAAGAGGTGATCAATTGAACCAAGGAAGGATGAGAAACAACAATAGAATCCAACCCTAATGCAGATAGGGTGAGGTGATAGGAAGTTGAGAAAGTGGGCCAAAAAGAACTGTAAGTCAAGGAACCATGATCAAGATGCGCAAAAGAGTACATAAGTGTGTACTAAGGTAATCAATCTCAGACATGTCATGAGACTAATGTCACAAAAGGGACACTCACTAGACAAAGGAAGATGGAAAATATGTTGGAAATGATTGAAAAGATCATGAATGAAGAAAAATGGAACTGGTAAAGAATGTTTTCAATCATTGTTTTGTCATTGATGTCAAACTTTCTACTTGCAGGAATGACAATTGCTTAAGTGATCCAAATACTATCAATTGGTTGATTGACAAGGAGGTGGGAATCAATAAGATGTAAATAGAGTACCTCGAGAAAGGTTGAAGTTATGATGTTGTAATGAAGTATAAGGATCAGATAAGCTATTGATGAAATAGTGTATTGATGACATACTCTAAGAAAAAGAGGATGGATACACTGAGACACATCAAAGATATAATGATTAACTAAGTTCATTGGAGAGAGCCAAGCTAGCTAGTTAGTGCCAAACAAATTCTTAGTTGAAGCCCAGAAAGTTCAACTTTAGTGGGTTCTGAGTGATGTTCAGGTGCCAAGCAACCTTCAAGTGCCGAGTGAAGACCAGTTGTCGAGTAACACAGAATTTCTTCAGGTGCCAAGTGCCAGTAAAATAACAATAGAAGCCAAGTAACACAGAAGGAGCAGAGCATTAGTAAACCAATGATGTCAAGTTGCTACATTATTTGTTAAGTCAAAGATTCGCTAGATCAGCAGCGATAAGGCTGTTACATCAAATTTTGTGAATTAGTTGGATGATAACGATGATGAGTAGATGTCACAGAATTCTATGTAATCCATGCATACCATTTCAAGGCAAATGATAATGGATTTATCATGAATTTTTTAGATGAATCAATTTGGATGGAAAAAAATACTGGTTTCTCAAATATTTGAGTGGGAAATGAAGAACAAAACTTCTTTATAAGGAGCTACAGGTCAGTGATCAAGTGCACATGTATGAGAGGGAATTGGTCATAAGTGTGATCGTGCAAAGAAGCTAGGAGGAGTAAGAATAGAGCATCAAGACTCTGAGTTGATCAAGTGACCATGGAATGCATTGGCATAATGAGTGGAAGAACTCAAGGAGACAGATCTTGAAGGGTGTACAAGCTGTCAGCACTCCAAGGGAGAGAATCCAAGCAAAGAAAGGAGCTGAAGAGTGATATAAAATTTGCATATTTAGGATTGCAATCTTTATCAGGTCAAAACCCTTCTAATACTCTCTTACCATTGTATTAGATATTGAAATCCTACATTGCTAGGTTAGCTTAACAACTAGGTGGATAAGCCTCAGGAAAAGGATAGAGGATCCCCAGGAGAAGGATAAAGAGATCCTTAGGAGAAGGACAAGAGATCCTTAGGAGGAGGATAGAAGATCCTTAGAGAGGGATGAAAGATTTTTCTGAGAAGGTGACTGTAAATCCCATGGAATTGGATGAGCCTAACAATTCTATGTAAATCCTTTAACATGGTGACATTCTAAGTTGAATGTTCTTAAATCCTTTAACAGGGTCACATCTTACAGTGTGAAAAGCCTTTAACAGGGCAGACCATCAGAAGTGGTTGAAATCAATTGCGCAGTTATTTTTTGGGTATCATCCCCACTCCAGTTTTACCTTCTTATTTCTTGAGGGTTTCTAGGTCATCAAAATCCTTAGTGTTATGGTGTGATGCATGTTTACTTTTCATGATTGTTTAATGTTTAATTGCATGCATGCATGATAATTTCAGTTATGTGCCATTAAGGATTTGTAGAAAAGGTTGTATTGCACATCATTGGACTTTGGATAACTAATTCAACCCCCCTCTCAGTTATTCTAAAAGAATTCTAACAATTGGTATTAGAGCCCATTGCTGATTTGTTCCAAGGTAGTAGCAGTAGGAAGATCAAGATGTCCAAGAGAGAAGTTCCCAAGATGAACAAAGACAACTTTTTTGCATGGCAAAGTTTGATGAAGCTACACCTTGAATCAATAGGTGACTATGCACAGTCCTCAATCACAGTTGATAATGTAGACCTCGCAGGACCCCTTACTGTAGATGACATGAGCAAGAAGTAGGAGCACAATCAAGTGATGTTAGATATTGGTTCAACTCTAAGCTATGCCAAGTATGATGACATCAAAGGATCTAATACTACACATCAGATGTGGGAAAGATTATCAAGAATCTATGGAGGAGATGATAATGTCAAAAGAGCCAAAAGAGAGAGCCTAAGAGGAAAGTTTGATGATATGAAAATGGAAGAAGGAGAGAATGCTACTAAATATGGTGCAAGGATGAAGGAAGTAGTAAGTGCCATAAGAAGCCTAGGAGGATAGCTAGTAGAAGAAATAGTATGTAGCAAATACTTGAGAACTTTGCTTCCCATCTATGCTATAAGAGTATCATCCATCCAAGACCTAAGGTGTATACCAGGCAACACATTATCATATGAAGGGATAATTGGAAGACTCATTGCCTTTGAGCTATCCAACTTTGATAACTACAAGCCATAAAACTTTGAATCTGCATTCAAAGCCAAGATGGCATTAAAAGACAATGAGGAGATGCAAACAAAGAAAAAGAGTGGAAAAGGAAAGTATGTATCCAGTGACAACAACACTGATGAAGATGATGTGGATGAATTGGAGGCATTACTAGAAAGAAGATTTCACAAAGGAAGAGGAAAATGCAAAGGTAAGCTTCCAATCATTTGTTTTAATTGTAATGAAGTTGGTCACATCGCAACCGGATGCACAAAAAAGAAAAATTACAAGGATGGAGGCAATTTTGAGAACAAGAAAGAGGACAACAAGGACTACAGAGGTAAGGGCAAAAGATGCTACATTGTTGAAGAAGACTCTGATGAGAATGATGATGAAGTAGTCTATGTGGCTATGAAAGATGAATCAAATGAAGATGAAGCAACTACCCTGGTAACCTGCATGAACAAGAATGATAGATGGATCATAGATAGTGGATTCTCTCATCACATGACTGGAGATAAAATTAAGTTCATTTCCTTTACTCAATATGAACAAAATAGTGTTAGATTTGGTAACAATGCACCATGTTAGACCAAAGGGAAAGGTAGTATCAAACTTACTGAAAGGATATCATGTGATAATGCATTCTATGTTGAAGGCCTGAATTATAACTTGTTAAGTCTCTCATAGTTAGGCAACGTAGGATACAAGGTTGAATTTGGAAATGGAATTGCTAAGATCTATGATTCTCAAGGAAGTCTAATAGGAAAAGGTGACTAGACTAGGAGTAATTTGTTTTATCTAGAAATGAAAGATGCTTCTTGTCTCATTGTTCAAACTGATGATGTATGGTTATGGCACAAGAGGCTATGTTATGTAAATTTTGACAATTTGATAAGCATTAGCAAAATGAAGAAAGTCAAAGATCTACCAAAGTTGAAGAAACCTGATAACACCATGTGCAAACAATGCCAACTAGGGAAGATGACCAAGTCAAATTTCAAAAGCAAGACTTATACTTCTAATGAAGTATTAGAGTTAGTTCATACTAACTTATCTGGTCCTATTGAAGTACAAAGCTACAAAGGTGACATATACATAATGCTATTTATAGATGACTATTCAAGGATGATGACAGTCGTGTTCCTGAAACAAAAATCAGATGCATTCCAAATGTTTAAATTGTACTTGGCAAGAGTTGAGAAAGAGTCTAAAATGTCTCAGATCTGATAGAGGAGGTGAATTCACATCAAGAGAATTTGAAGAGTTCTACAATGAAAGAGGAATCAAAAGGTAGACATCAACACCTAGAACTCCAACTCAGAATGGTATAGTAGAGAGAAGGAATAGATCAATTATTGACTGTGCCAAGACCTTAATGATGGAGAAAAATGTTGCACTCAAGTACTAGAGAGAAGCTATAAGTACTATAGTCTACACACTCAATAGAGTTCAAGTCAAGAAAGGTACAAATGCAACACCTTTTGAATTATGGTATGGGCATTCTCCTAATGTAAAACATGTCAAAATATTTGGATGCAAATTCTATACATATAAAGAGTCTAGAAATGGAAAGTTTGATGCAAAGAGTGAGGAAGGCACATTTCTTGGTTACTCTACTAGAAGAAAAGCTTATAAGTGCTTGAATATTAATACTAACAAAGTAGTAGAAAGCACAAATGTGAAATTTGATGAGCTTGCAGAAGTTCAAAGTATTGAGAACACCAAGAAAGTAGAAGAATACGAGACCTTTGTATAATTTTATGAAGGTATATCTAATAATGGTGAAGTGGCAACTTAGAATGACAATTAGCAACAAAATTTAGTATCTGCCAAGTCACAGATAGTGAATGTCGAATAGTAGATAAATTCAAAAGCCTAGTTGCAGAATATAGAGAATGTTCACTTAGATTCTAAGAATAGCCAACATGAAGGAAATGAAAAAATACCTGATGAAAATATACATGAAGATTTAGATTTTGAAAGAGACAATATGAAAATAAGGAAAGAACCAATATTGGCAAAGTATGTAAGAAGAAATCATCTTGCAGATCAAATTATTGGAAATAAAGAGGCAGGACCAATGACAAGGAAAAGACTCAGAAGTGAAACATGTCTGCTCAGCAAAATGGAACCAAAAATAGTAAGTGAAGCCATAACAAAGGATGACTAGTACAATGCTATGAAAGAAGAAATAGAACAAATTGAGAAGAACAAGACATGGACCTTAGTTTCAAGACAAACTGACAAGAATGTGATTGGAACCAAGTGGGTGTTTAGAAACAAGTTAGATGAAAATTTGGTGAAACCACAAGAAACAAGGCAAGACTAGTTTGTAAAGGGTATGCACAAGAAGAAGGACTAGATTATGGAGAAACTTTTGCTCCAGTTGCGAGAATGGGAGAAGTAAGGAACTTGCTAGCATATGTAGCCTTCAAAGGATTTAAAGTCTATCTAATGGATGTTAAGTCTATATTTTTGGATGGTATACTTGAAGAGGAAGTCTACATAGAGCAACTAGAAGGTTTTGTTGATGAAAATTACAAAAAAAAGGTATGTAGATTGCATAAGGCTCTATATGGATTAAAGCAAGCCCCTAGAGCTTGGTATGAGAGACTTCACAAGTATCTAGTGCAAATAGGATTTGAAAGAACTGATGATAACAACAACATGTACATCAAATCAGAAGAAGGTAAGGATATTCTTGTATCTGAAATATTTGTGCATGATATAGTTTTTGGAGGAAAGGAAGTACTTTGCAAAAGTTTTGCCGAGAAAATGAAACATGAGTTTGAAATTTCTATGTTTGGAGAACACAAGTTCTTTGTTGGGTTGCAAGTACATCAACTAAAACATGGTATATTTATGACACAATCAAAATATATCAAGGAGATACTCAAGAAGTTTGGATTAGAAGACTCCAAACCAGTCAGCACACCAATGGCAATAAGACATAAGCTATCTAAAAATGATGAATCAGCTGAAGTCAATCAAACAATGTACAGATCCATGATTGGAACACTATAATATGTTGTACATAGTAGACTAGACATAGCATTAGCAGTTGGAATAGTGGCTCGATTCTCTGCTAATCCTAGAGAAAATAATCTCATGGTAGTAAAAAGGATAATGAGGTATCTCAAAAGAACTGATGATTTTGGCCTATATTACAAAAAGAATGAGAAGTTTGAGCTCAATGCATACATAGATGCAGATTGGGGAGGCAACATTGATGATAGGAAAAGCACAAGTGGAGGAGTACTATTCTTAGGTAAAAGGCTAGTTACTTGGACTAGCAAGAAACAAACATGCACATCTCAGTCCACTGCAGAAGCAGAATATGTGGCAGTAGCAGTCAATTGCACAAACATTGAGTGGCTCAAACATCTATTGAAAGGAATGAAAGAAGAGGTAACCAAACTTGTGATACTGTATTGTGATAATACAAGTGCTATAAACATATCCAAGAATCCAGTAGTGCATGCAAAAACCAAGCATATTGCAATCAAGTATCACTATGTCAGAGAATTGGTGGAAGACAAACAAGTAAAGATGGAATACATTCACACAAAAGAACAAACTGAAAATATCTTCACCAAACCATTGCCCAAGGATGCTTATGAATATCTTAGAGGCAAGTTGGGGGTAATGCTCCTAACTCAAGTAGTCTAAAGCAACATAGAAGCTTCCCTAAATCAACAAGAGTAGATCATTGAAAAAGAATGATGCAGAGGATGACAATAGGAACAGAAATTTTAGATTAGTCACAAGCATGGTGATAGAGGGAGAAAACATAAGATGCAAAGCTTATCCTTAACATGTTAAAGATGCTACATCTTTGGAATTTATGTCAAAGACGAAGATATATGAGAAACTAATCAATACAAAGTAAGAGTGAGATATATATGAGCGATGTATATCAAAGATGGAGATTCAGAAGAGATAAGAATAAACAAGCAACTATGAAGGATCAAGAATACAGAGTAAGAATGTAGCAGTCTAGAGGGAGAAGTAGAACAAAGGATTCAATTTGTGTCAACAAAAGGAGTTATATATCAAGCATAAAATGTATGTAATTTTGGTGGTAACTAAGTTGATCAACTTAATCATTTGATCAGTTTGGTTTACCATCAATGCCAAAGAGGGAGATTGTTGGAAATGATTGAAAAGATCATGAATGAAGAATAATGGAACTGGTAAAGAATGTTTTCAATTATTATTTTATCATTGATGTCAAACTTGCTACTTACAGTAATGACAATTGCTTAAGTGATCCAAATACTATCAATTGGTTGATTGACAAGGAGGTGGCAATCAATAAGATGTAACTAGAGTACCTAGAGAAAGGTTGAAGTTATGATGTTGTAATGAAGTATAAGGATCAGATAAGCTATTGATGAAATAATGTATTCATGACATACTCTAAGACAAAGAGGATGGACACACTGAGACACATCAAAGATGTATGGATTAACTAAGTTCATTGGAGAGAGCCGAGCTAGCTAGTTAGTGCTGAATAGATTTTTAGTTGAAGCTGAGAAAGTTCAACTTTAGTGGGTGTCGAGTGATCTTCAGGTGCCAATCAACCTTCAGGTGTCGAGTGAAGATTAGGTGCAGAGTAACATAGAATTTCTTTAGATGAAAAATTCCTATAAAATAACAATAGAGGATGAGTAACATAGAAGGAGTTGAGCATCAGTAAACCAATGATGTCGAGTTGCTGCATTATTTGTTACATCAAAGATTCGCCAAATCAGAAGTGATAAGGCTGTTACATTAAATTTTGTAAATTAGTTGGATGATAAGGATGATGAGTAGATGTCACAGAATTCTATGTAATCCATGCAAACCATTTCAAGGTGAATGCTAATGGATTTATCATGAAGTTTCTAGAAGAATCAATTTGGAGGGAAAACAATACTATTTTCTCAAAGATTTGAGTGGGAAATGAAGAACAAAACTTCTTTATAAGGAGCTATAGGTCAGTGATCAAGTGTGTATGTATGAGAGGGAATTGGTCATAAGTGTGATCATGCGAAGAAGACAAGAGGAGTAAGAACAGAGCATCAAGACTCTATGCTGATCAAGTGACCATGGAGTGCATTGGCATAACGAGTGGAAGAACTGAAGGAGATAGATCTTGAAGGGTGTACAAGTTGTCGGCACTACAAGGGAGAGAAGCCAAGCAAAGAAAGGAACTAAAGAGTGATATGAAATCTACATAGTTAGGGTTGCAATCTTTATCAGGTCAAAACCCTTCTAATACTCTCTTACCATTGTATTAGATATTGAAATCCTACATTGCTAGGTTAGCTTAATAACTAGGTGGATAAGCCTCAGGAAAGGGATAGAAGATCCCTAGGATAAGGATAAAGAGACCCTTAGGAGAAGGATTAGAGATCCTTAGGAGGAGGATAGAAGATCCTTAGAGAGGGATGAAAGATTCTTTTAAGAAGGCGACTGTAAATCCCATGGACTTGGGTGAGCCTAACAGCTCTATGTAAATCCTTTAATAGGGTGACATTCTAAGTTGAATGTTCTTAAATCCTTTAACAGGGTCACATCTTACAGTGTGAAAAGCCTTTAACAGGGCAGGCCTTTAACAGGGCAGACCATCAGAAGTGGTTGAAATCAATTGGACAGTTATTTTGTGGGTATCATCTCCACTTCAGTTTTACCTTCTTATTCCTTGAGGGTTTCTGGGTCATGAAAATCCTTAGTGTTATGGTGTGATGCATGTTTACTTTTCATGATTGTTTAATGTTTAATTGCATGCATGATAATTTTAGTTATATTCCATTAAGGATTTGTAGAAAAAGTTTTATTGGACATTATTGGACTTTGGATAACTGATTCACCCCTCCCCCCCCCCTCAGTTATTCTAAAAGAATTCTAACAAAATAAAGGCAAAACATCAACCCCCCATGGCACTTTATCAAAATAGTGCATGTACAATAAGGCACAAGATATAATGAATCCCAAGAATATAGTAATTTGTATGAATGTCCTCAGATGACACTACTAGAATCAGAAGGCAAAACAAGGCAAACAACTAAAACAAAAAATACAGATGTAGTATGACACTTTATCTTAGTGTGTTTGGAAGAATGCATACAAATGATGTCTAAATAGACCAAGAGAGACATAAGACTAATATAGTAGATAGTACAAGTCATGATGAATCATCTAAAGAAAAGAAATTGATCCTTAGACCTGACACAACCAAGATATCCACCAAAATGCCAAAATGTAGAAGACTAAATAGATTATGCCTCGAGTATATTCTGGAAAAACAACCAACATCAATGGAAAGAGCTCAGAAAGAGCTTTCTAATGATATAAAGAATTCCCAAATCAAAGATCAAATGCTCAAGATATACCTCCTAGAGCACAAAACTATACCCCTAATTTTGATAGTAGAAAAAGCCAACAAAACAACATCAAAACTTAAGACTACCTATACCACTATGACAAGCTTAGAACCAACTTTTCGGCGATATCACATTTGCAAAAAATGGAGTCCATATGCTCAAGATATGAGCAAAAAGCCAAAGATAGGTCCAAAAAAAGGCCAAGAAGGTGACAAGACGTAGTGATTCAATCCTAATGTGGTGTTGATATCAGCAAAGGACGAGCCAAAATTTGATGGTCAAATAGCCATTGAGGTAAAAAAAAAAGCCATAAAAATGACCCTTGTTGAAGAAAACATCCAATTGCCAGAAACAAGAGCTAGAAAAAAGGGTCGGTGCCAGATTAAAAACTGGTGGCCAATAGAGTATACGACATGTGGAAAATAGCATGGGCATAAAAATGATAGTTGACCCCATAAACTATGGTCAAAAGCCATAACTGCAAGCCAATTCCATAAAACATGCTACAAATCACAACATGAGCACCACCCATGTGGAGCCAAAAATCCATAACAATAGGAAGAATTTTTTTTCTCCCAATGGTTAATTCATCAATAAATAATGCTAACCACACATTTACTAGAAAACAACCAAAGAATGAAAGCATCTGCCAATGGAAAGAGAAAAAAAATGTTCTCTTCAAGAACAATGTGTCATAAACAACACAATATACACCCACCATGAAAAGAGGAAAATCGACCACAAAGAAATAGAAAATGTTGATGATGAAGGACCCAAACCTACACCATTACCGCCAAAAGAAAAAACAAGATGTGATTGAAAGACAGAGTCAAATCACCATTATCTACCAATAATACCACCAAGAATTGTGTGGGTCCAAACTGAACTATGGTGACTAGGCATTCAAAATGGAGAGCCCTCTAATTGCACAAATCCACATTATTTCATCCCATGAATCTTTGTGATGGAGATGTGCATGGACAAAGAAATAAGGATGGCTAAACATGTCAAAAAATACCAAATATGTCATAGGATAGGAGTAGTTGACTGCCTGCAGGAGGCAAGGAGCATAGAGGCCGCACAAAATGGTGGTGGTAGCAAATAAGGGCTACAAGTGGAAGCATCCACATGGGTTTGAAGCTAGTCAATGATGAGAAATGCCATGTGGGAGAAGAAATGACTAACAAATCTCATCTTTGAGGGCACCAAAGGGTTCCAAGCTAGCACGAAACTAGCAAGTGTAGCAGGCAAAGGGAGCCAAAGGCTAGCCATGAGTGCGCACACATAGGGTGCGAATAGGAGTAGGACCCAAATAGTTGAGAGCCAAACACAACATGGGTCTCCATCAGCATGACATACCATGAAGCCACATGAAGCCTTAGGAAGAAGGGTTGCTTGCATCAGTGGATTTGTAGACTTTTGCCAAAAATAGAGCTACCAATAATAGGTGGCATGAAACTTGCCACCAAAAAATGTCCTAGCTTGTATGTTTGAAAAAATATGTAGTAAAAAATGAGCAGAGGCCATAGCAAAAAGAAAGCCATCCTCTACCCAATCATCACCGAGTACAAACAAGAAAACTCATCTTTCCTCCTCCAGGTAGAAAAAAGCAGATTAGCATGACATGTAGAGATCAAACCCTAGGAAAAAGAGGGTTTTGCTGGTTGAGTCAGAAAAAAAAAACTTGACAAATCCTCTAATGGTGCAAAAGGTGGATGGTAAACACCAAAAATCATGCTATACCACCAAAAAATACCACTCATCCTACTGTAGAGCAGCTACAGTTAATCTATGACTGGCACATCTTTCCTTGGTTTGTGTGTTTAGGTCAAAATGTTCTAGATGCAAAAAAAAAATTGCCTCGAATTTCAACACCATCCAAACTAGGTGTGTTTTATATGAAAATGGGGGTTTTCTAATGCTCTAAGCTCAACGGTGATGTCTATTTGGGCTCAAAGTGCACCAAAAATCAGTGGCCTCCTAGATCCAATAAAAAAAATAATGAAAGCTCAGATCTAAAAACCAATGTCAGATCCGATGCGAAATCTCTCATGAATAGAATAGGGGCATGAAGATCTAGAGCTCTAATACCATGTTGAAGTTGATGACCGATCAACCCCACAGTTCCCAAGAATCACTTGCATGCAAACACCTATTACATAAGAGAGAGGTAGAAAGCTATGGAGGCAAAAATAGCCAGATCCATATATGAGACTTTCTTGATGAGCGAAAAAGAGATTGCTAATATCAATAATGAATTAAAAATTACAATGAGAGATTGTCCTTATAAAGGACATCAAGACCCTAAAAAGGTCTAACCTAGGTTGCATCAAAATAATTAATAAAATAAATTAAGTATTAGATGCCTAAATTTTTGCTTAAGCAACTAGAGTTAATTAGGAAATATCTAATTACTCTAGAAAATACATCATAATACAAGATAGATTTGAAGGAACTATCATTGTTTCCATTCTTTTTATAAGGAAATATATCAAAAAAATTTGGATTCAAGAGCCATTCACTAAATACACAAAAGAGGTATTTAATTCATATTAAAAATTGTAATTACTCTACCATATATTACATCTTGTTCTTTTATTTTTCTCTCTCCCTTTTTGGGTTTGTCTCAAAAACTATTAATATTTGTCTTGTTGCCTTTTCAAAAAACTACAAATTATAAGCTTCAGAACTTTACATAACTATAACTAATTGGATATTTAGAAATAAAAGAATAAAGTACAAAACAAATGTTAAATTTCATTGGCCTCTTCTTCTACTATAACATATTTGGCTTTCTCAAGCACCTTCATGTAGATTTCAATCCATTTGGCTATCTAGGCATGAGTTGGCCATGTAAAAATAGAAATGGTAGGATTAAAGGCTTGCAAATCACTCCATCTATAGTAAACAATCTATTAGGCAATCTATGGAAGGTATTAATCTTGAAATCCTTGTTAGCATATCAAAATGCAACAATTCAACTTTAATAATAATAAAATGGTATTTGTGCTTATAATTTGAAGATGATGTAAACTAATAAAATGTGTAGGATTGGATGAATAAATGATGCCTATAATTTTTTTAATTTATTTGAGTAATAATTTATTTATATTTTAAAATTTTGAAGTCCCTTTTTAAACTGTAAAAAGAATAGGGTGTAGTTCATATCAAACAAGTATATGCAAATCATCTTTCTTTGTTTTGATTTGAAGATATCTTATAGATGAAATGTATATCTAAGGAAGAAAAAAATAAAAAAATACTTTTTATGTATATTTTCTTTGTTATAAGTACTCAAGGTCAACTTTATCAAGATTCAACAATATTTTTCTCTTGTCAAAACTTGTCTATCAAATCTACACATTTTTGGAAAAAAAAATTATATATTCATGAAGAGGACTCTCTCCTCTAGAGATAAATTTTTTTTTTATATGATTTACTATTTTTTTTCATTTTTTGAGGGAGTATCTTCTAAAATGTTGAAATATTAACTTATAATATTTTGAAATTATAACATATTATAACTAATCAAAACACACAAAAATTTATATGATGTTTAAACTGAATAGAAGATCTATAAAAGGGTATTTCATTTTTTGAAAAAATTTGAGTTTTGAAAGAGAAATGAGATTTGACCAAAATAGGTTTTGGTATCCTATAAGGTGACACAAATCTGTGCTTTTACATGTGGAAACTATCTGGAATTCTTGCTTCCAATATTCCTATGATTTAACCTTCCCATATTCATCAACAATTGAATGGATCCATGAGTGTACCATACTTTTTACTGCCTTCTATTTATCTCCAAGTTTCTACTTCTCTTGGTTCATATAAGCTAGATTCTTGGAAATTGCCTCAAGGAGATCAATAGTATTCATTATTTTGGTAGGTGCATTAGGATCCCTTTAGGTAACTTTATATAATCTATTCATTTCAAATTTTGAGGGGCTCTGCATCCTTCCAATTTTAGTCAACTTTTCAATTCCTTTGTTAAAGAAGTCTAATATACTTGAAACATTATTATATCCTTCAAAAACTTAATAGCATTTGTTAGAAAACAACTTTCATCCTATAGGATAGGACTTCTTCCAATGTGTTGAAGAAACAATCATGGTGATCAATTTTCTTAACTAATTATGTACTTGGAATTTTGTCTTTGATCTCAACAATGGTTCTTTGAACAACCATAGCACTATAAATCTCATTTGAACTCTTTTCTCTCAATTCTTGTTCCAATCTTCAATTCTCCACATGCATTTTATTAATAAAAAAATTCATATCCATTTCTCTATGTTGTAGTTCTTTGATCATCTCCTTTATACACATGAGCTAGGGTTGATTAAACATAGACTGATGTGAGTCTTGAAATAGTAAGTTCTAGGTTTGTGTTCTCCACAGTGTGAATTTGGGTCATTCCCTCTTCACCTTTTGAAATGTCAATAAATTTTGGTTTATTTCCTTAAATGTCATCCAAGTAGCTAATCTCTATATACCTTTTCCAATGATCCAAATTCTAACACAAAAGTAGAATCTTCTTGTTTTCTAACCTAATCAAGAAAAAATAATTCCTTGAGACTTAGCCCTTGAAGAATCAAGATATCTCTTTTATTCATAATTTTTGTGGCCTCGTGGTTTGTACATGTGATATTATCCAAATCTAACTCTATTATCATTCACTGAATTATTGCAACATGGGTATAAGCACAAAGTTGGGTCATAATTCTATGGAAGTCAAATCCACGGAATTGGACCTCTTAGAAATGGGTACCCGATTTGCTTAGAATCAGGTACCCATTTCTAAAATCACACTTTGGCTACCTGAGCCATGATTCAAAAATTGGGTACCCAATTTTTGAAGAGTGCATCGGGTGCTCGAACTGCTTAAAAATTGGGCACCCAATTTGTAAAATATCAGGTGCCTAATTTTAAAAATGAGGTACCCAATCTCAAAACGTTACAAATACCCCTTTTAGCCATTTTTAGTGTCATTTTCAGCATTTAGAAAATGAGAGCCCAATTTTCGAGCAATATGAGAGCCCATTTTTTACCTCTACTAACTGCACCTTGCTGCTATTTTCTAACATACTAGGTATTTTATTATGTTTTGTACTATTTTACTTAATTATTTTTAGTTTTACATTTTATATATCATCAATTTTATTTTATTTTTCAATTTTAGTATACATAAAATTGTAAATTTTCATTGTTAATGAGTATTATCTTTATATTATTGTATCTATTAATTTAAATAATAGTTTTGTAGATGTTTATTTAAATATTATTATTTTAGATGTTTTGAAATGTATTTAATATGTAAATTACAATATTGAATGATTAGATTATAGATTTGAATTCATTGTTTAAACATGTAATTACAAATAAATATTGATTTCAAATAACTAGTGATTAATTATAGATTAGTTTGTAAACCATAAAACTAACTATATTTGTACTTGTCTTTAACATCGACCTAACCATATAACTATACAATAAAACCCTAAACATATAACTAAGTTTTTAATCATGTAACACATCGCCAATGGATCCAAACACAAAACTTAGTATTTAATGATTTCACTTATTGTATTGTACTTTTTTTCACGGATCAAAAATGGATGATGTAAACTATTTTATAAATGTATATTATTTCAGCATTTCATACTCTATGACATGTATAGTGGATCATTGTGCATTCCAAATTAATTTTCCAAGTGGCATTCGAAACAAATGTATATTATTTAAATGGATTGAACTGTTGGAAATGAGAATGAAGTAACTGAGAGGGGGAGGGGGTGAATCAGTTGCTGCAAAAACATTTCACAGTCCCTTAGATGTCTAAAAGTTTGATCTATTTTACAGATTAATGAAACTTGATATTGCAGCAAATAATAACAATCATTAAGAACTGATATCAAAACAATTCAGCAAACTCACACACTAGAGACACCAGATTTAACGTGGAAACCCAATATGGGAAAAACCACCAATGTAACTAGTTACTATTTTTCACTCTTCTGAAGTGAGCCTTGCTAGGAGTCAACCCTGTTAAAGGTTACAAAAACACACTGTTAGGTGTGACCCTGTTAGAGGATTTAATCACCCTGTTAGGAGTGGCCTTGCTAGAGGTCTTTAGAACAGTTCAATTGAACTGTCACCTTGTTAGAGGATTTACAATAGGGTTGTTAAACCCACTCTGTTAAGAGATTTTGAGTTCACTATTACAATGGTTAGAAAGCAACAATGAAGTGACCTGATATAATGTGCAACTTATCTTTGCTGATTGCAGATCTCTGTTATGCTTGACTAGATCCTTACTGATCACATACAACTTTGCAGCTCCTTCAATGCATCTGATCCTTCATCACACTTCTTCAACATTCGCTCTTATGTTCAATATTCGCTCATCCCATATCCATACATTCGCACTCTTATGTATCCAAACTCTTACATCTCACGAATTCACAACTTGATCTTTCATATATACCTTACAGATTATCTTAGTCGGCTCTAATCACTGACCAATAATCAAACAAATACAATAGTCGGCTAGAAATAATTAAAATTACAAACTAAAAAATCCCTTTACTGGCTGACACTGCTTGGTTAATACTGTTCAAAAAATAATTCCTATGTTAACCGACCGAGCCCGGTTAGTACAGAGAATTCCATGAAATCCTTCAGTCAACGAGTGAACTCGGTAAGCACTGAGTTCCCTGTGATGACTGAGTAAGCTCGGTGAAATCGACTCCACTTTGATGACCGAGTGAGCTCGGTGAAAACTGACTTCTCCATCTTTTCTTCGATGACCGAGTGAGCTCAGTGAAAATTGACTTTTCCATCTTTCCTTCGATGACTGAGTGAGCTCGGTGAAAACTAACTTTTCTTCGCTTACCTTCCCAGTTCGGTAAACACTCTGTCATAGTTTCCTTCGATCACGGAGTGAGCTCGGTAAGTACTGAACTTCCTTCGCTAACTAATTTAGCTCAGTAGAAGCTATCTTTATAGTGTAATATACATCAATGCTCGGTAGACTCTGTAAACTACTATGCTTACCTTGTGAGCTCGGTAGACTCTGTCTGATGACTGATATGACATTTGTGTAACATCAAAGACAACACTATCCAACAATCTCCCTCTTTGGCATTGATGGCAACACAACATGTCATAACAGAATGAAATTTTGAAAACAAGATAACAGACTTCTCCCTCTTTCACTAGTCTCCTTTTAAGGAGTTTCATAGCAGATTTTTTTAAGTCTCATAAATTTCAAAAGGATATGACAGTAAATCTCTCCCTCTTTGACAACACATGCCAAAGACAATAGAATTAAAGTGAATTGCAATGTACCTATAGTACTAATTCATATGCAATGATTTCTGATTAAACTACATCAATAGATAAATCTTCAATCTGGTATGTGTTGATGCATCACTCAAGCTTCCTTTAGTGAACTTCAGATAGGAGAATGACCCCTAACTTACCTCTAAGATATAAAAATGCATCCTTAGATAAGGGCTTTGTGAATATATCAGCAATTTGTTCCTTTGTGTGGACATATTCCAATCTGATCTCCTTGTCTTTCACCAATTCTCTGACAAAATGATATTTGATTACAATATGCTTGGTCTTGGAATGCATCACTGGATTCTTGGATATATTGATTGCACATGTATTATCACAGAACATAACAACTGGTTCTTTGATTTCCATCTTCATTCCTTGCAATAGTTGCTTAAACCAAACAATATTAGAACAATTTACTGCTGCAGCAACATACTCTGCCTATGTTGTAGATTGGGATGTACAATTTTGCTTTTTGCTTGTCCAAGAAACCAATCTCTTTCCAAGAAAGAATGCTCCTCCACTTGTGCTTTTTCTGTCATCAAGGTTCCCTGCCCAATCAGCATTAGTAAAAACTTTCAAATCCAAATTACCTCCAAATTTGTACCATAGCCCATAATCTTCAGTTCCTTTCAAATATCTCATTATTCTCTTGATTGCCATCAGGTGAGTTTCTCTTGGTTTTGCTGAAAATCTTGCAACAATACCAACTGCGAGAGCAATATCTAGCTTGGTATGAACTACATACTGCAATTTTCCAATCATAGATCTATACAATGTTTGATCTACCTCTTTGGATTCATCATCTTTTGTAAGTTTCAATCCAGTACACATAGGAGTTCCAACAGGTTTACAGTCCTCCATACCAAACTTTTTCAATATCTCCTTGATGTATTTTGACTGAGTGATGAATATGCCATTCTTATTTTGTTGGATTTGAAGACCAACAAAGAATTTTATCTCACCAAACATAGACATTTCAAACTCCTTGTTCATTTGTTCTGAAAATTCTTTGCAAAGATCATCATGCCCTGTAAAAACAGTATCATCTACAAATATTTCTGCCAAGACAATCTTATTATCTGGACCTTCCTTTATATATAAGCTACTATTATCATTAGTTCTTTGAAAACCAATCTGAATAAGATAATTATGCAATCTTTCATACCATGCTCTAGGAGCTTGTTTCAGACCATACAGTGCCTTGTGTAATTTGCAGACCATGTTTGTTTTATCTTGATCAACAAAACCTTTAGGTTGTTCAATGTAAACTTCTTCATCCAGTATTCCATTGAGGAATGTTGACTTGACATCCATTTGATAAACTTTGAATCCTTTGTGAGCAGCATATGCAAGTAAGGTTCTGACTCCTTCCAATCTTGCAACAGGAGGAAAAGTTTCTCCATAATCTATACCTTCTTCTTGTGAGTATCCTTTGCATACCAATCTAGCTTTGTTTTTGGATATCTTACCATCTTCAATCAACTTGTTTCTGAATACCCACTTGGTTCCAATTATATTCTTTTCTTTAGGCCTGGGTACAAGAGTCCATGTCTTGTTTTTCTCTATCTGTTCTATTTCCTCATTCATTGCCTCAATCCAACTATCATTTTCCAGTGCATCCTTAATACTTCTAGGTTCAAAATCAGCAAGTAAACAAGTATTTTTCAACTTACTTCTTGTCAGGGTTCCTTCAGATTTGTCTCCAATGATCTAATCTGGTGCATGATGTCTTCTAACATATTTTGCTAATATAGGTTCCTTACCTCTTGAATCAATTTCATTGTTATCCTTTTGTACTTTAGATTCTTGTTGTTTTGGCTCGGTAGATATTGGCTCGGTTGATTCAAACTCGGTAGACACTTGCTCGGTAGTGTCTGAAAGTTGCTGAGGCTCGGTTTGAACTATTTGCAACTTGGTTACTGAACACTCAGGAGTTGAGGATTCTTGAGTGAATGGTATACTTGGTATAGTATCTGGTTCAATGTACACAAATCTCTTGTAGTCTTCAGGTACCTTTTTGCTTTCTTCTTCTAATTTGTCTGCAAACTCATCAATTTTCACATGTGCACTTTCTATGACCTTTTGAGTGGATAGATTTAAACATCTATATGCTTTGCTTTTGCAAGAATATCCCAAAAATATTCCTTCATCACCTTTTACATCAAATTTTCCTTTTCTAGATTCTTTCAGAATATAAAATTTTCTTCCAAATACTTTCAGATAATTTACATTGGGTTTGTGGCCATACCATAATTCATAGGGAGTCTTGAATGAGTAATTTTTTAGCTGTACTCGGTTTAATGTATGAACTGCAGTGCTGATGGCTTCCTTCCAGTATTTGATAGCAATGTTCTTTTCTATCATCAGGGTTCTTGCACAATCCATAATGGATCTTTTTCTTCTTTCAGCTATTCCATTTTGTTCTGGAGTTCCTGGTGCTGAAACCTATCTTTTAATACCTCTTTCAATGCAAAAGTTATTGAATTCATGTGAAATGAATTCACCACCTCTGTCTGACCTTAAACATTTCAGTCTTTTCCCTGTTTCTTTTTCTGCTCTTGCCAAATACCATTTGAATTTCTCAAATGCTTCTGATTTATTTCTTAGATACATGACAGTCAGCATTCTTGAGTAATCATCAACAAAGAGAATGAAAAATTTCTCTCCAGTATAGCTTTCTATTCCAATAGGTCCACATAAATCAGTATGCACAATGTCTAATATATATTCAGATTGATAGTTTTTACCTTTAAAACTAGTCCTTCCCATTTTACCAATCTGACAGTTCTTGCATAGACCAACCTCAGGTTTCTTAATGTTAGGAATGCCTCTTACTTTCTTGAATTTGCTTATTGTTATCAAATTATCAAAATTGACATGACACAACCTTTTATGCCATAACCAACTCTCTTCAATTTGAGCAATAAAACATGATCATTCACCAAGTTCTAGATAGAATAAGTTACCTTTAGGTTGGTTGCCAGATCCTATCAGCTTTCCTTGCTCATTCAACAGTCTTGCCTTTCCATGCATGAATTCCACCTTGAATCCAGTATTGAGTAACTGTGCCACACTTAGCAAATTATGTTTGAGACCTTCAACCCAATAGGCATTATTACAAACAAGTTCTTTGGTTAGACAGATTCTTCCTCTTCCTTTTATGAAATGAGGTTCATTATTACCAAACCTTACACTGCCACCATCATAATATTCAAAATGATCAAACTTAGTTTTATCACCAATCATATGATGTGAGCAACCACTGTCTATAATCCATGTATCATTCTTACTTATATGAGAGATAAGAGCAATTTTATCTTCCTCATCATTGTCAGAATCATCTTTAACAACAATATAAACAATTTCATCCTCACTATTATCAGAATCTTCAAAATTTTCAGCCATGAAACATGATTTCTTACCTTTGTTCTTGAATGATTTGAAATCTTTCTTGCCATTCCATTTATGATCCTTTTTTTTATCATTGTTCTGCTTGTTCGGGCACCTAGCTGTAATATGACCAATTTCTTCACATGAAAAACATATTAGAGGAACTTTACCTTTATATTTTCCTCTGCCTCTGGAGTATTTTCTTGCTAGAAGAGCTTCAATTACTTCGAGATCACTGTCTGAGCTTAGATCTGATTCATCTTCACTTTCTGACTGAAGTTTCTTTTTGCTTTTCTCCTTGAGTGAAACTTTGGCCTCAAATGTTGATTCCATGTTCTTGGAAGCTAGAACATAGTTGTCAAAGTTATCTAGTTCAAATGCAGTTAATCTCCCAACTATGGCCTCAAGATTTATCTGATGATTTGCTTCACATCTTCTTTCCTAAATTGTAGACACTTTGATTGCATAAACGGGAAGAAAGGTTCTGAGAACTTTGCTTACAACTATTTCTCCTTTGATGTCACCACCAGCTGCCCTGATTGCACTTACACATGCTTTAACTCTTTCAACATACTTTGCAATGTTTTCATCCTCTCTCATCCTCATTTGATCAAATTTTCCTCTTAGACTTTATGCTTTTGCTCTTCTCACATTGTCATCCCCTCCATAGATTTCTTTTATCTTGTTCCACATGTCAAAGGTGGTTTTGCAGTCCTTAATGTCATCAAATTCTTCATAGCTGAGAGCAGATGCTATGTCTATCATCATGTTGTTGTGAGTTTTCTTTTCAGCAATATCATTGACTGACAGTGTGCCAGAAGGTTCTTCATATTCTTCTTCAAGGTATTTTAGTCCAGTATCACCAACAGTAGCCAGATGAAGTTTCATCAGTCCTTGCCATGCTGAGAAGTTATCTCTATTAAGTTTTGGAATTTCTTTTTTGTAAGACATCCTGATCTTTTGCTTAGATCCTTGAAATCTTCTCCTGCAAGTACCAAAAGCTCTAATACCAATTGTTGGAAATGAGAATGAAGTAACTGAGAGGGGGAGGGGGTGAATCAATTATTGCAAAAACATTTCACAGTCCCTTAGATGTCTAAAAGTTTGATCTATTTTACAGATTACTGAAACTTGATATTGCAGCAAATAATAACAATCATTAAGAATTGATATCAAAACAATTCAGCAAACTCAAACACTAGAGACACCAGATTTAACGTGGAAACCCAATATGGGAAAAATCACCAATGTAACTAGTTACTGTTTTTCACTCTTCTGAAGTGAGCCCTATTAGGAGCCAACCCTGTTAAAGGTTACAAAAACACACTGTTAGGTGTGACCCTGTTAGAGGATTTAATCACCCTGTTAGGAGTGGCCTTGCTAGAGGTCTTTAGAACAATTCAACTGAACTGTCACCTTGTTAGAGGATTTACAATAGGGTTGTTAAACCCACTCTGTTAAGAGATTTTGAGTTCACTATTACAATGGTTAGAAAGCAACAGTGAAGTGACCTGATATAATGTGCAACTTATCTTTGCTGATTGTAGATCTCTGTTATGCTTGACTAGATCCTTATTGATCACATACAACTTTGCAACTCCTTCAATGCATCTGATCCTTCATCAAAATTCTTCAACATTCGCTCTTATGTTTAATATTTTCTCATTCCATATCCATACATTCGCACTCTTATGCATCCAAACTCTTACATCTCACAAATTCACAACTTAATCTTTCATATATACCTTACAGATTATCTTAGTCGGCTCTAATCACTGACCAATAATCAAACAACTACAATAGTCGGCTAGAAATAATTAAAATTACAAACTAACAAATCCCTTTACTAGCTGACACTGCTTGGTGAATACTATTCAGAAAATAATTCATGTGTTAACCGACTGAGCTCGGTTAGTACAGAGAATTTTTTGAAATCCTTCAATCGCCGAGTGAACTCGGTAAGCACTGAGTTCCCTGTGATGACCGAGTGAGCTCGATGAAACTGACTCCACTTTGATGATCGAGTGAGCTCGGTGAAAATTGACTTCTCCATCTTTTCTTCGATGACCGAGTGAGCTCGGTGAAAACTGACTTTTCCATCTTTCCTTCGATGACTGAGTGAGCTCGATGAAAACTGACTTTTCTTTGCTTACCTTCCCAGTTCAGTAAACACTCTGTCATAGTTTCCTTCGATCACCGAGTGAGCTCGATAAGTACTGGACTTCCTTTGTTAACCAAGTTAGCTTGGTAGAAGCTATCTTTACAGTGTAATATTCATCAATGCTCAGTAGACTCTATAAACTACTATGCTTACCTTCTGAGATCGGTAGACTCTGTCTGATGACTGATATAACATTTTTGTAACATCAAAGACAACACTATCCAACATGAACTTGTAGTTATTCTTTCATGTGGATGTGTTATTTATTTTACTTCTAGTAATTATGATTATTTTAAAATGAAATGTAAATGTGCTTGTTAAGGAATCGTTAAGGAATGTAATCTCTTATGTTTTCTATGTAAATTATTGTACATGTTATTGCTTTCTTAGTAAAACTTTTGGTTAGTTCTTTGAATCCCTTGGCTGGGCAGTACATAATGTGCCCCCTTACTTTACATAAAGGTTATTATTATGGTTAGAGTTAGGGTTCAAGTATTAGGCATAGGATTTACACTAATAGTTCTGTATTAAGGGTAAACATTTAAGATTAACTATAATCCCAATTTTAACCAAAAATCTAATCATAACCCTATCATCCTAACCATAATCTTAATTTTCTAAAACCTACACCCCAATATAAATAATTAGATAACTATCCTAAGAACAAAGTACTAATAATAAATGTCAAACCATAATTCTAACCTTAAATGATAAACTATTATCCTAAATGCTTAACCCTTATCTTAAACATTAATATTCCTAATCCTGACCCTATCCCTAAATCCTAAACCTTATACAATCTCAAACTTTTATTAAAATGCCAATCGTAATCCTAAAAGATTTACATAAATCTAAAGTATTAAATACTAGATATTAGATCCATAACTAATCAATAACCCTAAGTTATAGTAAATGATAATTTAAAATGAAAAAATCTAAACTCTTCAAATACTGAACTATAGTTGTCCATGATATTATAATCTCATTCCTAATTATAAATGCTAAAATTGTATTTGAAATGGTAAAACATGCACCTAATACAAAATATTAAACCTTGACATTAAGTTTTAAATTCTAATCTCAAGTCTAACCCTTATCCTAAACCTTTATCCTGAATTCTTAACCCTTGGCCTAACTAAGTTATCCTAAATGCAAAACGTTTATCCTAAAAATAATCTTAAATGCTAAGCCCTTCTCCTAATTCTAAATAAAAATATTAATGTTAAATGTTAAAACCTAATCTTGACCTTAAGTATGATTTACTTATAAGGTTAGGGTTCAACATTTAACATTTAAGATTAGGATTTGTATTCAATTCTAGAATATAAATATGATAAGTATTATAATCTAGTTTTTATAATTATGGTGTATATTTAAGATTTATGATTAAGGTTTATAATTGAGGTTTATAATTAAGATTTATGATTAAGGTTTATAATTAGGGTTTATATCCAACAACTCATTAAAACACCTTAAGGAAAATGATACTTTGTGAAGTTGCTTCCCCCTACAAATTAGAATTAAGAAAACATGTATTTTATTTTAATCATTGAAACTACTAGGGCTAATGTTTGGATGAGCCAATAGTAGTTCACAAGTGGAAGACAAGTAAGCATCCAAAAGTAACTATAAAAGATGTGGTTAATATAATACAAAGTTTTCTAATAGTAAAAATACTTTGGTCATAATTAGAAAATGTAATTAATATAACACATTCCAACATAGAGATTTGGAGGGAAGAAAAGTTCTATTAGCTCAAAATTCACAACAATTATTAAATGATAAGTTAAGATTTAAATTACTAAAGAAGATAAATTATAAGTTTAAGTATTATGATTAGAATTAGGATTATTATGGTTAGGCATACGGTTCATGTATTAGAATTAGGATCTAGACTTATAGTTTTCATTAGCAGATAATATTTAGGATGAACTATAATCATAAATATAAAACAAATCATAATTCTATCTCTAAGCTTTCATTCTAATTGTAACATTAACTCTCATCCTAATGCCATCTATTATATATCCCTTATACAATAGCACCATAATAAATATCTGAAACCTAAATATAATTCTAACTAGAAAACTATAATCCTAGGTAAACCCTAACATTAGTCATAATCATTATAATAATCTCAAGCTTAGCCATCATGAAAACCCTAAACATAACAAAACTCTAAACCATAACCTTGCCATAATTTTAACTTTGTTTGATCTTGAGATGAACATATAATCCGTAATGAGAATACAATCCCCCAGTTTAACATTTAACATTTAATATTAGGATCTAGTATTAGGATTTGTATTCAATTCTAGAATATAAATAGGATAAGTCTTATAATTTAGTTTTTATAATTAAGGTGTATATTTAAGATTTATGATTGAGGTTTATAATTAAGGTTTATAATTAAGATTAATGATTAAGGTTTATATCCAACAACTCATTAAAACACCTTAAGAAAAATGATAATTTTTGAAGTTGCTTCCACCTACAAATAAGAATTAAGAAAACATATTTTATTTTAACAATTGAAACTACTCAAGCTAATGTTTGGATGAGCCAAGAGTAGTTTGCAGGTGGAAGACAAGTAAGCATCCAAAAGTAATTATAAAAGATGTGATTAATATAATACAATGGTTTCTAATAGTAAAAAGAATTTGGTCATAATTAGAAAATGCAATTAATATAACACATTCCAATATAGAGATTTAGAGGAAAGAAAAGTTTTATTAGCTCAAAATTCACAACAATTGTTAAAAGATAAGTTAAGATTTAAATTACTAAAGAAGATAAATCGTGAGTTTAAGTATTATGATTAGAATTAGGATTATTATGGTTAGGGATAGGGTTCATGTATTAAAATTAGGATCTAGACTTATAGTTTGCATTAGCCGATAATATTTAGGATGAACTATAATCATAAATACAAAACAAATCATAATTCTATCTCTAAGCTTTCATTCTAATTGTAACATTAACTCTCATACTAATGCCATCTATTATATATCCCTTAAACAATAGCACCATAATAAATATCTGAAACCTAAATATAATTCTAACTAGAAAACTATAATCCTAGATAAACCCTAACATTAGTCATAATCATTATAATAATCTTTATCTTAGCCATCATGAAAACCCTAAACATAACAAAATTTTAAACCATAATCTTGCCATAATTTTGACTTTGTTTGATCCTGAGATGAACATATAATCCATAATGAGAATACAATCCCCTAGTGTCACAAAATAAGTGTACATAAAAATTGATTAAGCTACTTGAATATAGAAAAGGGAAACAATTTTGAGGCAAACAACCCTAGAGCAAACAACACATTAGAAGTTGCATTCTTAATCACCCTACCAATTTCTTCATACTTTCCTTCCATAATCTTAATTATCCTCATTTTTATCTCATCTTATCCTTATATTTATTAATGATTTTGTGCATTTCCTCACAAGTTTAGTAGGCCAAATAAATGCATAAATAGTGTTGAATAAAAAATCTTATAGGAGTATCAAAATATATTTTCCCTTTCTATAAGGTCAGTTAGGGTTCTAAGACAAAAACATATAACTATAATATTTTTCTCAACAAGACTTTAAAAACTAAATAGAATAGGAATATAACTCCTCTAGCATTCAATATAAAATATTAATAATAAAAAAATCACTACAATATATTTCATAAAGTAATTCCATTTAGGATCTAGATCATAATCTAACAAAACAATGGTTAAAACTATTGGGTACGTTCACATCCTTTTCCTTAATATCAAAAACATGTTCCCTCAAACTTGCATAGACAAAACAAGTTTGCATCTAACATTAAAACCAGATTTATATAGTTGATTTATTAATATAGTCTTTTTGAGTATTATTTTATGATTAGATTTAAATTCGATATAATTTTCAGTTGGCCTTAACATTAAAGTTTACTCAAGTGTTTAATTTTATTTATTTAATTGATATGGTTTTAAAGATCTGTGCATTTATATAATTGATATTTTAGATTTAAATTTTATTAAATAGTAATTTTGTCATTTTTTATGTTGTTTAAACATATATGTAGATTATATTTGATGGACCTACTACCACCCCCTCCCCCTCCCCCACTCCTACCTCCACCCCCTCCATCTCCACATCCACATCCGCCCCCACCTCCACGACCACCTAGTCCTCCTTCACAACCCACTGTAGATGATTTGTGTGAGAGCATGAGGCATAACCGTAATGACTTCATGTGATATATTCAAGCTATCAAACATGAGGCACACCCGCTTCTCACCTACTATGCCTTTTAGATAGAACACAAGGCATCATTCACCCCATACAACATCTAGATTGTGAGGTTGATTCATTTAGATTATGGAGGAAAAACATGCAGGCCTTCTATTCCAATGGCTTATCATGTAGAGAGATCCATAACCTCAAAATAGGTAAAGGAATTTTAAAAGCTATTTTGTAACCCCTAAGATGGGTGAGGAGATCAATGAGAGGAAGCCTCATATTTTTATTAGATGTTGCACACATCCACACATAGCAGCACACTTTTGGGAGCGGTGGTGGATGATATTTGACCATCCACCACATGCTAATCATGAGATGCCCATGTACTTCCTTAGGAAGCTATGGGCTAAGTTTGAATTAGGTTTGAAACCCAATTATTTTGATATCAGATCATTTTATGGGGTTGGTGGAGGGATACATCAGGATAGGCCTAGGGCAAGGCTAAGTGATAGAATAAGAAATTGTAGGTGACCTCAGCCCCTTGTACCTCTTCCTACACCTGTTGTACCTGCTCCACACCATCATCGATTAGTTTCATCTATTCTTACCTATTTGAGTGCCCTTTCAAGCAATTTACTATAGTAGTGGATGCAAGAGACACATGCTTGTCCACTTGGACATATTTGTACTAGTTGTGGAGGCATATGCAGAGGCCTCGAGAGTGATGCTGATGCAGCACATGATGATCATTATGTTGAGGGTGTTGATCTTGATGATGATGTATATTGTACCCATGATGATGGTAGTGACGAGATTGATGTGTCATCATTTTTTGACCTTGTGCAGGGAGAGCTTAGAGATAGTCAAGAGAAGCAGGTAAAAATTTAATTAAAATTTAAATATAAAGTACATAATTATTTACTTTCTACATGTACACGTGTAATTGTATTAACCATATTAATTTGGACTTTTGAAATAACAGAGGACAGATGATACTATTCCTCCTAGGAGGCAGTATAGTCTTTATTTGAGACCTACAAACATTGGCATCCCTCATACGATATGCATTTTGAATTACACTATAAAAATGTACATTCAAACTCAAATTTAATAACATGTGCAAATATGTTTTTTTTTTCGATTTCATAGGGATTGTCTAGTGCTACATAGTTTGATGTTAGTAGAGGTCCTACTTTAGTTACTACTGAGGCACAGCCTCAAATACATATGGTATGAACTTTTGACTGAAGACAAATAATTTGTATTATTTTTATGTATGTACATTTTTATTAACTTATAATCTGAACAATTTTGAGTCATTTATATATTTTATGTGTTTTGATTTTATGAACAGGAGATGGATCGTACTCATCCATACATGCCTTGATATAGTTTATTTTCAACTCCATCTTTTGATCATTGTGCTAGTATACCTATTGGCACATTTGTGACAATGGTGACTATGCAAGTATGATATATATACATGTTTTTATAGTGTATAAAAAATGTAGTGTACAAATTATGTACCTTTTAGTTCATGTACTTCGTAATTATTCATGTATATATAATTTTGACTCAACGTTTATGTATCCATAAATTTAGGACTATGTCACCATGAGTGTTGCTAAGAGTATGAGACTTAGCTAGATGAAGGTACCTACATCATCCTTTGAGGTTAGTATTGTGATTTATGTACATACATAATACATTAAATGTTCTTTATCAAATTTTAAAAATGTGTGTATTGTAAATTACAAGACCTCACCACTACTGCATTTGGAAGCTTTCCTAGTACACCTCCTCCCATCACACAGGATGATCCATCTACCTCACAGGGTGTCCCACATGATGAGACAACTCATATTACACAAGATGATCCATCTGAGTCCTCTTCACGTGGAGTAAAGAGGACATTCAATCAGATAGATTAGGTCTTGGTGGCAACTTTAGATTGTGTTTTTATGACACATTGTTTATTTTGGTACACTTTGTATTAGGACAATTAATTGTATTATATGTATTTTTTGACTTTATAGATCATGTTATGATATGTTAGGCCATGTACTATTTTTTAATGACTTCTTATAATGCTGGATTTTGTAGTATATATTATTATGTTTCATCATGTTTTAAGTATTCAAACCATTTTCTTTGTTGTGACATATTTTATTCATAAACATATCACACATTTTGTTAGTATAAATGCTGTATGAACAATAATTTTAACTATTTATAGATCATTAGTACTGATATCAAAAAGATTATTGGATAAATATCACATCAAATTTATGCATTGAGATTCATACAAATAAATTTGATCTACTATTATAAATATTTTTCATCCTAAAAATTTAGGTAAAGATTGAAGTTTTTTTTATGAAATGATGGATGATACCCTTCCTTTCACACATTTTATCATCAAGGCTATGTATGTATGTTCATATGATTATGTACCTAGGAAACTCATGTAACTAGATGGTTCCTTGTAACTTTGACTTATGTTTTCTTACATCCCAAGTAATTAAATAACCAATTGAGGTAGTTTTAATGTGTCCTAATTGGTCCTAATATATTCTAAGGTTTTGTAATGGGGCCTGGGGCCACTTACAATCCATTATGACCCCTTATGATACATTAGAATCATTAACATCCCATTTGTGTGCCCTATTATACTTAATGTGTTCTAAGGGATCCTAATAGACCCTAAGATGTCCTAGGACCACTAAGAACGCATTATGACCCTTCATGATATATTAAGACCACAGTTTAAAATCCAAGAGGAAACATTATGACCCTTCATGATATATTAAGATCATAGTTTAAAATCCAAGAGGAAACATTAGGACTAATTATGACCACTTAGGAACTACTATAATGCCTTTAGACATAGTAGTGTATTGTATGATGGTCACTATGTTTAGAGGGGTTATAATTGGTTCTTATGAGTCCTAATGGCCACTAGTTGATTATAAGGGTTCATAACAGGTCCTAGTAGGTCATGGGATCACATAAAACACATTAGAACCCCTTAAGACAAATTAGGACCCATTAGGGCATATTATAACCCATTAGTGTGTCTTAAATGCCCCTTAAGATTATCTAAGAGAAATTAATGGATTTTAATATGTTTGAAATGGTCATAATGTGCACCCTAAACAATATTAATGGGTTTTCAAACCACATAGGACCAATCGTGATCCGTTGTGAGATATTAGGACCACTTAGGACACATTACTATGTCTTGCAATGGTTAATGTGCTATAAGAGGTTATAATGGGGTCTAATGGGTCCTAATGTGTGTGAGTGGATCCTAATGTGTCCTAATGAGACCTAATGTGTACTAATGGGTCCTAAGAATCTCTAATGTCCCCTTAGAACATATGACACATTAAGGCACATTAAACCTCTAAATGGTGTCCTACAATGACTAATATGCTATAAAGGCTCATAATGGGTCATAATGGTTCTTAGGAGGTTGTAATTAGTCTCAAGGATTCCTAGAACCACTTAGGACCCACTAAAACTCCTTAGGAAAAAATATGATTGAACAAGAAACATTACAACCCTAAAGTGTATCCTACGATAATTAATGTGTTCTAAGGGTTTATAAAGTGTGTTATTGGTATGAATGGGTTCCAAGGAGTCATAATGGGTCCTAAGGTTTCTTATGACCACATATGACCCATCAAAACCTCTTGGAAATATTAGAATGTACTAGGACACAATAGAAAAGATTACTTTTAGGACTACAATAACTAATGTGTTGTATGGGGTCGTAAGAAGTGCTAATTTGTCCTAAGGTTTCCTAATGGGACCCCTTTTTGATAAATTACATGCACTTATAACCCTCCCCATATCCCTCCCTCCCTCCCTCCCTCTCTCTCTTCCTCCTTCCTTTCCTCTCACTTAACATCGTTAACATGGTTAAACATACATGTCAATTATCAACATAACAATAGCATATAATCAATACAATGAGTAATGATCTTTAAATTATCATGTAGAAGTGAAGGGTTATTAATTACAATCAATAGTAATTTGAAACTTCAAACAAACATCAATTTAAACATGCTTGAATGTAAAAGTAATGGAAGAAAAGGAGGCCATTACTTAAATTGACAATTAATTTATAATATCAAGTGCACACCTTTAACTTTCAAATAGAAGTAAACTCCTATTTTTAAATTTTTTTGTACAATATATTTCACAATATATAAGACAATGTCAATGATAAATATATAGAAGTGAACTCAAAATATAAAATTGGTTCAACACATCTCTTCAAATGAGGTCCTGTAAAATAAAATTGTAAAACAAAAACACATGTTAATAAACACAAATTAATATGAGGTATCTAAACTATGTAAATATATGTGTAATTTTTATGCACTCATTATGTGGAATTGCACAAGATGTTGATGCTTGATTCACTTTAACACTTAAATTTGTATAACTTGTAATTGAGACCTAAATAAGAGGAATATATATAAGTTCTCTAATTTGGTATTGATAGCGCAAACATACATGTAATTAAATTATATAAGTACATATATAAAAATAACACAATAAAGAAAAAACTTACATGTGTTTGATTTAAATGTAGTTATCCCACTATACCATCTGTGTCTTCTCTCTTTTGCAATGCATCTATGATTATCTAGTGCTCGTCCATTGAAATTGTCCATAATACCTTATTGGTGGGTTTCTCTTTGTATCTTTATAATTTGATATTTCTTGCCACAACCAGATGAAAATAGTGTAAAATCTTCTTTTTAGATTGGTAGTCTTCAAAAGCTTGTAAACAATTTCTTCTTGTTAGGTATCTACGTAGCCAAATGCTAGCTACATTGATAGACCCAACTAGATACTCAAAACCATCATCATCTACTTGATGACATATCAATTTTTTCTTAGGTTCCACACATCTAGCTAGCCAATACTTAGTCTTCTCATCATTATTACTACGCACAATAACAGCATAAACATGTCCTATAAGATAAGATAAAGTATAGAAACACTTTAATCACATGAGTACATATGTAAATTATATAAATTGAAGCATGAGATCACAAAAAAATCTAATTAAATTTTTCATACAAGGTTCTATGAGGTTTGAAATATGATCATAGTCTTCTGATGCAAAAGTAACATTTTGGCCTTCATTTACTATATCATCTTGAAAATGCATGTTAGTAGGTGCTAATGATTTTTGTTTCCAATCTTCAACCCATTTTGTATTCTTACATTCTTCCTATTCACTAGCAAGACAAAATTGACAAAAACAAGCAAGCTCCCCAATCCATATAGTCCAAATGTTAGAATTTAAACGCCTAAATGAATGCTATTTAGCTGACCCACTAATTGTATCACAGTCATATCTTGAAAGGATATTCTTTTCTTCAACTAGGTAGAAGAAACATTTGATTGTAGAGTTCCCACTTGATCGGGCCATGTACAAATATTTGTTACACCATTCGATAATCTCATGTACACTTTTGAATTTAGCTTTTTCCACAAATTTTAATTTCTCTCTACTAAGGCCTCTCTTCATGCATGCACCAGCACCATCATGTTCTCCTTTACCATATCCAGCCTAAAAAAAAACTTCACAGATGTTGGATGTTAGTTTGACTATGTGTCCTACTCAACCAATAGAATATTCTAGCATTCTTGAATTTTTCTGTACAATTATCTGACCATATCCAATGTTGTGTCATTTGAATTTGTCTCTGTTTTAAATTATCATAAAGGGCCTTGAAACAATATTGGACAAACTCAGATGAATGGAGTTTATTATCACTCATAAAAATGGTACTCTCAAAATATTTTTTGATCCTCCTCTGTACTATCTGATGCATGCCTATAAACTATATGAACATAAATTGTTACTTGCACTAAATTGTAATATTTTGGTTGCACCTCTTCTTGTGGTGCAAGTGTGTAGTTCTCTGCAAAGTCAACAACTGAAAGTATAGAACCAATTGGAAATGTATTCTTACATATGCAAAATTGTCCATCAAGCCATCTAGCATCTTGAGAGTGTTTAACATATTTTGGTATGGTCACACTCTTAAACTCATCCATAAATGCATGACAACAAACTTTATGTGTAACTAGATCACACCTTCTTCCAATCTTCCCATCCTTCAATGAATATTCAATAGGTTTGAATCTTGTTACCTCAACTAATTGTTGTTCAAAAGTAGTCAAAGCATTTTCATGCAAAAATTCATCTAACAAAGGAAGATTGTTGCACATATCACATGTACCATAAAGACATGCATTGACAAGAAAGTATTGATCATTAGGTGGCTTACAAAACAATCCTAATATGAAATTCTTTATAGTTTGAGGTGGTATTTTTATACCACATTCCAGAAACATTTCTTTACTATGCATGGTACCGTGTATAGATTGAAATACATCATAATGGTAATGAAATTGAATATGACTTTTACAACAACATGTGATTCTTTCCTTGTTAATCCTTACATGCCATGGTTTAAACTTTTC
Organism: Cupressus sempervirens; assembly: GCA_028749045.1. NCBI lineage: Eukaryota > Viridiplantae > Streptophyta > Pinopsida > Cupressales > Cupressaceae > Cupressus > Cupressus sempervirens. The sequence goes on along the minus strand of CM053792.1, from coordinate 768,960,130 downwards.
AAAAGATCTTTAACTAATGGTAATATTTAATATCTTACCATCTACAAATTTTCTAAACAATTCAGTTTGAGTCATGTCCAAAAGATGTTTAGGATGTGGATCACGTATTTTTGACCCAATTCTCAATTTAAGAACATCTCTTGAATTAGGTGATACTCTTGTAAGTTTCATATCAATTTTCAATTAAACTTTTGACTTCACTAGTAAGTTTTATATCACATCTCAGGAGTCTACCACTAGAAGTCCATAAAATATTTGTTGGATCACATTCAAGGTTAACCTTTCTCTTTATAGCTCTTTCTAAAGTCTTATGATTCACATTAAGACATCTACTTATGTTGCTAATCAATCTTTTGTCAAATGTTGATTTGTTAACTAAAGCTATTGTTATTGCTCATTGTGTTGCATTCTTATGTTTAGACTGACTTCTCTTTCTGATAACATCAAAGGCACTAGCAATAGTGGATACAACTTGTTTTAAAGACTCATTTTTATTCTTGGGTTTTGCATATATTCCCAACCTTCTTATTACTTTTTGCATTTTAGACATTTTAATTAGTTGCAACATAAACTAACATTGAAACCCAAATTTCTTATTATAAAATAAATGTCTATACAATCCATTAGCATGTGTCCTAATTTCTCTCCATGAAATCAATCCCTCAAGATTATCTAGCACATCCTTAGGAATATGAAAATTATGTTCAGACGCTTTACTATCATTCTGACATGTTTGTTCAGTAGTTGGTGTTTCTATGTCTACATTCATGCAATTTTTATTTTCAATTGGCATTTCATTTTTACTATTATTTGGGATTTTAATCTCATTTTCAATTTTTCTTGGTATTTCTTTTGGGGCATGCATTTCAATTGGAGTTTTTTGTGCATGATCATTTGACAATTTATTCTCATAAAGAAAATCTAAATCGTTTAAATCATAACCTGCTTCTAAAAAATCAGCAATTTCATCATGAGAGAAAATTTGAGGGTTTGTAGACACCTATATTGAATGCATGATTAGAATGTGTTCTTGAATTTTCTTGTATTGGGTTCTCTTCTTTGACCTCTTCATCCATCATGGTATTCTCAATGTCTTTCTCCTTTGAAACATTGTTCAAGTCTCTAATTCTTTGTCTTCTCTCTCATTGACATCATGCTTCATTCTCTTTATTTGTTTGAATCTCCTCATTTGTCAAAAATTTTTCTTTCTTCTTTCTTCTTTGTTTTGATCCCATGTTTGCACCAATTTTGAATTTGAATCAATTGCTTGCAAATTGTAAAAGAAGACAAGAAAATAGAATAACTATTACAGAATTTGTTATTGCAGATCAAAACTATTATTCAATCATTGAAATTCGATCTATGGGGCAGCTTTTGGAGCCCAACCAGTACATAAGAAATAGGTACCTGATTGTTTAAAAGTTGGGTACCTGATTTTTAAACAATTGGGTACCTACTTACAAATCGAGTACCCGATTTTAAAACGATTGGGTACTCGATTTTAAAAGAATTAGGTACTCAATTTTTAAAAAATTGGGTACATAATTCCTACAAAGGTTAAAACGCAATGGGGCACCCAATTTTTGAATTACAAATCAGGTGCCCAATTCATGAGAAATGAGTGGAAATTTGGTATGGTACGCTACTTTTGCATGGGGTTTTGCCTTGGGGAAAGGCATGGCATAGGCTTGGTCCCTCCAAGCCATGCCTTTATGATCCTTTTTTCTTCAAGGCATTTAATTGATAATTTATGGGATTGTCATAATTTTTGTATAGTTGTCTCCATTAAACTTTTTGATGAAACAAAAACCCATTATAGGTCTTACTGTTCTGATTCCAAAAATGTAAATTTTATAATGTTATTAGTTTATTTTCTTTTTTTACACTATTTATTAATCAAAACTATCTCTTAAATGTTAAAAAGTGACATTCACTAAAACTTAAATAACTTTTTTATTTTATAATTATTCTTAAATTAATTTATATGTCATCAATCTACATACAATTCTTTTGAGGTTAATTTTTTTGTTTTTGAAAAAAGTGAGATTTTGATCAAATTATGGTGTCCGTACATGAGAGGTTTTAAAATTTACCTTTATAGCCAATTAATAATTAATAATAATATTATTATTCAATAAAAAATTAAGAAAAAATATTCTTATCAATATTAGGTGTATTAGGTAACTCCTTTTAAAGGGATTTGCAAAAATTCATTAATTTGTGTCAAATTAAGGTGTTCGTACATGAGCGTGGTATGGTCTTGAAATAGGCATTTTGAAAAAGTGGTTTTTAAAGATCCATACCAAAAAAATAATCTGTCATATGGGTATATAGATAAATTACATATTCGAAAACTAGATTTCGAACACTAAAAATTTTATCTCTAAATATTTTTTATATTCAATTTCTAAATGCCTCAAATTTTGACATCAATCGACAAAAAATTTCAAAATAGGAAAAAAATTCCACTTTTTGGCCAAAAAAGTGAAACCTAACTTCTTACACTGACCCACATGCTAGCACTCTTCAATTCCTTTAATCCTCTTTTCCTTCTCAAAATCTCTCATCTTGTATTTAATCAAGAAATCCTTAAACTCTTGTGATTGAACAAAGTTTTCTTTCTCGATGAACCATAAAGAGATAACTTCTATCTCATCCTTATTGTCAATCGAATCACTAGTCTCTATTGTTTGTGCATAATATCCATGTTCTAGTTATGATTATTTAATAGAAGGTCCTCAAAGTATGGGTACTTTTTCATTCTACATACTTTCTAGAACTTGAGTGATCTCTTTCAAGGCTTCATAATCAAAGTCATCGTATGAAAAAGAGATATGATATATTTTCCTTCTTGTTATCATTGGAAGGTAGAGGCACTAGGGTTAGGCTCTTCTCTTCTCTTTTTAATCTAAGGGGAAGCTGGCACATTTTCCAAACTCTTTTCTTTCTCCTAAAAAGTATATTCTTGATATAATTCATCATAGTTTTAAATACATTTCTCAGTCCCTATTACTTCTAATTCTATGTTTGAATAGAATCATGGTAGGCCTTTTATTAATCTTATTTCTTCGATCCTAGAAAAAAAAGTTCTATCATTTTAGTGTCTTGTACACTTGGACCAAATCATCATAATTCTTGATACCATCATCTTCTAGGTTTAGTTGATGAACATATCTAGCTTCAATACTCTGAGTATGCCCCTCAAGGTCACATTCTCTACTCTTATCATTATTTAACTAGTAACCATTCTTGAAAAACCATTAAATCTGATAAAATGAGGGAACATGTTGTCCTTCCTTCTGGGTTGGGCTATCTCTCTCTCTAACCACATAATCTGCCAAACAAACTCAAAAAACCCCAGTCTCTCTGTTGGAATTTTTTAGAATAACTAAGAGGGGGGTGAATTAGTTATCTAAGGTCTAGATGTATAAATAAAACTTTTCATGGCTTAGTGAAGCCATAAAAAATTTACCATCAAGCATGCATGCATAAGATTATGCAATCACTTAAACTTTGCATGTTACTATCAAATCAACTTGCAGAAATGTAAATATGAAACATAAAAGATTTAGCAACACATTTGACACAATTATTTATGTGGAAACCCAATTTGGAAAAACCACCACTAACATGCTACTCTTTTTCACTCTTCTGAAGTGATGCCCTATGAAAGGAAAGCCATGTTAAAGGTTACAACACACATTGTTAAATGTGACCATGTTAAGAGATTTCAATCACCCTATTAGGAGTGAGCCTTGTTAGAGGATTTTAGACCATTCACTTGGAATGTCACATAGTTAAAGGATTTACAAATGACTATTAGGTCAACCTTAATCCAAAGGATTTTATCCTAGACTAATACAATTGTTAGAGAGTAACAGTAAAGCTTGGTCTACTCAAAACTTACAACTCCATCTACAGATTACATATCTTTGTTTCACTCCTCCATTCTACTTGGCCTTCACTTATTGCAGCTCTGGTAGCTTTTTCACCCTTCAAGTATTCATACTCTTAAGCCTTCTTGATTAACAAGCCAATGCAAACTCTTCTCTAGATCACTTGATGGAGCAAAACCCTTAACTCCTTCACTTCCTTAGGTTCTCGCACATGAAAAACTTGCTTCATGACCAACCATTCCTATAAATAGAAAATTAAGATCTTTTGATGCTCATTCTCCATCATCCAATTTAGGATTAGGATAGATTAGGTAGGATACAATGTATCTACCCCATATTCCATGTCTCTTATAGAAAATTCTCCTTGAATGCTCTTTGAATTTTTCTAAAAATGGTTTGCCTTGAATTTTGTGCCACCAACTCAGCATCCTTATCTTCCACCTAGTTTACACAATCCAAGAAAATAAACTTGCTGACTCAAATTCATCGAATCCATGATCTTTAAGATATTGCACCAACTCAACATTAATTATCTTCTAATGCTTAGTACATACTATGTTACTCGGTATCCTCTATAAAATCACTCGGCATTAATTAAACTTTACTTGGCATCCACTGTTCACTCAACAACCACTAGAATTTGCTTTTACTCATCTCCAACTAGTTTTTTGTTCGGCTTGCACTGACTTCACTTGGCACCTACTATCCACTCGGTCAAGCTTGGTAGAAAAACTTTGTGTAACTTTTTCTTCTAAAATTTCTTATTGTAGCCAGCCTTTGTAGCCTTAAGTAGATTATCAATACATCATGTTATCACTATCTTAACTGATTCTTATACTTATGTACATAATCATAACTCAACCTTTCCTTTGGGTCCTATTGTTACATCTTTTGATCAAATCCTCTTCATAAATCAAATAAGTGATAGTAATTAAATCATATAAGCAGTTATCTTACCAGCAAATAGTAGGTTTGACATCAGTGACAAAACAATGATTAAAACATACAATCTCCTTTACAATATTCTTCTTCAACAATCTATTATCAACACTCTCTAGGATAAATAATGGAAACTTATGAGGAGGCTACCAATGTCCATATATTCTCAATAATGTATATTTTGTTTTGTAAATCCAATATGCCAAGTTCAACATAAATCTTTATTAGACTAACAATCTTTAGGCCTCAACATATTCTTTATTGCTTTAGGGATCTTTTTTATAGGCTCACCTATCATTCTAATAATCCATTGTACAAATACTGTAAAATCACCATCTTTGACATATAAATCCCAAAAAGGGCACCACACTTGAATTCACATTGGGTTTGGAAGCCAACATTATCTAGAGTCACTAGCTTCATAGAATTCCTGAATTGGTCAACATTCTGATATAATATCAAATGACACAACAAAGAATAGTTTTTGAAGGACTTTGGAGTATTCCATTTGATCAATTGATTACGTAGAGTCTTTTTCAATCTCACTATAAAAGTTGAATGCTAAATAGGTATGCGGATTCTAGATCTTCATGCTCAAATACATGTAGTCTAGAAAAATCTTCTTCTTTTAATCCTTTCCAAAGAGATGGAACCATGCATAAAATGCAATTTTGAATAAATTCATGAAGGAAACAACAAAATGAGCTCCCATGTTATCTACACACATTAATTTTTTGTTATGTCCTCTACACATAAAATGGGCAATCTTTCTAAATTTTCCATATGTCATAGTTTTCTAATACTCATTCTTAAAGTGTTCTCTATCTATTTTGGTGAGGACCAGAGTGCTTAATCCAAAACATTTCCCAACACATGATTTAGTAATAACCATCAAACACATTATGTCTAATTTTCTTATAGTCCTTGTTGAGGACTCATAATTCTTAGCTAGCACATTTATCAGTTCAACATATACAAAGATATTGGGGACCATCAGCTTTCCTAGGTCAAGCCTCAATGGGTTATTCCTAGGTTCTTTTTCTATACTATCAACAAAGAAATACCAAAAAAGAGAATGACCATGCATAGGCAGTTTGGCATTGCCACACTCTTTGGATTCATCTTGAAAAATGGGCATTTGAACACCAGAAGAAGACCCAAGAAAACCTTCTTACAACATTTTTTGAAGTAACTTCTCTACAAGTTCCTCTTTACTACTAACATCCTTTTTCAAAGGCTTCTTGAAGAAATTAGAGCTTGATAGGAGAAGATTCTAAAACTTACTGATTTCAATGTTGAATGCTTTCATAAATGAACTCCAATTTCATCCCCTTCTTTCTCACTTAACCTTTTTCATTTCTTGTAAAATATATCTTCTTCAATGATTTATCAGTCTCAAAAACATTCTTTATATAACACTCATAAATTTGTGTGCATTTCTAAATTCATACCTTACTCCATATATCACATCGCTATGTACTCAATAAAAGTAATTAATACTTTAATCTTAAGATATCTTTTGTTGTTGATTCTACTTTTATAGGCTCATCTATTTCATCATCTTTCAAAACCACAAGAACTTAGGACTTTGACTTCATTGTGCATATATCCCCAAAATTGTAAAATCAAGTCAGTTCCTTCTTCATCATTCCAAAATTGAGAAATTAGAAAGTGACTTTTAACGATGCATTGATTTCACGAAAAGGGACCTTATTACCATCTCCCTTCCAGATTTACCAAAATTTGTGAAATTTTGATTATTTTACAAAGAAACTGTAGAAATCTTTAATGTGCTCCATCAAGGTTTACTCTAGAACCACAAGTCCAACTCCACTCCAAGTCCTCTACAATACAAACTTGGCTTTCCCATGGATAGATGGGTATTAAAAACCTTCTCTTCTACACTCTTTTAAAATTTTGGTTTGATCTAACATTGAATTTCTACCCAATTTATGTAAATCTCTAAAAAATAAGGCTACAAGACCTAGTTGCAATTGGGCCTCTAGAACTAGGTTTTTAACAATTTCTACAAAACTTTATTAATAACTCCTAAAACTCCTAAAACTGATCACAACTCCTAAAACTAATTACCATCTTGATACCCTTTCAGACAAACCTTCAAATTTTGTAGGTCTAGGGTTTCAAACATGTCCATACAACCCTAACCCAATTATCCCCTCAAAAAGGAAGTCATCCAGTTTTAGGTATGAGCTTGAATCTTGTTTATTGAAACTTCAATCTCCTTAGTCACTTCTTCATTGTACGCATCATTCGTAGCCTTCATCCCACTCACTAGCTCCAACTACACCACTCTAAAACTATAAACATCACTTTTCTCGCTCACTTTCAGTACATGACCATACTCTGCACAATTAAATTTGCTAATGTTAAGGCACTCAACTTTTACTAAGAAATTGAGAATTTAACTTATTAGTAATGATGGTGAGTGGAGAAAGAATCAAAATTGGGGCTATATATCCATGGGATCCTACATAACCAGATGCGATATATTCATTGCCCAGCCCATCAAGCAATCTGGATATGCCAAAATCTGCAATTTTTGCCTCAAACTCCCCATCGAGCAAGATATTACTGGATTTCACATCCCTGTACAATATTGGAGGGGAAAAATAATGGTGCATATAACTTAGCCCCCAAGTTACATTAAGAGAAATATTATAATGCATCGTCCATTGCAAGACCAATTCTAATTTTGGGTCTCAATGCAAATAGTCAAACAAGCTACCATTGGGCATGAACTCGTATATCAACAACTTGAAATTGGACTCTTCACTTAAAATGCAATAGAGGAGCTTTATGATGTTTGTGTGATAGATGAGTCCCAAAATATCCACCTCTAGATCCTTGACTTTACTTTCTTCTTGCTCATCTTTTCCCATAAAATCTCACTAATACATTTGGGTTCATTTTTCGACCTTTGTTGGTAAAATTTTCGACCCAGTTTTTGACCGAATTTCAACCAAATTTGACCAACCCATTGTTCAATATTTTTCCAATTGAAATTTCAACTAGGTCACTGGTTGGTCAAAATTTTGACCAATCTATTGGTTGAAAACCTTCCAAAGCCATTGTCTAGGTTCAATCAGGAATTGGTCAAAATTTTGACCAACAAAGGTAGAAAAAATTTAGGCGTTGGTGGAAATTTTGACCAACAAAGGTAGAAAAAAATTGAGACATTGGTAGAAATTTTGACCAATGAAGGTGGAAATTTCAACCAACAAAGGTAGAAAAAAATTTAGGCGTTGGTGGAAATTTTGACCAACAAAGGTAGAAAAAAATTTAGGCATTGCTGGAAAGTTTGACCAATGAAGGTAGAAATCTCAACGAAAAAAGGTAGAAAAAAATTTAGGCATTGGTGGAAATTTTGACCAACAAAAGTAGCAAAAAATTTAGGTGTTGGTGGAAATTTTCACCAACAAAGGTAGAAAAAACCCAAGTGTTGGTGGAAATTTTGACCAATGAAGGTGGAAATTTCCACCAACAGCTAGGTGTAAATTTTTTTTAGGCATTCTATAAAATAGTTCACATGCCTTACCTATGATATGACATTTTGCATGCATCCTACACTCTCTCATCCAGCTGATGATAGATTACACAGAGTGATCTAAAACCATGATTCTAAAAAACACACACAATGAAATCCAAAATGAACCTGCACTACAAATGGATTGTGGAAATCTAATATTGTTAATTTTGCATGCATGTCTACCAGGACAAATATATGTTTAAGTTGTGATTGTCCTAGTAGACATGCATGCAATTTTACCAATATCAGATTTCCACAATCTATTTGTAGTGCAAGTTCATTTTGATTTGATTGTGTGTTTTCTAGCATCATGGTTTTAGATCACTCTGCATAAACCATCATCAGTTGGATGAGAGAGAGTGCACGATGCATGCAAAATGTCATATCATATGCAAGGCATGTGAATTGTTTTATAGAATGCTTGAAAAACACCGACAGTAACTAATATGAAGATTATATAATTAGTTATATGATTGAGACAAATCATGTACATTGTATGAAGACAGTCCATGGTACATTGTATGAAGATAGTCCATGGCTGACATGGCCCACCAAAAGATAAAACATGTGATAAAAAATTTATTTTCATGTTTTTAACATATGGGGTACACATAACATGACTTATTATTGCACAATTCAGCTAAGTTCAGTTAATTTCCACAAGGATTGTCCCCATTTAATGGTGAATGTTTTGCCACATTTCAAGCCTTTTGATTATATAAAGAAATGGATAGCATGAAAAGTTTAAGTATTGTCAGGCCATTTATTTACTTGATATATAATGTGAATAGAACTATGATGTTGCTCAACAACCACCAAATAAAATTATCATCATGTACCCAAAAACGGATGGATGGAATGTTAGAATTGACCTCCAACTAACTACTATCACCATCCCTCTATATTATAAGTTATAGTGGTGCTCTAGATTTGCTCTATTCCATCATACACTTTACCATAGTCCATATCAACAAGGTCAGAGAGATCAGTTTCATTTGACTGGTATGTGGAAGACCTTGATGTTGAGAAGTTGTGTGATTTACGTGGAGTGGAAGGTGTTTTGGCCCCTTGGAAGGAAGCTTCATCTCTTTTACCGGCTTCTTTATTTTTACTTGGAGAAGCGTAATTCTTTGAATTGTCCTCATGGCTCCTTGCAATGATGTCAAGAGTGTCCTTGCTATTTTCTTCTGCCATAACATAATGTTCATAAAGTGTTAGAATTGTCTCTAGATGAAAAGAAACTATAGAGGCTTAATTGACATGTGATCTTAGTTAATGTACTATCTAACAATCAACTGGACGATGAGCTTCCTCATAGCACTAAAGAGGTTTCAGTCAAAATTTTAAACTATTTAAGTTTCAATACAATATATTAAAATCAAGAACAATCTGTTGGAAAACAAAAGCACCTACCAGAAGGACTATTACTAAGCACAATATAATAGAACTTACATTATAGAAAAAGTTGTGTGAACATTTGCAAGTGATATCATAGCACCCACTTCCAATTATGAAGTCAACACCATACTTACAGGCAAGAGATAGAAAACATTTCGTCTACAAGTACATCCAAACAACAGTTTTAAGAAAATTACTTATTTCATACTCTCTACTAACCCCAAAAAATACTTCGGAGATGGAATAAAGATAAATCTATTAATAACAAACACAAGACCAAAATGCAGAGAAAGTTCTAAATTGATAAACAATAAAACATTTAGCACAAAAGGAACAAATACTCTAAATTATGTAAACAACCAAGAACATAAACTCTGTAAATTTTGTCCTTGAGGAAAATCATGAATTTAGATGAAATTTCAGTTGCTTTGCTTGTTTGGCTCTGCCAAGATCTAGAAATAATGGTGTATAATAATCATTTAGTTTATCTGTTATTAACTGTGTCATTTTTTGCAGGTTGGTACACTTGATATTTGGAAACCTACCGTATTGACTTTGAAAAAGTCTAGTTATGAGATAAAGGGTAACAGGCAACATAGGGTGGTAGTTAGTGAGAAGTATACTTCTAAACTCAATGTATGCACTTTCTAACTCTGCTATTTATGTCATATGCAATATATGAAATTCATGTGTGAAGGCATTTAATAATTACTAATATTTGATGTATACAATTTATTTATCTTCAATTATTGTGGAAAGGCATTTTACTTTCAGAGTTCCTATGAATGTTTTGAAATTCTTACAACATACACATTAGAGATTCTGATTTATGGAGTATGTTGATACAGGGGAGATTTTTGTATAAAAAATTTCTTACCTAGCTATATTGGAGGATATTTTTATGGACAAAAACTAATAGCTTTCTAAATGTTGTATAATGTAGATTGTGATCCCCTATGGACATCAGGCACAATTTGTGTTAACAAGTGCTGGAGGAGTTAGTCTTGCTTTAAGCTCAAGTGATGATAACCTATAAGTTCCAATATGGATGCTTATAAGAGTGAATCAGTGTTAAGATACACTACTTTTATTAGTCTTATTGCGTTCCTTAATAATATAGACATCAGTATCAAGATGCATGTATTATAGAATAAAATAGGGCCATTTAATTAAATATTTTTCACAAACTATAAACTGTGCACTGGAAAAGTTAAATAATTTAATTTAACTTAATAAAATAACTTTATTAATGCATAATTATTTCAATGAAAAATAAATTATCTTTGTCCATATTACTAATTAACATGCCATTATAAATATAAATACAAAATGCCCATAATGACTTACTATAAATAGTAAGTGTGGCTTAAACTGCCTTAAATCACCTCAGAATGAACTACAATGAAAACTACCTAGGCCATATTGCTTTTAGGTCCCTTTATGTTGTGGTTAGTCTACAGTACCATGAGGAAATAGGTTAATGAAAAAATCATATTGTGAATAGTAGAAATGGGACATTACATTTTCCAAGTGAACACATTACAATTGGAATTAACTATTACTTTTTAATAACTATTGAGGCCTGGAACAGGTCTCCCCTTCTACTTTCTTTCTCTTCCAAAAGTAGTCAAAGTGAGAACTTCCTCTTCTAGCATAGCTTTCATTCATCTTTTTAGAATAATGTTGAGATTATTGATCTCCATGACATTAGCTTTTTTTGTTGTCATGTTAAGGCCGTTGCATGAGAAAATAAAGGAAGCTGGCTCTTTTGAGTGGGGAAGTTGTCTCATGGAACTATACAAAGGAACAAAGAAGATAGAGAAACTTATCATTGTACTGGTCAATCAATATCTCTGTATGGACACTAAATGTGTTCATATCACCACAAGTGAAGATGATATCATTATGTGCTCCTGTGATAGTTGAATAGGCAAATGGGTGGATGCCATCCGAATTGATGGCATAATGAGGAGGGCTCCTTGCCTTTACTAATGGAGACAAAGGTTATATTGGTTAAAGGCAAGGTGATAAAGGTGTTCTTTGTGTGAATACTCTCAAATAAGCTTTAAACATGCTCACAATTAGAAGCTATAGGTTCAGGACAAAATAAGGTTAGCTAATCCTTGAACATTTAGTGGGCCAGCATTGTAGTCCTCCCACCAAAAATCTACAAATAGAATGAATAAAAAGAGAATAAATTCAAAACTAAAGATAAAAGCTTCAAGATTCAAATTTTGTCAAGAAACCAAAAGTTATAGGATTTTTTCACATGGTTTCTATTTTTTTTTTTCCAAAATGACTTTAGATGTATCTAACCTCCAACTCATCAAAAACTTTAAGTATGATATCTTCATTCATTTCCAAGACATGCATTGGCTAGTGGAGTTGATTACTCCATTTGTGATTAAAGATGCACTGAATGATCTAATTTTTCTTTTGTTACCACAATGGTATTGCAAAATGGCATCTTAGGCACTATGCATGGATTCGTAGAGGGAAACCATTAGCTTACTTTCACCATCCACCAAACATAGAACCATGCCTAAAGGTTTTCCCAGGAAAAATATTTGTAAATAAAGTTTAAATTAATAAGAAAAAGGTATATTGGATAGTTATAAAAAGTAGCAAATAGATAAATGTGATGTCCCCAATTAAGACTAGTTTGGCCGGCCTATTTGGGAGCAATTTTAATGAATGAAATAAATGATTTAGTTAATTAACAAATGAAAGTACTAGATAAATATGTTTATTAAGTTATTAACAAATGGAAGTACTAAATAATTTTGCTAGGCTAGTTGAAATAATTTTACAATACTTTACTTGAGACTGACATTAATAATTGGTGTTGGACGGGCGACTTTTGTGTGTGATGAGTATTTTATGTTTGGGTGGACCTAAGTTGGGAGTAATGAAGAAATAAGGATTGTTTGGTCAAGGAGAAGCAGCACAAATTTCGAACAAAAATTTTTTAAGTAGCACGAGTGTCTAATGCAACAAAATCTTCAAAAACCACAATGTGGGTAGGATGAAACAACTATCTGGATTACTTTGATTCATCATTTGCAGATCTTAATTTTAAAAAAAAGAAGGATCAAACTTACGCATTTGCAGTAGATCTAGGATGGGAAGTAACCAATTCCAAGGTGCCTATTGCCTATATCCTTCAGCCATGAAACTGAACTGAGCATATCATACTTGTAAGCAATGATATTTGAATGGATTTTTGGGTAGTATGCTATTAGAGTTCTGTTTATCAGACCTCTGTAATGATAAACCCAAAGGCATAATGTAGCAAGACTATGTTCTCAATGAATTTGCTTGCTATGAAAGAAAATATTTTATCTACATTATAACCTAGTTTCCTCCAAATAACTTTCTATTAGTAGGGTCAAATGTTAATAATCATATATTTACACAAAGGCTCAAATTTGCAAATCATTTTGCTTCTGAGTTTCTAGATCTATGAAAAATCCATTATTTTTCTCTCTGATTTATTAGGAATAAGGATTGAATAAGATTAGTGGAATATTTTTGATAATTTCTTATGGAATTTATGTTTAAAATTGTTATTTATCCTAGGAATCTCCTTCGCATATTGCATGAACACCTCATTAAAAATAGTTTTTGCAGCCTTCACTTGAGGGGTTGTGTTGGAACATGGAGAGTCTACCAAGATATTGTTGACGAAAGGAATTGAGGTTACAAGGCTTTTTAAAATGAACAATTTTGTGATAAATTAGGCCATCTACTCATACAAACATCTCTAATTTGTATGTTTTCCCATCAAACTAAGGAGTCAAGGACCCAAGTATGGTTGTAGATAAGTTTGTTAATTTGTCTACTATCTTTAACCATATTTTTTCCCTATTTACTCTTCTCGATGTCCTTAAGCATCAGATCTAGATAATGTGTTATGTTATGAGTTTAGCAAATAGTGTGATGCCTATATTGAATAAGTCCCTCCATGACTACAGTTGGTGTTTTGTGAGACTTGTCAAAATTCTCAACCCTGAACTATTGAATGACTCTGTCCAACAGGTTGTTACAAAGTCTCAATATTTTTGACTTCATGTGAGACATCTAAGGTCTTGAAGAACCTTAATGTATCCTTTGAAGATGCATAAAAGGTAAGAAGGATCTTGTTCCTGCCATCTATGCATCCATTTTATAAAATGTTGCAACCCCGTCTTCACCATACATTTTTGGTGATCATCAACTAAAAGTAGTATATTTGTTCATGATTTCCTTTAGCAATGAACCACTCAATCCTTAACCACTGGAGTCTGAAAATCCTTGCTGACAACTATTAAGGTGTATAGAATTCCTTCCCAATATGGACTTCTTGCTATATTAAAGGTTATATTGTTGTAGCACCATAAGTTCGCCCATTGTTGTCCTAACTGCATGGTGCTTCTCTTTGTTGCAAGTTCTACTTTCAAGTTGATGCTCTTCCCTTGAGATGTTGCAAGGAACAAAGAAAACATGGTGGAGGAGGAAAATGGCTATAAAGAGTCTCAATAGTGGTGGAAATTAGACCCTTAATGTGTGGGCCTATAAAAGAACGTATAGATGCATTGAGGTTGACATCGTCTCTACCATTACTTTTATTGCACCCTTTTATCTTCTTCATGTCATAATTGGTAAGTAAGGGATCTAGTTCTCTTTGCTCTATTTGATCCACCTTTGAGGCTTAGTCTCTTGCTTTCACCTACTTGAGGTCTCCCCTAGAATTATCACCATGTCATCTACTGTACTCTATCCTCATTCAGTGGCTACTGATCTATAAACTCTGAGGCACACATACTTGGTATAGTTCAGAGGAAGTATAAAGTATTGTATATTCAAGATTTTTGTTGGGTTGTTTAAAAAGAACATTATGGTTTTTGAGGATTTAGAATCTAGAGTACGACATTGTAGGCAAAGGCAAAGTAGGTGCATTTGAAGTTTTTCTAAAGCATGTATAATGGAGAACTTAATGGTGCATCTATACATCAAGTATATGTTAAATATATCAAGTTTAAAAACTCTTATTTTGCAATGAACATTCTATCATGTCCCCTATTGAAATAATTAAAAAAAATAAACTTTGTTAAGGCAGGCAGGCTCCAAAAAGGTGAAATTTCGGAAAAAGGGGTTAATCTTTGGAAACCAATGGACTAATAAATAAAAATTATTATTAAATTATATTTTATTAACCCCTCTTGGACGTGAGTTAGGGTTATGCCCTCTTTAAAAGGGGTTTGGAGGCATTTTGGGCTCATTCTACATCTTGATTCTTGCTAATTTTTTTGTTGTTCTTTAGAGGCTGCCAAACCTGTGGAGAAGGAGACCCAAGAACGGGAGTTTGAAGGTTTCCAAGAAGGCTAAGGATGGGAGTTTGAAGCCATTCCATGTGCATGCTCATACAGAGTTTGCCCTTGTGCTGAATAGTGCCAATTTGGGTGTTTTCGGGGTTGTTTTTGGTTTGAATTTGGGTTTTCAGTTGAGTGTTTCATATCAGTTTGGTTTGTTGCTGTATTTCAGACTTTATGATGTTAAAATAGAGCTGAATATATGTATTGGGTCATGATTAAACTTCTGAGATAATTTATGAGTTTTTTGTGGTGTTTCCGGGCATTTTTGTGTTAATTTCGAGAGCCCGATTGAGCATAGTTTTGCCCTACATTTGTGATTTGTTGTGTAAAGGCTATACAAATCTGGAAATGTCATTTTGTAGGCTGTTATGCTGCTGAAATTTCTGTAAAAATGTCCATTTTTAGATTTATTAATAATTTGTGAAGTTGTGAAGTTTTTGGCACTAATTTGGACATACCCGATTTAGGTTTTATTGGGAAATTGGCAGATCTTTGTAATATTGGTTGTTTGATTTTAAAGTTCTGATTTGAGGCTGGAAATATCATAAAAAAATCAGTAAAGGGACATTACAGTGGTATCAGAGCCGTGATCTTTCCAGCCTGAGGGTTTGTAGAAGTTGCATGTCAGTTTTAACAACTACCCAGATCTTGCATGTCAAGTTTTGATAACTACCCAGATCTTGCATGTCATATTTTATGATTGCATGCAACTAAGTGAAAGAGAAAAAAGATATTTTCAGCGAGAAAATAATAAAAAAAATTTGATCAAACCCCCAGTTGAAAGAAAAAGTACAAAATCCAAGGAAGAAAAAAGTATGGCTGATCCAGATGAGATGGCAAAGAAATTCTTCCAAGACATCCAAAATACTCAGAAGCAAACAGTGGATGGTTTGGTGGAAACTAGAGAGGCTTTGCGAATATTGACAGAAAAATTACAAGGAATTGCATCTATTAATGAGAAAGGGAGCACTTCAGAGGAGCCGAGAAATGGGAGATCCACACCATCTAAATCAACCAAATCTATTTTCTTGCCTGCAGATGAGCCACTAGTACCAAATCCAGCCATTAATCCAGTGGAAGAGGTTACAGGTAATTTGATTACATTAAGAGCTACTTACAATGGCTTAGATGATGACTTTCGTAGTTCAGTTCCTTTTAGAGAATATGTGGATATGATGAACGCTTTGATGCCCAAGAAAGAGAATAGGAGGGAGCATGACACAAGTGGAAGAGAGCTCAAAAATAAAATAAGCAAGTTTACAGCACCTACTTTTGATGGAACAAATAAAATTTCAGCTAGAGCATGGCTACAAAAATTACAAACTTTCTTCACACTTAAACCCATGAAAGAGAGTGATGCTATTCAATTTGCAAGTCTACACTTGGAAGATGCAGCCTATGATTGGTGGTATCATGGAATGACTACTCAAGGTCATGATCAGGTAACTACATTTGAAGATTTCAGTCAAAGGGTGATAGATAGATTTGACCTCAAGGATGATGAAGAGTACTTTAAAGAATTGTCAAAGTTGAAGCAAACCAAATCAGTTAATGAGTATATAGAAGAATTTCAAAAAGTGGCTGTTATGGTACCTGATATGAGTGAAAAGAGGATCATTTATCTTTTTCTTGATGGTTTAGAAGATTCTGTTAAGGGTTTGGTTAAGGCTTTCTCACCCTCAACCTTACAGGAAGCTATCAAAAGAAGCTTGCAACTTGAAACTTGCGTGCCTATGAAATCAATCACTAATCAAAAACCCCCAAATCTTTGGCAACATAAGGGGAATTTTCAGAAAAAGACTTTCCCAACACTACCACCAAAAGATGTGACAAATGTGGCAAAAAAGAAGGTAGATGAAGAGACTAGGAGTGAATTACGAAGGAAAAAGCTTTGTTTTACTTGTAGAGAACCATGGGTTCCAAGACACAGATGTTTGGGGAAAGGTCAAGTGCACTATATTGAAGTTGCTTCAGAATCTGATTCAGATGAGCATGAGGAATTTCATGATACTAAGGAGGAGCTAGAAGAAGAGAAAGTAAAAGAAATCAGAAAAGATGGCACTTTAGCAGCATTATCAGGAGTCCCAAGATATCGTCCCTTCCGAATTTGAGGGGTACTAGCAGGGCAAAGGTTGACTGTTCTTCTTGATAGTGGGGCAACTCACAATTTTATTGATGAGGGATTTGTCATGAAAAGAGGGATTCAATGTTACTGTAGCTGATGGATTCACTATGCCTTGCACACGGGTGGTGAAACAACTCAAGATGACCTTAGGAGATTATGAGTTATGTGATGACTTCTATGTGGTTGGTATTGGGGAGACAGATCTTGTATTGGGTGTTCAATGGTTGCACTCTATCGGAGGCTATTACATGAACCATCAAACTATGGAGTTTAAATTTCATTCCAATGGGAGAGAAGTCATATTGAGAGGGAATCTTGGAGCAGCAATCCTTCTATGCTAAGCTATCTAAATGTGAGTTTGGTTTGACAGAGATCCTATATTTGGGACATATTATAAGCTCTAAAGGAGTACAGGTTGATCAACAAAAAATCCAGGCAATTTTGGATTGGCCTCCACCCACTAATCTTACACAGTTGAGAGGTTTCTTCGGGTTGTGTAGCTACTATAGGAGATTTGCCAAGGGATTTTCTCAGCTTGCTGCCCCCTTGACTGATTTGAAAAAGAAAGGAGCTTTTGTTTGGACAGAAGAGGCACAAAAAATATTTGATAAGCTTAAGGAGGTAATGAGTTCATGCCCGGTGCTTGCAATTCCAGATTTCTCTTTACCTTTTTTTGTTGAATGTGATGCTTTGGGAGAAGGTATAGGGGCTGTCCTAACTCAAAGGGGACATCTAATAGCATTTGAGAGTCAAAAATTAAATCAATCAGAGAAAGGGTACTCCATCTATGATAAGGAAATGTTGGCAATCATGCATGCACTTCATAAGTTTAGACAATATTTGGTATGTGGGAGATTCATTGTAAAGACAGACCATAATAGCCTCAGGTTCTTCTTGAACCAAAGGGATTTGAATGATCGTCAACAAAAATGGGTAAGAAAATTGCAAGCTTATGATTTTGATATTGAATACATGAAAGGAAAGAATAATGTGGTTGCTGATGCTCTCTCAAGAAAGCCCACTTTGTGTTCCTTATCATCTATCTCTGCTGATTGGAAAGTCTCCATAATTTTAGAGTATGCTAAAGATTCATTTGCCACCAAGATTTTGGATAAGTTAGTGGATGATAACAGGTACAAGGTTGTTGATGAATTGATTTATTACAAGAATAGGATCTTCTTAGTGCCAGGGTCAAAAACTAAGGAGAGGATATTGAGGGCCTTTCATGACACACCTTTGGTTGGTCACCAGGGAAACTTCAAGACATACAAGAAAATTCGAGAGCGGTTTTCATGGAAGCGTATGAAGGAGGATTTCCTTAAACACATTAAGGAATGTATGGTATGCCAACAAAGCAAGAGTGAGCAAAATTTTTCTGCAGGGTTGTTGCAGCCACTTCCTATCCCTGAACAAAAATGGGAAAGTATTTCCATGGATTTCATCACTGGGTTGCCCAAGGTTCAAGGTAAGGATTGCATATATGTGGTGGTAGATAGACTAACTAAGTATGCACATTTCTTTCCTATCACATCTGATTTCAAGGCATCACAAGTGGCCGAATTGTTCTTCAAGGAAATTTTTAGATTACATGGTTTGCCTAGAAACATTGTTAGTGATCGGGACAGTAGATTTCTCAGCTCTTTTTGGAAGGATCTCTTTCATTTGGAAGGAACTGAACTCACTCCTAGTACTAGCTATCACCCTCAAATAGATGGACAAATAGAGATAGTTAATAAATGGATAGAAGGATATTTGAGGAACTATGTTTCAAATCAACAACATACTTGGGTGAAATGGTTACACCTAGGGGAGTATTGTTACAATACATCTCATCACATGTCTATTGGTATGCCTCCTTTTTGTGCTCTTTATGGTTACGATGCCCTTTCCTTTGTTGATCTAATACTTTCCAATAGCAGAGTACCCACAGCAAGTGATTTCATCAAGCAAAGCCAAGACATAATAAGGTCCCTCAAGGATAATCTACAACATGCACAAAACCAACAAAAGATATATGCTGACAGGAAAAGGATTGAAAGATCTTTTGAGGTGGGAGATTTGGTATTTGTTAGGTTGCAGCCATATAAGCAAAGCACCTTGAAGAGAAGTGGGGTAGAGAAACTCAAGCCAAGGTTCTATGGGCCTTATAAAATCATCAAGAAGGTAGGAGAGGTAGCTTATGAATTGGAGCTCCCACCAAACAGCAAAATACATAATATTTTTCATGTATCTTTCTTAAAGAAGGTTCTAGGCCAGCAAACCATAGTATCTACAGAATTACCACCTCTTGATGATGAAGGGAAATTAGTTTTGATACCAGAAGAGATTTTGGATACAAGAGAGAAAAGGTTGAGAAATAGGAGCATCATAGAGCATTTGGTCAAATGGAAAGGATTACCACTAGAGGATGCAACTTGGGAAGGAGAAAATATTCTTGAGAATTCCAACCTTAATTTCTTGAGGACAAGCAATATTTGGGAGGGGAGGACTTGTCATGTCCCCTATTCAAATAATTAAAAAAAATAAACTTTGTTAAGGCAGGCAGGCTCCAAAAAGGTGAAATTTCGGAAAAAGGGGTTAATCTTTGGAAACCAATGGACTAATAAATAAAAATTATTATTAAATTATATTTTATTAACCCCTCTTGGATGTGAGTTAGGTTTATGCCCTCTTTAAAAGGGGTTTGGAGGCATTTTGGGCTCATTCTACATCTTGATTCTTGCTAATTTTCTTGTTGTTCTTTAGAGGCTGCCAAACCTGTGGAGAAGGAGACCCAAGAACAGGAGTTTGCAGGTTTCTAGGAAGGCTAAGGAAGGGAGTTTGAAGCTATTCCATGTGCATGCTCATACAGAGTTTGCCCTTGTGCTGAATAGTGCCGATTTGGGTGTTTTCGGGGTTGTTTTTGGTTTGAATTTGGGTTTTCAGTTGAGTGTTTCATATCAGTTTGTTTTTCTGCTGTATTTCAGACTTTATGATGTTAAAATAGAGCTGAATATATTTATTGGGTCATGATTAAACTTCTGAGATAATTAATGAGTGTTTTGTGGTGTTTCCGAGCATTTTTGTGTTCATTTCGGGAGCCCGATTGAGCATAGTTTTGCCCTACATTTGTGATCTATTGTGTAAGGGCTATAAAAATCTGGAAATGTCATTTTGTAGGCTGTTATGCTGCTGAAATTTCTGTAAAAATGTCCATTTTCAGATTTATTAATAATTTGTGAAGTTGTGAAGTTTTTGGCACTAATTTGGACATACCCGATTTAGGTTTTATTGGGAAATTGGCAGATCTTTGTAATATTGGTTGTTTGATTTTAAAGTTCTGATTTGAGGCTGGAAATATCATAAAAAATAAGTAAAGGGACATTACACATTCTCTCAAGTATAACTATGGATCAATTCATATTAAGAGACTTCATACTAATTTATAGCATAAAGGATAGCAAATGATTTGATGTATTGATATTCTCTAATCTATTTTATCATGGCATTCTAATACAACTAGGATTTAAAAAGAAAAAAATGTATGCTAACCTCATTATCTTCATCTCTTCATTTTCTTTCTTTGATATCTTCTTTTAGTTTCTTCAGTATTCCATTCCATCAAGGTTGTGACTATATTTCCAATGAACAATTTTCAACATCATTCACTCAAAATTTCACACATGTGACTCACAATATCAAGTTACAAAACTAAAACTATAACTTGATCATTACAATTTCAGCCATGAATAATTGCAATTGAAATTTGTTGAAAAATAGGCCTAAGTGGGTTGGCCTAAGGGTCAAAAGAAGAATTCATATTTCACTTAATTAAAAATCAATTAGCTTATGCAAGTTTGGCCTCATGGTGGTTGTACAATTTTAAAAAACTTAATCCTTAGACCATTTGGGCCTAACATCAAGGGATGTGAATTTAGGACTCAAACGTCTATAAAGGTTAGATGTTGAAATTCTTTGGAATATCAACCCTTCCAAGCACTTCTTGATCCTTACAATGGATCCAACACCTTCTCTTGGTCCAATCTTGACCTTCTATGCAAGAAAATATACCCCTCATGTGGATGGAATTTCCCAACTCATAATTGTCTCATTCACCTAGTGATCCTCAAACAACACCCTGTCACATTCAAAGATCTTTGTCTCTAATCTCCCTACAAATCTCTACACAAAATCATATGAGATAGGTGCATAATAAATTAGAAACCCCTCTACCATGCATTACATATATAGTACAGCAATGGGAGGGGTCAAATTCATTGAGTTTGCCTCAGACAGTCAAGTTTTGTCACGTGACAATGACAGTCTCTTATTACCTATGCAAAATCCTTTACAAATGACTATTCACAAATAAAAGGAACTTAAAAAATAACCTTCTCAATCATTTTCATATTCAAAGAAAAGCTTTGAAGTGAAATAAAGCTTGCACCAATTAAAAACAACCAAATTGCATAGTCACTATTCTGTGATAGTTTTAACAGCGAAATATAGAGTTTTTTTAATTGATTTTCCAGGGCTATCACATTGAAATCTCCTCAAAACCTTTACACATTCATCTATCATGTTCATATAAGATTTTTTTTTTCCTTTTTCAAATTTCCTAACTCCCTAAAACCGACCAAACTCCCTTTAATTGTCTTGGGATAGTTTAGAACAATTTTTAATATCTTTAATAATAGTCCTTTATGATAACCTTTGGCTTTAGGACTCAATTCTTGTGACATTTTTGAGACTAATTGACCTTTCTAATGCTTAAAAGACTAATAAACCTTCACTTAATCCCATGACTCTACCATAGTGCCATATGTGTCTTGTTTGGCAATATTTTGACATGTTTTCCAATTACATTGCATTTATTTGCATTTGATATGCATTTTATGACTCTTTGACCCCATTTATCAACCTAGTACATTCTAGGACTCCCTTTGCCCATGAAATTTTACTACATTACATAAATTACCCTTGTCCTTTCATCTTGATCTCAAGAATGGCTTACAACTTGAACTTTAATGATTACGAACATATCAAAAAGGACCTTCACAGGGTCTTATTACACCAAATGTTCTATCATGGACATGTTGGTTATCTTGAGACCTTAATGTTTTCTTATGCCTTCAACCTTGACCTTGATGGTCCTACATCATTCTCCTAAGGATCAAATAAATCCAAGTCCCTTTGGATTGGTAGTCTTCCTCCTTTTCTTCTAGTCTTTAAGTACTCCATCAGCAGACCTTGCAACTAGATTGTACCCTCTTCTCTTTTTCCTCATGTACCTACAAATAAATATCTTAGATTTATGCCATGTGTTCCATCCTTCAACTATTATCATGATATGCCCATGGTCTGCACCATCATCACCCACAAAATAACCCTGCAATTCTGCAATAAGGCACATAACTTGTTGAAGGTTCTGTAAATGGAACGGCAAGCTAAGAAGGCTTAATCTTGGGCAAAAATTTATGGTCAAGGAAAGTTGGATCATCATGGAATTGAGTAGGCAGACCTTCTAGGAAGTTGCAATACTTCAACCTTGTAAGTGTCATCTCAATGCAATGGGTACTAAACAAACAATTTAAGTTGATGAGAAATGGTTGTTATGAATTCAAATTGTAAGCGTCACCTCAATGCATTGGGTATCAAACAAATAATTCAAGCTGATAAGTATGGGTTTTTATGAACCACAACTCATGAAATATGCATTAAGTCCATACCTGTTGTTTATAGTGAGTATGGGTTTTTTTTTAATAACATACCTATTGTTTATAGTTAGTAAGTTTCTATATCCTCTAAGAAATTTGAAGCAATGAGCCAAAGTCACACAGTTGAAGATTATCATTGTCCCCTCAAAGCACCACCATTTGATTAATTGTTGCATTGAAATATGTTCTAGAAAAGGCCTTTCCACATAGTATGTTGGCACTATTTGGAAATCGTTGATCATGTGGTTATTGCAAAGAGGCTAAGGACCAAACATGTAATCATGGAGATAGTGCACGAATGTACAAATAAAATGCAAGAAACATCAAAGAGATTGTTAACCGTTCAATGGTCTTAGTAAAGAAAAAGCTTGGCACTTGAAATGCATAGTGCAATGGGATTAGTAAGATATCAAATTTTTTGATAGAATGCCCAAAACAGAGCTTGGAATGCTGATTGATGGACATGCATATGGGAAAGCATGATATGTAAATGGTCAAAAAATGTACAAAGAACATGAATTGTTTGACTGAAGGCATTCATGATATTGGTGTCAATGGGTCTCTGTGAAAGACAAAGAAAGGATACTAATTCATTTAACAAAGTCCCAAATATCATACTTCCATCATAATTCAATTATGAAATATAACATGCAACACCATGTCTAATTAGATTGCTTCAAGGAGATATTTGATCAAGGATGAAATGAATGATTGCACCTAGTGTGCACATTACAAAATAGAGATAGTGTTGTGAAATATAAAACTAAAAATAAAATATGCAAATCCACTTAGCTTAAATTGGAACTATAGGCTTACAACTCCAAAACACATTTTCAAAACACTAAATGAAGATTAGAACTATAGGCTATGGTTGGGTAACTTTTACTACAGTGCCAAGTTGCAAATAACAAAAAAGTACTGGTACTTTTGGGCTTTATGAAAAAAGGGTGGGGTATGAAAGTAAGGGTGCTTAAATTTTCTTGTATAGCATGAACAGGCAGATTTCAGTTGTGGAGACATCCATTCCAAATTGTTTTCTTTATTTTTGACTTACCTATCTAGATTGCTAAAACTCAAAGCTCCTAACCCATTATAAACAATTACCCATTCCTAACTCAGAGCTTGTAACTCGGAGTTTATCCATACATTCTAATTCTATCAAACGATGTTAAGACACTAATAAGGCCAAATACATTATAGACAAATTAAGAACTAATTTTTTCTGTGTGAACAAATACCTAGGATGGATCATGGAAGTAGTTGGACAACCACTAACCCAATACTCATCAGACATAAAGATCTGAAAAGTAAGCTGAATTTAAAAACTAGGATGATAGGAAAACCTACCGACCAAGAGAGAGGTAATGACATTAGTTTTTTGCATCAATGATTTACATGTAACTTTTAGGAAAATCTTAAATGAAGTAGATTAGACATTCATAAATTAGATTTTGAAGGATGTTTCTTAAATAATTACTATACGCAGGAAAGTTAAATTGCTATCAACATGCAAAATGGGCTGTAGATGCTTGATGGATTTCAAACTGTAGGATTCAAATTATAGCTAAGGGTAATCATCAATGTATCTGCTATCACTATCATGAATACACACCATTGACTATATTTTACATTCAAGATTTTCCTTGTGTGAGAAAGCCAATCTACAGTATAGATCTGCTAATAAAATGTAATAGTAAGAGTTCTAAAGTAACTGACACAATCTTGACAGAACATAAATTTTTCCTTATAGTTGCCATTAATGTTGTCCAGTAACATCAAAATCATTCTGCTTCCTTCTAAAGATACATACAGCTATCTGAATTTAAAAATTGCCAGTATTAAAAACCTACTGATTAAAACTAACTTGATAAATTTAAGACTCAACTTATCTATAGTTCATATGAAAACATAGACATATAGCAGAGAAGTTTGACATTTGGTAGTCAGATTTAAATGGTATGTCTCATATAATCATTGTCAGTCATTAAGAATTATACGTCATACACCTATACAAAGAAGGTGCTCTCACAATGTCTGTCTAATGCCATTGCTCATTTCATAGTCATTAAAAATTGAGTGATGCATATTTTTGATGAAAGCTCCAGCTGCGGCCGTGTGCATTATTATTATAATATTTATTTAAATATTTGATTTTTAATCAAAGGATAAGCACGCAGGAAAACGATTTCCAAGCCATGGGGGGGGCATGATTACTGACTTGATGTAATACTAAATATAGAAATATTCTTAATTATGAAATATATTTGTTCTTGATTTCTATGCTTTGTCATTTTCTAGTTGTGACCTTCAACTTTTCGTTGTATGTGCACATTAACAACAAAAATAGAGAAATTCAGTTAATTTGTTTGTCAACTTGTGTGAATTCTGAATTCAGCTCTAATGTTATGTGAAACATTTATATAATTCATATGATGAACAAATTATTATATAAATACTTGACATTCTAATATTTTAAAATTTTCCTTTTTTTATTGTTGTCCCCTATTGTTCCACACAAAAAAGGCCTCCTACCCTCTGTGGTCACTAAGGACACATTCCCCAATTTCCTACCATTCCAATATTAGAAACACCATGGGATGTGGGGAAAAAAACAAAGTTGTGAATAGAGGCTTGGAAGTAGTGGATAGAGGCTTGAAAGCCTATTGAGGAATATAATCAGAAGATGAACAAAAAATGTGGACAAATCCTAGAATGATGATTAATAATTTTAAAACAATACATCGTTAATCAATTTAGATGACTCCATTCAAAGCAATTGTTGGTTACAATTCTCCTTAACTAGAAGATTTGACCATTGAGTTATAGAAATCTCCACAGCTCAAAATATAATCTAGCAAATTGAAGATATCAATATGTTGAAAGATAATTGGGTTGTAGTCATAAATATAATGAAGGAACTAGTGTACCAGTGTCAAAGTAAAATGAGTTTTGAAGTTACAGTCATATGCCTTGTGTGAATGCCAAAAAATTATATGCAGATAACATTAAAAATAAAAGTTGAAACTTGAACAAAAATTCCATGGTCCTTGCCAAATCAAGGTCAACATAAGAAAAGAAGGGTAAGAACCCTTACTGTTCTAGAGGTTGCATAAAACGCTATAAAATGCAAGCTGTAAAATGTTGTTCCTCAAATCTTGCCTCTTCAGATAATCTTCAAACCCTGCCTCTGCACGTAATCCTAGCACCACAAAATGCAATGAGGAAAAAATTAACCACAAGCTATCTTCCAGTCATGTAAGAATGAAATTAGGGCAGCAAAGAGCTTTTAATTTCTTTGACATAGTGTATAGGCCCATGTTGGTCAAATTTTTGACCAACACGGGATTGTATTTTTAAAAAATGTATATGTTGCCTCCATATTTCAATCAATTTGACCCCATTTTATTAGATGGTTGAAAATTTTGGTCTAAAATGAGGTCAAATGTAGTAGTGGTTGAAGGAAATCTACAAAAGAGAAGAAGATATAATGAAGAAGTTGAATAATTTAGAAGAAGACATGGAGTACCAAGAGGAAGAATAGTATGATGATGAGGAAGAAGAGAAGTAGGGTATAGAAAATGCACAAGAGAACCATGATTTATGGCAAGAATATGAAGCCATCATGGAAGAATGGGAGAGTAAGAGTGGAAGTGAGGGTGAAGAAAATAAGAGAGAAAGCCATTTGATCCTTGGGAGCACATGGCCAATAGAGGAAAAGAAATAGCAAAATAAAGTGAGGATGAGGAAAAGTGAAAGTGAATTAGCAGATGGAAGAATGGATCAACAAGATGTCCTAGTGAAAGAAGACATAAAGAAGGGTTGTCCATTGAGAGGACAATATGTTGAAGGAAGGCACAAAGAAGTTGAAAGTGTGGTGGATAGCTATAATGATGAGGCATACATGAAAGATAGTGGAAGGCACACTGAAGTGCAAACAGGGACAATAAAAGAATTTCTAAAAGCAGAGATGGAAAGGGCAGCCACAAGTTGGCATATGAAGTTGAAGAAGAAGGTTACTTGGCCTATCAAGAGGCTAAGCAAGAGGAAGGAGTTGCTGAGAGTTGAACCTACTAATGTAGGGGTTCAAGTTGATGACAAAAAAGTCATACAAGTTGCTGACATGATAGTGAAAACAAGTATTCTAGAATGTGAAGAAGACATGATGGATTTGGTAAAAGAGTTTGATGCCATAGAGGAAACATGGTAGGTAGGTAACAATGGTGAAGAAGAGGATAGTGAATTGAGGGAAGAAGACCATGGACAAGGTCTTGATAATGTGCATACCAAAGTGGAATCTTGGGGTCAGTTGAATGATAAACATGAAGAGGATGGAGCAGAATATAGTGCAGAAGACATTGGTCAGGGAGAGACCAAAAAAATTGAAATTTTTTTAGACATTGGAATGTCACAAGGAGGGGGTGAACAACAAAATAAAGAATTGGATGAATGGATGGCTATGGAAGTGAGGAACCAAACCTATGCTTTGGTTGATAAAGGAGTACTGATATTTGTTTTTTCTAACAAATTTTTTGTAGGATTGCAGGCTTATTATATGCTTGATGATGGTGCAGACCATGGGTACATCAAGAGACTAGTTGAAGGATGGAACACTTGGCCCAGATCCAAGGTGTTTGATTGCAGGTACATGAGGACAAAGAGAAGAGGGTACATCATAGTTGCAGGGTCTGCTAATGAAGTGATTAGAGACTAGAAGAAAAGGAAAAAGAACCCAATCCAAAGGGACTTGGATTGCTTTGATCCTTGGGAGCATGATGCACGAGCATCAAGGCAAAGGATGAAGACATCAGAAGACATTAAGGTCACTAGATAGCAAACATGACTATGTTGGGTCATTGAATGTAATAAGACCTTGTAAAGGTCCTTTTTGATATGTTTTGTAATCATTTTGTTGAAGTTCAAAGTTGTAAGCCATTAATGGCATGATGAAAGGACAAGGGGTACATGAAGTCATACATGAGGTCATTCAATGTAGTACAATGGAAAAGAGAGTCCTAGAAGGTACTAGGATGATTAAATGTGGTCAAAAGGTCATGATGTGCATATAAAATGCAAATAAGTACAATGTAATTGGAAAAATCATGTAACATTGTCAAATGTTGACAATAGGCCACCTATGGCACCATAATGGAGTCTAGAGGTTAAGTAGCAGTCTAGAAGTCCTTTAATTATTAGAAGAATCTTAGTTTCAAAAGTTTTATCAATATTTGAGTCTTAAAAGATCGAGGGTAAAACAATTAGTAGAGGAGCTATCATTAAAAGATATTAAAAACTGTTCAAAACTGTCCCAAGACAGTTAAAGGAGTTTTTGGTTAGTTTTTGAACTTTGGATAGTTAGATGGTGGAAAAGGGGTTTATAAATACATTGTATTCGATTTACAAGGCATGATGGTCAGAGATCTCAATGGAAAAGTCTTGAAAAATCAATAAAATTCTGTATTTCACTGTTACATTATAACTGTCACAAACAATGACTGATGCAATTTGGTTTGCTTTAAAGTTTGTAAGTCTTTTGGCATCAAAAATATGTGTATTTGAATCCTAAATATTTAGAAGGTTTTGATCATGACTTATTAACATTTGGATAGTGAAAGTTTAAGAGAAAGAAGTCATTTTGTTTGTTGTAATAAGACAGTCATGTGATAGATTTAACTTTGTTGTGTTGTTTTAATGAGTAAAAGCCCCTCCCACTTTATGTAGATGGATGTTTCTTGTGGGAGGAGGGTTAAACATGTATGATACTTCTTGTAGGTATTGTCTTCATGTGGGAATGTGCAACGAGATTAGAGAAGAAGGTCTCTAGTTGAGACAGAGTGTTATTTGGGAACACTTGGTGGTTGGACCAGTCAAGGTTTGGAGATTCCATCCACATGAGGGCTTTATTTTATTGCATAGAAGGTCATGTTAGGATCAATTGAAGGTTTTGGATCCATTGGGAGGGTCTGGAAATATTTGGAGAGGTGATTTTGGCAAAACCCTAGGCTTATGCACCTAGAAAGGAGGGTTTGATGATTGGACAAGAAAAACTTGATGGAATCTCCTATGAATGTGAAAATCCTTTATTTTGGGTTAGGATACAACTTTTTTTGAGGTTAGATGGTTTGGGGAATGAGATCTACTAGTGGTTGCTTTGTAATAGGAGGGCTAAAAGAGGGAAAATTGTGGGCAATAGTGTTGATTTGGGCATTTGGTCCAAGGAAGTAGCATGCGCATTTGTAGTATGTTGTAAAGTGTCCAAAAGGGTGTTAGGATATGGTCTTTTTTTCTAATTTTTTCGGGAAAGGTGAGAGAAAATAGTGAAAAACTGATTAGGCAAGGCTAATTAGGAATAGGCCTAGTGAAGGACTAGAATTGAGTTTTGGTATCAGATGATGAGTTGAAGATTTGGGAACCATGGGAACAAGTTAATTGAAGTTCTATGAAGTGAGTGAAGGTGGAGTAAATACTTTGTTAAAGTGAAGACAAGATTGGAGCCTATTGGGCATTGTGAGTATTTGGTAACTTGTTGACAAGATTGCTTAGATGAATTCAATGGATGGATTGAGGGAAAAAGATTGTGTTTATAAGATGTAGAGCCTATAGTGGCACATGAGAATGATATGTGCACTCTGATATGGTTTTTAATTGACTAGATCAAGGAGAGTGATCGTATGAAGAAACTTGTTTGTGTTATGAGAACACTAGATAAGTCCCTCTAGATGAGAACAAAGGGACTAGTGCATTAAAGATGATAAAGACACCTAGATGATGAAACCTACAACTTATCAACTCCCAATCAGATCTTGTTGATGCTCTGATACCACTTGATGGATTTATACAAGTCATGTGTAGTGGCACATGATAAAACAAAGATTAGAAATTATATTCCTACTAGTTTCCTGGGAGTGAGCTCAATTGCAACTTTTACACTACTAAGACAATGAATATTTGAGGCAAGTTATGTTGTAATAACTCTTCCTTTTGCAAAAGCAATCTTTCTCAATAATACTTTGGCAACATCTATTTCATTAGTAGTTCTTCCAGGTGAAAGAATGTGGAGTCGCTCATCATCTGACAATAGAACAAATTTCAGCAAGGAGCATAATCTAACAACTATCAAGTACATTTGATATTCCAAGCACTCTGATCAACCATAGAGAAGCTGATCGATTCCTGAGCATGGAAATTAAAATAATAGTTTTATTATTCACTAACACATATTAAATAATAATTATCCAATAAGTATTAAATTATATTAGACACAAAACCTTGATCCTTGGGAAACAACCATCTATTCATTGATTTTCTGCTAAGACACTAAGTCAAAGGTATTCTATTTCCATTTTTCATTTGACACCCTACTAACAAACAAATAGTTCAAATATTTTTAAAACTATATCCACAAAAATCTTCATCAAATGGATATATGAAACTTCAATAGAACAAAATGTTATGTGAACTATACTTAAATAATACGGATCTAGCTTTTGATTAAGATTTGCAAATATTATACCCCATTACAATTTTATTTTCAAGCTTCTCATGCAAAAGGATTTGCTAGAAAATGGTCAGAGGTCATTCAGTGAACTAGAAATTGAAACCTTCTTGAAATCCAGTCAAAAGATTGATGTTAGATATTTTCTAGGACAATTGAGGGATACAAATCCCTATAATCATCTCAATCCACATATATGATATGGATTTAAAGTTTTGAATGGTTCAGAAAGATACATATTAAATAAATAAGCTTCTCAAATACAAAGTAAAGAATTGTTTGGTTTGGCATCTCAAAATTCTCCCTTGATCCCCTAAAATCAATAACATTCTAATCTTCCAGGGAGCATATATGTTGGCAATCATATCAAGCCCTAAAACATAGAAGACAATAGCATAACATTGATAAGATACATGTCGTTAAGGATAGATGGGAGAAGGGCATGTGGAGATAGCAGGACCTTTTATTAGACTGAGATACAACACCCATCCATAAAAATGCTGCACTATTAGAGTGGTATAGAATATTTGTGGCATTTGTTTCTTGTATAAGATTCCCAAGCTTCACCATTCATGGATTTTTTAATCTTTTCATTGCTAAAACTTAGTTGTTTCTAAGATTTTAATGCCTTTTAGAAGAGTAACATGAGGTTTCAAGACTTACATTTATAACGCTTAAATGGGTATTCTGATTTAGTTTTCAAAAACCTACCCTTTTCTTTTAAATAAGATCTAAACAAGAGTGGGGCAAGGTTGTGAATTGAGTCAGTGTCAAAAGATGTTCTGAGAACTTTATCCAAATGTTGAGAAAAAAAATTCCACTACCTTGATACAGCTTGTAATTGTATGTTCATGTGTTTGTCAATAGTCCACAATCTAATATTCTTCTCTTGTAGTTGCTCCTTGATATATGAATATGATTAGTATCAGAATTTGGAATATATGAGGAAATCCATTTAGCAAATTGTTGTTTATCTGCTTTCAAATCTTACACTATCAAATGCTTTTGTGGTGTTTCTCTGCACTAATTTTGCTGTGGATAAACTTAGCAAGCTTCTCTTTCTTGACACCTGCCATTGAAGATAAAGATGCTTTTCTTTATCAAAATTGGATTTTTCCTTTCTTTTCCAGCAATCTCTAGCAGCTTTTACTTAAAATATGGTGGGTATGAAAGCATGGTAGCAAAACGGGTGCATCGTTGTTAGGGGTAATCAGATAACTATTGTTCTTTATAGTTATACTTGGAGAGCATTGATAGGATTAAATGGTAATGAACATATAGACCCTACTCAGTTGAGTATTATAAACATTAACCACCACCATGAGAATTTAGATAGGGCATCTTGAGTCTTGAAAGCCTTCTTTGTTAATTTCATTCATTGAGATTTTGAATGAGAAAATTTTCAATAAAGCAATAGAGTCTAACAATCTTGCTTGTTAGGCATGTAGGTAGGCAGTTAAATTAGAAATAGAAGAGGAAAATCAATCTGGATAGTACATAAATGGTCAGAAAAGTTATTAAATTATCAAATAAAACCATAAATCTGTGTTCTTTCAATTGCTGAGAGTGATACAATTTGTATAACTTGTAGATAATATGGAAGAGAAAGTTATTCATATTTTAGATTCTACACATTTGTTTTTATCTTTCTTTTATCCCATAGATCCTACACGCTCTTCGGATTCTGATGTTGATTGAATTATTTTCAAATATCCATTGATGGATTCATTGATGATGGGCTTACAAACAAGAGTTTTTTCCATGTTCATGGGAAACAAATGATGAATCCTCAATACCCAGTGAGGATGATCAAGGAGCCTCATTTTAAAATAGTGATTGTGAACCTCAAGCAAAGAAAACAAAGGAAAATATTGAGGAAACTAAGACAAGTGAATCGGAAAATGGGAAAAAGAGCACCTCAGGCAGCATTCCTGATAAAGTGATGCCCAAAAAACCTGACAAGCTTCTCCCATGTCCAAGGTGTGATAGTTTGGAGACCAAGTTTTGTTATTACAACAACTACAATGTCAATCAACCAAGGCATTTTTGTAAGAATTGCCAAAGGTATTGGACCATTGGAGCAACTCTGAGAAATGTTCCTGTAGGGGTATGTAGGAGGAAGAACAAGCACAACACAAATAACACGACTGCTACATCAACCTTGATCAACTCTCATGGCTCTTTGCACTCCATAACCTCTTGCTTCTCCCTTCCCATTCCAATGAAAAATGACCTAAGCTCCTCTATAATTAGCTTTGGATTAGAGCATGATGCACCCACTTTCTCTAAAAATGGAACCCATGAATTCCCATCATCTTCCAAGAAGGTTTCTAAGCTTGTTGGTCACATGAATATGAAAGATTCAAGAGAGGCTTGGTGGATGAACAATGTTAAAATTGGTAGTACCAGTTGTAGTAGTAGTCCATGGCCCTCATACATTGAGAATATTTCAGTTTGGGGCTCCTCAGCTAATGTGTTGGGAAAACACCCTCGTTCAAGCCATCAACCAACACCTATTATGGTTCAACCTCCATTGAGGATTTATGAGTTAATATGGGAAAACCAAAAAACTAAAACAAAGATTGAGCCATCCAAATCCACTGGCATTTTCGAATAATTCCATGAGTATGTAAAATAGTTTTATTTAGTTCTCTTACAACCTAGTCCATGAATACCAGTTTTAAAACATAATAGCATACCCATATTAGCCATGGGCAGAGATAGAGAAGGTCTAGAACAAACTAGAGAAATGTCCTCGTCATGGTGTCAGCTGGAAGTAAATCATGGATCCTTAATCAGGCCAAGCACATCAAAAACCACGTCAGAGAAAATTCCTCGTGCTGTTGTAATGTCCTCTTTAGGAAGTCATCAATATCAAATGTGTGCAACTCCAATGGAGAGAACCATGCCACCGGATCGTTACGGTGAATTACAGAGGATTCAAGGTTCATCATGGACGAAAAATGTAAGAATCTTAAGGCCTCCAAGATCCGCTCAAACTGGCGTATGGTTCACATTGCAGCCATTAAATGATTGGTAAGAGGAAATATCATCCGATCTAAAACAACTTTAGCTTTTAGTTTTAATATTTGAATGATTTATTATGCTGCCGAATTATTTGGAGTGGTCATTCTCAGGCTTTACTAATATGAGTCAAATGTGATGACAAAAATGGAGATATAATGTTGCTGCAGATTCCAAAGAGCTATTTAAGGATCAAGTGAGATAAACCGAAACGATTTTTTCAATCCTTTATGTTTTCTTTGCAGCTAAATGCAAGATTTTTTTGTAAGTTTATTTTTTAAATGACACAGAGTTCACAGATTTCTGTGAGACAACAAACTCAAGGCAACTAAGATTAGGCAGTTAGCAGAATAATATTTGATGATAACTAAAACTTATGGAATGGAAGGCATGTTGTTTAGGGACGGATCAATGACAATACTCGTGGTGAAAAAGTACCTGGTGAAGAAGCCGGGACTCTATACCGAATCAGAGGTAACGTCATGACTTCAAAGCCACAAAAAAAACACGCAATTTCACTTCAAATGGCCATAGCCAAAAACAATGGTTTCAGTACTTACCCTCTGTGACCCATTATAATTGCTTAGGGACCAATCATCATCATCGCTTGTTCTCCTTACTTGGGGTTCATATCATATCAACTTGCAGGTCAATGAAATGCAAAGGAAATTTCCCGAGAATACTCTCCCCTGCATGCATCAAGGATATATAATGATAATGGGCATCAAGATATTGCCTTTTTACATATTAAGCTCGTGTTGGTCAAAATTTCGACCAACATGGGCATGTAGTGAAAAAAAAAAGATGTGTTTTCTTGCATATTCCGACCACTTTGACCCCATTTTATTAGATGGTCAAAAATTTTGGTCTAAAAATGTGGTCAAATGTACTAATGTCTCCAATTTTTTGTTTGGCCCTATTCTGCATCTTCTTTATGGCTACCACTTACCTGTTTTGTAGAATGACCTTGTAAACTTTCTCAGCACTTCCACAACCAATCACGTTAATCTCCTTTAAATTGCAGAGGATGTATGACTGGTCCACTTCAGTTGAAATGAATGGTGTGGTTTTCCACGATGGATTGTTAGTTGGCTTCTTGCCACACAAATGACAGAAACAAATAGAGCACAAAGCTAGGAATGGCATGAACAAAGCAGCCACCAGAATGGTAGTCAATCCCTTGTTTGGGGAGGAGTAGGAGGGTAGTTTCAAATTTTGACCTCCACAAAGCCTCGGGTTGGGCAGTATCATGTCCATATAAGCCTCTTTTGAAGATTAACGCCAAGATTGTTGCTGCTCAGAAATGGCAAACTCTAGTTCCACCACTGATCTTTCAGTTCATAACAATTAACATAAAAGGTCTCATGAGAAATAATTATATTGCATGGTTATCACCAGTTTTTTTTTTTGAGTGTATTAGTAGCCATATAAATTCCTAAATTTGATGCTTTATAATGCATGCAATCATGCTGAAGCTGCTGTATAGAACTCGAGATTAGGAAGTAGTTTTAATTAGTCCTTTTCTAAATAAATATACCATCAGTAGTATTGAATATAATAAGTTCTAAAAAATTAGTGTAATCTGTAATAAAAAATTATTTGTTTTGTTCTGCTCCAACAAATAGAGCGTATTCTATTTCTTCATTAAGATTGTATTTAAAGGCTTATTTATTTTTTTGTTTATCATCTTTGCTATTATAAATCGTATTGTGTAGGTGTTCATATTCTACATTTGGTATTAGAGCTGAAAGTGTTTGGAAGATAGCAATATGGCAAACAACTTGCAAATCCCAGAGTTTGATGGAGTTGATTACCAATATTAATTGGTCAATCAAGATGAAGACATTTTTTATTGAGAAAGATTTTTGAGAGATCATTGAATTTGGATATGAAGAGCTTGTAGACTGGAATACTCTCCAACCTAGTGATAGGAGATTGAAGAAAGAAGTTGAGAAGAAGAAAATACTTCATGATATTGTTGATAATGATAATGAGTAGCTAGCTAATGGTTCTATTTCAAGAACACCAAGCCCACCAAGAAACCCCTCACCAATCCCAACATCAAATCCATCCTCAAGTCCTCCAAAAAGGGTAAGAAGATTGAGTGATATCTATGAGAGTTGTCAAAATCAAGCACATGAAGAAGATCCAATAGGTGAGACAGTACTTGCTAAAGCTAATTTTGAGCCATCATGTTTTGAAGATGCATGTGCTAATGAGGTTAGGATGGAAGCAATGAATGAAAAGATGGACTCCATTCATAGGAATGAGACATAGGAACTTGTCGATCTTTCACATAAGAAGAAGAAGATTGACACAAAATGGGTCTACAAGACCAAGTGTAATAGTGATGGGAGCATTGAAAGACACAAAGCAAGATTGGTTGCTAAAGATTTTGCTCAAAGGTATGACATTGATTATGAAGAAACTTTTGCACCAGTAGCATGACAAGAAACTATTAGGATGCTAATCTATTTTGCAACTCAAAAGAAATGGAGTATTCCTCACATGGATGTGAAAATTCCCTTCTTGAATGGGTACTTAGAAAAAAAGGTATATGTGGGATAGCCACAAGGTTTTGTCTATAACTTGAAGAAGGCTTTGTATGGCCTCAAGCAAGCACTACGTGCATGGTATGTAAGAATTGATAGATATTTTCAGCAGAATAGCTTTCAAAGAAGTAAGAGTGAACTTACCCTTTACTATAAACAAGAAGGTAATGATATTCTCATTGTGAGTTTGTATGTTGATGATTTGTTATATATGGGTAGTAGTTCAAAGATGAAAGATGAATTTAAAGTTGCTATGATGAATGAGTTTGAGATGAAAGATTTAGGTCTCATGAAGTATTTTCTTGGCATGGAGGTTTATCAAGGTAAAGATGAAATTTTTATTTGTCAAAAAAAGTATGCAAAAGATATGTTGAAAAAATTTGATATGGTTGATTGTAAACCTCTTTCCACTCCAATTGCTCATGGAGTTCAATTATGTAGAGATGATGGTGCTGAAATTGCTGATGAGACATTATATAGAAACATATTGGGGAGTTTGATGTTTTTAGCTCACACAAGGCTTGATATTGCTTATTCAGTTTCATTGGTTTCAAGATATATAAGAAATCCATTAGAGGAACATATGAAAGTAGCCAAGAGAATTTTGAGGTATGTAAAAAGCACAGTAGATTTTGGCATTCACTATTCTTCTAATAAGTTTGAGCTTGTTGGCTTCAGTGATTTAGATTGGGGAGGTAGTTTGGATTACCGAAAATCTACATTTAGTAATTATTTTTCTTTGGGTTCTGGTTTAATCACATGGAGTTCAAAGAAGCAAAGTATGGTTGCTCTTTCTTCTACAGAAGCAGAGTATGTTGCCATTACTTCAACTAGCACACAAGCTTTATGACTTAAAAAGCTGCTTGAAGAAATTGGAGAGATATAGGTTTCGCCTACTATGATATTTTCTGACAATATAGGTGCGATCAAATTAGCCAAGAATCCGATTCATCACAACAGGACTAAGCATTTTGATCTTAAACAACATTTTATCATAGACTTGGTGCAACAAAAGGCTGTTGAGTTAAAGTACATCAGCACAAAGGAACAAATCACAGATATCTTCACAAAGGCTATTGCAAAAGATCAGTTTTTGACACTCAAAGATCAAATTGGTGGCCCACTCAGCAACAAGGGGGAGTATGAAGATTAATGCCAATATTGTTGCTGCTCGGAAATGGCAAACTCCAATTCCACCGCTGATCTTTCAATTCATAACAGTTAACATAAAAATCTCATGAGAAATAATTATATTGCATGGTTATCGGCAGTTGTTTTTTTAAGTATATTAATAGTTATATAAATTCCTAAATTTGATGCTGAATAATGCATGCAATCATGCTGAAGCTGCCATATAGAACTCGAGATTAGGAAGTAGTTTTAATTAGTTCTTTTCTAAATAAATATACCAGCAGTGGTATTGAATGTAATAAGTTCTGGAAAATCAGTGTAATCTATAATAAAAAGTTATTTGTTTGATTCTGCTTAAAAAACAGAGCGTACTCTATTTCTTCATTAAGATTGTATTTGAAAGCTTGTTTATTTATTTGTTTATCATCTTTGCTGTTATAAATCAGATTGTGTAGGTGTTCATATTCTACATCTTTGTCTAAAGCGTCAGGAACGCAACCAGACAAGTTATTGCTGGAAATATCGAAAAGCTTTAGTGAACCCCATTGTAAGTTTGAAGGAATGCGTCCGGTCAAACCATTGTTGCTAAGATCCAAAGTGGTTATGCTCATAAGTTGATCAATTTTGGTGGGAATCGGCCCAGACAGGTTATTGTCACCCATCAGACTCTTCGGAATATGACCTTGTAGATGATTGTACGACAGATCCAACGAATCCAGCTCTGTCAAACTGCCGAATGTATCCGGGAATCCGCCTACAAGATTACAGTTAAATAGCCATAACCTCTGCAGCTGCTTTAAATTGCCAAGCTCTCTGGGTAATACACTGGGACGAAGAGGGTTATCATTAACCGTGAAGCTCACCAAAGACGTCAGATTCCTGACGAAATTAAGGAATGTCCCGTTCAAACTGTTCTCCAGCTATGGCAGAACTCCAAACGATGGAGGAATGGAGCCAGTGAAACTATTATAAGCCAGGTTCAACTCTCTCAACTCGCTCAGTTCGGAGATACGACTGGGCAGGTCTCCGATAAATTTGTTCTTCGACAAATCAGGCTTCCCCAAACGTTTGCAATTGAAGAGGGCATCAGGGAAGGGACCACTGAAGTCATTGGCAGCCAGGGTCAACTCTGTTAACAGGCTCAATTCAGAGATAGAGCTGGGCAGCATTCCAGTGAACCTGTTTGCCGACAAATCGAGCTTCCTCAAATGCTTGTAATGCAAGAGGCCGTCGTCGGGGAAGTCACCGCCGAAATAATTAATACCGAGGTTCAGCTCTCTAAACTCGCTTAATTGGGAGATAGAGCTCGTTCGACGACAAATTGAGCTTCCTCAGAGTCTTGCAACGGGAGAGGTTTTGGAGATGACTGAAATTATTCTCCTCGAGAATCAACACCGGGAGGTTAGGAATGCGGCAAATAGCAGAAGTGAAGTTGCCCAGAATATGAGCTCCTTTGAGATCAATATTCGTAACGGTGTTGAATTTATCACAAGATATTCCATTCCAGCGACATGGATTTTGGTCAGATGCATTCCAGTTGCAAAATATTGGAGTATTATGTGGATAAATCCATTCTACCTTTGCGATTTTAATCAGAAGTAGACCATCTTGCGAGAGGAAGGTGCAGGGGAGAAGCACATGTGAAAAAGTGAGAACGAAGGCAAGGAAAGCCAGACACGTGGCCCTCGGCATCCTTGAAGATTTTCTTTGTCAAGATGATTGCGGGAATGACGGGCCACAGCTATAATGACGTATACAAAGCAAGTTTAGCTTTTAGACTCGGTCCAAACAACTTCAACAATTGTGAAATCACGACAGAAATCTATGCCATTATAAGTAAGACGTACCACTTGGTCAGAAACGTGAAAGACCGACTAAAACTTGAATTAATCGAGATTTGTGTAGAAATCTTGAAAGTCGGAAAAGACAAAAACTCCTTCAACGAACGATGAGCAATGATCTAAAGAAAATGCTATAATTTCCTAGCAATTGCCAATGTGGGGAAACGATTGAATTGCGGGCCACCTGGTTCCACCAGAATGGAGTCTGACAAATCAAAGAAAGGACAATCAGCCTCCAGTGGTACACTATTCTTGTTTAGTCATGGTCAAATGTGAAATAACGCAACGAGAAAAAATACTTGATTTTGGACATTACATTAGTCTTGGTCAAATAAAAAATAACGTTATGACTAAGACAGACTAAAACGTGGGAAGACGACAGTACGAGTAGAGACATAAGCTCCCGCAAAACGTCTAAACAACAAACTAAAAGCTATATCTTACAGGTAGTGGCTAAACTAGGCTACTAATAAGTATAGTAATAGTAGCAATAGCACCTTGTAGTGGCTAAAATAGTCAATTAGAAAGTAAATAATAGCAATAGGACTTCAGTGTGCAATGAGTAAGTCGAAGACAGGTCTAAACTAGCACTTGTTCCAGAAAGAGGTGCAAGAGGTATGCCAATAGTTTTTTTTTCAGAAAAGACAAATTTAAAAATGTAAATTTAAAAGAAATATTTCAAATTGGTAGTGTAGATTATATGTACATATATACATATGTACATATGTACACATGTATACATGTGTACATATGTACACATGTATACATGTGTACATATGTACACATGTATACATGTGTACATATGTACACATGTATACATGTGTACATATGTACACATGTATACATGTGTACATATGTACACATGTATACATGTGTACATATGTATATATGTATATATATACATATGTATAGATATGTACATATGTATATATGTATATATACATATGTATATATGTATATATATACATATGTATATATATATATGTATATATGTATATATATACATATACATATGTATATATGTATATATATACATATATACATATGTATATATGTATAGATATACATATGTATATATATATATATATATATACATATACATATACATATACATATATGTATATGTATACATATACATATACATACACACACACACACACACACACACACACACACACACACACACACACACACACACACACACACATATATATATATAATAGAGGCATATACATTTGACATATCTCTTTGGAGGTAAAAAAAATGTACAACTATAATATTTGATTTAATGTAGGACATCCCAGTTCAAGAGTTGATTTGAATTGCACATTTGTTGAATTTTTTTGAAATTGTAAATAGAAATGTAATAGGAGTCTTATTTGTGGCAAGGCAACAAAGACTTGTATGTAAGAAAAATATAAAATTAATTCTTAAGAAGAAGTAGATATGAGACAATTTAGGAAATGTAGAAGTAGTGAAATTCTAGAAGCAATCAAAAGAGTCTTGAAATACCTAAAAGTTTATTGAGCATTTTTTTGTGTGTAACACCTTCTTTGAATCCAACAAGTGTCAACATGTACAAAAGAGTAATGAATTACTTAGGAAGCCACACAAAGACACAAGTAAATGAAAAAAATAGAAATTTGTAGAATGGCAGACATTACCATTTTCTGTAGAAGTAGCTTCAAATATATGGTCTTGATTCGAGCTTGAGTGCAAACACGCTTCTTCTTTCTTTCTAATAATATTGTATGGATTCTTTTTCATCTTACAAAAGTGCTCAAAAGAAAAGGAGGGCTCTATATGAAGTCCTTGGATGGATTTGACTCTAGGGATTGTTGTGAAGGTGAGGCCTTGTCTTTCAGTTTTGCCTATATCAATTATAGCCTTGCCTAAGGTTAAACCTTGTTATTAATGTATAGTGATAGCCCCAACTGTGGCAAGAGATATTTGTGTGCAATTGCCTTGGGAAATGAGTTGTATCAAAATGGTTTTTGCATTTCTAGGATCCCAAGGTGGACCAGTATAACTACTGAACTCTACCGTGAAATATGAAGGCAACAAAGGAATTTTACATGCTATTAGATATGCTATATCTTTTACCTCTCCAAGAGATCCATTAACAAGACCTGCAGTGACCCAAAGGTTTTTTGTAAGCATGACACGTTGAAGTTTACATAATAAAACTTCTCTTGGTAATTGGTCATCATCAGTCGTTTCCTCAAGCATGAGATGTGTATTTATTGTAGTGCATAGTGCAAAAGGGACATTGAGCTCTTTTAGCATTTTCTTGTTGTGAAGTGAAACTCATTCATTGGTAGCAAACAAATGTGTTGCATGG
Organism: Cupressus sempervirens; assembly: GCA_028749045.1. NCBI lineage: Eukaryota > Viridiplantae > Streptophyta > Pinopsida > Cupressales > Cupressaceae > Cupressus > Cupressus sempervirens. The sequence continues at coordinate 768,918,794 of CM053792.1, read as the reverse complement.
TCAAACTCAATCTGTTCATTTGGAGCGAGGTTCTTGTTTGTGTGATCATCAACAAATCCCAATCATGTAGCATTGGTACAACATTGCGCATATTGTGTAGTGCTCTACAAAATTGTATTTGAAGCAGATCATCACCTTCCTGTCTAAATATTGTTTCTAATGTTACCACTATAATTTTTTTGCATTTGTGTGAGATGCATAGATTGGTTTATCCATAACTGGTGGAAGTTGAGCTAGGTCACCTACAAGAATCATGGACATGCCACCAAAGCAAAGGTGTTTTTTTTTGGGTATAGCTTCACATAGCCTGGAATCAATTTTAAGAAGTAATTTAGGACCTATGAAGCTCGTCTCATCTATTAAAATGTATTGAATATTTTTCATGTCTTCTTGGTATTTTGTTAATGCTTTGCCTTAGAGTGATTTCATTTCTCGAATTGGGATTTTGAGGGCTGCATGTATGGTTGATGCATGAATATTGAAAGCTGCAATGCCTGTGGGTGCAAAAACAAGGAGTGGATTTATTGTGTTTAGCATTGAATTATGTAGTGCATTTCTTATGCAGCTAATAAGGTATGATTTCCCAGTTCTAGTTGTTTCTTGTATGACCATGTATAAAGGTTGCATGGAGAAATTAGATGCAGAGTGGTTTTTAATGATAGAAAGTGCAATTTGTTGATGATATGATAAAGTGTAACTATTGGCAGAGATGGAGGTAGAAGAGCCAATAACTGGTCCAACATATTTTTTTCTATGTATAAATTGAATGGCATGGTCGTGCAAATTCAAAGGAACATTATGGTCTTCCCATGGATGGTTGTTGTCAAAGTCACATTTTCCCAACATGTCAAAGATCATTTAGGCTAGAATTATTGGTAAGGCCTACTTGGGATAGAAATTCTCACTCATTCAGTTGGAATGAATCTTGTATATCCATGTCACCATCTAAATCATTTTCCTCTTCCAAGATCTCTTCATCTTGATCAGTGTGGTCCACATGCCAAACATTATATGTGTTTGTTTTTAATTGCTTCCAATGCTTAATAATGTCATCTTTGTCCACACCTATATCAACATAGATCTCACGAAAGTGTTTGTACAAGAGCAATTCACTCCAACAAAAGGTATCAAAATGCTTAGAATCTTCCTTGAGAATTGCAAAATATTTCAGATACACTTGTACTAATGTTGTTTCCTTTCTTATTCTCCATTTATCTCATTTGCAAGATGCAACATATGAGTATGATCTTGCTAACTCAATTAGTGTAAGTTGTTGAAGCTTAGTTGGACATTCCATGTATGCTTGTACGTAGCTAGATTTTATTCTGCTACCATCACTCATTTGTTTAAGGTGGTGCAACACTTTTCACCCCACATTCAAAGACATAACTGCAATTCACAAGGGGTAATTTTTGAAGCATGTGGCATGTTTCTTATGCACTAATGTCTCTTTTGGAAACAATTTCAGTCATAAACTTCTGGTATGCTTTGACGTCATTATTTTCTACATTTGAATCTAAGCAAATTGTAGCCAACATCTGAACTCAATTTTTACTTTTTTTTTTTCAGATTTGGATGCATACTTAGCAATGTATTTGAGAACTAATGCTCGAGATGTAATAGGTTGGCAATCTATATTTTCTCTCCATATTCATAGCATATGTGAGTTATGAATGTTCAACCTATCATCATTTCTAGCTGGTTCAAAGCATTTGTGTCCTTTTTCGTTATAGTATCATGATGCTTGTTCACATTCTTTCCAAGGTGTTTTATATCTACATTTCATTTCTTTACCTTTTGCGCATAGGCACATCCTCGCAATACATCGAGTGCACCTTTGAACATGATTAACCAACTCTTCATAATAAACTAAAGGATTAGTAAAAGTTATTTTAGTTGCATTTAAAAGACATAGATCTTTTGTTGGAGCTATATGTTGAAAGTTGTCTATTTCTAAGTTTGAGCGAGGGTTCATAGTTGTAATATATTTTTTGAAGAATGTTTTGGCCTTTTCTACTGCTTCAGGGTTTTCCCAATCAAGTGTGTCCATATTTGGAGCATTTTTAATTCAAATGAGACAATGTATGTACACAGATCCTCTTATGTACTATTCTAAGCTATACCAATAATTAGTTGCCTCCATGAGCTTCACAAACATCTCTTCATGAAATTTTTTGAAGCATTGGTGTAGATATAGTGATGTTGTATGTGAGTTATTAATCACATTATCAATACGTTGTTTGTTGGTAAGCAATGAAGATGGCACATTTGGGAAAAGAACACTATGTGAATTAGGCCACTTAGTTTCTACTACACTCAACATAAACAAGAATGTTGGAGATCCTATTTAGGTTATCAAACTTTTCAACTTTTTACAATGTGTATTCTAGAATGCTCTTGTCCCCCGTAAGGTAGACCCAAAGTGCATCAGTTCTTTTGCAAGTTGATTGTTAGGTAAGTTAGTTAAGTGGGAGTGAAGTTCTTCAATAGTGGATGGTGTATTGTCTTCAACTTTTCATTTAATAAATACAGATGTAGTAGAATGGCTATGATGACACATCATAAGATTCAAGAGGAAGATCTAAAGTGTGGATGATGGCCAAACCTATTATCATGGTAATGAATAAGTTGCACAACATATTCATGCATTCTGACTTCTCTAGTGTTAGGTTGCATGGGTAGTGCAACACCATTTGGGAAAAGTGTGGGAAAGGCCATGTCAAACAAGCCCTCAGTAGTATACTAGTTAATGGGGGTTAAACTTATCGGTGGCCAAACTACAATGTCATCAGTCTCTTGTTCCATTTGTAAAAAATCTTTTATGATCTATAGCTGACGATGTTTGTTTGGTAGACTCACCATAAGTGATGTCGAATATTGGGATTCGTCTTCTATATCACATTGTATATTTTCAACTGAAGTAGTTGTTGAAGCTAAAGGTTCACTACAATCATCAATTGTATGTAGCATTTGTGAAATATCAGTATTGTATGTAGGAAACATTGATAATGCCAAATTGTCAATTTCTACATCTTTGTAGTAAGGGTCAAATTTGATCTTGTATGAGAGTGCATTATGAACATGGCTTCTACTAACATAGCAATCATAGTGCTTTCCAGTTGTATTTAGTCTTCAAACCATTAAGACATCTAGTTGGTTAATTGTAATTGGTAAATATTTTGTAATTGTTTGAATATCCTAAGTAAAGCTTATTGTGTGGCCACTATATTTGTATTGTCCATCATGAGCATGGGTTACTTGCAATATGGGAGTAACACATGCAATAAACATCTCCTCTACTTGGGTGAGAACCCTTAACATAGTTGGTTGCTTAGAGGGGTCCATGTTGTTGGATTCTGAGAAGCGATGTATTCCCCTCTTAGAAAAACATCTCTTACAAATTATAACTCCATTTGATGTACACACATTCATACCAGGGTAGCACTCTTTACAGGTAGTACATGTTTTCAATTGTGAGAGGGCATCTATCCTAGCTCTAAATCTGTGGGTTGCATCTATATATTTAGAGGAAAATTACAAATCAATGTGGTTCATTGATTGTTGACAAGGAGGGATTTGCTCAACGGGATTTGGTGGTGCATTCATGAAAGGTTTTGGTGTAGTAGAACCTGTAGAACCTTGCAAGTGGTAGGGGAATGGTTGGTTCAGTGTTGACTACAAATGTTGGTAGCGTTGAATGCAATAGCGTGAGCTATAATATCTTCTCTATGGTAGCCAGAGTATACACAACTTCTCTTGTGTGATTGCATAGCAACACTATTACTATGGATGGGCTATCTATCTTGATCAGGAACAATGGGAGCCATATCTTGAATTGTACAATAAGAAGAACAACGTATTTCTATTACTATTATACAATTATAAAAGCAAGGAAGTGCAAGAACAATAATAATAATATCAAAAGAGTATCCACCCTTCAATGCAAGTTGTATATGTAGAAAAACCAAGTATGTTGAAGAGTAAGAGTACTAGTTGTGTTGAACTTTTTCTTACAAATGTTAAATTAGCTAGAGTAAAGGGTTGATTATTATTTTGTAATGTATTTGGTATTACCAAATGTAAAACATATTGGATAATAATAAGGAAGAACTACAAACACAAATCAAACATTGGGTACAAGTATACCAAAGAGTACATAATTTCTAGAGAAAAATAAGTGATTGAAAGACATAAAATAATAGATATAATAAAAAAACATCAATTATAAATGTTTTCTAACAAAAGGTTAAAAGACAAGTTTTGAAGGGGTCTTGAAACCCTATTGATGAGTAGACAGTATGGGGATGGTAGTCAATAAAACAAAGAGAAGGCGATAAGCATAAAGAGCAGATATTAAGGAGAACCAACAAAAATTGTGATTCATATAAAATATACTTATAAGAAAAAGATTTCATCTTCATGTATTGATAGTAGTTTGCAAAAAATGTAAGTCATGTGACTTCATGTGTGGTGCATTATCTATTCAGTGGGAGCTAACACAGGGGGTATAATTCTATCAAAAAGTGAGGTGCACTCACTTATGAAATCCAACCTAGCAACTTCTACGATTGTTGAGTTTAGATGCAACTCATCATTATATTATTCCATTTTTCTTGTAATTGTGAATAAAAATTGGTTGTATTGAGCAGTTCGTACAACAAACTCTGCATGGTTAGGTTCAATATCATCAAACTATAGCCTATAGAGTTCTTTTGTAGGCATACCAAGGAGTTTAGTTTCAATTTCATCAAAAGAATTTGCCCACAATGATCTAGTATGGTCTTCAATCTTGACTTGAAGTAAACATCTATAATCACAATCTGAAAATGTGGTTAGACACTTTGGGTAGTACCACTTGCAATCACTATTTTGTTCAACCATTTTCTTACATTACTTTCCTACTATGACAAGGGGACAAACTGGATAAAAAAAAGTCTTCCTTACAAAAAAAACAAGGGTTTCTTTAACAATGTATTGGAGAGGTTTTGAGGAAGTTGGACATTCCTCTTCAATCTTGGTAATAGTTTTCCATGCTAAAATAAGAGGTGAATCTAGTAGGGTGGTTGTTGGTGCAAGAAACGTATGCCCATGTTGAGAAAACCAAGACTGTAGTTGGTTGACATCATCAATATTAGGATTTACAAGTAACTGTGAAGTGGCAAGTGTGCTTATGACCCTACCATTGTATTCTGCTAGATAACTACCTTTTATAACAAGCACAATTGACTTATGTAGATGATACATTTCTTGTAGTTGTGCACCTTCTTTCATAGTTGTTTTCCCCCACAAAGATACATTGATAGTGGATGTAGAAACATCAACCATCTTGAGACTCCTTCTAATGACCTCAGTTCCATCTCCCCTTCTTATTGTAGAGGTGGGATCCACACAACTGATAATTCCAATGAGATCAAGAGTAGAATTAATATTTCTATTAATAATCTCTACAATGGTTGTAAAAGTGTGTCGAAGTGTTAGAATCAAGAGGTCATCGTCAGGTCATCATCACATAGTGAAAGTGTTGAATCTTCCTTTAAAGTGATTTCCAAATCATTGTTCAATTTATTGTAGAACTTGTTTGTAGATTGGATGGTACCACCAGACAATGTGTAGACACTCCCAACTTGGAATTTATCAAAGTAGAGGTCTGCAACATCATTGAAGCAAGTTATTTGAACTTCATTCCTTTCAGTATCGATAATGTCAAAACTAAACACATGACCATTCTGATTCTTTGAGTTGAATTGGTACTTTTCCTTTTTCATGGTCACACAACCTTTAGTAGTCCACATTGTTTGATATGGGTTCAAGCTTCTAAATGCAGTGATTGTTAAAGTGCAACATTTTTTTTCCATAGAGAAGTATCGAGGCAAAACATCAATTTAATATGAGTCATATGCACCGATGTTTCTATTTGTTCAACATTTTTCCTTGTGCTCAATGGACTAAAAAAGGAGTGGTTTACAATTTTCTCTAGTTCTTTGAATAAGAAGATGGGAACACCAATGATATCATGTTTTGTGCATAGAACATCTAAGTTGGTGATTATAATCAACCTAAATAGGTAGGTAAAATAATAATATTAGTAAGGGTACATATTTGCATAATAAAACATGAAGGGTTTCATTAAATAGAAGTGGAGTGGAAGTTGAGTTACCTTGACTCGCAAATGGTGGGAATAGAATAGTGGGTGACATGTATTATAGAACCTTTTTGGATTTTATTTGAAGTTATAAGATCATTAAACTTCATTGGAAAGGTTGTTTTTAGTAGGTGAAGGCTATCAAAGAGCTCCAACATGTATCTATATTTGTTGCTTGAGTTCCTTGTCCAAATGGTGCAATGCCAAATACTTGGAGATGTGATTGCAAATGAATGTTTTCATTGTTGATAAGTCTGATTGCATCTTTCATAAGAGATTGAGACATTACTTGGAGAGATTGAATTTTCCCTATAAAATGAGATAGACGACTATCATTATCTCATTCAAAATAACAAACAAAGTGTTAAAAAAAAATAGTAAACTTAGAGGAGCATGTGTTTGTCAATGTCATAATAGGCCATATTACATTAGTAGGGTTGAACCTAAGCATTATAGTATGCTACCACTTTGCATGGGAACATAGTGGTCATAGTAGAACAAGAGTAGTTGTAGGTGACTTTGATATGGTTGAAAAAATGCTTATGGTGAAGTGTAGGAGGGAAATGAATTAGTAACTATAGTGGCCTCCCACTATGAATATAAGCCAAATAAAATGGAAGGTAACATTCATTTTACTTCATGCTAAAATAATGCATACTTGGAGATTCTTACTTATATAGCAAAACATGGACATATGCAAAAGGAATATAGGTAAGAAGGCATACCAGGAATATGCAATCCAAAACTAATTTCTTCAAATACATATTTTTTGATGCCAAGCGTGTTCCTAGATGAGGAGCAATTTTTTCCATAAGTGGTTTGTGCAGTTGAAAAGAGTAGTTGGTTTTTAAAAATTGTAGAATGTCTTTTATTGATGTTAGCATATATAACTACTTAGGAACATGATATTAATTTATAATAAAGAAATAGTTGTAATTATATCTATTAAATTTATTTTCAAACCAAAACATATATGTAAGGCAATTGTCTAAACATAAGAGGACATACAAGGAAACTATAAACCAAAATTGCTTTGGTGAAGCATAAGTCTGTCGACTAAAGTGTGAGGATAGATTGAAAAGAGTGCTCAAACTTGTAGTCTAAAGTATGCAAACATAAACATATAGACAAAAGTGTGGAAAGATGCATAAAGATGTAGTATACATAATTGCATTTAAAACATTATGCCATGACAAAAAATTATTCTAGTTAAATGTATATGAGCTATTTCATAGACATTATAGCTTACCTAATATAATTAAAAAAATGTGGCATCTCTTTGAGAAAACTAAACTATGTAAGGGTAGAGGAAGAAGAAAAGTGAATAGGTGTTGGAGATATATGTAATGCATAGTTGTATTCAAAATAGACATGAGTTTGTATAAATTAACTGCAATCAACATATGATATAACAGAGGAGGAACATAAGGCTGACTCGTTTATTATAGTAATAGAAGTTACAAAAACCCCTTGTATTAGAGGAACCACTAATAATCATCAATAGGGAATAACCCAAGTGAAGTGTGTTCTATGGACAATTAAGTTAGTCTTGAAAAGCACAATGAATAATAGATGCATTCCCTTGTTTGTAATACTCATCAGCATGAATCTCCCTTAGATAATTGCAATAATGATAACAATTAAGTTGTTGTAAATTGATTTCTTGCAAAACTTCCTCAACCCTAATGATCTCAAATTCTTGAACATCACATGTATGTATGCTTGCCACTTTCATTTGTGCATATAGTTGAGCAGAATTTAGAGAAGCACAATTTGCAAGCCTTTGAATTTTAGTTTGGGGATACCCGTTCCAATTGATAGACTCATTAGATCCCATAGATGGTTGTGGAGTATTGACCTATGATGTAATGTTTGAGATGTCTATTATGTGGTGAGGTTGGGGAGGATTAGCCATGACTTGGAAAACCAAAACAAATGTTAAATATGAAAAAGAGAACCAATAGGAACATTGATAGTATTCAATGGTAGTTACTTTTATCCATGTGTTATAACTATTTTGCATGAGTATTTTTTTAATGAAAGATAAGTTTAAATGCATGAATGAACACTATTCTAAAGAGTTGGGTTGAAATGCATAAATACTGAAATTAATAGTTTGAGTCCTATTTGTGGTTGGTGAGAAAAAATATGTAGAAAACATGTATGTAAAAGAAAAATGGTTATGAATGAAACCAAATGCTTTACAATGGTAATATTTGAACAAGAATTCAAATTTATCAAAATAACTTGAAATAATTTATGCAACAATCATACACTTAATAAAATTATATATTATAATTAAAACATATAAATGAGAAGACCTTATCTCTTATATTTATAATTTCTAACATCCTAAACTATTAAATTAATCTAAAATTATAAATTCACATTGAGAGAAACAATTTAGATGTTAAAGATGACACTGACACTAATCTACATAATCTAAAAATAAAATCAACTATTAAAAGAAAATGTGGATGTCACCATACTAGTACATAATTGAACATTAATCTAAAGACATGTTCATCAAAGCTTACTGATCATCAAATCTAATATTGTAGTTCAAGAAATATTTATTTATCAAAATATTTTTCTTATCTAATTTCAAATTATACATTTATGATTTTTATTTCATTATTATTTTAGATTCAATAGCATTATCATCAAATAGAAGTTTTTAACAAAATGAGTTGCAATTTAATAGTTAAACACTTTTAACATACACAAGGGAAGTTCTTTGTACAAGTGTTTTTTATTAATATATATGAAAAATAAACATGATGTGAAATCAAAACCAATAGCCCCGACATCAATTGAAAGTCAAGTAACTTATTGTTTAAGAAATGAACTATATCAAACAAAACAAAAAATCATTCTTTGCAAACTATAGATTACGTGAAAGTAAAGTAATTTCACTATAAAAAAAAATAGTTAAGATGGATATCCCATTCATTGCCATTGAGGAACGTAGAAATTTAAATTAAAAAAATGGCAAGATTGAGAAGATAGAAATCATTTTGTTTGAACTGGAAGCCAAGAATCATAATCTATCACACTGTACCAAGAAATGTTTTGGATAGAGACATTTTTCCTCCAGACCACCTTAGCTTTATTTGTATTAAGGGCCACTCCATTCTAACTCACTTGTATGCTTTGTCTTCCATGTTCAGAATGGCCCTTGGGTGATGTGTGTTTCTCATGGTGAAAATAAAAATAATAGTAAAGTTATTAAAGCTTTTGGACACGTGTCTAATAGTGTAAAATCTACATGCATGCAAATACACGTGCCATTTTTTTTCCATGCCCTCTACCATCTATCACCCCATGAGTTGTCCATCAAATGATTTGTATTCTAGTTATTTGCTAAACTGTACTATATGATGCTAAAAGAAGAGATCACCAACATCAACAGGAATTCTCCCCCCCCCCCCCCCTCCCCCTAGCTACCCACTAGTGGAAGGAAGAGGAGGGTGTTTCATTATTCACTCCTCCCACCTTAACCAATTGATTGATAGAATCATAAGCTATGGTGTCAATTTGGTTCTACCAATCTTAGCCGCTCCACCCATTAATAAGATTTCGGTTGCAAAAGGATGCTTCTGGTGTAGACTTCTGAAAGAATTTTATTTTTTTGTGCAAATGTAGGATGACCTATGAATTCAAGGGAAGGGAAAGTAGTCAATGGAGGCAATAGACAAAGTAGTGTGAAGGATGGTGCAGAATGGACAGATTATGGGCCTATCCTAGAATTCATATGGCCTATGGGCCTATCTTACTTATGGAGAAAGCCCATAAATTAATGCATGCACTGGAGGAAGGCTCCATGGGCATATATCAGAAACATGGTTAGGACTGGCTTCCTTCTTTTGGTATAGTAACCCAACCCTTTACTTTGTTTCAGCCCTAATAAAAACCAATCCCATTCCTCATTATTCTTAGCATGCATTGAGGATGTGAGATAGTTTATTTATAGCAAGGGTGCAAAGAGAATGGGCAGAATGCTTTTGGCATATACTTTGACAATATATAAATCAGCAATGACTAAAATTAGGGAGGCTAGACACAAATTTGGTATGCTTGTTCTTCGAAGCACTTGGAAGGCCATTTTTTTTGCTAATATTGACTTGGATTCATTTGGGTATTGTTACACTTTTGTGTGTAGATCATTTCTCTAGTTTTTTTTTGGAAGCTAGAGGATGGGAGATCTTTGCAAAATAGATATAGAATGTCTATCAACAATCAGAAGTGCATCCTTAGGTCTAACTAGATAAGCATAGGTAATTTGAAGAATTTAGCCTATATCTTTTTCTACACTTTCTATTCAACTAAGGGCACATATAGGTCATTTTCCTTGCGTAATTTAATGGTGGAGAATTTTCTTTGATGTAGATGTAGGAAAGTTTGAAATAAAAAATTAATCAATTAAACTAATATGATATCTAAAATATATTAACTATGTTCTTTTCCAGGTGCTAAAGGAGGACACTGACAAGAAAAAGACAAATGCCAATCAATATATTGTGGAAAGAAAAAACCTGGAAGCTAACAATTCACATTTCACATTTCAAGGGACAAATATAGGCAATTTCTGTAGGCAATTTCTAAAGAGTCAGCAGGCATTTCAGTTATGTTGCATACCAAAATATTACAGACAAAAATGATTTTAAGAAATAGACAAAAAAAAGTAAAACATAAACTTGAAGCACAAAAAAAGAAGAAGGTAAAAGGTAAAAAAAGAAAAACATAAACTTGAAGTTGCAATTTCTAGTTTCCAGAAGTAGCTACAATAAGTTGAGCTCAATTGTCTACCAGAAGTAGCTGTTGTAATTATGAAAAGGAAAAATGTTGCTACAAATATGAACATGAACAGTAATGGTGGATATGGGAAGTATAAACAGAAACTGATCACTATTTAAAGACTCAATGTGCAGCCTAGGTAAGTTATCTGAGTGCAAGCTTGTCAAATCATGGATCACTTGGCCATTCGGATCAGATAAGGCTTTGATTACTACTTGTCATTACTCCAACTAAAATTAAAATTTAAGAATGTAGCTCTGTAGAATTAATGATGATCCAAATCTTCTCAAAGATCCAAAACAATCTTTAAATTGAAGTTGTAACATTAATAATGATGGATTTAGGTGTTCAAATCAGTCCATCCACATTAAAATTACAGACATAACATTAATGGGATTAAATGAAAATCTTTTCCAAATCATTAAATTTGCATTGAAAGATTTAGCTTTATAACTTTTTTTTGTTGGATTCCTCATTTTGGATTGAATGATACTACATAAATTATATAAAAGATAGTTGTAGTATCTAATTGCCGACGTCTAAAAATAAGATGAGATCAAATGAACTTTATGTCAAGAAAAAGTTTAAATAATTGTTATCATGAGAAAATAAAATGATAATTTGAGGAAATATCTACTAAAGATAAGAGAAAATAGGATTTTACCACATTCAATCTATAATTAAACACATTCATTTTCTCATATGTGCAACAAAGAATATTATAATAAATCTTTACCACTTATTTCATTGGTGAGAAGAGAAATCATTCTGACTTATTAAAAAATTCAAAAAAAATTGTTAGAAATTATAATGCACTTAAAGATACAAAACTCACCATTAAAATTGTATTAAAATTCACCACTTCAGTTGTGATTCTTCTATTTTAAGTGTAAACAATATTTATTTGAAAGATTATGATCTTTTAAAGGAAATGCAACAAATATCTTAACAGCTAAAAATTTAATTTTTAATATTGAAGATTAGTCAAAATGTTCAGTTCAAACTGAGTGACAGGGGAAAGTGTATATTATAATAGTTTTCATATATCATTTTTTGAAGGAAAAACTATTCATTGTTATGCATCTATTTGAAAAAATTGAATGAATAGAATTCTCAATATTAGAAAAATAGGGCTAATAATAAAAATATCCCTACATTAGCCCTAAAATGGTGAGAAATCACTCCAAACATAACTCTATTTCAATCATTTCTCCTAGTTTCAAGATAAAGTCTCAACAATTGCATTTGCAACAACAAATATTTGACCATGGAAAAAATTAAAGGCATTTTGTAATGATTGATGTCTTGTTGAAATCTAGAAAGATGTTCAGATTTATGAAGATTTTTTTAATAATATACAAATATAGGTTCTTTCGAAATGGGGTAACATCGTTTTGCAAATCATAATTCTATTAAAGAAAGCTATTTATAGCTACCAAAAGTATATTATAATTCATAAGAGGAAAGTGGAAGTTCTCCACTATTGATCTTAGCAACTAGTCAACAAGAGTAACCTTTTGTATGAGAAAAGATGATATGGATTGAATGATTTTTATTATTACTCGAATTGAATTTTTAGTTTCTATAACCACATAAATGATATAAAGGATAGTTGTAGACATCTTCTCAATTTAGATGAAATCCAAATGAAATCCGGCTATATCTCACTTGATGAGATTGAACAGATTGCATAAGAAATTATTTTGATGAGATTAAATAGATTGTATAGCAAATTTTTTGATGAGATTAAACCACTTACTGGCATTTGATACCATTTATGGATAGTCATTTTCTTGGTCTGAGATAATTTTCGATTGCAGGCAATCCCAAAGGGAAAGCCTATTGGCTAATTAGAGAGGAAGGTGTAAGGAAATCAAGATAGGGGAAAGAGATGTAGTGTAGAGGAGATGGAGAGAGAGGGGTAGATAAAAATATAAGAGATAAATATGTATAAGTGGACATATATGGAGAGATTAAATTATTAAAAATGGGATAGGAAGTGATATTTAAAGAGAGAAAAAGTAAATAATAGCAATAGGACCTTGGTGTGCAATGAGTAAGTCAAAGATGGGTCTAAATTAGAGAGGAGGGTGTAAGGAAATCAAGACATAAAGATTGATATGGAATTAAATATGTAGAGGAGAGGGAGAGATGGAGAGAGAGTGGTAGATAGATATATGAGAGATAAATATATATAGAGGGCCACACATGGAGAGATAAAACTATAAAAAATGAAATAGGAAGTGATATATAAAGAGAGGTAAATAGAGGGAGGATATAGGAGTTGAGAGAGTTGGACATATAATGGAATAAAAAAATGCAAAGATGAAATAAAAAATATGAAGATATATAAACAGGCAAAGAGATATAGATATTGAGGTCTAAGAAGAGTGAGAAGGAGAGGCATGGATGGAGAGTGAGAGGCAGAAATGTATCAAGTAGAGGTGGAGATATGAAGATAGAATAAAGTGTCATGCCCGAAAAGTAAGGGCAAAAACACACTCGCAAATTTTTTTTTTTTAAAGGTTAAAAACTTATGCTACTATAAGCTTGATGTGCTCGTGCTCATAATATAAGCAAGGTTCTGCACACTTCATCTAAGTTTATAATCTCCACACGTAAAATTTAACGTTAACTTAACTTTCATCAAAAATGATCTTGGGCTAACTTACAATATCAACAATCCTTAATCATAACTGGATTAGTACTACTTCCTAAGAGATAATAATAAATTAAATTGAATGAACGAAATCTGAACTAAAGCATACTACGACAATTAATATTTAATGCATTCATTACTTCCCTTACCAATGAGCACTAGAGTTGTGCAAATGAATTAAACCTTTAACTTTAATCCTAAGTTTATTAGAAAGCTAACTCCTACATAAACATAAAAATCCATCTTGCATCAATCTATCATTACAATTATGATTGAAGACTAGGGTTAATTCAATTAGATCTAAGAGTCAACTGTACGTTATTTAGAACTACTGAAATTTTAGGTTAGACTTTTAAGTGCCAGTGCAGGAGTCCCTCCAACTCTTCTTGCAATCTATAAAACTAATTATCAAACATTAAAAAACATTCAATTCAAGATATTCAATTTTCCAAGTTTAAACTTTTATAATAACTAATATAATGCTAACATCATTTCCTAACACAATACATTTCAACTAACTAAACATAAATACTAACTGAATGATCCTTGACTATGAATATAAATTAACATAATAAAAAAAAATTTTAAAAACAAGATTTAACACTATCCTAACAATATAACAACTAGATTTAACTCAATAAATTTCAAACTATCCTAGTTCAACTTCATATTGAAACATAACTAACCTAATTACTAAATTAAACATGACTACTACTAATTACAATTACAACTAATCTAACTAACTTACTAACTTACACTTACCCAAGACTTAACCCCTACCATACCCCACCTAAACTCGTCCAAACCCTACCCCACCTACCTCCACACTAGCCAAAGGTCTGGCCACGCAAGTGGCCCCCTCTCCCTTGCACGCTGCCCCAAAAAAAACCCGTGCGCTGACCAATGGTCCACGCACACAAACCTGTCCCCTCCCTCCGCCGTGCCTCGGATCTCACGTGCGATAGGAGGAACATTGGGATGGGGGGTGGGTGAAAAGCACAAGGGGGGGGGGGGGGTGTAACTTTTATGTTGACCCCGTTCACCACTTCCACAAGCCACCATGCCCACATCAATCGCAGGCTTAGAAGGTGAGTGGGGAAGGAAAGAAAATATGTTTGACACCCATTAAGAGGTTGAAGAAAATTCTCATGCCCTACCAAGACTCGACCCTTGTACTTGCTGATAGGCAGTTGAGATAAAAAATAAAATTGTATATTAATATCCTTTTATATGATTCGACTTGCACAATAAGTCTTGTAGAATTAAATGCCAAAAAAGTTTCTTGTTGGGAAGAAGAATTTAAAAACATTACCATGTATATATTTTGAGGCTTTGCATTCAATTCGAATTAAAGTTATATTATTACAAAATTTAACAATGATTTTTATTTGCAAGGCAAGGAGGAATATTTAATGGAATATTCTCTGTGACAAGGAAGTGGAAAATAAACTTTCCCATACATTTTCCAGAGAGGTATTTTAGGCCTAGAGCTGCACTTTTTTTTGAAAGCCAATTTTGGTTAAGAGTTGGCATATTTTTTTTTTGCTAAAGACCTATGATATGCAAGGTGAATTTTAGACATTTCTAGAGACAATATGGAGCTATAATTCTTCTAATAAATTTAATACAAAAGCATGCAAGGAAATCATATTCTTCCTAATCATATTGATTATGTTCTTTATGAAATTTAACAAGGAATTATAATCCTATATTCAGAATTCAAAAAGGTGATGAATAATTATTTCAATTTCAATTGCATTACTAATAGAGCATAACAATGAATGTATTAGTTTGGTGATCACAGTGTAGTATTTCTAATTCATCAAATTTCTTAACCATATATTGAAACTTCAACATCTCAAATTGCATTGTAATAACATAATTGGAAACTTGGAGATCTATAATTTAGTGTTATTATCTATCAACCTATTTTCTCACAACATATGCAAAATTTGGAACCACTTAAGATCAATACAAGGGGGAATTCATGATTAGGTTTATTATTATTCATCCTAGTTCAAGGCTCCATCGGGAAAGAACCAGTAAGAAAACCCGATGTCTTTGCCACTACATCAAATTCAATTACAATTTACACAATATTACAATTCAAGGAGATTTCTTCAAGGATTCCACAATAGAACTTTTATCAACTGACTTCATTGCATCAAGAGTAAACATGGAAAATACAAGAAACAACATGGAGATAACATCAAAAGGAGATAAGTAAAATGAACATAAATTCCCACCCGGTTGCACAATAGGTCCAACAATGAACCAATGTAGGGGAAAGGTGGATTTTCTCAATAGGAGAAGTCAATCACCATACCTTCACTTAGCCTTTTTGGGGCTTAAAACTTCAAGAATTTCCATTCTTTCTCAAGGCCCTTTTGAGGCTACACCCACAAGGATTTTCATTCTTTACCATATTCAAGAATTCTCAATAACAACAAGCTATGGGATGACAAGTAGGGGCCCATACACCCTACCCTTTCTCCCTCCTCCCTCCATGAGAGGAGACTCTACACTATTGAGGTCCAACTAATGCCCTTTCCCCAAGCATGGCCACTTCTTCCCTACCCAAGGGTGAGTTTTTCCAAATACATCCCCATGAAAATCTCTCAGAAACAATCAACACACCAAGAAGGCATAAGAATAACTTCAAAGAAAACAAGATAAAATCCCTCCCAATACCACCCTCAACACACAAGCAAGAAATGCATATCTACACATTGTCTCCAACATGATTCAACAAGATTCAAAACATGAACACACACAAGGAACCATTCATGGAGTGAAGAACTCCTACCTTCAAAAAAAAAAGTTATGGCAATGGTGGTTTGAGAAGAGCTTCCTTTTCTTCCTTCAATCTTCAAGACTTCCTCCAAACTAGAGGATTGGGTGACAAAAAAAAAACTAAAGCTCCCCCAAAGGCCTCTAAGTATGGTCCTTAACTCCAATAGGATTCAAGTAACTCAAGATGGAGGTTGGTTTTACTAACCCAAGTAAAAGACAACCCATTTTCGAAATCAGCCTATAATAGGGTTTTAAAGAGACCCTAAGAGTCAACCTAGGAGGCTAGAGGGTTGGAGAGTACCCCCACGCATACCCTTATCCATAGGGGTGCTTAAATTTAATGTTGCTAAGCCTTAAAGGCTTATTAGGAACAATTTAAAAGTTAAGAGGATAGCAAGATCAATTTACAACCTTTAAAGAATTACAGTATAAGGTTAGCACAAAATTAATAAGTAGTTTAGCTTCACTTTTCCGTTGATTTGTCTCGGCTAATTTTCCTGCACACTCATTGCACACATCAGTAGGTCCAAAACCATATGCGTAATGCGAATTACATATTAGAGGGATTATATAAATTAAAGCATCCATTTCTAAGAATTAGTTGTTCATCTAATTCTACTCATATTTCTAACCTTCCGAGTTGCATAACCAAATGCGTTAGCGTTGCATACATTTTCTTTCATCATTATACATATCTATAAGCATTAAATGGCAAAATCAAATAACTGAAGTAAGAATCATACATCGCAAAATAGCATAACAATGTTTAGTGTATCCAATAATGTTCTGACATGTTAGCATGAGTATCAAAATAACAATGTGTCACCGGTGCTAGGATGGGTTGGGGTGAGGCCTCACATAAAGTGAGAATAATTAATAGTGAGATAGAGACATGTACACCTTTATGTATTTATTTGTCCCTTTGTCCATCTCCCCCTCTCAACCTTTTTATATCCCTTCATTTCTCTATTGATACATCTCATCAACTATATCTCTTTCTAGCCCTTCCCCTAAATATATTTGGCTTTATATCTCCCTGTATATTTCTCTATCTATCTCTTTCTATATTTACTTCTTGATTTATCTTTTGTTGTCCCATTGTTTTCATTACATCTCTCTCTCTCTCTCTCTCTCTCTCTCTCTCTCTCTCTCTCTCTCTCTCTCTCTCTCACGCACACACGCGCGCGCGCGCACACACACACACACACACAACCATATTGATAGATAATTAAAATATCAAATCACTAAATATGATCTATATTATTATTTTAAAAAATTAATAACTTATAAATGCATTAGGCAAACAATCATTTATATAAATATTTATTTACTACTATTTTTAATATAAAACATTTTGACAAAAAATAATATATCTAAAATATATGTTAATAAACTAATTAAATTCAAATTTTTTGTTATAATTTGAAATTTTGATATTTTATTTTAAGAATTGAGTTATATATTATAACTTATAAATATTTATAATTCCTAATATTATTTTGTGTGTAATATTATTTACATTAATTTGTACAAGATAAAAGATTTTTTAAAATAAATAGTCCACTTTAATATTTATTTTATTATAAATAACATATAATATAAAAGTAAAAAAGAATTCATGTTATTTAATTTATTTTTCCTCCACAAGATATGATTGTATAGGAGTAGTATAAACATGTTGTGGGAAAATCATAATAGTGCTTAGCCAAGAAGGGTAGTTGTATTCTTCATTCAATTATTTACATGTGAGAAGCATTCTCAGTGAGATTATATCATTTTAAATGGGACACAAATTCATTGGTTGTGATAGTGACAATATAATCCACTCAAGATTTCCTTTGTGATTCAATGTTGTGAGTTCAAGGGGAAAATTATTTAATTGAAGACCACAAATCCTTCATTTATTACTAGTCATTTTGTTTGTAGCTATTTGAAGGGTCCAAGGGTTACACCAATTGTTTTATGGATCTAATATTTTTTTTCTAAGATTCTATTAAAATGATTGTAGTCCACAATTATTGGAAGATAAATAAAAGTTCAATTTGAAATGAAAACTATATCATAATGTTAGGCTTGTTGAAAATTGCTTCCAAAGAAAGAGGATAAACTATAGGATTGTAGTGGAACCTAAATAGCTAGTCGGAGGAGGATCAACCATACTAGAAAAGAAGATCTTGGATGGATCTTGGAAGACATAATTTCTTCATGCACTTATTTAAACTAATAGTTTATCTCATGTGATCCATCGAAGACTTTACAACTCAAAATAAAATGCAATGGAGCTTGAAATTTTGAAGTCATTAATCATTGCATGAAATAAGGATCTCCACATTTAATTATGTCACAAAAGTTGTTAATAGTTAGAAAATAGTCCCACCAAATAAAATTTGTTTATGCAAGAATCAATTATATCACAAATTATGTTGAAAACTATAATTGGAATAACTTTTATGTTGTCATTGGTGTCACACCTATTGGTAAGACAGTATGTAAAACCTAATGGAGATACTTTTACTAAGACTATAAAGTGCTATGTCATTTGATTGATGAAGAGGATTTTAAAAGAAGAGATAGCAAGGTAAGCTAGTGAGTTTTATTGAAATGATGAGAAGTTAAATATCATAGAGATATAATGGCCACTTGAAAAGTTATTCATTGATAAGATAATGTGTTGTTCAATCAATATATGAAGTAAAGAAGATAGTTAAATAAAGTTTAGAGTCGATACAAGTCACAATTTCAAGCTTGACTAAGTAGCAATGTTGGTCAATTAATGAACAAGTTGAAGCAGAATATTAATGAACTTATGTAGAAGCCAAACAAAATAATTCGAGATGAGTGTTGATTATTGCCAAGAAAATGCATGTAGTGACCAAACATAATAATAGTTGAGCGAGCCTGTTGAACGTGAGTGAGAAAATATAGTGTATGCCAAGCTATATAGTGAAAATCGAGCTGAAGAACACAATGATTGTCAATGACACAAAAACTTATAGTTTGAGTAAGAATTGAATTTGAGGTTGACACAATTGAATTTTTCAATGAGTCAAAGTTTGTGAAAGATAAGGATTGATGAGCTAGCATATTTAATGCATGAGGAGAGTTTGTTTCATAGTCAAAGGCAAGGATTTGATCAAAAGTTTCTAGAAGAAAAAGGATAACAAAAAGATGGAAGGATTCAATGAATCTGACCTAACCCTAAGATTAATAGTAATGTCTAAGTAGAAAAAGATTAAAATTACCTATTTAAGGAGGCGCACAAGATGTTTTCTGACATTGGTTCATAGTTGATTAACAATTTTAAGAAGTTGTGAAGAGAAGAACAAAAAAGAGAAGTGTAAAGAGCTTGGTGAAGAACGATTGCTTGAAGAGATGCCAAGAAGATCAAGAATGGAGATGCCAATGAAGGATAGTCAGTGAACCAACAGATGAGCAAATATAGATCTAAATTTACAAAGGGAATTGTAATTTATAGATCAAACCTATTATTAAATTCTAACCATTATATCAGTCAAAATCCTTTAATCGAGGTTGACCTAATAGTCATTTTGTAATTTTTTTAATCAAGGCCACATTATAATGGAATGATCCAAAGTGCTTTAACAATGTCACTTCTAACAAAGTGATTGAAATCCTTTGACATGGTCACATTCAACAGTGTGTTGTATAACCTTTAACAAAGTTGACTTTTAAACAAGTCCACTTTAGAATTTAGTGAAAAAATTAGTAGCATGTTACTTGGTGGTTAAATTCCCAAATTGGGATTCCATGTTAAATCCCAGTGTCAAAATGTTATTTTCTTGTATGGATGTTATTATTATGCTTGCTATATTTTAGAGTAGTTTATTTACTTGCAGTAGGTACTTATAGAGATAGTGAGTTAAGGAATTGCATGAAATGTTAAAACACTAAAGATATGCTATATAGACTGAGTGGATATTTGAAATTGTATAATCTAGTTGAAGTTAGTGAAAGTTAAATTTGCACATCTAGACCTCAGAATAATTGATTCACCCTCCCACCCCTCTCAGTTATTTCAAATTAGTATAACAATTTGGTATCAAAATTTTGGTTCTTGTAAGGAAACTTTGAAGGAATCAAGCCAAATATCAAGATGTACACAAGGGAAATAGCTAAGCTAAGCAAGGAGAACTTCCTAGCATGGAAAAGACTAATGAGACTGCACCTATCTAGCATTGGGGATTCTATGACATACTACCTAGACAATGATTACATTGATGTCCCAAGACCTATGACTGTTGAATAGATGAATGATTAAAAAAATTGGTCATAACATAAAATTTGATCATGTATAAATATTATTTATGTTTTAACTATTTCAATTATGCACAATTCTATACTTACGTAAACTTTTGGCATCAATTTGTAAATTATTATTTTTGAATTTAAGATGATTTTTACAAAATTATTATGTAAATAATTATTACTTAGAAAATATAATTATCATAGATAATAACTATTATACTTTATATTAACTTTGAGATAGTTAAAATTTAGAATGTATTATCATAATTATTATCTATGATAACTATTTTTCTATTTAAAATTATTTACATAATAATTATCTATAAATCATTAGAGGATAGAATGGAAAATAATTATAGTTTATTTTTAAAAATTTATAAGTATATAGTTGTGCTTAATTGAAATAGTAATGCATAATTAATTATCTTTTAAATCAAAATTTTTATATAATTTTTTATTAAAATAGAAAAATAATATGATATGTATAAGAATATTCTAGTTTTACCTAGTATATATGTAAATTCAATTTAAAATATGTATATATATAATGTTTTAATATTATATAAAAATTAATAATGTACAATTAAAAAATTATATAAAACTTAATTAAATATTTGGTTTTACATATCAATCTAAATAGTCAAATTAAAAATATTAACCTTAATGTATGATTATAAATTAGTATTTTTAATTAACATTTAAAATGAAATATAAAAAATCATTTAAAACTAAATAATATTTAAACATTAAAATATAAAACTAAGTGACTCTCGTTAAAATTTATTTGTATATGGGAAACTAAAAAACTAAGTGTCAGTAAGAGAAAAGTGCTTGTGAAATTATATGGCATGAATACAAAATTTAATATTAAAAAATTTCCTATCAATTGTATTGGTGGCTTCCATGCCAAACAATTGCTTTCGAGTGATGGTAAGTTCGATGACATTTAAAATTGATTTGACATGAAGAAATGGGTATGGATATGGGCAAGAAATTTATGAGATGCAAATTTTCAGCTATTTAGCCAGTGTCAAAAATATAGACAAACCTAAGAAAGTTTATGTTGTTTTCCTTCAAAGAATGATCCACCATGATCTAAATAAAATGTTATAATCGTCTATAAAGTGGCTAATTTTTTAGCAATTACTGATGTTGGGGAATGATTGAATTGCACGCCACCTAGTTCCACTAGAATGGAGTGTGAGAAATCAAAGAAAGGACAATGAGGTGAGTGGATTTATGCCAAGTTGATGGGGGCCACACCAACTATCCAACCACAATATTTCTCTTTGCAGGATATCCATACTATGACATTTCATACCCCCATCATGGGGGAATGGGTAAAATATTGAAAAAAAATGTAAGGGGGAATGCATTTGTCTATCCAATACCATCCTCCATCCCATACCTACATTAGAACTTGTTGTACCATGCGTGTGATATATCTGTATATGTATTTGTAGATCATTGATATGTTAATTTATGGTTGACTAGATGCAATTTCATATGTATTTTTATATGATGACAAAAAGGAAGTAGCTATTTTACAAGATTAAAAACCAAGTGTATGCTAAGAAATGTATTTTTAAAAATTTTCTATGACAAAAATCTTATATAGAAAAATATTATGTATTTAAGTAGAATGATTGTAAATATAAATACAATATATGTTTTTCTTTGATTAAATTATATTATTAAAAACTATTTAATAAAAAAATCTAATTATAAATTGTAATAATTTTTTTTGCTTATTGTTAATGCTGTTCTTTTTCACTATTTAATATTTGATATTATAATTTCTATGTAGTTTATATACCTCAAGATAATTTAAGGTCAGTTTGATTTTTTAATTTTCAACTCATGAAAATATTTTGTACTCAGGGATGAGAAATTATTAATTTGGAAGTTCAAAATATATTAGAATCAAGTAATATTAGGAGATATGATGAAAATAGTAATTTTAACTTGGCCAACATTACATGTATGACTTTAAAAAGTGTGTTTTTATATTGCTTTTGTTGAAGATACTCCAGGAGTTCATTTTTAGTGCTTTGCTAAGCTTCATTGCAAACTTTAAATATTTAGTAGTAATTGTAGGTATAAATGTAATTGCTTATATTGTTAATATATAATATATATGTGAAAAAAAAATATTGAGCTTTTGTCATAGAGTTTTCTTTCATATATTTACTTCAAAATCAATGTTGGGTGCCTCATTCTTCTTTAGTTTACAGTAATTGAGGTGGTTGATCATTTGTCCAAACTTGCTAAAGTAGAAGATTGGACACTAACCATTTCTTTAAAAGGCCTAAATAAATAATGCAATGCCTCTAATAGTAGAATATCATATGTGCATGTATATGCATATATGCATATGTATACATAGGCATCCATTGAGAATTAAAATATTATAT